>CM059283.1:18444000-18454000 GCA_030347295.1 Setipinna tenuifilis
ATGAGCAACCGTATTTACACAGGGGGGCTTCAGACGGGGGCAATTTGTAGGCACACATCACACCAGGAAAGGAAAGAGGAGAAAAAAAAGCCCTCGTCGTCGTCCACCGTAGGGGGAATATTTTTCCCCTGCCATTTTCCCTCTTCTTGCCTTTGGTGAAGAAGCTCACTGGAGAGTTTCCTGTGTGCTTTGGAAAAGAGAGGAGGAAAGAGTGAGAGAGAGACTGAGAGAGAGAGAGACAGAGAGACAGATAGAGACTGAGAGAGAGAGACAGATAGATAGAGAGAGAGAGGGAAGACAGGGGAGAGAGGGGAGAAAGAAAGATGGAGAAGGGAGGGCAGCATCTGTGAGGAAATAGAGAGAGAGAGAGAGTGAAGGAAAGAAAGTCAGAGAGAGAGAGAGAGAGAGAGAGAGAGAGAGAGAGAGATCCCATGTGAGAGACAGTCCTCAGATAGCTGCTCTCCAGCTTTTGATGGGCTTAATGATGAGGTTGTTTTTTCATCATTTTTGTCAGATCCCGCGCCATGACTTAGGTGTCAGAAGTAACGAGACGGAGAGAGAGAGAGAGCATGTGAGGAAAAAAGAGAAAGAGTGAGAGAGAGAGAAAGAGAGAGAGGAGGAGGAGGAGGAGGAAGAAAGACTGAAAGAAGGACTGAAGAAGGAAGATGAAGGGAAGAGTAGGTGATGGAAAGAAGACAGTAGGGAAAAAAAGGAGAGAGGTGGGTGGAAATGACAATGGAAGAGAAATAAAAACAAGAGCATGAGAAGAGAAAAGGAGAGAAAGAGGTTGAAACAGAGACAGAAAGAAAGGGAGAGAGAAAGATAGAGAAAAAAGAGAAAGAGGAAGCATGAAAAAGAGAGTGTGAAAGTGAGAGAGAGTGAGTGAAAGTGAGAGAGAGAGACAGAGAGAGAGAGAGAGAGAGAGAGAGAGAAGAGAGAAACACTCAGTAAGAAGTTGATAATGAGAGGAGAAACACAAGAACTACAGCTGTAAGACAAACACTCAGAGAATGAGAAGCTTCTAGACTAAAAAGTCAGTCAAGGCCTCCTCCTTGTTACTGTTCTAAGCCTGATTCTCTGTTTCATGTCCTCTGTTCTCAGTGTTTCTAAAGAGAGATGTTCATGCTGAGATTGGGAGCATCGCTAAGCACGGCAGGCTCGATACAGGCTCTCCTAGTTCTCCCGCTCTAACCTAGATTGATCAAATATAAATATGAAAAACACTCCTCGCTGGAAACTTTGACTGAATTATTCATGCTGTCGGATATATGTGTGGCTACTCTTAAAAGTTTCCCCCACCAACCAACCACACATATATAACTCCACACAGCACGCTAGCACTGTTCTCCATCACGTTAGTGGCATGCAATGCCTTCACAGTGATTTTTTTTCCTTTTTTAGGCGAAATACATGCGTAATAACCGCAAAATGCAAAATAAACGCCAAAAGTGCCCAACTGGATTTCTCCGGCACTACTGGACTATAATAAAGCTTGCCATGTGTATCTCTGATGTGCATTCCTTTGCCAAACTGTTGAACACTGTGTTACATTCTTTGTATGAAATTGTGCTACACAAGTAAAGATTATTATGTTATTATTGTTATTCATATGAATTTCTGAGAAGACATATCAGGTACTTCTGTAATTAATTGTGTAATTGTGGTACTTTTTTCTTATTAGACAATGATGTTCATTTATAACTGAAGTTGATTAGACAGACATGCTCACTTAAGTCAGGTTGAGCCACCACCACCGAAAGCAATTTGTTGCAGTATGACAGAAAGAGATTTGGATAGGAGATCTGAGACTGCAGTGTTAAGCCCTTTTGTGTCTGAGGATGTCTGTGGCACCTAAAGTCTTGGAAGACAGCTCCAGATATGTTTTCATGACCTGCGCTAGAAGCCTTGGTGTTTTAGCATGACCAGCGCGCACAAGCTCGAGATACACATTATGGGCAGGCACGATTCCGGTTTCATTAATTCCCGCCTATTCCTCATTCCGGCTAATCCCTGCCAGATCAGCCCGAGTGGACACGGGAAACTTAGAAGGTCACACAGAGAGAGACCGACGCTGAGGTGTGGTGAGGTGTGCGGTGAGGTGCGGTGTGGCCAGCATGAGTGATGTCCTCAGCGAGCAACGATCCGGAATATTCCGCCAAGGGAACCCCTCCCTCCCTCTATCTCTCTCTTTCTCTCACTCACTCTCGCTC
Organism: Setipinna tenuifilis; assembly: GCA_030347295.1. Taxonomy (NCBI): domain Eukaryota; kingdom Metazoa; phylum Chordata; class Actinopteri; order Clupeiformes; family Engraulidae; genus Setipinna; species Setipinna tenuifilis. The sequence goes on from CM059283.1 coordinate 18,446,211, forward strand.
TGTCTCTCTCTTCATCCCGTCATCGTCTCACAGCCCCCACCCCCTACCCCTATCTCCGCCCCTCAGGCGCTGAAAGCCATTACGATCTACTACTTTTCCCCTCTCGCGCTTTGGCTCGCCCATTTGTCCGCGAGCGCACGGCTCATTTGGCAGCGTGGGCATCTCCTGTGTGGGGCCGTGGTGCTGCATCATGGGGCTGGTGGCTGGAGGGGTTGGCAGGAGCACTGGTCGTGGCCCTGACCCTATGGCTTCAGGAGGGGGGGCGTGTAGGGGGTGGGGGGGCGCTCTCAGATGGCTACACGGAGGGCCGGTGACACTCAGGTCCATATGCACCAGCCAAATGACTCCCTTCAGTGCACACACACATCTCTCTCTCTGTCTCTCTATCCCTCTCTCTCTCTCTCTCTCTCTCGGATGATTTTATTGACTTGGTTGTAACATGTTATGATGTAAACCAGTGACAGCGACACAGTAAATGAGTGTTATCGCTCTCTCTCTCTGTCGTTGTTGGTGTCTATCCATCCATCCATCCATCCATATATCATGTCATATCTATATCTTTACATTGATTGTCAACTAATATGACAGTCTTTTGCTTTATGTATGCATGTGTGTACGTACATACTGTATGTGTGTATGCATGCATGTATACATGCATGTATGTCTATATGTGTGTGTCTGTAGGCATGTATACGTGTATATCTGTCTGCTTGACTGCATGTGTTTGCAGTTATGCATTTATGCATGTATGTTTGTGTGTATCCATTTATGCATAGATGCATTTATGCATGTTTGTATGTATGTATCGAACGATTTATCTGTCTGTCTCGGCTTGTTTGTTTATCCCTCTTTTGCCAAGGCCATATTCCAACCTCGCTCTCTGTTTCTCTCTGTCTGATCACACTTGGCAAGCCTCTTTTTCCTCCTCTAGTTCATCTTTCAGCCATCATGCCTGACCTTCCACCTACAAGCTGTTCAGCTATGGCCTCCTTCTTCCTCTCTCCATCTCTCTCTCGCTCTCTGGCTCTCTTTCTTTCGCTCTCTCTCTGGCTCTCTTCCTCTCTTGCTCTCTTTCTTTCTCTTTTGGTGTCCCTCTTTCTGGCTCTCTTTCTTTCTCTCTCTCTCACTCTCTGCCTCTCTTTCTTTCTTTCTTGGTCTTCCTTTCTCTTTCTCTCTCTCTCTCTTTCCCCCCTTTCTGGCTCCCTTTTTCTCCTTTTTCCTCTTTTCTCATTTCTCCTTCTCTCACTCCCTCCATTCTCTGTAGCTCGTTTGCCCTGTCTTTCTCTCCCCCCACCCCCCTGCACTATAAGCGAGTCCCTGTTTGAGAATTTTGTGCTATTTTTCCCGGCCCCTCCATCTGTAGGGTAGCAGCGTTTCTCTGCCTCCTCTCTCCTCTCAGACGAGCCGAGCTGGAGCAGAGCCCATGAATGCGGGGACAGCTGGGTTATTCCGACTGCCAAGAGCATGCCAAGTCTCCCTCCCTGCCTGCCGCCTGTTGGTATTTGGGGTTGCAAGTTTTTTTTTTTTTTGTTTTTTTTTAAAGGTTACGCTGTTGTAATTGAGAAAGTTGAGATATGTATTTTTTTTCCCCCAGAGTTTTGGAGAGGGGCGCAAAAAAAAAAAAAAAAAAAAAAAACTTGGAAAAATTGAACCTATCGAGGCTATTGAGAAAGTTGCTGTGCTGATTCCACCCACTGCACTGAAATGGCTGTCTCTCTCGCTCTTGTGTGTGTGTGTGTGTGTGTGTGTGTGTGTGTGTGCGTACTAACCTGGCTGTTGCACCAAGCTCGTAGATGAAGCTTGGTCTGGCAAACCTCTCATAGACAGGAAGTTCTCAGAGGCAGGATCAACAGGCATCTTTCAAATAGTGTTGATTTTTCACTGGTGCCTGATTTTTCGGGCAAAGGAACAGCTGAGAATAGGCATGTTGGCCAGACTGACATGAATGCGAAATTTAATGTAGCGTCACAGGCAGTATGGGTGGGCCCAGGCTAGGTCCATACATGTGCATGTGCATTCGGGCATTCATCTGCAGATATGTGGATGTTCCAATATGCACTGCAATTTATTGTGGTCTTGAGTGGACACTTTTCTTCATTGGCCAAGGGTGGATGAAGGGTATGTGGGTGTGTGTGTGTGTGCGTGTGTATGTATGTGAGGGGGATGGAGTTTGGGGTGGCGTAATTGGGTGGTGGGGGGCAGGGGTGCACTCTAAAACACCACCCTCCATCCCCTCTCACCTCTACCTCCTCGGTAAGGGAAAAAGATGAGAATAGATGATGTAATAATCTGAAAGTAACCAGCGTGCGGTTGCCTGAAAATTACATGAGCCCTCCTGATTAAATTACGCGCTGCCCCGCGCCTCTCATAAACCACACCGCCACAAATACCATCAGCCACGCAGCACAACACACCACAGCACACACAGGAGAGGGGAGGAGAGGAATTAGGGAGGAAGGAGACCCTCTTTGACTTTAAAAATCCTCCTTTACTTGCCGTAAGGGATAAATAATTATGGCAGAATAATAACCTTTTTTAAGAGTTGGGGGGTTTTGGATATTATAAGCGTGTTTTGTGGAGAGATTGTGAGGGGCAAAGTGTTGATAGCCAAAACTGCTCTTCAAAAGCTCGGCAAAAGGTCGTAACTTCCATTTTGGGCAAAAAATAGTTATTGTAATTTTTTGAACAGTTAACATCAGTTTTATCATGTGGTCAAATATTCTGTGTGAATTTTGTTATACAATAAAAAATAATAGGTTGTCTTTGCCGTAACACTGCAAAACACATGCAAGCGGAAGATGTTTAAAGTCTTTTTTTCAGTTCTACACTCTGGTGAGTTAAGGTCTTTTGCCTTTGTAGGGCAGAATAGAGGAGAGATGGGAATGAGGGAACAGAGTAGAGAGAAAGAGAAAACGAGAAAGAGGAAAACAGAGATAATGAGAGAGAGAGGCAAAGAGGTGGAGGGAGAAAGAGGAAGAGAGAGAAAGACGGAGAGAGAAAGAAAGAGAGAAAAATAAGGAGAAAGAGAGGGAGAGAGAAAATAGAGAGAAAGAGGGGGAGAAAGAAAGGGAGAGATAGAGAAAGACAGCTAGAGAGAAAGAGAGAAAGCAAAAGATAGAGGGAGACAGGGAGAGAAAGAAAGGAAGAGAGACAGAGATAGGGTCTGAATAGCTAAATCTTTAACTCCGCTGCCTCACAGTGAAATGTAACGATTTGGTATGCACCCAGTGTCTTAGAGTAACAGCATACATATATGTGTGTGTGCTCTCTCTCTATCTCTCTCTCCCTCTCTATCACCCTCGCTCTCGCTCTCTCTCTCAGTCTCTGTCTCTGTCTTTTTTTTAGGAAGTAGGAGATGGTAAAATAACGACAGATCAGAGCAAAAGCCTGAAAAGGTCAAAGTCAGAACAAGCTCAATCTGGAGGGCCGTCTCCATTCCAGTACTAATTAAATGTCAGTGGCGCAAAGCTGGGGAGCGGGAGAGAGAGAGAGAGTGCGGGAGGAAAAGGGGGAGACGAGCTGGATTCAAAATGCCAGACGTGACACCAGCCCGTTTCCCCTCTGACATGACAGACGGAGAGGGGGAGGAGGGAGGGATGAGTGTGTGTGTGTGTGTGTGTGTGTGTGTGCAGTATGTGTGTGTGTCTGTGTCTAAGTGTGTGTGTGTGAGTAAGTCAGTGAGTGAGTGAGTGAGAGTATGTGTGTGTGTGTGTGTGTGTGTGTGTGTGTGTGTGTGTGTGTGTGTGTGTGTGTGTCTGTGTGTCTGTGTGTGTCTGTGACTGAGTGAGTGAGTGAGTGAGTGAGTCAGTGTGTGTGTGTGTGTGTGTGTGTGTGTGTGTGTGTGTGTGTGAGTGTGTGTGTGTAAAAGGGCATGGAGAGGTTGCTAAGGGTCATTTGTGAAGTGTGTAGTGCCCCCCCTTTGGAAATAAATAAAAGCGTTAAAGAAGGGTCGACTGACAGCTCTGCTCATTTAGCCAGCATTAGCAAAGTGTTTCCCACAGTCACGACTGTCTCTGGAGCTGCTAGACCTTCAGCTTGTGTTTGCCGTGATAAAAGGCAGAGGAAAAACTACACTGATTGCCAAGTCTGATACCTGTAGCTGTACAAGGACACGAGAGAGAGAGATAGAGAGAGAGAGAGAGAGAGAGAGAGATAGAGAGAGAGAGAGGCAGAGAGATAGAGAGAGAGAACTGAATTTCAAAACACCTTTATTACAGTTTTCTAAAATGAATACAAAAGCGCAATTGTGCTATTTACCAACAACAAATTGCACATATTAGCCAGGTGATACAAAAATGTACAAAAGCAGTTCATTATCTTTAACTGAACACAATGTGCTATGGCAACACCAACTTAGCTCAATGGTATCCAGATTCACAGAAAGAGACTATATAGAACACATAGAATTGAAAATCAATTAAAATGTGTGATCGCACTAAAACATAGGAAAGCAAAACAATATCCTCACTGGCATCTTTTTCGACTTTGTACCTTCTACTGACATATATTGCCATTGTAGCTTGTCCCAACAGGAAATTTAACAGTTGACACTTGTTGAGAGAGAGAGAGAGTGTGTGTGTGTGTGTGTGTGTGTGTGTATGTGAGAGAGAGAGAGAGGGAGAGAGAGAGAGGTACAGAGATGCAGAAACGCAGACAGAGACAGAAAGTGAGGCAGCAACAGAGAAGACGAGAGGGACAGACAGACAGAGAAACAGAGAGACAGAGAGACACACAGACAGATAGAGAGAGAGGGAGAGAGAGGCACCGTCTTGGCACAGATCCATTTGCGATCTCTTCTGGGGTAGCGATACTGCTGTGGAAACGTGCCCCATCTGTGCTATGGTGGCCGATTAGCCCCTGATGCTTGTTCCAAAAACCCCTCTATTTTTCCAAAGAACTTACCGAAGCAAGGGAACAGGGAAACGGAGAGAGAGAGGGGGAGAGAGAGAGAGAGAGAGAGAGAAACCTCTCCTTCTTAAAGAGAAAAAGAAGCTCTTGAATAATTCATGTTGACCTACTTTTGCTCCCCATTAGGTTGATATAGTGCTAGAACTCAGTGGCAGCCAGACGGTGACAGGTCCTCTAGGTGTGGGAGTTCGTTTTCTTTCTTTCGCCTTTTTTTCCCCTCTCTGAAATAGACTCATTTTTTTTTCTCTTGAAGGGAAGCAAGGGGTATAAAAATACCAACTGCCCTATGTAAAGGCTCTCCAAATAAGTGAACCCCCTGTCTCTCTCTCGCTCTCTCTCCACACACGCACACACACACACACACACACACACACACCTCTCGGCCACTGCACTGACAGAACCGTCACCCACCCCAAGGCCCCTCCCTCCACCCCCACTTAGTGTCTCAGGGGAATGGCACTCACAGAAGTTCTTGGGCCCCCTGGGTCCTGGATCATTACTGGCCCTCTGTAATGGCGATGGGTGGATCTCTGGTCCTCTCCAGCCCAGCATAGCCCAGCCCAGCCCACTGCTGCTAGTGTCTCCCAGACACAGAGTCCAACAAGAGCTGGTTAGTAAGAGAAGGTGGTAGGGAATGAAGAGGAAGAGAGAGAGAAAGAGAGGGAGGGGGGACAGGAGAGGGATAGAGAAATGGAGAGAGAGAGAGAGAGAAATAGAAAGTGAGGGAGGGAGGTTGAAGGGAGGAGGGGGGAGGGAAAGAGATAGGGGAGAATAGAGAGCAGGGTAGGTGAGGTGTGTGTGTGTGTGTGTGTGTGTGTGTAGAGGAGGGGGGGGGGGGGGGGTGGGTAGACAGAGGATGTAGTAAGGGGCTGCATTTACATGTATTACAGATGGCATTCTCCAAGATCCTATGCTCCAGATGGTTGTCTTACCTTCTCCCTCCCACCCCTGATAAGGGGATGATGGAAAAGGACACCTATCATCCCCTATCATCCAATCAGCACACTGATTCAACCACACAACATGGGATTGTCTCATGACCTCTCCTCTTTCTCTGCACCTCCAGCGAATGTTTCTTTCTGAGGGGAACACATTATTTTACTTACACTGTACATACGTAACACTATTCCTAACTAACCGTAACCTTATGGTACAGTGTAAGTACATAATGTTACATGTTGTTACACACTTTGTTACACTATACCGCACTGATTGAACTAGTGCAGAGCTTGTTGATCCAGCCGTGTGAGGGTGGGGGGGTTGCCCAGCGTGACACAGAGCCAAAATGGAAATTGAAGCTTGTTTTACAGATATATTTGTCAGTTTTTGCCCTAACAACATGAAACTTGCCAGTGCACTCACCCGTGGTAGTAGCAAGACACCTACCAAATCAGAGCTCAGCAGAACGAATGGTCGCACACAGTCGCACACAGACAGACATTCCTTGCATTTAAAGAAAGATAGAGTTGGGACAGAATGAAACTTTAGTCCCACTTGTTGTTGTAGTTGGTGTGTATTATGGTATGTATTATTCACCCCATCAGTCATGTTATTGTGTGTAATTACACCTTAGTAACCATGAACCTAACTAGGACCCTAACCTCAAATACTGATACCACTAATGCTATGAAGTTAATCTCATAAGCTCCCATAAAGTCAAGCAAATTATATTTATTAATAGCTGGGTTTTATTGAAGCATGAACTGCACAATACACAAGAACACTTAATATCTAGTAGGAACAAAACTGTTTTCTTAAGAGCATAACCATATATGGATTAAATTAAACTTTAAGAAACTTTTAAATCAAAAAGTTTGTCAGTTCGACCGAAGATTTAAGTGATTTAGTAATTTAAGCATTTTAATACCCATTTAAGACTGAACACATGGAACTGGGTAAAAAAAGTTAAAAACCTACCTTGAACCTTCAAATGGAATGTGCCGAGACTGCAAATAAAGCACTTCTCAAATGTTTTATCTGAGGCAATACGCAATGTCAGATGTTCATACCTTATTTAATTTAATAAAGCTTTAATATTTCCTCTGTGATCAGAAAAAAGGTGGATTTTGATCTCAGAGCTGATTTTAAAAGACAGCGGACGTCAGTAGCATAAAGAAAAGAAATCATTCCTATTAACACACTTTCATGAGCGCTTCTTTGAAATATATCAACAGCTATTCTGCTACACCCAGCACAGTCATTAACCGGCAGGCCACAATTTATACCACATCTGGAGACGCACATTTAATCAAAACCTCCAAAGGTGGAAGTGGTCCACTTTGTCCCCCATGGTTGGGAGGTGGGGTGGGGTGGGGAGGTATAGGGGTGTGGGGTAGGGGGATGGGTTGTGGTGGGGTGGGGGTGTGGGGTAGGGGAGGTTGGTCCTCTTTAAGGCATCAACGGTCCATCATGTGTATATGAATTGGAGGTATCGAGATGAATGCGGGAGCTTTTGATATGGCGCACGACAGATCAGGGATATAAACAGCATCGATTTTCTCATTTGTCAAAGTCGTCTCCCCACCCCCTCACCCCAACCACTTCATTTCCTGTCGGGGGTGGGGGTGCAATAATACTGTGGAGCCAGGGCGATCCATGCTGTGTGTGTGTGTGTGTGTGTGTGCATGTGTGTGTGCGTGTGTGGATGTGTGTGCGTACATGGGTGTGGGTGTGTGTGTGTGCGTGTTTGTATGAGTGAGTGTGTGCTTGTGCGCTTGTGTATATGTCATGTATGTGTGTGTCTGTGTGTATGTTTGTGTGTGTACGTGTGTGAATGTATATGTGTGTGTGTGTGTGTGTGTGTGTGTGTGTGTGTGTGTGTGTGTGTGTGGACAACAGCAGTCGTATTGTGCCTCAGTCTCGCTTTGCCTCAACAGTGAGAT
>CM059283.1:18461500-18489000 GCA_030347295.1 Setipinna tenuifilis
GGGGAGAATGCAAAAAGTGGAAATCTTGGCTTGACCTGGGCCATGAGCTTCTCCACTCTGAATCTAAAAGCCCTGCTGCTCCTGCCGATGCTGCTGCTGGCTGCTGGCTGCTCTTGCTGAGAGGACAGAGAGATGCTCTCGGTATTCATCAGTTCTTGTTAATGCTGCACACACACTCTCACAGACAGACAGACAGACAGACAGACAGACAGACAGACAGACAGACAGACAAACACACAGACACACAGACACACACAGACAAACACACAGACAGACAGACACACACACACAGAGACACACAAAGACACACAGATAGACACACAGATAAACACACACACAGAGTTAAACACACACATACTCTCACAGACAGACAGACATACAAACAGACAGACAGACACACAGACACACAGACAGACACAGACACGTTAAGACACATAGATAAACACACACACACTCACACAGACAGACAGGCAGACAGACAGACACACACGAAAAGACACACAGATAAACCCACACACAGAGACCAAAACTCACACACTAGCTGATATTCACACAGTTACAGATGTGTAGTAAAATGTTAAAATATCTAAACACACAAACAAACACACACACACAAAGGCACAAAATGCTTCTCATGTGGATGCAAAAGCATACACATAGTCATGCACACCATCACATACACAGTGATACACTCATTCAAAGACCATACAGACATGTCTTGGACATTCATTCACATTATATTCAAGTGGACCCAGATAATGTGTGTGTCATCTGACCAAAGATTGAGCTCCGAATGCTCATCTGAGTTCTCCTTGTCCTCCTCTTCTGCACCTCATCTTCTGCAAAAGAGCTATTCAGCTGGCTGTGTTTGATGTCAGTGTAGCCAGGACTACCACCGAGTGTACACAGTCCTCGACAGTGAAGCACAAGAGATGGGAGTGATATGGGAGAGAGGAGTGCCACAGGCACCACAGGTGTGTCTGGAAGTACCAAAATACTGTCTGGTAAGATGACTGTCATTCTGCAGTGAGAGTCTAAAAGAGAGAAGGGGGAATATTCTGGCAGATGATGTTTCAATAGCACTGTCAAAAGTCACACTACTGAAAAGAACTGAAGCTTTTATTGTCACTACAGAACAGTGCAATATGATTCTTCAAGATGTGTGTCTTACCTTTATCAAAGCCATGTATAATACCTTACAAATATAATACATTAGGACAATAAAGGAAAAAATAAGAATATAATGCAATATAAATGTACATAGTACAATATGGAATATATGTAAGTAAACTGTTCATAAAATGTCTGTGAAGATTTTCATTCATCCAGGTCATGTTAGTCAGACGAGCTAAGTTGTAAGCAACTGGACTTCTTTTAGTAGCTTGAAGACGTTTCACCTTCAAGATACTAAAATATTGTTCAAAAAATGCTGTTCACAGATTGCCTCAAGTTAAGCAGTGTAACAGTGTAGTGAAAAGTTTTCAAAAGAAGACAAGAGTACGACTATGACCTTTGCCAAGTTGGAAAGTACACTGTCAAAATTACACATGATTTTCTAAAGAACAGAAAAGGTGAAAAGTAAGACCTGAGCAGGGAGGTATGTCTCTTGACCTGACTTGAATCCAACAGGACGGACACCTTTGGGCCATTTTAACCTAAAAAAAGAAGAGAGGAACACAACTCAATAAAGCAGCTAACAGCAGATGTCTCTGGTGGTAAGGCATCTTTCCAGAAATGTGTGTCGAAAAAGCTGTTCTCCATGCTGACGAGAATTGAATTTGTCATGAAAATGAAGGTGGATATATGAAATATATATATAAAACAAGAACAGCAACAACATCAAAAACAAGATTTGAGTCTCAGTAATGAAAGACTATTGTAATGTACCAACTTTTTGCTGCATCAAGTTTTTACAATGGGACCTACATTTTTATGGTACAAATAAATGCTAGGTTTCTGAAGAAAAAAATATTGTTCTGTTCAATTTTGATATTGCACAGGGGTGGTACTCAATTCTGTATCCGTGTACATTCTTGTTAACAGGCACACGCATGCACACACACACACACACACTGTAGATTTGTACATGGCAATAACACCATGCACCCACACTGACACTCAGACACACACACACACACACACACACACACACACACACACCCCTCATGTTGCACTTGTTACACCAACACTGATCCGAGCTAAGAGACAGAGCTGGAGGCCTGGGCCAGATTGGGGGGCCCCGTGGCGTTGCATGTGTGCAGTCTGATAAACAGATGTTTACATTTCTAATGGAATCAGCTGAGCACCCTTCGCCATGGTAACACACTTCTTCCTCCGCATGGAAGTTACAGGAGTGAGCAACGTTGTGTGTGTGTCTCTTGGTGTTTGTGTGTGTGTGTAAGAACAGATTACTGGACCCAGAAGTTTGGACATTTTGTACACACTAACAACATTCAACATGCACACACTGCACACACACACACACATACACAGGCAAACATACACACACACACACACACACATGCATACGCATACACACACACGCACACACGCACACACACACGCACACGCATACGCAAACACACTATTTTCTTAATTTGGATCTGGGGCAAATAGCAACAACAACATCCAAACACTTTGAGGAAGAGATAGATAAGGCAACATGTTTACATGGATAACATATTTTAAAAAAATACATACATCCAAAAACACTTAAGGGTAAACAAAGCATCAATGTCCCCATTTCTGTTTGCTGTGTTTCCTGTTATGGTTGAGATAGAGTTTAGAGTTTATCTAGTTTGTTTGCCTCTCTTTTCTGTTACCCCAGCTTTTGCAGTGCTCTAATTGCATTTTATGGATACGCCCAACACCCCTGGACACCAGAGTTATCAGCCCTAGCAACCAGGTTCATGAAAGAGTTCTACAAGTGGTGGATATTTTACAGACACAGCTAGACACGCACAAGCACACACAAGCACACACAAGCACACACACACACACACACACACACACACACACACACAGACGTGTGAATGTATTTAATTATAGCTTGCATTCACACCGAAGCACACAATTCAGCTTTTTGTTTATTTATGTACAGCCTTAGTCATTATAGCTTACAGCATGAAAGGAACAAAATTGTGCTTACACTGGGCACACACACACACACACACACACACACACACACACACACACACACACACACATACACACATATACTAAGACACACACACACACACACACACCCACAAATTAACATACACACACCCAGACACACACACACACGCGCACACACTCTTAACACACACACACACACGCATACGCACATCCATACGCAAGCGCTGCTATCTTTCCGTCCCTCACATCTGCAAGCGCATGTAGTCCACAAACACCCGCTTCTCGTTCAATAGGCTATTGATCGGGTTTCCTTTTCAGCATGATGACCTTGTGGTGATAGCGTCAAAGAGGTCACCATTGATTTCCTTCACCAGGACCGAAAAAAAAAAAAAAAAACACAAAACACAAAACCAGAAAAATCATTCACTGTAATCTATTGTGTTGGAACAGTGGCAATTAATGCATCAGCCCGGCTCGGCTACCATCGTCTATTTTGCTAAAAGTAAGTCTGAAATAATCGTTAAGCCTTCATGGAAGTCGAAGAGAGGGGGAGAAGGAGAAGGGGAGGAGAGGAGAGGAGAGGAGAGGAGAGGAGGGAGGGAGAGTGTGTGAAAGATTCTCTCCTCTTTTTTTCCAGAAGAGAGGGAATCGCTCATCTTTCTTTCATCTTGTGTCACTAAATCTACCTGAATAATGGAACGCCTGTGATAATGGACTGGCTGAACATCTCAAAGGAGGGGCAGGGGGATTTCAACAGATGGAGAGAGAGAAAGGGAGGAGAGAAAGGGAGAGGCAGAAAGAGAGAGAGGGAGAGAAAGAGGGATGAGAAAAGGAGGGAGGGAGACTGGGTAGTAAAAAAAAACTTACAGAGGATAAAAGTGAGCAGGAGAGACAGTGAACGAGAGAGAGAGAGAGAGACAGAGAGAGAGACGGGAGGATGTGAGGGAACAGAGTAGTTAAAACTCAGAGAGAGAAAGAGAGAGACAATGAGAGGTAGAGAAAGAGAGAGAGAGCGATAGAAAGAGAATGAAAGATGGAGAGGGAGAGCTACAGAGAGAGAGAGAAGCAGGGGGAAAAAAACCACAAGAACGAGGGGCATGTACTTGAAGACATGCCCATGAAATTTTTACCAGTCCATCCACTGAAAGAAACACCACCACCACCACCATCCCCCCTCAACCCTCCACCTCATCCCACATCCCCACCACCCCCACCACCACTCACTCTCATCCCACCACCACCACCATCCCTCCCTCCGTCTGTCCCTCCCTCCTTCCAGTCAACCCTTCCCTCTCCCCCTCTTTGAAGGAACAGGGAGAAGCTGAGCAGAGAGGGGGTGTGCAGGCATCTCCAGCAAGCCAGTGCAGCGCAGTGCAGTGCAGTGAGCGGCCGTCGCTTAGCAGACGACAGCATGAATTATTCCCCTTAAGCCGCCCGCGTAGCGCGAGAGCCCCGCCATCATATCTGTGTGAAATATAATATAATCATGCATTATACATTCAGGGCCCTGTGCTCCATTAGCTGGCTATATTTATATGGGAAGAAGAAAAAAAAAGAAAAAAAAAATGTCAGCGAGCCCATCCATTCATCCCGACGTCCGTCCGCCTCAGAATCAATTGGATCGTCACCACGACGGCATTTTGTCAGAAAAGTAGCGGCTATAAAAAGGCACAAAAAAAAAAGTCTCAGCGATGGCTAATGGATTTTTATGGCGGGGCGTGGGACTCATCATGCGCTGTATTTGTTAACTTGTCATTTGGTGTTGAGGATCGGTTTCACACACACACACACAGGCGCTTGGTGATCCATGGGAAGAGAGGGGGCCCATTTACCCCCATCTTCTTATGTGTGTGTGTGTGTGTGTGTGTGTATTTGTGTGTGTGTGTGTATTTGTGTGTGTGTGTGTATGTGTATGTGATGGAATATTGCTTCTTTGTAAAATGCTTTTACGACCTCATGCTTTTAGTATTATTTACTTCATGGCTGTTACACAATGTATTGGTGGCATTACGGTAAAGAGAGTGCCGGGATGGGATGGGGAAGCGAGAAAAACATGACCTTATAGCTACTACCTGCCTAACTGTGAAAAACAAAACCCAAATATTTCCTGGTAAATGGCCCTGTCTAGCTGACACCCTGTCCTTCTTATCCCCCCCACCCCCCTCCACCCGCCACCGCTCTTTACTCTCTCGTTCTCTTTCTCTCTTTCTCCCTTCTGTTCATTTAAATTTTTAATCTGATATCCACTTTCAAGAGCTGCACAGCCACGACAAACTTTAATATTTATTTGACATTGTCAATGCATCGAACAAGTCTGCAACAAATTTAGGAAAAATACTTCACAATACAGAAATAATTATAAAAAACTGTTCCAAGTGTTTTACAATCAGTGCCCTTCCTCTCTCTGTCTTTTTCTCTTTGTTCTTATTCATCTCTGACAATTGATGCCAATTTAGCGACTTTGTCATTAGATTTAGAGACTTTTGGCCATCTCTAGCGACAGAAAATCAAATCTTATTTAGCGACTAGCATCACATTTGGCGACTGTTCATAACTTTGGCAAACTCCAGGCCGACCATTTTGTTGCTGATAAAACATCAATAATCATCCACCTTCTGATACCACTCTGCCTGACTGCCTTTGCCTCCAGTTGTGCCCCACGATTATAGAAGTAAAGATTGGCCTATGTACAATCAGCCCCTATCGTTACATGGAAGTGGGTGTTCTATAGATCTATGAGCCAACACAATGTGACATTACACTTAACTGATACTGTTATCCAGAGCAACTTACAGTTATTTAGGTACAGGGTTTCAGTTACAGTCCCAGGAGCAATGTGGGGTTAGATGCCTTGCTTTTAAGGGCACTTCAGCCATAGATGGTTAGTTAGTTAGCACTAGATGTTTACTCCCCTACCCCCATTCACCCTACTGGAACAGGAGTTGAACCTGTAACCGACCCCAAGACCAATGCTCTAACCAATGTAACAATGTAATTTAATGTAAAGTCACAGATATGCAAATGTCATTGTATGTGTAATGTCATTTAGCGGCATTTAGTGACTTATGTAGTAAGGTTTAAGTACTTATACAGCCATATAGTTGGCATCACTGTCTCTGACTGTCACTGAGGCTGCGGCACTCTCTGCCTGCATAACAAATGGCCGTGAGGCTGTGGTGGCAGCGGAGGTGAGCCGGGGCCTGTTTGGGTATTATAGTGAGAAGTAAACTCAGGGAGCCGGGGAGGCAGACAGACATGACTAATGGGGAGGACGGCAGGGGGAAACTGTTTCTTTTATTCATTCACTCAACAGCGGTGGTGGTGGCGGCGGTGGTGGTTGAGGTTGGTGTTGATGAGTGTGTGTGTGTGTGTGCGTGTGTGTGTGTGGTGGGGTGTGGGGGGAGGGGGGTACATCGAGGCCTCAGAAAGAGCTGCATTTTTGGAGGGCTGAACAGAGAGATGAGAGGAGGCTCATGGGGATGCATTTAAATGAAGGAGGTGTCAGCCCAAGACACTGAATGCAGCCAAGAACAGTGTGTGTGTGTGTGTGTGTGTGTGTGTGTGTGTGCGTGTGCGTTTGGCAATCTATTTGTAAAGTTTCTTCTCTTGACTGTGTGTGCATGGGTGTGTGTGTGTATATGTCTGTATGTTTGAAGAACATCTATGCTTCTATAGATGTATGTATGTAAAGATGCCTATTTTCGCAAGGTACTGTGTGTGTGTGTGTGTGTGTGTGTGTGTGTGTTTGTACACATAGCTGTGTGTGTGTGTGTGTGTGTGTGTGTGTGTGTGTGTGTGTGTGTGTGTGTGTGTGTGTGTGTGTGTGTGTGTGTGTGTGGGCAGTAAGACAAATGGGATACAGAAATGACAAACCGCTGCTACAAATCTCAACCGCCTCACAGTCCGTGCTGAGAAAACTATATGGCAACAAGTTTGCATTGCCAGGCATCTGCAGTACGATCCAAAAAAATAAAAATAAATAAAAACAAGCAATATATTAGAGCAGCCTGATGTGTTCTTCCCCCCAGCCCAGATCTCCTGCCAGCTCCAGGGCTTTTCATAAATATTTTGCTGACACTTACTCTAGGCCACGCTGTGATCTATCCTTCCAGTTGGCGGCCATTTATTACTACTGCATCATAACCGTGGCCTAAACATGACGTTTTCCACTGCTCGAGCTGCAAACAGTGTTCTCCGTCGCTCTCGTTCGTTTTCACTTTATCTTGAAGTGTTCTGACATTGATCTGACACTAGATCCACCCACACCTCGCCACCCCAACCACCCCACCCCACCAACCACCACCATCAACCCCCACTCAGGCTCTGAGGCCCTGTTTTTTGAGAGGGCCTCTTGGCTTAATGTCTGAACATATTTGTGAGTGACAGACTTGTTTAAAAAACAGGGAAAATAAAGGCGACTAAGGGGAGAGGAAGAAGCAGAAGGGAAATAAAGGAACCGAGTGGCAGTAGCTGAGGAATGGGCTGGTTCCATTCTCTTCCCCTCTCCCCTCCTGGGATTAATCTTGTTCTTTTTTTCTGGCCCAGAAACTAACCTAATTAACCCCCCTGTCAGGAGAACTGGACAAAACATCACGGCAACAAACCCTTTTGCCTTCTCTCTTTCTCTCTCTCTCTCTCTCTCTTACACACACACACACACACACACACACGCACACACACACACACACACGCACACACGCACACACGCACACACACACACGCACACACACACACACATCGTGTCCCGAGGGGCTTGTTAGGATGTCACTGGCTGCAAATTGCGCCTCAGGCCGGTGAGCGATGGACCGAACCTTTTCCTCTCTTCTTCCTCGACCTCACCTCGCGTTGTGGCCCTGCCACATCCGTCATGCCCGCTCCCACTGGGCCATCACTCTCATCAGGAGAACAATAAAAAACAGACAATTTCCTGGAAAAAATAATGTAAGTGTGTGGAACATGTCATCAGTGACACCTAGCAGGGACCTTCCAGTGTATTAGAGAGCTGAGATGGATGGATGGATGGATAGATGGAGGATTGCTGTCATAATGATGGTCTGAAGAAACAGCAAAACTGACCACAAGGCAGGCCAGAGATAACCTGGTCAAAACCAACCCCCTCGTGCTACACTGCATTTGGTACAGAGGGTCTGGCTGTGGTTCCATTGACATGGTTGTCTCCGGCAGCATCTTGCAGGACTAATCAGTGAACAAAGGGAATGTTCGTGAGCGATGACATCGACATGTTATCGCTCACGAACACGTCCTCTGTTCGCTGATTGGTGCTGCAAGATGCTGCCGGAGACTCCCATGTCAGTGGAACCAAATCACAGCCAGATGCTCTGTACGAAATGCAATATAGCACGAGGGGCTGGTTTTGACCAGGCTAGACCAGAGACTTGGAAACAGGAACAGCTGCCAGCCATGCTTGATAAAAGGAAGGAAGTTAAATGGTTACTGATTTTTCAACCAGCTGTCTATTTGACTTTCCTGAAGCCATGTAACCAACTACATATATTTTTTATTCTTTGTCCTGGCCCATTTTTAGAAAAATATCCCAATACTGAAACACATTACTAGTTTTCTGTTTAAATGGTCAAGGGAGGGGATAAGCAAAAAACCTACTGCACTACACACAGCAGAGTACTGTATCTACATCTGTCCAGCCAGCCTAGCTTTTTCAAATGTACTCAGGGATAGAGTTTTCATTTTGTTAGTTTGTTTGATGTTCTTTTATTTCTTTATTTACTATCTGTACCCCCCACCACCACTTATAAATCCTCTGACTTTGATTCTTGCACTGGAAATGAATACATCATACATGTATGTATGTGATAAGAGATATATGACTGCGTCTCATATAGCACACAGCAACGCGTAACATGACTCCCACTGAAGTTAGACACCTGTCGCAAAGATGCACTCTACAGAGAGTAGTATGAAGAAGTCATGTGGGAATATGTGCAATAGGAAGATATTTTCAATTGCAGGCAGGAGGTGTTATCATCAATCATAATTTGTCAAACCAGACTATTACTACTTATTACTAGTTTATTACTAGCATATTACCACTTTACTAGTTTATTGTACATGTCATTTTTGTTAAAATAAAGTAGCAATAATATTGGATGTGGCTGATGTATATATTCATGAGGTGTAAAATAGTACCTGTAGGCAAAACTGTAAACACAAACTCCAATTCCCCAAACTCTTGACTCTTCTTGCAAAAGCAAACTATTGCAAGACGCATTATGAATTTGATCACTTAAGCAGTTGAAGGAGAACCATCTAAATCTAGTAAATACTTCTGAGGAGAAAATAGATTTTAAAAAAGGTAGTTGATTTATTTAAAAGTGGGCAAATAACACTAATATGAACATTGTTAGTGATATTACATCTTTGGCAATTCGCATAGGTATGTCTTTCATGTGTTACTTCTACTGGCATCTGGTTGACATATTGGTCATATTGCTAAATGAAACATTTAAAAATGTGAGGAAATCTAGCCAAGTGTAAACATATTTCTAAGATTTTATCTGAAAATATTCAAAAATGTCAGTTGCAACAACCCTCTATAGACAACATTTCAGTAATTAGTAAGTGGTGTTGCACGCTTGATTTCATGAAGTTAAAAGATTTGCATCATAAGATAAGATTAGGTACCAGACAGTGGAATACTAGTTATTTATTTACTTGTTTATTTATTTATTCTATTTTTTTTGAAAATGGCCCCTGGGTAGCTGTCTTGCCAGAAAAATCTTTTAAATGAAAAGATGCTTCATTGCTCCGTGCCTACACTTCAGTGGTTGGCATCAGAAAGACATTCACAAACCTATTGTGTATGAACCATGGGGAGTATAGTTTCACGTGGATCAGTAAAGTCATATGCGTATGTGTCATATTGAATGAACAAAACATTATCGAAAAAACTCGATGGAAAAAAAGAACAAAAAACTGAAACAGTGGTGGTCATAATTACTGTTTTCCTCCTAGGCCTACTTTTCCAACATTACCCAACATGTGATGGTAAAAAGCTTGCTTACTAAAAGAAACCACTTTTCGTGTGTGTGTGTGAGAGAGAGAGAGTGTGTGTGTGTGTGTGTGTGTGTACTGGGTGAGGTAGGATAGTAGTTGTTAGCCTGTAATTTTTGCCAAGATCCCATTGAGATTTTAATATTTTATCATAAAAACCAAGGACTGAAAAAAACAGCTTAATTTGCATCAAACAGAATAGAGCAACTAGGAATGCAATTTTTATCCTGACACCATTTTCTCCTCCACTTGTGCACTTTCTCTCACAAATAAAGGAAAAAAAAAAACACTGCCTGTAAAACAGACTCCTGTACCACGGTGCTCTTCTACTGAAACTACACCCCTGTCGAGTTTACATTTAGACACCAGTGCGAGACATACCATCTGTTCTTCAACTTTCATGTGGTGATTGATGCCACCATCGATAATGCGGGGAGGAACTCTTGTGTTTGCGTTTGATGGTAATTTCATCAAAGTCTATCAGGAGACTCATTACACAAATTCAGGCATGCACACAACTGAAGGAATATATTATTGATATAGATTGAAAGCCATCATTTATGCACGGACCCGGGGTGGGGTGGGAGAGTTCCTCTCTTCAATAAGCCACAAGGAATGAAAGAAGTAAGTGCCAAAGGGAGAGGCGTAAGTGTGTTAACACACATGCTGTGAAAGGCCTGTGATGAGACTTATTAGCAGAAACCACTCTGAGGAAAATGTATGTACTGTAGCCAACAGAACCCAGTGTAAATAGTGTCTACAGAAAACACATGCTGTGCCTTTATACTCTGTATGTCGAACGTGCTAAACCTGTTGGCCAATGATGTAAAGAGCGAATGTCACCATGTTCCAGCTGTGAATTAGTGTCCACACAGTACAGCTGAATGGAATTGTCAAGCTGGCAAATGACATTTAAAACAAATCAAAAGGTTAGTGTCCAGGAACTAGATACACATGGAAAAAAGGTTGTCATTGGAGAGATAGAGCATAGAGAGAAGTTAATCTGAACCACTCAAAACTCAGCTCAGCTGGAAGAAACAGTTTTAATGTAGTGGGCATAAGGCATAATGAATAATGTGAAAAAGAAATGATGTTAAAACAAAAAGGCGAGCAAAAGTAGTGGTTGTTTTGGCACGGTACAAATGAGCAAAACTGCTTCTTGGAACACTGATTCCATTGTTTGTGCAAATTTCTTCAGCTCACGCAACTAACCCCAATCTGGACTACACCTGCTTTTCGAATGGCGGAAAATTTCCACTGTAAAACACATGCACAGACCGGCTGAATAAAGTTCGCAGGCCAGATGCAGACCATGTGTTAGTCTGTATATACACATGGCTGTGTATTTAGGTACAAAATCACAACAAAATTATGCATACACATGCAAACATATTGGTAAACATGCTTCTGTGTAAGAACTGTATTCTCTGACTGGAATAGTGAGGAGTGCCACTGAGCCATGCTTTGGGCTTTTTCTGCTCTTTCTAACACAATGTACACTCAAATCTATGCAATTTGTTTTACTGAAGCTTTCAGTTCTTTGACCTTCCTTAGACAGAGGTGAAATTTTAAAGGACCAATTTCTTGCACAGATTTGAGTGTGGGAACCCAGCTCCTCAAAAAAATTGGCAGCTGTGGCCTATCGGCTAAGGAGTTGGGCTGGTGATTTGAGGGTCACCGGTTTAAGAACTTTACCAGTGGGCAAAAATTGTGACTGGGGGACTGAATAACAAATACTCTTCTGCACCCTCATCCATGGCTGAAGTACCCTTGAGCAAGGCATATTACCCACAATGCCCCAGAGGAGCTGTCCCTGTATAGCCCGAAAGGTCTCCCACGTTAAATTGTGTGTTATGACCACAATGGATAGGGCAGGTGCAATCTAAGGAGTGGCATCAGTGGTTGTTTTTTCAAACTACCTCTGCATGCACTGAGTAGCCAATCTTCGCCAATCTAAGACACCAATGAGAGCAATAAACTTGTTTGCCATAGCACTACACCCATGCACCATCACAGCCCTGCCATCATCATGCTAAACCCACCTAGTGTCTCTCTACAAAGACTGATGTGATTGGTCAGTGCAGATTTGGGAGAAAAGCTACTGAGCTTCAGTGGCTTTAATAGGATGTGGCTAGACTGTACCCAGAATAGAAATTTGAATTGTTACCGCTAGGCTAGGGTGTGTTTGATTTCTAGGCTATTCCCTGTACCTAATTTTCTGTAAATTACTCTGAATGAGAGTGCTGTTTCTTGACTTCACTACTTGTAATGAGTGGTGTTTCTTGACTTTCCTTTCCTGCTCCTTCTCCCTCATCAATTTGTGACCTTCCTCAGGCAGAGGACAAGAATCACTGCACCAAAACCTTCCACATTTCTGATTAAAAATTTCCTAACACAGATTTGA
Organism: Setipinna tenuifilis; assembly: GCA_030347295.1. Taxonomy (NCBI): domain Eukaryota; kingdom Metazoa; phylum Chordata; class Actinopteri; order Clupeiformes; family Engraulidae; genus Setipinna; species Setipinna tenuifilis. Next base: position 18,474,051 of record CM059283.1, read on the forward strand.
GTGTGTGGTTTTTTTCTTGTGTGTGTCTTTAGTTGCTCTTTTGAGTTTGAGCAACCTGAAGACAGATTCTTCTTGGGCCTTGAGTGTGTGTGAGAGAGAGTGTGTGTAAGAGTGTGAGTGTGAGAGTGTCAAGGGCGTGGTGACGAGGATGCTCCCGGTATAGCTGCTGACTCTGTCAGTTAGCACATGACCTCATCAGTGGTGACAGTGCCTGCCAATTAGAGCGCCGATCATTCCTTAATGAATCTCTCAGATCACCATCCCTGCCTGTGTTTAGATAAGCGTTAAATCCTGTCCCAGGGTCCATGTGTGGAATGGAATATTTCAGACGCTAATCTCTATGTGTGTGATGGTGTGTGTGCATGGGCAAATGTGTGTGTTTTGTGTGTGTGTGCGTGTGTGTGTGTGTGTGTGTGTGTGTGTGTTTATAAGAGAGAGAGAGAGAGAGAGATTTTAGTGTGTGTCACAACTGAGCCTGTTGTTGATGTGTGTACTTGTGGACACATTCTACAAGTAAAACCCCAACACACACACACACACACACACACGCACACACACAGACACACACACACACACACACACCTGATCTGTCTCCATACTCTCAGTGCTGGTTAACCATAGTAAATTAATCCAGTGTAAAGCAATCTGCCCTGCCTGGATCAGATTACACTGTTTGAAGGCAATGACAAGGTCCCCCAAATAGATAAGAGCACACAGCACGCACAGAGGTGGGGGGAGGAAAGCCTGGGCAGAGATAAACATGGGCCTGATACCACAGAGGATGAAACAGAGAGAGGGAGGGAGAGAGCTAGAGAGAGAGAGAGAGAGTCAGAGAGACAGAGAGGGAGGCAGACAGAGAGGGGAAAGGGACAAAGCTAGAGAGACAGTGATAGAGAAAGAGGGAGAGAGAGAGAGAGAGAGAGAGAGAGAGACAGTGATAGAGAGAGAAGGAGAGGGAGATACATGTAGAGGGAGAAATGGATTGTGTGAGAGAGACAGAGACGGAGAGAGAGAGGGCAAAGGGACAGAGGCAGACAGAAAGACAGAAAGGTAGAGAGACTGGAGAGAGGCAGAGGGAAAGAGAGCGTTAGAGAGTAGAGAGAGGGAGATAGAAAGAACAGAGAGAGAGAGAAACAGTGAAAAAGAGAGAGGAAGAGAGAAAGAGAGGGAAGGAGTAAAATAAAGGGGAGAATGAAAGGAGAAGATGAGTGCTGTGATCAATATTTGCCGCATGACAAATAGTGCGAGAGACTGAGTCGGGGCAGGTAAATCTGTTGTTCTCATTATTTACAGATGGAAAGTATGTGTGTGTGTGTGTGTGTGTGTGTGTGTGTGTGTGTGTGTGTGTGTGTTTCTATTTCCATTATGTGTGTGTGTGTGTGTGTATGCTCATGTTGCCCTTCAATATTAAAAAATATATAACTATTAACGAATACCTACGGACAATCAATACAACGTCTGCCCTTCCGAAGACGAATGGCTCTGAAAAAATGCACGTGGCAAAGGTGCTACCATACACACATACACACATACGGCTGCAGGGGCATCATAAAGATTCACAGCAGGGCTCAAGGTTGGAGCTGGGGAGCTAAATTAGGAGCAGCGGCTTGCTTTGGGCTTCTTTATTAGGATGACCATCGCCTTCAGGTGCACGGTTACCTGGGGAGGTGCAAGAGGTTGTTTTTTTTTTTTTTTTCGGCCCCTCTCCTCCTCCTGCTCCTGCTCCTCCTCCTCGCCTGTGGTATTTTCATGTGTCACCTCCAGGCTGCCCGCTGCTTGATTCTAATTAAGGGAAATATTTCCCGCTATTCGGAAAACGGAAAGGGGAGCAAAAAACTTTGGATTAGACCTCAAAAAATAATTAGACGAAAAAAATATAAAGTCCTAACATGTTTTTTTCTTTCCCTTTTTTTTGAGGAGGGGAGTTAGAAGTTAGATTCTATCCCTCCAATTTAAGCAGCTTCCAATCCCTTGCTTCCACACTCAGAAGTTTTGGCCATATCTATTAAATGTAATTAGAGGACTGCAAATGGTGGGGTTACATAAAAGGGAGACAAACAAACTGGATAAACTGCTCAACCATTAGAGTTAATACAGCAAAAGGAAAATGGAGTCATTGATGCTTAGTTTTCCTATAAGTGTTTATACACTTTTTGATGTATGTATTTAAAATGTCATGCATGTACATCCATCCATGTCGCCTTATCTAACTCTTCCAATCGTTGTTGCTACTTGCCTCAGATCCAAATTAAAATATAAGTGTGTGCGTTTGTTTGTGTGTTTGTGTATGTGTGTGTAATGTGTGCATGTTAAATGTTGTTAGTGTGTACAAAATATCCAAATACCATTTATCATAGCTACCTTCAATGAGCCATACTTCTGGGCCCAGTAATCTGTTCTGACAATTGCCCACACACACAAACACACACACACACACACACACACACACACACACACACACACACACACACACACACACACACAGTGTTGGGGAGTAACGCAATACATGTAATTCAGTTACGTAATTTAATTACAAAATAAATGTAACAGTAATACATTACAGTTACTGGAGAAAAATGTGTAATTCAATTACAGGTACTTTTGAATTTTTTCAAAATTACAATTTGAATTACATATTAATATTGTCAGCAAAACCTTGCTAAAAGAGTCTATATTTAAAAAAAAACTGTTTCGTGTGCTTTTCTTATAGCCTACAAAACATCCCTGTAGCCTACAAAAAATCCCTGTTGCCATTTCCCTCCACAGTTGGATGCAAGGCTTTCTGTTAAAGTGTATCACTATTACAGCGCCACCACGTCTGCTAGTACATGCCTTTGGGTTCTGGGTCTGAATTTCAGTTGCTAACAACATACTACCACCAATGTCTGTGTTATGCTTTAAAAAGAAAGAAAAAAGACTGTGACCTGTTTGACAACTCAGATTGATTTTCCAAAAATGTGGCTTGAAGTCTGACCTTGTGGTGTTTATTTATTTATATATATATATATATATATATATATATATATATATATATATATATATATATATATATAATAACTTCAGACTTCATATATATATGATGTGATGCTAATTCATATTCATGTATTGAAAGGCTCAATAGTGTTCAGTGTTTTTTTTAAGGTCAACACTGCCAGTAAAAATGTTTACGAGGCCAAAATCATGAAAACATTTGAAAAGTAATCAAAAAGTAATAAGTTACGTTACTCAGATAAAGTAATTCAAAAAGTTACACTACTATTACATTTTAAACAGGGTAACTTGTAACTGTAACGAATTACATTTCTAAAGTAACCTTCCCAACACTGCACATACACACATTCATGACACAATCCTGTAACTTCCATGCAGAGGAAGAAGTGTGTTACCATGGCGAAGGGTGCTCAGCTGATTCTTTTTGAAATGTAAACATCTGTTTATCAGACTGCACACATGCAACGCCACGGGGCCCCCCAATCTGGACCAGGCCTCCAGCTCTGTCTCTTAGCTCGGATCAGTGTTGGTGTTACAAGCGCAACATGAGGGGGGTGTGTGTGTGTGTGTGTGTGTGTCTGAGTGTCAGTGTGGGTGCATGGTGTTATCGCCATGTACAAATCTACAGTGTGTGTGGAAGACTGTGTGTGTGTGTGTGTGTGTGTGTGTGTGTGTTTCCATGTTCATGTCTGTATGCATGTTTCCTGCTGTGCATTTTGTTTTCTGCATCCATACATGCAGTGTGCATGCATGTGTGTGTGTGTGTGTGTGTGTGTGTGTGTGTGTGTGTGTGTGCACACGCATTTGTGTCTGTGTTTCCTGCTCTGTATTTTGTGTCCTCCATCCATACAAGCAGTGTGTGTGCATGTGCACTGTAAAAAAATCAAAGAGCAGAAAAGCTTTGCAACTAAAGAGCAAAATATGCCCTTTCAATTACAGCACAATTTCTGTTACTCTACCCGTGAACTTTCATCGGGTGAGCAAGTGTAACCGTGTTTAGACAATTACCACAACTGAACATAAATGTTTCTGTTGGCTGGGTAAGAGGGGGCATCCATGAAGCCCATGAAGAACCACTTTCAGCCAGGCAAACTTCAGTTCCCGCCCTGAAATCTCTTCTTCAGAAACTCAACAGTAAGTGCAACAGTACACATAGTCGAATACAGAGTACCATATTGATTATCTCTATATATATTTAGGTAATTACAACGCCTTGTAGGGTTTTATTTACAACATTTATCGGTTGATTTGCATGTCACTTACTTTTAGCTTGTAAATTAGTATTTAGTTTATTTTTTAAAATGCATATTCGTACATTAGCCATATTACTATATGGTCAGGTATACTTAGCCACGGCAGATTAAATTTACCTCTCGTTAATGCCTCTTTGCTTTCCAAATCATGTTTGGGTGCAGACATTGTTAGGCTATGTGGTGTACTGAGTTGTAAAATAGGTGATAGTTTAGCTATCTGTCATGTTCGAGGGTGAAATGCTGATTGGTTTTGCTGTCACAGTTTGAAAGAAAGCTAATAGCTAGCATACAGGCATTGTGTAGTTATGACACACATTTAAGTTCAGAAAGTTTAGAAATTCAGAACCGTTAAGAAAAAAAGCCTGTTGGGTTGCCTGTATGTCCAGGTAGTATAGTGCTCCATTAGAAAGCTTTGTTTCATGACTCCTGAGCAAATATAACCCTAGATTTGATGATTTACTATAACTTATTTGTTGATGTTTGCTTTTCAAATGCTGTTTGTATGTCATTATTGTTAGGCTGTGTAGTGTATTGAGTTGTGAAATGAGCTAGATGTCAGTGTAAGCAGTGAGATGCTATCTGAGTTTAGCTGATAACTAGCATTTAGGGATTGTGTAGTTACGGGGCACTTTTCAAAAAATTTCTTCGGCTTGTGAGGCACGTTAGACTGATTGAAAAACGAAAGCTGTGTGTTAATACAATGCCTGGTACTTAAATTATAATAGGGTATAATAAGTCTCTATTTTATGCTTTGGCAATTTGGTTGGTTGACCAACATTTTAGCCTGGTATAATAGATAAACCCTCTACAGTCAGCATAGCTCCACTCATTTTTCTCCGTATGTAATTCTATTATTTTACTTAATCCTTTGCTTAATGTTAAGGGATTTGCATAATCTCACGAGTTATAAGCATCCACATTTGAAATCATCCCTCAGCTAAACACAGCCACACAAATAAACACACATTAGTCTTACAGTTTAGTGATTTACAACCATCCATTTTATTGTTCATAGAGGTTAACCTTTATTTCATTAAGTTGAAGTACAAGTCCTAAAATTATTATTAAAATTCTCCTCTGTCTTTATACTTTATTAAGTTCAAAGAGAGGGGAGAGATTTAAGAAGGGTGGGGGGACAAATGGAGAGATAGAGGTGGAGAGAATCAGGAAGTAATGTACAGAGTAAAGAGATGAAGGATGTGACAGAAAAGGATGAAGGGCATGGAGAGATAAAGAGATGGAGTGAAGTGCATGTAGGGGGGATGGAGAGGGAGGAATTGAGAGAATCAGATGGAGAGAAGGGGATGGAGATAATAGGATGGAGGTAAAAAGGAGTAAGGAGGTGGAGAGAGAGAGGTTTTAAGAATAGGATGGAGAGGAGGTGGAGAGAATTGGATGAAGAGATAAGAGAGGTGTAGAGAATGGGATAGAGCAAGAGGGTGGGATGGAGAAAATCAAAAGGACAAAGTAATGCAAAAAATCAGATGGACAAAATGGATTAAGGAAATCAGACAGAAAGGTGGAGAGAATCAAATGGGGAGAGAGAAGGAAGGAGTGAATCAGATAGCGTGATCTTGCATTATTAACAAGTACATGACCCTAAACCTAAACCTGAACTCTTTCTCCCTTCTCATGTAATTCAGTTTATCCAGCACCTGCATGGGTGTATCTAACATGGAAACTAAATCATAGGTCCACAATTCTTCGTGGTCTTCCCCCCCTTACTTAAGAGAGTCACTGTCTATTTCAAAGATGATTCTGGTCATTCATTTTTCATTTTTTATTTAAAAGGTAACAAAGATGCCACAGACATGCTCTCAGTCTGAGTCCAATTGTATTGTTTACTGTTTCATAAAATACAAAGACACTGGAGGAACACACAAAGAACCTGAAAATGGGAATAATAGAAGTAGGGGATGACAGCACTTCCAATCCCATTGCTTTTGTTGTTTTTTTTCTCCAAAAGTATGTGTTTTTTGTTTTTGTTTAGTTTTTTAAAGGCAACCTGTGTGGTAATGTGGGCAAATATATTTTAACCAGAGCAGTGTCGTTGTTTTTTGCTTTTTATGTAATTGTTTTCATTGTTTACATATGCTACTTTGCATTTGTAACTTTATTATGCGTTTAAAAAGAAGGTGAAAATATTTCCAAAATGTTAATGATTTTGGTTGGTGTACTAGTATGTGTGTGTGTGTGTGTGTGTTTGGGGCAGGGGTGTCTGTGTGTATGTTTCCTGCTCTGTGTTCTGTTTTCTGCATCCATACATGCAGTTTGGGAATGTGTGTATGTGTGAGCATGTGAGCATGTGTGTGTGTGTGTGTGTGTGTGTGTGTGTGTGTGTGTGTGTGTGTGTGTGTGTGTGTGTGTGTCCTGCTCCGTGTTTTGTTTTTTTTCTGTGGCTGCAATGTGGTTACGGTGCAGCTGGAGATGATAAATTCCTCACCATTACATTCCGCAACCCGCGGGGTCAGCGCGACCCTCGGCAAAAGAGATTTCATTAGCCAAAAGTGCGCCGCGCTAGCACAGAGAAAAGCCACGGCTCGTCGACCTTGAATGTGAGGTTACACATTTATCGATCCCAAGTTTCCCTACACACAGTTACATATACACACACACACACACACAGTCAGACAAACACTAAAGCTCATACTGACATACAAACACACACACACATTGCCACACACACACACATGCTGACATACATGCAGACTAAAACACTTACAGACACAGACACAGACACACACACACGCACACTGCTACACACACACACACACACCCATCTCCCCTGGGGTGGGCTCCTTATTTAGTCTGAACGAGCTGCTCCTTTCAGCTGCACCTTAGCCACAGTTAAGAAAGGGGATCTTTTTTTTTCTCCCTTTTTTCTTTGTGCAGGAAAAAACGAAAACGGGGTGGCCCAGTTGTTTCACAAACCCATTTAGGCAATCTGCCAACACCACCACCACCACCGCTGCCGCCACCCAAGTCTACTCCTCAGCATTCTCAGGTAGGTAGGCTACAGCCTACTGGACTGCCTGTGAGACCTTTGCCTCATACCCACAGTGGTGGCCTGGCGATCACTGTAAGGGTAACAGGCCTGTGACTTGGAGGGGTTGCAGGTTCAAATCCATCAACTACCGTATATGAATATGAATAAAAGCCTGCACACTGAGAGCTCCAGTGAATAGAAAAGGTTTAATCACATCAAGTCTGTACAAGGCCAATGTGGCCTGAAACGTTACATCACTATTGGATGATTAAACCTTTTTAATTCACTGGAGTGTGTGGACTTTTATTCATGTTCATTTGAGTCCTTTTTGAATCCAGCACCTACTTCAAAGTTTTGATATGCGCACCTCTTTTTCACTAATTTGGTCAAATCCAGTAACTGTTTGCCACTGAGGTACCCTTAGCATGGTACCGTCCCCACACACTGCTCATTGGACACTGTTGTCATGGCTGCCCCCTGTTCATGGGCTGTGATGGGTTAAATTGCAGAGATGCAATTCCGTTATGCTGTGGTGTGCTGTGTAATCACAATGACAAAATGGGAATCACACTCACACATCTGATCCCTGTAGCATGCAGGGAAAAAAACATGCTGGCCTGCCCAGTGTGTTCAAGCATCGCCTGAAGGCATAGATGTGTGTGAAACACAGAACACACAGCGTGATGTTTTAGTACTGGGCCTGTTCAGTTAGTATTTCTCCCTTGTGTAGATGGCCTGCTGTGTGATGTGACCAAGGCTCTGCTGGTGTCTACTTCAGTGCTCTCTGGGTGGTGTGAGTGACGCTGTCTCTGATACTCTGTCCACGCTGTTATCTCTGTATGTATGTATGTATGTATGTATGTGTGACGGAAGCCAGCAGAGCTGCTAGCTGTGCGTTATGTACGCTTGTAAACCTCCCTCCTGGCACTTTAAGGCTGTTTTCACACTTGGTCTCTTTCAGCGTTTAAAGCGAACTAAGATTGGTAACAGATATAGGCCTATATGTGAACACTCTAAGGGGACTTAGACCCCTTTACAACGAACCAAACCGAAACCATCTCGGGAGGTGGTCTCAGTACGGTTCACTAAAAAGTCCACGGTATGGTTCGCCTAACCTGCGCAGTGTGTACACCTAGCGCTCCGGGTTCACTTCGCCTTTGGGTAAGCCAAACTAGACGAAACAGATTGAGAGACAGGTTAGAAAGAGAAACTAGCACCCTATGGTTTTAGTTATCTTGCTTGCAGCTTGCATGTTGAACTACCAGTTTAAGGTGCTGCGGAGACTTGAGTTTAAGCAAGTGCAGGTTAGGTAAGGTAACCATATGGTGTTTATATGTAACGTACAGATGGTGGTTATGTATGTAGCCTACTTATGGTGGTTATATAGTATCCCACATGTATAGTATGTAACACCACCTCTGGTCTTTTGTGAACTATTTCAGTTTCTCACTGCCTGACTGGTATCTCTGTGCGTCACCTCTGTGTGTCTGTGCGTTACATGGTGTGTCTGTGCGTCATAGATTATGGCTCATTAAAGTGTTTGCAATAATATGCGATGCATTCATGATGTGTGATGAATGTTCTGTACACATGATGCTAATATACTACATCGCCTTCCCAGCTAAACACCAAGCGCTGAGGCAACAAAAATGACTGCTCTTTGTGCTGTGATCTGGTGACTGCTTGGACAAAGGCTTTGCTGTCTGCATGATGTGTGCCCTGCTGGTATCTGCAGTGTCCCCCTGCAAAGATGGCGGCCACGTGGTGTGTGGTTCCCACTGTTCGCGGTTGGTGTGAATCAGTCCCTGGTGGCTGCCTCTTGTGGTGTGATGGCGTGTGCATTGTGTTGCTGGACAGCATAGTGGGTTTCTGTGGCTTGCTGGTGAAGTCACTGTGGACTGTGGAGTGGTGTGATATTACAAGGAGGAGGAGCATAGTGGGGGGCTTGGCTGGAGTGCAGTGTGTGTGTGTGTGTGTGTGTGTGTGTGTGGGGTGGTGGTGGTGGGGGGGGTGCTGTTCACTGGGATTGACTGGCCATTCTGCTGCTCATAGTGGGTAGATGGCTGACTGCCTGTGTGTGTGTCTGTGTGTGTGTCCGTAGATGCTGAAAGGTCTTACTGATGGCTGGGTGGTAATTGAGGGAGGGGGTGTATAGGGTGTGTGTGTGTGTGGGGGGGGTGTATGGGGTGCTTTGACCATGATCCTTGTAGCCAATAAAAATGGCACATCTTGATTGCAAACCATCTATAATGAGCCGCCGTCACCACGGCAATGAGTAGACCTCATCGCTATTTGTTCTGCCTTGGAAAGGCACGAAGGGAAAAGACGGAAAGAAACAAAAAGAAAAAACACCCTCCACACACACACACACACACACACACACACACACACAGCACTGATTGAGGCCCGATTAGCATGTACACTCCGCGCTTCGCTCTGTGCCAACCACATGCACGGCCAGCGCTCGTTGCATTATTTATGTCCTCGCGCAGCTAGATGTATGGGCAGACGCGAAGACGCCGTTATGAAACCGCGGACGCAGACCTCTGTGAAAAATGTGTTCCTTTTCCCTGAGAAGAGGGAAAGAAAGGAAAAGAACAAGAAGAAGAAAAAGAAGATGATGAGGAAGAAGAAGAAAAAATTGTGTGGGGGCCAGACACACACACACACACACACACACACACACACAGCATGTAATCTAGTAATCTAACTAAGTGTGGCGGTGTGAGATTTTATTGTGCCAGATTTGATACATGAGTATGGAGGTGGCAGGAATTACAATAATTGCATCTGTGCATGCCGGCCGGTCCTCCAAGGATATCTGAGAATCTCAAGCAAGCCGTGGAACATCCTTGTGTTGTCGCCGCTCGGTGAATAAATCAATTTTCTTTTCTCTTTTTTTTTCGTGGTTATGAATGGCTTGAGACTTCCCTTACTCTCTCTTCAGGAGGTAGAATAAAGGGAGTAATGCAATCTATGGGTTCATCACGGAAGAAATAAACATCTAATGGACCCCATTTATCATTATTCACCAGCTGAGTGCCTTTAGGCTTTTTTTTTTTGCTGGTGGCCACCCATCCTGCTGTGAATCAGGGGCTTCCGTGCTTTTTTCGGTGCTAGAAAGCCTGAGCTACAACCAGCTTGAAGCCTGAAGACAAGCACCTACAACCAGACACTGTGGGACAAATAAGTGTAATCACATACTGTCAGACAACCCCCCACAATCAGCCATTAATGGGGGTAGGAGGTTATGTCCATTTGTAACCTATACTTAATGACCTAACGTGGCCTTGAAACTGGTCAAAGATGGTTATGACCACAATGTCAAAGAGCACAGATTTGTGGTAACACTGTAATTGCAAAGTCCATGCAAAGAGGCTATACAGATGGTTTATTGAAACTAAGTTTTGTTTTTGTGTATTGTTCACTGACCTATCACCTAAATCAAACCCAACCCCAAACTTTAACAAGACGCAAGAGTTTCAACAGATGGTTTATAAATAGTCACAGTGTCTGTAGACTGTCTAGACTCTCTACAGGACCATACAAACACTGTAAAGTGGGACCCAGCTTGTTGCCATGGCAGCACATGGCACCATGTTCAGCACTGACTGTTATTACAATGTACTTACCTATGTAATAAGTGATACATGGTAATAAATGTGTTAGTTCATGTTATCTTATGTTGATATTGCAATACCCCTGCTTTAGCCTAAAATAGATTATGTCACTATATGTGGTAACATAGTGACATAACTAAATCAGTAAAATACACAAATTACCTCAACAAATGTAAATGTATACTGTCATTTTAAAAAGTTAAACACTTTTAAATATTTGATCTCTGGTGGTTTTGTTTCTTGGAGCTGTGGAGCTGGAGTCTGCTGAACGGTCGCTGGCACGGCGAGGCTTTAACTGGAGATTTGTTCCGGGGGAGATTTCTCCCTGTGTGTGATGAGCCCTGGTCTTTGAAGGTGGATTATGTCTGTGTGATCGTGACTCATGCCGCCCTATTCAGAGACGCAGCCTGCATTTTGGACAGATGAGCTGTTGGCCCGCGAGGCATTGAGAGGCAGTATGAAGGTGGGCCCCTCTCTGGCTAATTGCAAGCAGTCCTGGTTCTCCTAGTCTCCTCATGGGGTACTTAATCAACTTATCAGAGGCTTCATAATGCATTACATTTAGTGCATACTTGACTGAGCAGAGGACATTTTGGCTCTCTCGTGATATCTAACAAAGTGCTTCGTACTCTGCTCTCTGTCTTACATAAAATGAGACAACTCTCACTGACAGATCAGGGACTGATTTAGCCCTGTGACATCACATCAGGCAGGTATCGTTAAGATTATGGTACTTAGCAGCCACTTTTCTCCAAAATGACACACAACACTACCCTGGTAAACCAGTCTCGCTAGCGTGTGGTCGTGATGTGTGCAATTAACCTGGCTATAACCCTGCCTACGCACTACAATTCAAGTGTAGCACACAAAGTCGACATCTTCGCTCAACAACAATTAATCTACTGCACTGCAAAATGTAAATAGCTAGTAATTAATCAACTAAATGTTGGCTAGTAATTAATCAACTAAATGTAAACTAAAAAAAGGTTACATCTTTAAACCTCTTTTAACCCTTTAATGCATAAGATGGGTCTAAATAGACCCGGCAGAGTTTAAATTTTTGACATCTTTGTCATAATACATTTTTTTTACTCGGCGCTCCATGAATTCCTCAATTAACTTGTTTATGTCCCTTAGAAAGCGTCACCTCATTTTTGGCATCATTACTTTTTACGTAAAAATACTTTTTTTGTTACTACCCCTTTAACACATAACATGGGTCTAAATAGACCCGTATTCATTTTCTATGCAATTTCACCAAAGGCTTAGTTTTTCTTAGCTATATTGCAAAATGATTTTGATTCTTCCTTCAATAATGCATCTTTTTATCACTTATGGAGTATTTATTTCCAGGACCAAAACTTAATTTAAATACTTTCAGGTTACTATTTGAAATAGAAGTCATTTTACATAATTATACATTATTTAGACACATGGGTCTAAATAGACCCGTATTCATTTTCTATGCAATTTCACCACAGGCTTAGTTTTTCTTACCAATGTGAATTTTTTTTGAATCCTCATTCAATAATGCATCTTGTTTCATCATTTATGGATTATTTATTTCCAGGACCAATACTTCATTTCAATACTCTATGGTTACTCTTTGAAATAGAAGTCATTTTACATAATATACAGTATGTCACAAGAGTGAGTACACCCCTAACATTTTTGTACTTTTTTATTATATCTTTCCATGGGAGAAGTCTAAAGATATAATACTTTTCTACAACGTAAAGTAGGCAGTGTACAGCTTATATAACAGTGCAAATTTGCTGTTCCCTCAAAATAACTCAACACACAACCATTAATGTCTAAACCACTGTCAACAAAAGTAGACCCCTATGTGAAAATGTCCAAATTGTGCCCAATTAGCCATTTGTCCTCCCTGGTATCATGTGATCCATTAGTGTTACAAAGTCTCAGGTCTAAATGGGTAGAAGTTGTGTTAAATTTGGTGTTATCACTCTCACACTCTCTCATACTGGTCATTGGAAGTTCAACATGGCACCTCATGGAAAAGAACTCTCAGGGGATTTAAAAAAGAAAATTGTTGCTTTACATGAAGATGGCCTAGGTTATAAGAAGATTGCCAACACCCTGAAACTGAGCTGCAGCACAGTGGCCAAGACCATACAGCACTTCAAGAGGACAGACTCTACTAAGAACAAGCCTTGCCATGGTCGACCAAAGAAGTTGAGTGCATGTGCTCAGCATTATATCCGGAGGCTGTGTCTTCAAAATAAGTGTAGGAGTGCTGCCAGCATTGCTGCAGAGGTTGAAGGGGTAGGGGGACCGCCTGTTAGTGCACAGACCATACGCTGCACACTGCATCAAACTGGTCTGCATGGCTGTATTTTAACATGGTAACGACCCCAAGCACACCTCCAAGATGACCACGCCTTGGGTGAGGGTGAAGGTGATGGACTGGCCTAGCATGTCCCCAGACCTGAACCCAATTCAGCATCTGTGGAGCATCCTCAAATGGAAGGTGGAGCTCAAGGTCTCAAGCTCAAGGTCAGCTCCGTGATGTCATCATGTAGGACTGGAAGAGGATTCCAGTGACAACTTGTGACGCTCTAGTGAACTCCATGCCCAAGAGAGTTAAGGTGGCCACACAAAATATTGACACTTTGGGCACAATTTGGACATTTTCACTTAGGGGTGTACTCACTTTCGTTGCCAGTGGTTTAGACATTAATGGTTGTGTGTCGAGTTATTTTGAGGGAACAGTAAATTTGCACTGTTATATAAGCTGTACACTGCCTACTTTACGTTGTAGAAAAGTATTATATCTTTAGACTTCTCCCATGGAAACATATAATTGAAAAAGTACAAAAATGTTAGGGGTGTACTCACTTTTGTGACATACTGTACATTATTTAGACACATGGATCAAAAAGTAGCAGTTATTTGAACAAAATGTTTTTAATTAGGCCTATTTAAATGACAATTATTTCATATCTGACTTATGATATTTAAATCACTTAAAAGTATAAAACAATACAGTGTTTTAATATGAGACTGTGAACATGTGAATAGCGAACAGTAAGGTACATCAGTAAGTATAGTGCAGTATCGGATATCAGTCAGAGCATTGCAGGAAAACCCTAGGCTCAAGGACTTACCATAACAAGAACATATTTCCTGGATGAAATATATTAATTATGGAAGTTGCAACAGGAAAAAAAAACAATTTGGCTGACAATTGCATTAGAAACGAATGCGGGTCTTTTTAGACCCATGTCTGGAAATTAGAGTAGAAATTCCAAATCCATGTTTATTAATAAAATGAAAAATGTTAGTAAATATAAAATATGTTCTTTGCATTAAATACTACCTACAAAATTACTTTTATAAGTATTATGGGATTAATTGTATTGGTTTTAAAAGTTATGAGAGAGAATATCACAGTAATGGTTGGAATTACATTGGAAATGAATGCGGGTCTTTTTAGACCCATGTTATGCATTAGTGGGGGTTCTGATAGCTTATGCATTAAAGGGTTAAACATCTCAAGGCTGTCAAAACAATGTATCACTGTATCCAAGCATTTGCATGACTCATCAGGCTTGTGTGTGGCCTCTCTTTACATGCACTCCCAGTGTGTTGGTGTACTGTACCCGTTTCCCCCAGAAGCCATTTTGGGTGTCTCACCTGACGTCACACGGAGCACTTACTCAGCTCTGGCATGTTTAGTGCACTTCGCTAACAGATGACTAGCCCGTGATTAGAAATTCCAGACTCCCGGGGCGTGTAAATCTCATTGCCTCTCATCGCACCAGGCGCTCGTGCATATTGCCACCTTGAAATGAAGTATGCGTTTGCAGGTAGTAGCGCGGATAGATGCAGTTTATGCGTGCAGTTGGCAGTACAGCTGGCAGTGGTCCAGGTGGTTTTCAAAGATAAACATTAGTATGGAAATGCTCTTCAGTCTGGATTTGTGTGTGTGTGTGTGTGTGTGTGCGTATGTGCGTGCATGTGCACATAACAAGCCTGTGTGTGTGTATGATGTATTTTATTGTTTTCTTTGTCTTCGTATTTTATGAGACATTAATGTACAAAAAATACATTTGCATGTTTTTTCTTAGAACCAAGCA
>CM059283.1:18494000-18501500 GCA_030347295.1 Setipinna tenuifilis
GCAGACACTCACACAGGCACAGACACACACACTGGGTACAGCCCACGCTCACCTCACTCACACACACACACACACACACACACACTCAGACGCACTCAGCGCGCACACACACACACACAGAAACAAACAACCACACACACGCACACTACACTGTGTACAGCCCACACTCACCTCATGCACATACGCATGCACGCACACACACACGCACACGCACACACACACACACACACGTACATGCACACACCTAACAACCTTGCACACACAAAGCTTTAAGCTTACTCCTAACAAATATACACACATACAAGAAAGACACAGACTCACACACACAAACACACACACACACATGCAGGCACAGGCACACTAGGTACAGCTAGATAGACACACACACAGTCAGGGTATGGCGCATGCTCACACACACACACACACACACAAAGCTTACAGCTTAGTCCTCACAAATATATACACATACAAGAAGGAAAGACACGGAATCTTTTACACCTATAGCCTATACTGTCTCACATGAGACAAATGTACACACACACATACACATCAATTTACCAACATACAGTTCTGCCCTAAGGAGAACTCACCGATGTAGAGACACACACATTTGTACACTCACACACTTTCTGGGGGTAAAAATACATTAAAGATGTACAAGCATGTAATGATACATACGTATCTCAACACTCCCATATTGCTTGCCCAGAGCCACACAGGAAATATGCCACCCACAGATGCACCAAAGAAAATCTCAAACACACACACACACACACGGCTTTTACAAGCACGCTTTGGCTGCACAACATATCTAACAACATGCCCACTGGTCTAAGCACACACACACACACACACACACACACACACAGAGTTCCGACAAACATGCCTTGGCTCCACAACATATCCATCACATGCCCACTACACACATACACAGTCTTTCTCTCACACATACACACACACAAATCTAAACACACACACTTATAACTCCTACAAACATGCCTTGGATGCAGAACATCTCTAACACATGCCCACTATGCACATACAGTCAATCACTGTCTCTCTCTCTCTCTCACACACACACACACACACTCACACAAACACACATCCACACACACACACACACACACACAAACATACACACAGCTTCTGCAAACATGCTTTGGCTACACAAAATCTATCTAACACCCTTCCTGCTAATCTAATCACATACCCACTCACACATTCGCCCAGATCACAGACCCCATGACACTCAGCTCGCGGGCATATCAGCCCTACAAGATAGCATATGCCACAGATATGTACCTGTTTGCCTTAGACCACACACACACACACACACACACACACTCTCACACACCATGTTCTATCTATGCTGTCGTCAGAACTGCCGTCAAACCCCCTCGACTTGAACACACACACACACACACACACACACACACACACACACACACACACACCCACACACACTAACCATTATACACACACAGACATCCCAACCTGCAGAAACTCATTTCAGGGAGGTCAACAACACACCACATTTTGTATTACTTGCAGGCGTCTGGGAGTCGCTTTTCAGACGCGGGAGACTCCCGGAGGTCGCGAGAGACTTTGGGATGTCTGCAGACATGCACACACCAATCCACACATGCACACACACACCTACACAAAAATTGGTTCAGCATACATACAAGATGACATGCAAGGCATGCCCCTACGTGTTGCTGTGGCATAGGTACACACACACCTATCAGTTCACACACTCATACATGTTCACACATATCACACATCTTGGTGCACACTGAATATTTTTTGTTTTACGTACAAAATATGCCTCCCATAACACGCTTGTACACACACACACATCAGATTTACCTTCAAAGCTATACATAAGATGCATTAATACATACACACACACACACACACACACACACACACACATGTAATTCACCTCCCAAGCTATACAAAAGATGCATAAATACACACACATGCACACACAAACACACACACACACTCCTATACACACAGGGGTGTAGTGATGACATTAGATGTGGGTAAACTATGAATTTGGAGATCATAGTGAGGTGGAAACATGGTACGTAAACAGCCACGCAAAACATGTTTGAACACTCCCAGTGCAGTTTAATGTTGCACATATAGATGACACAGTGCAGTGCGATTTGATACAAATTGTGTTTGGTACATAAATTCTATTATAGGGTGTAAAACCGTATTGATAGGTGGATTAACACTATTGAGAGGTAGATAAACTCTTTTTCTGAAATTTGAGAGGTGGGTAAACTATGTTTACTTGCATTTATCCTTCACTACAGTACATCTCTGCATTCTCTCTCTCTCTCTCTCTCTCTCTCTCTCTCTCTCTCTCTCTGTTCTACAGTATCTATGGCTTAGAAACTGCAGTCAAACCCCTTTGGCTTGAACTGACAATATTCCTGAAGTGTGTGCACACACACACACACACCCCACACACAGACACACAGACACACACACACACCATCTTTTGGGCAATCTAATTAAGCAAATCACATTGTGAAGTTCGCAGCCTGTCAGTGACTATTGCGTGGCAGCTCAGCTCAGCTCCGTGTGGAGCGTGAAGGTTAAAGCGGCCCTTTGTTAGCGGCCGGGCTAATTGAGAGTGAAGATGCTACATAATGCAGAGAGGACGCCGTTAATATTCACAAGCTAACAGGACAAGGGTGGTTAGCCGGATGTCAACGGGAGTGCTTCGAGGAGAATGTGGAAACTTCTCAGTGTATGTGTGTGTATGTATGCCTGTATATGAGTATTATCTTAGTCTGTGTGTGTGTGTGTGTGTGTGTATCTGTGCCTAGTCTGGTGAGGGGGTTAGATTGCAGCAAGGCTGAGATGAGTGTGTGTGGGTGTGCGTGTGACCATAAGTGTGTGTGTGTGTGTGTGTGAGCATGCTTGTGAGCATGTGCGCATTTCGTGTGTGTGTTTTTATGTGTATGTGTGTGTGTGTTTGAGAGAGAGATTGTGCTCATAAACCCTCTCTGTGTGTTTAGTATTATAGATTTTTGCCTGAGCCTATATGTGTTCATGCTCTACACAACATAAATGCTTTGTGTGTGTGTGTGTGTGTGTGTGTGTGTGTGTGTGTGAGAGAGAGAGAAAAACTCTACTCTATAGCTATGGCTGAGTAGTAAGGTCCACTGGAGCCAGACTTCCCTTTGTAGTGTGAGAGCTTAGCGGGTGTGTTTAATTCTGCATTCTTCATGGACTTGATATGTATGTTACCAAGGGGCACAGTTCAAAACGCAGGGGAAGGAGTCGGTATGCGAACATGTTCTGCTCTGTGTGTGTGTGTGTGTGTGTGTGTCTGTGTGTGTGTGTGTGTGTGTGTGTGTGTGCGTAGGAGAGGATGAGAGAAATAGTGTCTGTGTCTGCAGGGGCACAGTTCAGAAGGATTGTGGCTTGTGTGTGGGCATGTGAGTATGTTCTGTTGTGTACGTTTGCCTGTGTGTGTGTGTGTGTGTGTGTACTGTATGTATACATGTGTGCGTGTGTGTGCGTGCCTGTGTGTGTGTACCACTGCTTCCCTCCAGGACTCTGAGGCATGAGTGGTGTTCAGAGCAGGCATGCTTCAGTTGTGTGGTGCAGACCACCTCTCTTATCCTCTCCTTTCTTCTCACATCCTGTCTTTTTTCTTCCTCTTCCTCTCTCTCCACTTCTTTCCCTCCTCTTCTCTGCTATCCAGCTGGGTGCCCCCCCTCCTGCCTCCCTGCTGCAAAGAGTTTATGACTCTTCCAGCCTCTCTATCAGTGGGACTGCTCACATTTCACACTTGTTTGGTTCTCTCCTTGGCCCACTGGCATATGTGTGTGTGTTTGTGTGGGCGAGTATGTATGTGTGTGTGTATGTGTGAGAGAGTGTGTGTGTGCATGTGTGTGTGTGCACAAGAGGGGGGAGAAAGAGGGAGAAAGAGAGGCAGAGAGGGAGAGAGAGAGAGAGAGCGCACTCTGGCTTTCTACACACACATTTTTCTGCATAGCTCTGTCCCTCTCCTCTTTTAACTCCTTTCTTTGTCCAGCTATCTGAAGTATTCATTTTTTTCCATTTTCTTTCTTTGCCCCTCTCTCTATCTCTCCATCTCTCTCCATCTCTCTCTTCTGTATCCCCCTCTTATGAGGCCTTCTCTTCAGACACTCTCTTTCAAGCTCACTCGCATTTCTTTAAGTGTGTGACTACATTGATGTCCCAGTTTATTGCTTAGTGATGTGTTTCGACCAGGCAAATCACCTTTGACTTGGTGACCTTTTCAACTTTTGGCCACTCAGAGGTGAGGGGTCAAACTGGCCTCCCTGAGGCTGCATCGATCCACTGGCCTTTCATTTAGACACCTGCTCCAGCACTCCACTTCCTCAACAAATGCTCCACCACCATTTCAGCAGAATGTACTGTATTGTACTGAACATTTTAGGCAAGTCTGATTATTAGCAGAGTTTAAATTGGAGCCCTCCAGAGCTCAGCTTCCCCTCCTAACCTCAGCAATACAGCCAGCTGTAGCTCCCTCTGCTACAGTATTTATAGTAATACAACAGACTGAGATATTGACCACTGTGAGTAAAGAAGCCCCCCCCCCCCCCTCCTTACAAAAGCCCACTTAACCACTGATTATTAATATTACAGCCGTTTCCACTGGGTTTCCATTTTACCATTCCCAACGACGTGAAACATAGTGGAAACCATTTGGGAATACACTAGAACGTTCAGGCATTGTTTTGGTTTTTTTTACCTTTGAAACGGTCTAGATTTCCACTGATCATCCTTTGGGATGCAAGTGTCTGTTAACCGAATGAATAAACACTTCCACAACTCTTACATCTACTCAATGCTGAATGTCACCTCTCCACTCTGGGGGGGAAGTGCTTCAGATATTAATAAATAAATAAATAACAGAAATAAATAACGATCCACTCAAAAAAAAGATGCCGGCAGGTTCCAGAGTGTCTGCTGGAGCATGGCCACCCGTGGGGCCTTTTGAAAAGAGCAGAACAAGGTGGGAGAAGAACATCATAGCGGAGAGGAGAAAGGAAACCTGAGGGTGGTGGAGAATAAGAAACAAAGAAAGAGAGAGAGATAGAGGCAAAGAGAGAGACAGAAAGACAGAGAGAGAAAGAGGTAGGGAGTGATGGAGAGAAAAATAAGAGACAACGTATGTGCACAGTGAAAATGAGACAGAGACAGTGTCTGAAATTACCTGAAAGAGAGAGACAGTAAGTTGAAAGTTAAGAGACAGCTTTTTCTACAATAAGAAAGAAAAAAAGGAGAAGGAGCGATGGAGAGTAGAGAGAAATGAGAAAGAGAGAGAGAGAGCACAAGAAAGAGCATGTGTGGATGTGAGTAAAAGAAAGTGAAATGCTAAGCAGTAAAAGTAAGAGACAGACATTTGGGGAATTTCAGGGAAGAAATTAAGAAATAAAGAAGAAATGGGCCAAAAGAGTAAAGAATGACAAAAACGTCATAAGACAGAGAGAGACAGCCATAGAAAGAGGGAGACAGATAAAGAGGAAGAAAATGAAAGTGGCAGCAGTTGAGAGAATGAGAAAAATCAGAGACAATCATGGAGAAAGAGAGAGACTGTGTGTAGGGACACCAAGAAAGCAACATCCACAGAGAACATGGAAAAAAAGACAGATGTCGGGATAGATGTACAGAGGGAGCGACAGAAAGAGATAAGTGTTAATTTCGTCACCATTTTTACATGTACATACCATTTTTGTTAGTTAATACTAAAGTCTGGTAATTTAAGTTTAGTCAAGGTATATTAGTCTGGGTTTAGTCAAGACATGTTCATCCTATAAATACTGAAAACCTTTACAAGGCTAATTCTGATGACGATTTTAGTTAATATAGTTGTCAAGTTATCCTGAGTTTTTATGGTGAAGTCTACCCAAACTTAAAAAAAGGCCTAAGCCAACATTAAGGTGAAAATGGATTAACTTAGACATCAATTTCCTTTTTTGTGTTTTAATTGCAATTCAATTTAGTTACGGAATGCAGAATGCAGGTTGAAAATCTTTACAATAAAGAAATTAAAAGAAAAGATACAGTTGTGTTAACACATGAGCTACATTTATAGCATAGCACCCATAGCACATAGCTATGCAGCAGATAGCAAACATAGCTAGCTTCATTCATAGCATAGCATTTATAGCACATAGCTATGTAGCAGATACTGTAGCAAACAAAGCTAACACCCACACGTACACATGGTAACACCCACACACAGGCTACATGCATTTTATGCATTTTTAACACAACCACCAAACACCATACCATCATATAACCAAAAAACAAATACCAGTGACCAAAACAGAAAACTCACCAACTCGCCCTTCTCAGCAGTCAGCTAGCAAACTTTGGCTCACACTAACATTCTCCATGAAAAGAAAATGGCCAACACAATCTTCAACATAAAAGTCTCTCTCTCAATACATTTCAAACAAAAGGTTACACCAAACTTTCAAAATAAAGGTTTTGCACAAGGTTTGGCAGCACAATAGTCCAACACTTATTTTCCCCTTTCATAGCTATAGGTGTGCCACAACATCATAATTATCTGGTTGGTCTACAGCGTAGATCCCTAAAATCAGCATTAGCTTATAACCAAAATTTTAGCTAGGTTAGCCTTGTCATACCATAAGTATGTGGTGTTATTCCTCGATAATTTGCCGTCAAATACTAGAAATTATGTTTTAGCAGTGTCATGATGAAATGGCACCATGTAGCAAGCCTTCTTCCTTCCTGGCATGTCATAGCTCTAGTAGAAAAAGTGTTTGCAGTACTAAGCTACTTGCAGGAACTTGAGCTGCTGCACACTCACACAATGTAACCAAAGATTCTCCACTCTAAAAACTTTGAATAGAACTTTTTTTGGTAATATTGTAAAGGTGTCAGCTTGAAGACAAAAATGACGATAGATTTATCTTAGTTTTTATTTCATGGAAAACATTTGTATCTCATCTTTTTTCATCAACAAAAATGCATGATAATTTATCTTAGTCAGTGTTCTAGAACACTATTTTAGTCTCGTCATCGTCTCGTCTTAGTTATGGAAAAAAATGGTCATTGATGAACATATTTTGTCTCGTCTAGTCTGACAAATTTAGTACTAAAAAGAGAGAGGGTATTTTATGTTTCGCAGTGATTCTCATTTGTCATTGTGATCACACAGTACAGCACAGCACACAGTGCTGCAGCAAAATTGCTTTTCTGCTTTTAACCCATCACATAGGTGAGCAGGGGCAGCCGTGACAACAGTGCCCAGGGAGCAGTTTATGGGGACAGTGCCATGCTCAGGGTACCTCAGTGGCACCTCTGGCAATTAGTGGATTTCAACCCACAACCCTCTGGTCACAGGTCTGTTGCCTTACCAGTGGGATTTAAACTTATGACCGTCCGGTTACAGGTCCAGTACCTTAACTGCCAGGCCACCACTACCCTATAATAGGAAGGGAGATCAGC
>CM059283.1:18511500-18514000 GCA_030347295.1 Setipinna tenuifilis
CCTCCTGGGCCTTAGTCTCACCGAGACAGCTCCGTCCACCCCCCTGCCACATACACACACACACACACACACACACACACACACACACACACACACACACACATGCACCCTCGTGACTTCAGCACTCTGTGACACCCCCACTGAAAAAGCTGTTTTTCTTTCCCCCTCTTTCTCACTTTCCTTGTCTCTCTCTCTCTTTCTCTCTCTCAGTTTGCTGTCTACCTGTCTGTACACTCCCCCACTCTCTCTCTTACTCTCTCTTTCTTCCTCCCTCTATCTCTTCCTCTCTCTCCCTCCGTTCCCTGTCCCTTCTGTACATTCCCCCACACTCTCTCTCTCATTCTATCTCTCACTCTCATCACTATTTCCTCTCCCTATGTCTCTCCCTCTCTCCCTCGCTCTCTCTCTCATACACACACACACTTACATGCTCATTCAATGTCTTACACACACACACACACTCTCTCTCTCTCTCTCACTTTCTCTCTCACAAACACATGCTCTCTTGGTCCTCTTCGTCTTTCTACCTCTACTTGGTCTCTCTGTCTCACCTTCTCAACGTGAGCGAGTGCTTCTGGAGGAACCCGAATGACCTTCATTCTGACACACTGCGGGTTGAAAAGTTTCTCTGCACTTCAAGAAACAACTGAGGCTGACTTTATGATTGGACTTTTTCCAATCTCTCTCTTTCTCTTTCTTCTCCCTTCTCTCTTTATTCTCTTTTTATTCTACTTATCTCCTGTGAGTGAAACATCTGTGCATCTAGACAAGCTCCGCTGAAAGGACTCGCTGTCAATCCTGGACACATGAATCACGGCAGGCCCATTCTCTGCCAATCACTCATAACTAAAAAAAGACACACATATCGTTCCTTGTTTGAAAAAAAAAAACAACATCAGATATAATAAGAAAACTCTCCACCAACTAAAAAAACATCATCAGATACAACATACAGTATCTCCTCCTACCCAGAAAAAAATATCTTCAGATATAACATAAAAAAATCTCCTCCAACCCCCCCTAAAAAACATCATCAGATATAATACAAAAAAAATTCCTCCACCCCCCCCCAAAAAAACCCCACAGTTCAAGATATATTATTAAAAAGTCTCTTATATACATATAAGCTCATTTTTATGTCGTGAAATAACAATTATCAATTCAAAACATTACGTTAGCTAGCATGGCTAACTAGTCATCAGCCAAGAGAAAGTATGAGTAACATTTAGCCGCATGGGTTTAAATAGTTGTTTTTCTCCAACCAGTGGCCGGCACTCTGTCACGTCACATTTCTAGCATTGGCTCTACCCTCTTGGAACCTCTCCAAAGCCGTGACTAAAAATGCTCCCTGTTACTAGGCACCAGGGGCTGATGGAAAGATTTAAAAAACGGGGTAAAGTTTGAGTCAAGTAGAGTAGAGTAGAGTAAGGGATTAACCATTCCGGTCGAAATAGCCTATTAGTGAAGTCTGTGGCAGCATGGAGTTTTTACAGGCTGATTTGCATGGCTATCCCATCTATCTGTCCACCCCCCTAACCCCGCACCCCCCAACCCCCCTTCTTTCCCCCAATGTCCCCTCCAGTCAGAGGCAGTTTTCTGGCCGAGGCAGACGAGGCACCTGCCTCACATGCTGAGAGGCCTGGGCGGGGGTGTGTGTGGGGGGGTGGGGGTTGCGGGGACAGAGCGCGTGCTAGCGGCCGTATTGATTTGCGGCGCAGGGATGCTAACCCGCATGGACATCCTCAGTGCTCCAGGACAATGAGTGAAGTAACAGATCAATTTGTGTGTGTGTGTGTGTGTGTGTGTGTGTGTGTGTGTGAGAAAGAGAGAGAGTGCATGTTCTCATGTTTGTGTGTGTGTGTGTGTGTGTGTGCGTGTGTGTGCGCGTGTGCGTGTGTGTGTGTGTGTGCGTTCAAACAGACACACTTACACATCATTGTACAGTTTTTCCATGTCTTTTCCTTTTCTGTCTCTAACACACACACACCCACACACACACAGCCACACACATGCACACACACAAACAGGCACACACACAGGCACATACATGCGCACACACACACGCACACACACACACACACACCCACAGGCACACACACATGCACACACATACACATACACATAGGCACACACATGCACACATACACACACACGAACACACACCTTCATTCATTCACATACAAACCAACTACCTGCAACCCCCTACTACTCTTTCTCTTTGGGATACCATTAACAGCTATTCCAAACATAAAAGGTGCTATTGATTCTTACTTCGCTGAGCAGTGGCATGAATTCCTTTTCTCTCTCTCTCCCTCTCTTTCTCACTCTCTCTCTCTCTCCCTGACACACACACACATTCTCTCTCTCACTCTTTCTTTCACTTTCTCGCTCTCGCACTTTCTCTCTCTGTGTAGTTCTCTTTCTCGTTTTCACCGTGAAGTTACAGTTCTTTAGCACACACACACACACAGAAGTGAATTTTGCTTCAGGGCTTTTCTTG
>CM059283.1:18516500-18519000 GCA_030347295.1 Setipinna tenuifilis
GCGTGAGCGAATGAGCAAGAAAGCGGGAGCGAGAGAGCGAGAGAGAGCGAGAGAGAGCGACCGTCGCTCGATCGTTAATATCGATTTGCAATTTGTAAACAGTGGGGCCCATTTTAGCAAATGCCAGGCCTGTTTCGGCACAATAGTGTCTGGATTATTTTCACATTGAGACCCCTACCCCCCACCCCCACCCCCTCACCCCCCACCCAACCCCTAACAACCCACAACAACCAAACCCCCCTGCTGGACGAGGACAAAGTGACTGCGCTCTGGCAAGGCATAGTCCTGGGGAGAGGGAAAGAAAAGGGCTTTTCTGTCCTCTCGTCCGCCTATCGCCCCCTCCATCCCCACACCCCCCTGTGGAGACAAGCAGAGGTGGGAGTACCGCTGGGCCCTGGGGGCAGGGGGGGGTGTGGGGGTCAGGGTTGGGGTGGGTTTTGGGAGGGGCATTTCAAGGTGTTTAGAAACAGGAACTGTTAGATGTCTCAGGTCATGGAGGCTTTTCAGGCTTGTTTGTTAGGAGCCAGTGGTCGGTGGGGTGGTGGCGGTGGTGATTGTGGTGCTGGTGGTGGTGGGGAGAGGCTTCAACTGTGGCGAAAGTGAATGCGGAGGCAGATACTAGGTTTTTTTCCCTTTCTTTCCCTCCCTCCTTCCCTCCCTCTCTCTCTCTCTCTCCCTCTCCCCCCCTCCACACAGCACACTCAGGTGAAGGCAGACACCACTGACAAGACCGTTTCGCTGCGGTGGGTAAATGTCGCCCGCAGGCCCCACCGAGCGCTATTTGAAACGATCGCGCTGCCGGCCGAATACTGTCCAGTCTGGCTGGGAAAAAAAAAAAAACCGGTCGAGCCTCCCTCCCAAGTGGGCGTCTTTCGCAAGCGCTTTATCTCGACTGTCTACATCGCCCCTCTCGAATGCTAAAGACTCCTCTCCTCAGACGCTCCTGAAGTACAGCACCTTTAGTGGACAGTAGCGCCCACAACCTCTCTTGTTGTTGTTGTTCTTGTTGTTGGTGGGTGTTGTTGTTGTTGTTTTGCATTATCGAAGTGTTGCTGCTGGTGTCTCTCTCAGACCGTCTAGAGCATTGGGGGTGGAGGTAGTGGAGGAGGAGGAGTGCTGCTGCTCGCATGCAGTTGGTCGGCCACTGTCGGCTTCTGCCTCAGGGGGGAATTTAATTAAAGCGAGGTGCGTGGGGGTGGGCGGCTGAGGTGTGAAGCTGACCGTCACGGGCGGACCCAAACAGAAGGGATTGATTGTGGATGCCTCTGTATGCATTACCCTCGCGGCGCGAGGAAGAAAAGAGCATTTTCTATGTCCACAGCCCCCCCACCTCACCCCCCCCTATCAACTCCACCCACCCACACACACACACACACACACACACACACAAACACACACACACACACACACACACACCTTATGCTTCTTCTATTCCATCCTTTCTCTCTCTCCCTCTCTTTCTCTCTCTGTGTCTTTAAGCCTATCCTTGTATCTTTTATATTCTTTGGCTCTCTTGTGCTTTCTCTGTATGTCTGCTGTTTATTTTCTTTCTCTGACACACAAAGATATAAGATTCCACTTACGTATATACACCTGGTCTCTATGTTCTTTCTCAGTCATGCACACACATCACACCAAATAACACTCATACACTATCTCTTTCTTTTTTTCTCTCTTTCTCACATACACATCACTCACACACACATGAACCAACACTCACACTATCTTTTTCTCTCTTTCACACACACACACACACCAACATTCACACACTATCTCTTTCTCTCTTTCACACACACACATCACATCAACCAACACACACCAACCAACACTTACACACTATCTCTTTCTCTTTTTCTCTCTTTCAAACGGACACATCACACACACACACATGCACCAACACTCACACACTATCTCTTTCTCTCTTTCACACACACACATCACACAGACACACGGGCAAAGACACAGAGAGAGAGAGACAGAGAGAGAGCGTGAGAGCGAGAGACAGGCCTCCTTAATCTGGCCCACTCTGTCTGTGGCGTCCCTGCTGCTCAGGTAATCACACACACACACACACACACACACACACACACACACACACACACACACACACACACACAAACCAACACTCAAACACTATCTCTTTCTCTCTTTCACACAGACACACAGACACAGACACACGAGCAACGAGAGAGATAGAGAGAGAGACAGACAGACAGCGAGAGAGAGACAGGCCTACTTAATCTGGCCCACTGTGTCTGTGGCGTCCCTGCTGCTCAGGTAATCACACACACACACACATCACACACACACACACACACACAAACCAACACTCACACACTATCTCTTTCTCTCTTTCACACACACACACACACACACACATTACACACACACACGAACCAACACTCACACACTATCTCTTTCCCTCTTTCACACATCACACAGACACACAGACAGAGACAAGGGGAAAAGAGAGAGAGCGAGAGAGAGAGAGGCCTATTTA
>CM059283.1:18526500-18534000 GCA_030347295.1 Setipinna tenuifilis
TCTGTGTGTGTGTGCCTGTCTGTGTCTGTGTGTGTGAGTGTGTGTACGTATGTGTGTGTGTGTACGTGTGCATGTGTGTGATTGCCTCTGCGTGTGTGTGTGTGTGTACATGTAAGTGATACATCTTATGTGCATATGTGCATGTGTGTGATGGCCTGTGTGTGTGTGTGTACATGTAAGTGATACATATATCCATATGTGCAAGGGCGTGTTGTCATTCCTGTCCAGATTCCTTTTCCCTCCATGAGCCAGGCCATGTGTGTGTGCATGTGTGTGTGGGTATGTGCACATGTGTCCATGAGTGTATGTGTGAGCACTTTATGTACAGGTGTGGTTTTCCCCAAAGAGTATAGGAGTTTTATCTTGCCTGGAGATAAAGAGAGAAACACTACTGCTGCAGGATAGCCTTTTTGGGCCCTGGAAAACCAGCCTTTATCTCTCCATGCTGCTGCTCTACACAAGAAACCTACAGCATTAGGGGTTGCTGTGGTAAAATAAGAGGTGCTTAAACTATGAGCTTGGTGATCACGGTGAAGTGGATGAAGTGTTGTGCAGCATTAAATGTTTTAAAAACACATGCAATACTCTGGTGAACCTGATGAAATGAAGGCTCAATGCTTTGTTCACCAAAATAATAAAAAAAAAAACAAGAGACGAGTGTGTGGTGATTTCTTTGAGAGACTTTATTTGCACATCGTCAGCACCTGAGCCACAAGGCTGTCTGCAGGGTTTTTTTTAGTTTTAAAGATATTCAATAAATGTTTGAACAATACCAGTGGTTTTAAATGGACCCGAGTGCCCTTAACTAAAAATATAGATGATTTTTGTGTGATTTTTTGGAAGATTATAAAAGTTTTATTTCATGCATAACCTTTTTGATGAGGTTAATAAATTCTATTGATGGGTGGATTATAAGAGGTGGATTAACTGTTTTTTTTATTATTTTATTTGAGAGGGGGTTGAATATGAAAGGTGGGTGTGCTTCTGTCTGCCCTCCACTACAGCCCGGCACAGGAGGAGTCTCACTGATCCCCCATACCATGCACAACTCTGTCTGTCAATCATTCATTCGTAGGCAGGGACTGAGTGTTGGAGGCCTGATCATGAGGGATTAATTAAGGAATTGAGTATCCCTGGGCAAAAAATGGTCTTGCCCACCCTCCACCTGTCCGTCTGTCCATCCCTCTGTCCGTCTGTCTGTCCGTCCGTCCATTTTAACCTGGTTACAAAGTTTAACCTGGTTACAAAGTTTATTTTGTCTCTTTGAGGGGACTGTTAATTAGACCTACACCCTAGTGCCCTTTATGGGGAGAGGTTTACCTAACATATGTACACTATGCTACCTGATACATGAGGCCCCTTGAGGAAGGGGATTACGATGTGTGTGTGTGGATTGGGGGTGTTGGTTGAGGGGAGACAACTTGGCCTGGCGCCTTGCTGGCCCTAGGCCCAGAAGGCACATTCATGAATCCACCCCTGCCAAATGGTAAGGGCAAGACCAGGAAAGCAAATATCCTGTGTTGTAAGCGTTCCATCAGATCTGCTCCTTTGGTGTGGGGATGCATCCTACAAGTGCCGGGATCTGGATCCAGAATGCAAATCTTAGAAAATATGGGGAGTATCGGCACTTGTTGTAGTCTATTCAAGTATGATTTGCAGAATGAAAATCAGGAGTAGAGGCATCCACCTGAATAGTAATCCAGTGGCGAGATGAGAGATTTGTTTTTTAAGATGGTTGAGAGTTTTAAGATAGTAGTATTTTATTATAACATGTTGTTATTACATTGTAACGACGTATGTCATTACCATACTTCGATTTGCAAACCAACCATGCTTAAAATCTTTATATATTCACACACACACACACACACACACACACACACACACACACGCATGCGCACACACACACACACACACCTCCTTGTGGGAAATGTAGCACTGTGACAAAATAGCAAAGACTGAACTACTTCAGTTCTATTTACATAGCTACTGTATAACAATGCATATATTTTAAGGCAATTGTCAGAGCCCAACTTCGAGTTGAAAGTTTCCTAAAAAGAGAAAAGTCCATCTCTCTTTACTTCTTTCCACCTCTCTTTACAGAGTAAAGGACTGTTCTGCAGTATGTGGTATTTGGATATTTGTACAATGTGTAGAGAGTGTCGTCACAAAGCAAAAGGGTTAGAGCACTTTTCCTTGAAGCACTATAAGGTGTGGTAGCAGAGTAGGTGGCAAAGGTGCACTAACCAACTCACACTGGCATCTCCACCTTTACCAAAAAAAAATAAAAAGAAAAGAGAAATACCTTGACCGGGAGCTCTGACCTATAAAGCTCATTCATCTTGACAGGCCCTCGCGTCCACTTCTCTATTTGGGCAGCGCGGTCCGGCTCCGAGACTGATGAATGGGCACAGCCGCACAAGTCCTTTGCTCTCTCGATTTTTCTTTATATTTCTTTTTCTCTTTCTATTTCTCTTCCTACTACTCCCTCACTATCACGCTCTCTCTCTTTTTTTTCTCCCTTTCTTTCTCTGTCTTGCTCTCTCAGTCTCTCTCTTTTTTCCCTTTTCTTTCTCTGTCTTGCTCTCTCACTCTCTCTCCCTCTCTCTCTCCCTCGCTCTCTCTCTCTCTCTCTCTCTCTCTCTCTCTCTCTCCCTCTCTCTCTCTGTCTGTCTGTCTCTCTTTTTCTTTCTGGGGTGCAGGAGTTGGTGAATATGGTCATTCATCTGCTCAAGCTAATTGGAGTAGCTGTCCCAGCAGTCTCCCCAGGGAGGGTCGCCCCCGCACCACACAGCCCTACCCCCTACCCCCTTCCATGGGCAAGAAGGGGGCCGTGACACCTTCGGCCACATCCATGGTACCCCCCTCCATGGTACCCAGAATCTCTTCACCAACACATACACACAGACTCGCACACACAGAGATACACACACTCACTCACACACACACGCAAACACACAACTTCTGCCACTCACTCATTTATCCACCCACTCTGCTCTTCTTTGGAGTTCTGTTAAGATGGCTGCAGAGCTGCTCCAGAGTATGAGGTTAGGGTGGCTCTGTGGACTCTCTGACACGTGCGCGCACACATACACCCACACACACACACACACAAGCAGGCACACACAGACACATGCACACACATACAAGTACATGCAGGCATACACACATACACACACACACACACTCAGGACTGGAGCGGAGGAGCTGACGGATTCTTCTCACACACACGGTGACAGTGAAAAGCAGAGCCTAAGTGTGTGGGGCATGTGTGGAAGTGTGGGAGGGGGCCGCGGCAGCAGCTGAGCAAGTGATTCAGAGAGACAGAGAGAGAGAGAGAAAAACAGAGCGAGCGAAAGCGAGCAGGGAAAAAACGGAGGTGGAGAAAAAGAGAGAGCAGAAAACAAGGGAAAAGGAGAAAGTAAGGGTAAGGCAGAGGTGCTAAGATGAAGGGAAAAAAAGAGGGGGAACAGGGAAGAAAAGGGAGAATAGAGAACTAATGAGAAACTGTGAAAAAGTGAAAACCAGAGAAATCGAGGGAGGAGAAGGATGGAGAGAGTGACAGAGAGAGAAAGAGAGAAAGAGAGAGAGAGAAAGAGAGAGGGAGGGAGAGAGAGGAAGAGAGAGAGAGAGAGAGAAAGATAGAGAAAGTGAGCGAGGGAGAGAGAGAGCGAGGGAGAGAGGGAGAGAAAGAGAGAGAGGGATAAAGAAAGAGTGAGAGCGAGAGAGAGAGGGAGAGATGGAGAAAGAGAGAAAGAGAGAGAGAGAGAGAGAAAGAGAGAAGTGACAATGAGAGTGATGGAGGTAGGGACAAGTGCGAATGTGTGAGACCTTTATGAGGACCTTCAGGAGGCATTCTCAGGATGGATGGAGGCGGGAGGAAGAATGAAAAGTGCGAAACACGACGGCGAAACAGAAAGGTGTGCAGGCGGAATACAAATACACACACACACACACACACACACACACACACACACACAGTAAGATTCCGAAGAGCAAATTAGCTTTACAAAAATGAATCTTGAGAATTTGCATATAATGCAAACAATGTCTGCATATCCGCCCCCTCTCTCCGTCTGTGTGTCTGACTGAGTGTGTGTATGTGTATGTGTGTGTATGTATTTGTGTGTGTGTATTTGTGTGTGTATGTGTGTGTGTGTGTGTGTAGGGGTACGCATGTGTGGTCATTCCTGTCCAGATTCTTTTTGCTACATGAGGAGCCAGGTCAGAAAGAGTATTGTTTGTCATCTGACCTCTCATAGTTTCATGTTGTGTCCCTTTTATGGACCCTTTCAATGGTACAAAAAAAACAAAATTAATGCCTAAACGTTCTTTTTTTGTTCCCAAACTATTTCCGCTCTGTTTCACATCATTAGGAATGTTAAAACAGAAACTCTGTGGGAACAGCTATGATGCTGATAATGGAACTCTCTTGAAACGCTCTATTGGGAAAGAGAACAGTAGGAAGTGAGCCCATCTTGACCATCACGGGAGTAACGGTAACTTTCTGTGACGCTTGCATTCATAAGACTCTATAAACACATTAATACAAGGTTATAATGCCTTCATAAAGCGTAAAAATGGTTGAAATGTATATCTATAACTACTTACACATACTCATGACTGCACTCGTAGGCAAGTGAAGCTTTATAATCAAGAATGCAGAAACCTGTGTCACTTGAAGTTGGAATAGGGCTTATGACATAGCATCATAATGCCTTATTAGGAGTACAGTCGTGAGTCTGTATGAACACTTTACATATATTATGAATGCATTACAAACCGTTACGAATGTGTTTGTACAGTCTTATGAATACAAGCTTGATAGAAAACGTCACCAGAATTACAATATTGTAGTGTAGAGGATTATGTTTGCATGAAGTCATACAGAAATATGCTTGCATGATTATCCATGTCACTGACAAACCTCCATAGTCTGTTGGCATGGGGCATCCCCACTGTGTGTACATGGAAAAGTCCCGCTCAAAACGGGTGTTCCATCAGAAATGTTATGACACTTCCATCTGGTGTGTGTGTGTGTGTGTGTGTGTGTGTGTGTGTGTGTGTGTGTGTGTGTGTGTGTGTGTGCGTGTTTGCTTGTGGGTGTGTGTTTGTGTGTGTTTGTGTGTGTGGAAGTATGCATGTAACGATGTATGCATGTGTGTATTTATTTGCGTGTTTGTTTATGCGTTTGTGTATGTGTATATGTGTCTGTGTGTATGTTTGTGTGTGTACATGTGAGTGTGTGTATGTGTGTATGAGTGTGTGTATGTGTGTGTGTGTGTGTGTGTGTGCAAGGAAGGCTGTGGGTTTACAGTGGAGAATTGCAAGTGAGTGATGGGCCGTTAAGGAAAAAGAAATTGGAAAGGAAGAAAGAAAGCGACGGATTCAGGCATGGCACATTACGGCAAAAATAGAGAGTGAAGGAAGGAGTGTGAGAGAGAGTGGGGGGGGGGGGGGGGTGGAGAGGGAGAAAGAGGAGAGATGGAGAGTGAATAAGTCAGAGAGCATCACAGGAAGAGAGAGAGAGAGGAAGAGACTGAGAGAGAGAAAGAAAAGGAGAGTGAATAAGTGAGAGAGCACAAGAGGATGAGGAAGAGAATGAGAGAAAGAGAGAGAGAGAGAGAGAGGTAGAGAGGTAGAGAGTAAATAAATAAGAGGGCACTGGAGGAGGAAAGGAGAGGGGGAGGGAGGAAAAGAGAGGTAGAGAGTGAATAAGTGAGAGGGCACCAGAAGAAAAGAGAGAGCGTTAGAGAGAGAGGGAGGGAAGTGAGAGAGATAGAGAGAGAGACAGAGAGAGATAGAGCAGGAATGAGAGGTAGAGAGTGAATAAGTGAGAGGGCACCGGAAGAAAAGAGAGAGAAAGGGGGAGAAAAAGCGAAAGAGGGAAAGAGCAGAAAAGAGAGGTATAGAGCAAATAAATGAGAGGGAGCACTGGAGTAGGAGAAGAGAGGAAGAGAGGAGAGGAGAAGAGAGGAAAGGAGGGGAGAGGAGAGGAGAGAGAGAGAGCGAAAAAAGGCGAGAGGAAATGTGCGGGGTGCAAGTGGCAGTAGCTGTCATCCCCAATATGTGATGTATAAGTTGGGACGGGCGGCTGAGATTGCCACATATCTCTGCATTTCAGATGGAATTACTCCCCACTTTCCCCGCACAGGGATGTCAACATAACCTCATCACACTTTCATTCATTTATTTCACCCCCCCCCCCCCCACACACACACACACATCTCTAATCCGCTCTCCATCTCTCTTTCCCTCTCTCCATCTATCATGCACTCACATACACAGACACACATACACACACACACACACACACACACACACACTGAGGCTCTTGTTTTCCCCATTTCTCTAACATACACACACACAGACACACTTACACTCAGACGAACACACACACTCACACATACACACACACACTGAGGCTCTCGCTTTCTATATCACACACACACACTCAAATGCACACACAGGCTCTTATTTTCCCTCTTTTTCTAACATACACACACACAGACACAGACACACACACACACTGAGGCTCTCGCTTTCTATATCACACACACACACACACATGAATGCAGACAAACACGTGCACACACACACACACACACTACAGTTGTCTAATGGACAGCTCAGGTGGCGGCAGCATCTGCACTCAAGGGAAATTACTCCGAGAGACGTCCACCGGAATTCCACGCAGGCCAGAAGCGCACAGCCTCCTCATTGACCTACTTTTCCCTGTGTGTGTGTGTGTGTGTGTGTGTGTGTGTGTGGCTATCCCAGGCCTGTGATGCCCGCCTGCAATAAATATCAATGTAAATAGAACCACTCGTCTCCCACCTTCTCATATGCCCTCCATCTCCTCCATCCCTTTCTTCTTCCTCATCCCATCCCTGCTCTGCCCTCTGTCACTCCTGCCTCTTCTCCTTTCTCCTCTCTCGTCTCGCCCTCCTCCTTCTGCCTTCTTCTTCTCATTGTCATTCTTCTCATCCTGTCTCTTCCTCTCCTCCTCTTCCCGCTTCCTTTCTGTCCACCCCTCTCTTCTCCTCCTTCTGCCTTCTTCTCCTCCTCCTTCTCATCCTGTCTCTGCCTGTCTTCCTCCTGCCTCTTCTCTTCTGTCCTCTCTCGTCCTCCTCCTCCTCCTCCTCCTTCCTGTCCTCTAAGCCCTGTCCTCTTCTCTTCTCATCTCCTATCTTGATCTCCTTCTCCCTTCTCCTCCTCCTCCTTCTCGTCCTGTCTCTCCCAATCTCACTCCTGCCTCTGTCCTCCCCTCCCCTCTCCTCTCTCGTCCTCCTCCTCCCTTCTTCTCATCCTCCTCCTCATCCTCCCTGTCCTCTAAGCCCTGTCATCTCCTCTCCTCCTCTCCTCTCCTCTCTCTTCCCCCTTCTCCCTTGTTCTCCTCCTACTCATCCTTCATCCTTCTTGTCCTGTGTGTGTGCATTTGTGCCCCATATGTATGCGGTAAACCCACACATATGGGGCACAAATGTCCTCACTAAGATA
>CM059283.1:18539000-18549000 GCA_030347295.1 Setipinna tenuifilis
GTGTGTGTGTGTGTGTGTGTGTGTGTGTGAGTGAGTGTGTGTGTGTGTGTGTGTGTGTGTGTGTGTGTGAGTGAGTGTGTGTGTGTGGGGACTCCTGGATTGCTGGGATAAGGTTGTCCTTCACCTCGCTCTGTGTGCTCTGCTGGTTGTCAGCACCTGGCATTCTTTCTATCTGTCTTTTTTACCTTCTCTCCCCTTTTTCACTGCCATCTCTTTTTTAATCTCGCTATCTACTGTGGACCTCACACACACACACACACACACACACACACACACACACACACACAGACCACATGGAATCCATTCAAGCACTTTCTGATGACTGAGTTTGATTTAGGATCTGTCTTCTTTTTTCACTGTAGATTATCATACCAGGGTATAAATCACACACACACACACACACATGAACACACGCAGACATCTTTCCAGAGGACATCTAAGGATTGGCACATGAGTGTGTGTTTGCCTGCATTTGTGTGTGCATAGATGTCGGTAGAGATATCTGCAGGTTGGGTGGTGAACAGATGGTAAACAGTGTCCATAGCACACACCTATTTAAGTCCTGTTTATACATGTGAAAAACACTTATAAAATACAATATTTGGTTTCATATACGTATATATATATATATATATATATATATATATATATATATATATATATATATATATATATGCATATGCATATGTATATGTATATGTATATGTTTATGTAAAAGTATAGAGATATGGCTATGGATAAATATATGTATATGTTTATGTAAAAGTATAGAGATATGGCTATGGATAAATATATGTATATGTAATGTACATATATACATATGTAATACATGTGTACTGGAGAGGGTAGGAAAACAAGAGTGCAATGTAGAGACATTATGGTTGGGTAAAATGCTTTATTAATGATGTTTGTACTAATAATAATAATGAAAATATTTATATGTATATAAACCCAACTGCCCAATAATCAAATTTACCCCCCCACCCCCCCAGCATCTGGTCCCAGATGCTATCTATGTCAGCAACCCACACACCCCCACCCCCCCATTTTTAATCAGAAAAAAAGGTTAAAGGTTTTAAGTAGATGTGGGAGTAGGCTCCTGTTGCCTAACTCCTGGTGCCAGCGGGTGTCATGTGCTGCGCCAGATGTCCATCTCATACCCCTTATCCTGTGCCGCAATGGAAAACAGTTTATGCATTAATTTAACTACTAAATTAGCAAATTCAAAAACAACAATCACAAAAACATCACATCCATGCCTTAGTTTGGATTGAATACTTTCATTAGGTTGTATCTTTGGCTTACCCATGTTCAAGTGGGCGTGGAAGCTGTTAATGTCTTCATGGGGGCTGAAATAGGGGGAACTTCTCTCTGCCCGCCCATTCACTACTCCAATGGCCGGACGCCCTGAAACATTTTCAAGACATCAGAAAGACGGCTAGTTAGTGTCAGGAGTGTTATTTTTTGTGCTGTGTGCTAGATAGGTTGGGACTAGTGATTAAATCACCTTTTGTATGGAGGTGAAGTCCTTCTTTACTCACAGTGATCAACATCTCACTCTACTATATTAGTATAAATACTGTAGCAGAGGCAGCTCAGCTCTGGCTGGCTGTATTGCTGAGGTAAGGAGGGGGCGCTGAGCTCCAGAAAGCTCCAGTTTAATTTAAACTCTGGTTGGGACAATACTGGGATTCCTACTGGGTCTTTTTTAACCTAAGTAAGATAACTTTAACCACCCCATGTACTCTTATAATATTATTGTTTAACTCACTGAGATCAAAGATGTTCCATTTGTTTCCATAACCATGTTCCATTTGTTTCAGTTCGAACACATAATGGGCCTCTTCCACTGATCTTATGGTAAGGTGCTTCTGGAAAGTGTTGATTTCTTCATTGGGGCCGGATCCATTCGCTGTGCCAATGGCCGGACGCCCTGTAACATTTTCAAGACATCATAAAGGCCATTAGTTAGTGTCAGTAGTGTTCATTTTTGTCCTATGCCCTAGATAGAAGCTCAGCCACCCCATGTACTTTTCTAATATTAGTGTTTAACTCACTAAGATCAAAGATGTTCCACTTGTTTCCGTAAACCATTTGGTTCAGCTCGATCACATGCTGGGCCTCTTCCAGTGATGCTAGGGTAAGGCACTTCTGGCTCCAACGAGAGGCCCTTGTTTCCATCACAGGTTGAACCTGTGCATTGACCTCTTCACCAGTTTGCAGGCAATTTCCCAACCCAGGGAGAGTTGGACTGTTGAAGTCATTGTCTAAAATGAAACACAAGATGTTCATTCTTTATAGTTTTTGATTGCATTAACTAAAGTTATATCTATGGGGTGTGCTGTAAAATAACCACTTATGTGACATAAGGCACAGTTACCAATTGAAAAAAATTGGTTAGTATTTTAGATTGCTCGTTATTCTGTTCTCACAGTCTGGGCCTACTCAAAATATTAGCAGAATGTAGTTTTACTACTTTAGCAAATACACAAACATAGAAGCAAATAGCAAATACACAAACATAGAATCAATCACAGATCACATCTTAGCAGTGTTGATCATACTATATTGTATTGATAATATTGTATTGTTTTTCCCCCCTAGATTCACTCACCCTTGTCCATATTGGCCTTGGCCACTGGCATGCCCTCCAGGGCCACATTCTGCCACTTCTCACTGTGGGCCTTTTTGCCCATGAGGGGACAGCAGCCTGCAGAAAGGGCACCCTTCACTGGTACGCCGCCTACAAAAAAAAATGAAATGAACACCTAATCAATCACAGATCACACATTAAATCATTTGTTGATTATACTATATTCTATTGATAATATTATATTTTAGCATGGACTATATCACCTAGCTGCTTTCTATGTGGTATATTTTGTTACTATTTTCCCTCAGATTTACTTACTCTTGTCCATGTTGGCCTGAGCCACTGGCATGCCCTCCAGGGCCACATCCTGCCACTTCTCACTGTGGGCCTTTTTGCCCCTGAGGGGACAGCAGGCAGCAGCAGAAGGGGTGTCCTTCACTGGTATGCCACCTACAAAAAAACGATGAAACAAACACATAGTCAATCATAGGTAACATCTTAAATCATTTGTTGATTATACTATATTCTATTGATAACATAATATTTTACATGGACTATATCACCTAGCTGTGTTCTGTGTGGTATTCTATTACTATTTCCACCCAGATTTACTTACTCTTGTCCATGTTGTCCATGTCCACTGGCATGCCCTCCAAGGCCACATCCTGCCACTTCCCACTGTGGGCCTTTTTGCCCATGAGGGGACAGCAGGCTGCAGAAAGGGCACCCTTCACTGGTACGCCGCCTACAAAAAAAAAATGAAATGAACACCTAATCAATCACAGATCACACATTAAATCATTTGTTGATTATACTATATTCTATTGATAATATTATATTTTAGCATGGACTTGAGGACATAGCTGTGTTCTGTGTGGTATTCTATTACTATTTATACCCAGATTCACTTACTCTTGTCCATGTTGGCCTGGACAACCGGCATGCCCTCCAGGACCACATCCTGCCACTTCCCACTGTGGGCCTTTTTGCCCATGAGGGGACAGCAGGCGGCAGCACGGGCATCCTTGACCAATATGCTGCCTACACAAAACAATGAAACAAACACATAATCAATTACAGATCACATCTTAAATCATTTGTTGATTGTACTATATCATACTGATAATATTATATTTTTGCACTGACTTTACCACCTAGCTTTGTTATACAAGGTATTCTATTTCCAATTTTCCCCCAGATTCACTTACTCTTGTCCATGTTGTCCATGTCCACTGGCATGCCCTTCATGACCACATCCTGCCACTTCCCACTGTGGGCCTTTTTGCCCCTGAGGGGACACCAGGCTGCAGAAAGGGTAGAAAAAAACTGGTTAGCCAGTTTTCATTCACCACTGAATTATGCTGCCTCCTTCTACAGTGTGTTCCTAGTGTTCTTACCTGGGACATTGGTCTTGTTTCCAGTATCATCATGTTGTTTGTTCACTGGTGCCTCAATCAGCCCCTGTGGGACTACAGTAGTCTTGGGGTGTTCAGTAAATGTCACAGGTTCCCCCTGGTTAGTGATGTCCATGGGGTGTGGTGTCTGGGCTCTCTTCCTGACCCCCTGAGGCTTACGCTTCTCCTGGAAGTCCAGGAGAATTGCCTTCAGTTTCTCCTGAAGCTCCCTGCGAGTGACCCCAGGGTCCTCCATCCCCTGCTTCCACCCAGAGGCCTCATGTTGAGCTCTGCGTGTCTTCTTTTTGGCAGTCCTGGCACCAGTCTTTACAGCATCCATGTTGGTCATCAGTCCTCTGCCCCTCTTCTTGAGCTTTCTGATGGCCTCCATCTTAGTGATGCGGTGATTGCGCCGCCTCTGCCTCACTCCTCTCTGTTGAAGCCTCTTCCTGAGTTTGGCAAAGGCTGCCCTCAGGACATTGCCAAAACATCCAACATCCTCCATTTTCAGGAGTCCTAACTCTGGTGATCTTTACAAATTATGGTAATTTGTGCCTCAGTAGATGTTAGTACAACACAAAAGTACAGAACTACAACCTGAAAACTTAAAACAGACAATTCAGATGAGTAAATTCTTCCAAATATCTGGTAATTGCTGGAGAATACGCTTTTCAATGCTGCCTCTTGCTCAATCAAAGTCAAAGTGAATGTGTTTACTTCCAAATAACAATGCTTAAAGTAGAACACTCAAACTAGAATGTTCAGAGAGAGTAGAATTCTCTGCCACTGATGATGTTGAGCTGATGACCAGCTTAGCTGTGATGAATTCTATTGGCTGCAGCCTTAATTTAAAAAACAATAAAAGAGAACACAGGAAATGCCAGGAAATGCAATAAGCATAAAGTGTAATATATATTCCTGACAGACACTTTTTATCCAAATAATAATATTAATAATAATAATAATAATAATAATAATAATAATAATAATAATAATAATAATAATAATAATACGAACACACTTTATTTAGATGGTCCTGAAGATGGTTTTGACACTGTTAAAACAGTGTCTTGTTAAGGTAATACTTTGGGGTTGGGTTTGATTAAGGTGGTAAATCTGTAAACAATAGACACAATTAAGCTAAATTTTAATAAACCATTTCCAAAGTCTCTGTGGGTGGACAATCCTAATAAAGTGTTACCTAATATGGTAGCATAAATAGTAATATACAGGTAATAACAAATAAATACATACTGTATATTTCTTCCTATATATTTATCACTTTATATTCATAAGTATTTGTGTGTGGATACTGACTGTCTTTACAGTAAAAGACTTCTGATGGTTTTCAAAAGGCTGGCCTATCTCTTAATCCAGTGTTTGAAACAAAAACAAGCAAACATCACACCAAAGCAAGTAGAACAAACCCCAAAAAAGCTTGTGCAAAAATTCTGTCACCAACTTATGTTGACTCTGTATCTGTAGCTATTTATTCAGAGAGTGTTAGAGAGCCTCCTGGAGCCAAGTCAAGTCTCAGTGGCACTACACGCACGGCGTAGACCTACATATCACACAGAGACTACGGCACTACGAGCATGATTAAGAGGCCACTCCAGAGGGACCTGCCCAGGGACAGTGGGGCGGTTGTGGGGGAAGGTGGGTTGGGTAGGGTGGGGTGGGGGGTGTGGACAGGGACAACAACATCCACTATCCCTGAGGCAGAGGTCCAGGTCTTAGGTCTGTGGGTGGTGGGGCAGAGGTGGCAGGGTCGGGGGGGGGTTGTGCAGGGGCCCTGGAGCAAAGGCTCTTCCTGGGGCCTGGCGCTGGGCCCTCGACCAGTCCAGGGCTCCTGTGTAATAGAGATTAATGCCGAGCATGGATCTGTTTGGACGCCGGCCTCCTTGAGCGTGAAATACAGTCTCGCAGGGCTGGCTGCTGCGCTGATTTATGTGGCCAGGATCCTGGGCGTCAGCGACTAGGCAGGGGTAGGGGTGGGGGGTAGGGGGGTACGGGGGTGGAGGTGGAGTGGGGTGGGGTTGGGGTGGGGATGGGAGGGTGTGCGTTTTATCTCTTGCCTTGTAGTGAGTTTATTCCGCTGCAGATTTTTTTTTCTTTTTTTTTTTACCTGTGTGGAAAAAAATGAGTGGGGCCTTTACACCTGCAGGTAAAGCACATGTGTATACACTTCTATACTCATACACACACATACATACATACATACGTACACACACACACACTGTCACACACACACACACACTTTTTACACAACACATACACACACACTTACAAAAAAAGTGCAGTCACACACACACATGCTCACAAGTAAGGACTGACAAACACACACACACATTGTCACAGACACACAGACACACACTCACACACTTTTTACACACACAACACAGACACACAATAACAAAAAACATGCAGCCACACACACACATGCTCACAAGTAAGGACTGATACATACAGACACATACACATACTGTCACAGACACACAGACACACATTTACACACTTTTTATACGCACAACAAACACACACACACACTAACAAAAGACATGCAGTCACGCACACACACATGCTCACAAGTAAGGATTGACACACACACACACACACACACACACACACACACACTGTCACAGACACACAAACACACACACACACTAACAAAAAACGTGCAGTCACACAGGCACTTGTGCACTTATGAATGTACTCTCAAAGCTTCTACTTCATATGCTGGAGAGAAGAGCTTTTAAATAGAGTGTCCTTGCCCTGGAGGACCTGTGTATGTGTGTGTGTGTGTGTGTGTGTGTGTGTGTGTGTGTGTGTGTGTGTGTGTGTGTGTTTATGAGTGTGTGTGTTCATTCATTTCCACACATTTATACATATTGTATGTGTGTGTGTACTTGTTCCTTTTTAGTACTACTGCCTTTTGTGTCGATACATAGTTGCCTTGTGCTTGTGTGTGTGTGTCTCTGTTAGTGTGTGTCTGTATGTGTGTGTGTGTGTGTGTGTGTGTGTGTGTGTGAGAGACAGAGAGAGAGAGAGAGAGAGAGAGATAGATAGAGTGTGTGTGTATGTGTGTGTTTGTGTGCATGTGTGTGTGTGTGTGTGTGTGTGTGTGTGTGTGTGTCTATGTGTCAGTTTGTGCCTACGTTTTTGTGCAAAGCTGAAAAGAAGAGAAGGATTTATAGTCTGAGGTGAGCCTTCTGACTTGGGCTATTAGGTGTGTGTCCCCTTGCCTCTTAAAAGAAAAGTATTGCACTTGTTCCTTGCCAACAAAGCCTTCCCGCTAATTAAAAAAGCAACTTGTAGAGAAATGAAAAATATGTACTGTACTGAGAGCAGATGCATCTATTGTTGCCAAATAGGGAAAAAAAAAAGAAAAGAGAAAAATATCAGTCCTTAAATGACTCTCGCAGGAGCAAGAGTGGAAGACAGCGGGAGGGAAAGGGGAGGAGAGAGAGAGAGAGAGAGAGAGAGAGAGAGAGACAGAGAGAGGGCGAGAGAGGGAGGTGGGAGAGAGGAAAAAAAGAGAAAGAGAGAGTGCAGGAGAGAGACAGAGGAGGGGGATGGAGAGGAGGGAGAGAGATAGAAAGAGATAGAAAAAGAGTGACAGAGAGAGAGAAAGAAAGAGAGAGAGAGAGAGAGAGAGAGAGAGAGAGAACACTTCCTCATCAAATGATTACTCAAGTATTCCACAGTCTTGGTGAATGACTGCAGCGCTGTATTATTTTTAAGGCCCCTTTAAATGCCAAACGCTGCGTTTGAAAGTGTCTTTAATGCCCCCCAAATGTCAACTATCACACGTTCTTCACACCGGGTGAAAATTAAGAATGCTCTAATAAGCTAAAAACTGACTAGTAAATTAACCACATCGAACTTAAAGAGTTTCTTTTCAGTGTTTTGCGGTTCGGGCTAATTATATTGGATCCCTGTTCACTTATAGCTAAGTGAAAACAGTGCACATTAGCTAATGTTTCACAAAAGAGCTTCGGAGTTCATTAAGGAGGGCAGCCTTATTTCTTCTAGCTCATTTTGAAGGCGGGCGAAGCAGCCATTTGCAAGAAAAACGACACTATTCCATGCACACGGCCAAAAGAGACAATCCCAAATGTCTCTTCTGGCTCTCTCTCAGGAAATACTTTTGAAGAGACTTTAGATCACTTACAGCACAGTGTTGTATCACGACTGTAGCTCTGTCTCACTCTCTCTCTCTCTGTCTGTCTGCTTGCCTGTCTGTCTCTCTCACTCTGTCTCTCTCTCTCCAACTCAATTTAAGGACCTTTACTGGCATAACACGGTTTTTGCTTTGCCAAAGTATTTAAAACTTTACAGGGTACAATAAACACATTGCAACATGTGAACGTATACATATATACATGTGGTTTCTCTTTCTCTCTGTTTCTCTCTTGTCCACTGTTGCTCTCAATCTTAAAAGCATTATTAGTAATATTGATAAAGCATTTAGACAACCACCACCGTCATCATCTTAATCGTAATGACACACACATGTTCATACAGTATATCTTAAACACACACACACACACACACACACACACAGTTTTTTCCATATATATATAGAGGGAAAAAATCTGTGTGTGTGTGTGTGTGTCTACATATATATAGTATAGGAGCAACTTCCTTGGCTACCCTTCCTTGTATGGCAGGGTGTCAAGTGTGTAACCCTCATTTTCTCCAGCGAGGTATGAAAGCTTCCCCCCTCACCGCTCGCCAGCAGCGGGAACTCAGGGAGGACTTTGCCAATCTTTTTTTTTTTTTTTGGGGTACAAAAATAGCTTCTCCTAATGTCCTCATATTTTCAGCACAGTGTCAGGGAGTGCGGCTCTGTCTCCACTACTAATGTTCCTTGGTCGCAGCAGGGGCATAATCTGCTTTTCTCTTTGGCAGATAGTTTTTTAGGCCCTGCTTACCCACCTCAGTGGATAAGCAAGGAGCCTCTGCTTTGGCAGCGTGTGTAGTAGACGACTGTTGA
The DNA here is from genome assembly GCA_030347295.1 of Setipinna tenuifilis. Lineage (NCBI taxonomy): Eukaryota > Metazoa > Chordata > Actinopteri > Clupeiformes > Engraulidae > Setipinna > Setipinna tenuifilis. The sequence continues at coordinate 18,547,984 of CM059283.1, forward strand.
TGCTGGTTAAGCCATGAATGATTATTGTGCAAATGTGTGGCACCCAGAGATATATTCAACTTGTAAAGTAAAGCAGTCAAACTTGAGAGCAGAAGTTGAGTGTTTTACCCATTTGTGTAAATGGGGTTAAGTTAAAGCAGAATGCTCCAAGTTATATTTGTGTTCAGGGATGAAATAAAATTGTATTTTTTATACGTTGTATATTACTAAGACTGAGGGAACATGTGTCTTTGCTTAACTCTTTGTATTGCAGAACTTGATAATTACATACATACATCAGAGTTGGCACCTTTCAGTGTCTCTTTCTCTGCCTCTCATATTGGAGAGGAATTTGAAGTGGGTGCCATTAACACTTTACACACGCCACGCAGTCCTTGACGGCATCTCTAAAAGTGTCTTGTGAGAATTTCTCGGCTCGCATCCACTCTAAAAGGGCTGACTCTCTCCGGAGTTAGAATTCCAAAGGCATGACTAAAATGGTGGAGTCACATTCATTTACGGAGTTAACATTTCTCTGTGTGATTATATGTAATGTATTATTTCTGTCGTGTTTTTTTTTTGGTTTGCCTCCTAAAAATGAAATACTTTAGGCATGGAATACGTAGGATAATTAGGGAAAAATGTATCTGTATTTCCTTTCCACTAAGTCCACTAATACTGCATAGCGAGTCCACATCTTTGCAAGCCAACGCAATCTGCCCTTTTGCTGACTCCATTGGGTCACAAAAAAGGCCATAGTGTGTGAATAGTCCTTTTGAATAAGAGAGAGCATATGTGTCTGCTAACCTCAGTGTATAATAGGGGTTCATGAAGAGGATAGCATGCAGAAGCAGGGCAAGGCTAGCATACAGTATCATGCAGGAAGGACATGTGTATTATGATCAGTATAGGCATGCATGGTATGTGTGTGTGTGTGTGTGTGTGTGTGTGTGTGTGTGTGCGTATGTGTGTGCATGCATGCATATGTGTGTGTGTGTGTGTGTGCATGTTTGTTTGTACATGCATGCTTGTGCTTGT
>CM059283.1:18554000-18566500 GCA_030347295.1 Setipinna tenuifilis
CTGTACATGTTAGAAGATATAAGCGAACCATAGAAATCAAATAAAAAAACACACCATTCCTGTGATTACTGTTGCGTCCGTACAGTCATCCCCGCAGCTCAAGGTTGCCTTTGGTCTCCAGACCATGAAAGCGCAGTAAAGCGCGACACGATCAAAGACCCCCGGTGGCAAGGAGCCCAAAACACACTACGCTGGCTTGTCATTTTAACGACGTTAAAGTCGTATGGCGACAAACACACACACGGTGGTGCAAATTTTTGCCTTTCTGTTGTTTGGAGACGATCTTGAAAATGATGACGTGTTTTTCTCCGTTCGTGTCGAGGCCGTCGTATTCTGACAGTGTGTTTAAGAACAAAGCTGACGTTATTACTTTTCTGTGTGTGTCTGTGTCTATGTGTGTGGGTGCTGGGGGGATATTTTGTATGTGTGTGTGTGTTGGGGGGCTGGGGGGGGGCAACTGTTTATTTGTTATTTTGTCGACCCTTTTTTGTTTGGCTTTTTTTGGCTTTTTTTCCCTCAGTCATTCTTTACCTATCTCACTCTTTCTCACATCTTTTTTCTTTCTCTCTCTGTCACTCTCTCTCTTTCTCCCTGTCTCTCTCTATTTATCTCACTCTCGTTCTCTCTTGTTTTCTCTCCCCCACCTCTATCTCTCTGTCGCTCTGTCTCTTTCTCTCCCTCCATCTCCTCCCCATCCCCTCTGCTTTGGCATTTACATCTTGTCGTCGGGTGTGATGCCTTATCGGCCTGTCAGCTCTTCTGTAGAAGCAGACGATCCCGCCGGAGCCGAGAGAGAGACAGAGAGAGAAAGAGAGAGAGAGGAAGAGAGGAAGAGAGACAGAGAGAGAGAAAGAGAGAGAAAGAGAGGAAGAGAGACAGAGAGAGAGACAGAGACAGAGAAAGTCAGTTAGTGAGCGAGAGTGTGTGTTTGTGTGTGTGTGTGTGTCCGTCTGTGTGTGTGTGTGTGTATGTCTGTGTGTGTGTGTGTGTGTGTGTATTTATCTGTCTGTGTCTGTGTGTGTATGTGTGTGTGTGTGTGTGTGTGTGTGTGTGTGTGTGTGTGTGTGTGTGTGCGTGCTTGGGTGTATCAGCGGCGGAGGGGGTGGGAGTGGTGGTGGTGGTGGTGGTGGTGGTTTGATTAATATGCAGCCGTCACAACATGGCACTCTGGCATGCTGTCACCCCAAACTATTACAGCCACCTTTCCCTGCACCAAACCTGAGAGAGAGAGAGGGAGATAGAGAGAGAGAAAGAGATAGAGAGAGAGATACAGAGAGAGACAGAGAGAGAGACACAGAAAGAGAACAAGAAAGAGAGACAGAAAGAAAGGGAGAGGGAGAGACAGAGAGAGAGAGAGAGAGAGAGGGAGAGGGAGGGGGAGGGAGAGAGAGAGAGTAGAAAAAAGAGGCTCACTGCATATGGCTTCTATTGAAACTTTGGTTTTCACAGACTTGCAAAAAAGACTGACCAACAACAGCTACCGAAGAAACGGCACCTGATTTAATCATACAACTTTGCTAAGCTTGAAGCCTCTGAAAATGATATAGTGCAGCTACCCATGAGACTGAGACTGAGACCGCCCACCAGAGACCATAGCAGCGAGTCATTTGATAGTCCACATGCACCAAAGCAAACCAAACACTTAAGGTGCAAACGTGTCAACAACAAAACCCTTCAAACAGTGTTTCTCAATGTTTTTTAGACAGAGGACCACCACCCCCTTTAACCTAGACCACCCCCTCCCCCTGAGGTCTGAGGCTAACAGGGCTATGTAAATGCATGAATTGGTGCAGCATCATTAGCCTGGTAAACCAGCCCCTCGTACTACGTAATTTCATTCTGTACAGAGGGTCTGGCTGAGGTTCCATTGACATGGTTTTCTCAGGCAGAATCTTGCCTAACCAATCAGCGAACAGAGGGAGTGTTTGTGAGCGATGACATTGGCTTTCTGTGTTATATTTCAGTTGTAGTGTGTAGGCTGGCTTATAGCTAGACGCCCTGACTGACATCCTAATTGCATACATCAGGACCAGACGTTAGCGATTGGGATAAGGCAGATGCAAACATTTTAAACTTTAGCAGAGTCTACACTTCCCTTAAGAAAACGTTTCTCAATACAGCACAGCCAGACCCTTTGTATAAAATGAAATGAAGTACAAGGGGCTAGTTTAACAGTCTACAGCATCATAGCCCTCACAAGAAAATGGCATGAAGATGATATACATGTTGTTTACACATGCTGTGCGTAGTATAGTTAGCTTAAGAAACATGAAAAACATAATATATTAACACTACTACTCGCCGACTACCTAGGATTTTTTTTGTGGACCACCAGTGATATGCGGACCACAAACACTGCCTTAAAAATAGCTGTTTATTTGTTTACTTGTTTGTGTGTTTGTTTCGAGAGTTAGGGTTCATCGCGGTTGGTTGCGTATCAGGAGTTTGAAAGTGAAGTGAGAGAAAGTACAGACGAGACAAACTGGAGACATGGCATTTGCGCTAGCCTCTACACACACTCGCCTACCGATTTTCTGCTCAAACACTGACCAGCACCCTCTGATTGGATGGCCAGCTGACACAACATGCAGCCCGACAGCACCGTCGTCACACACTCGAATGCACACACACACACACACACACATACACATACACACACGTAAATGCAATACACACACAGACACACAAACTTTTACACACACATTTTCTCTCTTTCTCTCTCTCTGTCTCTCTCTCTCTCTCTCACACACACACACACACAGACACACACACAAACATGAATGCAATACACACACAGACACACAAACTTTCACACACACAATCTCTCTCTTTCTCTGTCTCTCTCACAGACACACATACAGACACACACACACACACACACACACACACACACACACACACACACACACACACCACACATCTACTCCTAAAAAGCTTTTCCCGACGGCCGGTGTGTTTGCCGTAGCGCGTTTATTTATTTTGCTCCCTGGCGCACTGCACATTTCCGTCACCTTTCGCTAAAGCTCAATAGCGTCTGACAACTGACCTTTTCAGGGAGTGTGAATGCGTGTGTGTGTGTGTGTGTAGGGTTTCTGTGTGTGTGTGTGTGTGTGTGTGTGTGTCTGAGTGTGTGTGTACGTGTGTGTGTGTGTGTGTGTGTATGTGTGTCTGTGAGGCGAGGGAGAAGGGTGTGTGTGTGTGTGTGTAAGTGTGTGTGTGTGTGTGTGTGTGTGTGTGTGTGTGTGGAGCGGTGAAGTGAAGGGAGCTAAAAGGTTCTAGAGTGATGATGGCCAGTGCCCTTTTCCTGTCAATACTCAACACTGTGTAACACTTGTCTGACAGGAGGTGCTGAAATAGGCACTAAAATGGGGCCAGGTGTTGATGTTGTTCCCCCGGATCTCACTCTGCCGTTATAGTGGTGGTGGGGTGGTGGTGGGGGTGGGAAAGAGGGACGGAGGTGGTGGTGATGGTGGTAAAAAGGAGGGGGGGTATGTTAACACCGAGCAGACAGCTCTGGTGACATTTAAGCAGTCGGCAGACATTAGGAGAATGATCTAAGACGCGTCGCGTTTCAAAATCATCATCATCAGCGTTGTGTTTTTCGATTTATTTATTTATTTATTTTTTGCTGCTAAGAGGTTGCAGAGATGACATTCGTAAAAAAGTTTTGTTAAAAAATCAACACCTGCGTCCTTGTTACTCTTGCGAATAAGACGTTATGATTATGCATGAGCTGGATGGCACTTTGTTAAAAAATAAATAAATAAATGGGAAAAAAACAACACGACTTTGCTACTTTGCAAGGGGAAGACAGGTAGCCTCTCCTCTCTCCGCTAGGCAGGGAATAGCAGCGTTTGTCCCCTCTTCCCGCTTCAGCAGACACTGATTAAATATCAGCGGTGTTAATTGGCGACAGGTTAACCCCCATGGCGACCACTTTGTTCTCAATAATTCAGGAGCTGTGTAACAGTAAAAAATAGGATAAGCTTACAAAATCCGAAAGTGCCACCGTCCCCACTCCCCCGCCCTCCCCTCCTCTCCCACCCACCCACCCCCGTTTTTTAATGATTCAAATCATTTACGGCTCTGTTTGATAATTCCTGCTAGTGCTTTTACTTGCTTTGATCGCATTACACCGATTCTCACTATCTGTTTTTCTCTCTCTTTTCTTCTTCCCTCTCTCTCTCTCCCTCTTTCTGTCTCTCTCCCTCACTCACTCTCTGTCTCTGAGCTAAGTCCGCAGAGGAATGTCATTAAGTCATACAAGCACCTTGAATGTCAACCTTGACACCGAGAGACAGGAAGGAGATGGATTGACCACGGGTTTCGGGTGTTGTGGAGTGGAGTGGAGGGAGAGGTGGCGGTGGGGTTGGGGGGGGTGTGATATATTGGACTTTATAGATCTCCCGAGCTCTTGGCCGACACATAGACTCCTCTCACAGTGTCTCTCTCTCTCTTTCTCTCTCTCCCTTTTTCTCTTCATCTCTCTCTGTCTCTGTCTCTCTCTCTCTCTCTAACTGTTCACATAAAGCATTGGCTCGTGTCCACTACTCACTTATACATCTCACTGTGGGCCCAGGGTGAATACACTGCGGTGCGCACCACCAGCAAGGGCCCTTATTTCAATCAGTATCTTTTTTTTCCCTCCTTCTTTTGTTCCTCTTAAAGTTACCAAATGGACCCCTGCCAGCAGTACAGGGGAAAGTGAGAATGAAAGAAAGTAAGAGGGAAACAGAGAGAGAGAGAGAGAGAGAAGAGAGAGTGAGTGTGAGAGAGAGAGAGAGAGAGAGAGAGAGAGAAAGTTGTTGATGGGATAAAGTGAACAGAGGAAACAGCTGGGGAGATGCTGGTATTTAAGGCTCTGAGATATAAGAGACAGGAGAGTAGAGGGAGAGGCGTGAGGAAGAAGAGAGAGAGAGGGAAGGAGGGAGGAAGGGAGGGAGGGAGTGAGCGAAGGAGGGAGGGAGGGGAGATGAAGGGAGTGGAAAAGAAAGGAGGAGGGAGGGAGAGAAAAGAACTCCCCGAGCACCTGAACTTTTTAGCGAGCGAGAGCGGATGCCTCTCGGATGCAGTCGTGGTAAGAGCAGAAGCTGACGGGCCGGAAGGAAGGAGAGTTTATCACGTTTACGATTAGCCGCAATCTGGACTCCCTTTTCTGTGCCGCTTGTTCGACGAGCACCACCAAGCACCTTTCATCTCCTTTCTGACGCTCCCACTCTCTCTCTCTCTCTGACTCTCTATCTCTCTATCTATGTCTCTCTCTCTGTACCTCTGTGTAAAGTTTCTTCCTCTTTATGGTCTTCCTTTCTTCTTCTTGTCTTTTCGGAGACCAGAGGTGATGGAGAAAAAGGCAGTGGTAGTGCTGAGTGTGTGAAAGTGTGTGTGTGGTGTGTGTGTGTGCGTCAGTGTGTGTGTGAAAGAGTGTGTGTGTGAATAAAGTGAGTGTGTGTGTGTGTGTGTGTGTGTGTAAAGAGTGTGTGTGTGAATAGAGTGTGTGTGTGTGTGTGTGTGTGTTTGTGCTGGGCTGTTTATCGGCGGGCTGTCACTGTGCCGTTTATCTGGTGGACACCCCATCTGTAACGTGTGGATGCGCTCGAGCAGCCGCTGACGTACAGACAGAATGCAAAAGAGGCCCTGTCTGATCCATCTGTCTGCCACCAAGACCCCGGGGCCACGTGCTGCCTACGTGTGTGTGTGTGTGTGTGCATATGTGTGTGTGTATGTAGATACGCCTGGTAGAGAGGGAGAGAGAAAGTGAAAGAGAGAGAGAGAGAGAGAGAGAGATTGTGTGTGTGTGTGTGTGTGTAGATACGCCTTGTAGTGTGTGTGTGTGTGTATGTAGATATGCCTGGTAGAGAGAGAGAGAGAGAGTGTGTGTGTGCTTATAAGTGTGTGTGTAAAGGTTAGTGTCCCTGAGTCAGTATATATGTGTGTGTGCACATTTGTGTGCAAAGTGTGAAAAAACACATAATATCTATTCATGGATGCATGCATGTCTAACTCTGGTATGTGTGTGTGTACAAGGTTGTTTTTGTGTGCACTCCTATTGTGTTGGTATTGGCAGTGTGTGAATGTGTGTGAAAATGTGTGTGTCTGTTTACACCTTATGTATGAAAGTGCCTTAGGCAGCATTTTTCCATGTTTTGTGTCTCCTCATTTATGTCTCTTATAACTCCACACCTTTCTCCATCTTGCTTTTACTTTATCTTCCTTGCTTTCTCTTTCTGCCCCTCTCTCTCTCTCTCTCTCTCTCTCTCTCTCTTTCTTTCTCTCTCTTTCTTATAACTTTCTCCATCTCTCTTTTGCTTTACCTTCCTTGCTCTGTCTGTTCTCCATCTCTCTTTTGCTTTACCTTCCTTGCTCTCTCTCTCTCACTCTCTATCTTTCTCTCTCTCTGTGTCTCTCACTCTTTCTTTAATATCCTTCTGTCCCACGTTCGCTGTGTCCCTTCTTCTTCTTCTACTGATGGAGAAAAGGAAGAAAGCAAAGGGGCTCTGCTCAGTCATCCTTGTGGCACAGGAGAGGCACTTTAACCAGGCCGCTGGGCAAACAAATGGAGCTCCATTGTCCGTTGCAATCAAGCGGCGCCGTCGCTCTGAGCCCATGCCTTGGGACCTATAGAGTTAGCCGCCTGTCACAGTAAAATTCTAAATTATTCAGGCTCTTTCCCTTTCAAGGAACGTCTCTCGTTCTTTCCCCCAACATCTGCAGACCCGGGGAGGAGTGTGTGAGGCACGAGACCGAAGTGAGCCTGGCCGTCGAGGAGGAAGGCTGAAGAGGGACGAGAGTTTTATTGGGCTGTTTACCTTCTCCTGGTCCGTCGAGCAGGAGCGAGCAGAATGCAATGAATGGGGATCCATCTTGGCTGATTGTCCTGGGTCTGTCCCTAGTGCAGTAAGCCGGGTCTCTGCTACAGCAGTGAACAAATTAGCCATAATCACAGTGTGAGGGCCAGTGTTGCCAGATGGACTAGTGTTTTAGGGTTGTCCCGTAGGTGCGTGTGTGTGTGTGTTTGAGTGTGTGTGTGTGCACTTTTGTGTGTGTGTGTTTAGAAATCTATGTGTATGTATATAGTAAGCATGTGTATGCTTATTTGTATGTGTGTGAGTGTGTGTGTGTGTGTCTGTGTCTGTGTCTGTGTGTTTGTGTAAGTGAGTGTTCGTGTGTGTGTATACTTGTGTGTCTGTATACAGTATGCATGTGTATGCTTTAATGTGTGTGTATTTGTGTGTGTGTGTGTGTGTGTGTGTGTGTGAGTGTATGTGTGTATATGTGTATGTGTAAGTACAGACAGCAGAGCAGTGTGAATACCGTGAAAGAAGGTGGGGACTGTTGGAGTGGTGGAGAAGGTGGTAGTGGTGATGGAGGTGGTGGAGGAGGAGGAGGAGGTGGTGGTGGGGAGTCACGAGCTCGCAGCTCACCACTCACCACTAAGGTCTGTTGCTTTGAGTTATATCGGTGGGTCAGCAGAAGCCACGTCGGCACTTAAAGGAACGTCCGCTCGTAAAGCAAGCCTGAGATGGGCCCTAATGTTGCATCAGGCAGCCTGACGTGCCGTGAACCGCCACCCCCGCCCACCCTGCACCCCCCCCATTCCTCACATGTGGTAGATGAAAGGAGATCACATAAAGAGGGATAGATAAGCGTGGCCATGCCGCACACACACGCCACGGAGAGAGAGAGAGAAAGATCTGTGGAGCCCTACTCATTCATGACGCGAGTTAAGCCATTAAAATATACGGCTCAATATAGTCCATAATATAGTCGCAAAAACGCATCCTCCATCCTCCATCGACCATCGACCAATCATAGAATAGCTGAAATAATCTAAACTGACAGGGCGAGGTAAAAGCTTTGAAGGGTAGCATACCTTTTTTTTTTAAATCGCATTTGTGTGTGACTTTCTATTTTATGGGGTATCTTAAGCCAAGAGTTTAATTCTCTTTTACTATGTTCCTGGTGACAAAAGAGGAAGACACAAAAAGTGAAGATTTCCTGCTCGTGTCAGGTTATGTTTATCACTTAAGTGGTTTTAAAAAAAAACGTGTTCAATATTTGTTAATAACTGCTGATTGTTTGTTGACTGCCATAAAATGGATATTGCTTTTCAGTCTGTTTGGTGAGATGATGATGGTGATGATGATGATGATGATGATGATTTTTGTCTCGCAGCCTGTTCACTTGTATCGTGCCTGTGAGAATACTGATGATGCCGTAAATGCCTCTTTGATGCAGTCCGATTGTAATTACGGCGGAGTTTTTTGGTTGATGTTTTCTTGTTCTGAACAACACTTAATTCGAAAGCTTTGAAATCTCCACGCTCCCCCTATCATCACAGACACACAGGGTTTACGTGTTACGCCGGATAAAAGACATAAAAACAAAACAATGATTACCAAGCCGTTTCTCAGACAAACATCAAATACATACTACACCGCCACAGCAAATTGCACTCCTTGTTATGTGACTTCAATTTCATTTTTGCACTTGTTTCAAAAAGCAGCTTTCTTCAAAGAAATCGAGTCGGTGAATAACGATTCAGCTACAGGCCAAAGGCTTGAGGTTTTGTGATATGAGTAGAAAGGTGGGGAGTTGGAGGGTTTCGGGTGGGGGTGGGGGTGGGGGTGGTGTTGATGGGGAGGGAGGGAGGCGATAGGTATAGGGAAGGGTTCTGAAAATGTATTTTGTGGCATTCTCACGGACATGCTTTGATGCATCTTCAAAGCACACTCCCCTCCCTCAGCCGACACTACCACCCACCCACCCACCCCAACCCACCTTTCCTCCCCCACTCACCCTCCCGCTTCATGGATTCCTGCTGCTTATTTTCCGCTCCTTTTTAAGGTCAACTGAGGGGACCGCCGAATGAAGCGAGAGGAAAAGGTAGCCTATCGCCGTTCCCATCAGCCACTGGGGCAGCAAGCGACCTTTCTGAACAGCACTTAGGGGGGAGGGGGGTAGTGTACCACCACCTCCACCACTAACCACCATCACCCCCCCTCTCTCTTTTTCTCTCTCTCCTCCAACGTCTTGCTCTTCCACCTCAATGCAGACCTGACCCCCCCCTCCCACCCCATAAGCACCCACCCTACCACACTCCACCTCTATATCTCTCCATGCTTTTGACTCAGAAATAGCCTACTGTGGGTCTGAAAGGGGGCCTCGCAGGTAGGCAGGCAGGCAGTCAGTCAGTCAATCACACAGGCTCAGTACATGTTGTGATGGTGGTGATTGGGGGTTGTGTGTGTATGTTAGCACACAGAGGGAGGCTGTAGTGTGGAGGACATCATCGCTCTCCACACTCACAAGAGTGCCTAGGGTACACTAACACCAGGTATTAGTACATCGGGGGAGGGGAGGGGGACAGGGGACAGAGGAAGCAGAGAGTAGGGGAGGATAAAAAAAAGAAGAGTAGGAGGATGACATAAAAGAAAGGATGGCGATTCTGCAGAGGATAAAAGACTGAAGTGCTGCAGATTCACTTCCCCGAGCTTGTTCGGGGGGGGGGGGGGGGGTTGACTGGGAGGCGTTGCTGGACTCAGACAATCAAGTCGAGAAATATTTTTTTCTTGTTAGTTTTTTTCCTTCATCTGCTTATTAGCGTAAAGTCGTATCTGACACGTGGCGCCGTCATTTTCAGATGAGTTTCATTGGCTGCCACGCTGATCCCTCATTAACCTCCCAGACACCGCTGATATGGATAACACGATAACGGCTTTAATCGCATTTGCATTAAGAAGGATAAATGTCCCCCTACCTTTCTGCAGGAAATGAGTTCCGGGGGTTAATAACATCGCCACAAAGTAGCACTTTGGACCTCATCTGGATTCTGTCTCTGCTTAGATTTATCTCTGTGTGTATGTGTGTGTGTGTGTGTGTGTGTGCGTGTGCGTGTGTGTGTGTGTTAGAGAGAGAGAGAGAGAGAGAGAGAGAGAGAGAGAGAGACAGACATACAGAGGGGGGTGGGAGAGAGAGAGAGTGTGCGTGTTGGAGGTACTGTGTTTGGATGTGTGTATGTTTGAGTAAGAATGTGTGACTGTGTGTGTGTGTGTGTGTGTGTGTGTGTGTGTGTGTGAAAACTATTGTGTGAGTGCATGAATGTGACAGGGAGTGTGTGTGTGCATGAATGTGAATGTCTATGAATGTGTGTCTGTCAGGGTGTATTGTTTTTGGTTCCTCATTAGTTTAACCAATCTCCATAGGCACGAAGACAAATAGAAGAAGAGAAGTTCTGTTACTTTGAGATTTTTATGGGGGTTTGTTTGAAGAGCTTTGCACCTCATTAAAAAACTTTTATTTGCGTCTTTCATTTAAATATCTCCTCTTTATTTATGGAGCTCCTCTGAAGCTCCTATGAATCCTCTTTTTATGAAAAATAGATTCTGATACTGCAGGAGCTGAGACGATTTCATCATTAATTAAACAGTTTGGATTCCTCCTAAAACAGAAAAAGTGGGAGACTCAAACACATACATGCGCACACAGACACAAACACACACATATGTCAAAAACACACAGACACCATCCTTTTTGAAATGATAAGCTGATGTTTTTCATTGCTGATTTTTTTTTTTTTGCTACAATCGCTGTTTCACTTACAGAGAAGCAATTTACTGGCAAAGACACTCAAAGCTTGTACAATGATACAGCAGCCCATACACACCCAGAAAAGAAAGTGGTCTCCATTGAAAACTAATAGCTTTAATGAGTTGGTCGTAATGGCTATGAATTTCACTAGTGTCGCTAGCTTCAGCACCTCTGTGCTTTCAACCCGATTAAGCCTAATCCTTGTGATTTACATAGCAACTATTAGCCAGCTAGGTCAAGTTTTTTTTTACTATCAAGGGGGATTCAAGTTAGATGAAAGTCAGGGGCGTGCGGAATGCGAGTTTCAGAAAAATGTGTGTGTTTTTTTTTTTTCGTAGAATTTTTGTCGCATGTTAATTCTACCAGTGGCTGATTTAAAAATGTAAACATGGCGTGACCACAAACACAAAACATTATCTCTGGTAACCTGATTAGAGTGTGGGCTGTACAAGTCCTCTTACTGTTATTTGCCTTGCCGTCTGTGTGAGTATATTGCTTCAATATACTCAATTAATTACTTCTGCAGCTGTTTGGGTAAAAAATAGCTAAATATGTGTGAATATGGATGTGATTACTTAGTATTTACTGTCTGTTTAGAGTGATGGAAAATATGAGATGAGTTTTAAGACTGCAAAATGTGGGTATATATGACCTGTCTCTCATCTGTCTCCCCTTAATATAGCATAAATCATCTCCCTCGCCTTTGCTTTCTTTCTGTCTCTCCCTCCCCCTCTCTCTTTCTATCTCTTCTTCTGCTTTCTCTCTGCCTCTGCCTCTGCCTCTGCCTCTCCCTCCATCTCTCTCTCTCTCTTTCTATCTCTCTATCTCGCCCTCTGCTTTCTCTCCGTCTCTCCATCTCTCTCTCTCTCTCTCTATCTGCCTAACAGCTGGGCCTGTCTTTCAGCTGAGATGTGTGAAAATCTTCTGTCATGACTACACCTCCCACCCTCCCCCCCACCCCCTTTGTCACGCTGTCGTTCTCACTCACACTCTCCCACAGAAAGTAGCTGCACTTTTCTGTTTTTTCCACCTTTTTTCTTCATGTTTCTTTATCCCTCGTTCTCTTTCTCTCTCTCTCTCTCTATATCTTTCACATGTTTTCACACCATCCTGTTTTTTTGCATCTGCTTCTCATAATCTCACATGCACCCTTCCTTCTTTCTCAACATTACTCTCTCACCCCATCATTCTGCATCAAAAGCTACCACTTACCACCACCACTACCTCCCCCACTACCCACCACCCTCCGATTTCTCCATCTCCATCTTTCTCCCAATCGCCATCACGCTCCTCCTCCTCTTCCTTCTAGTTATCCCTCTCACACTCTTTCTAGTTTCTAGTTATCCCTCTCCCCCACTCTCTATCACTTTTTCCTGTTCTCATCCTTTCTTCTCTCTTCTTCTCTCTCCTTCAGCATCTTACTCCTCCACCCCAACGTATGCCTGTCAACCCCACCCCACCTCTCCTCTTCTCTCCCCTCCTCCTCTTCTCTTTCTATCCCTCTGACTCAGATATGGCTATGTGTCACTTCATTGTTTCGTCACTCCACTCCTCCTCCTCACTCCTCACGCTTTCTTTTCCTCCACCCCAACGTATGCCTGTCCTCCTTCACCGCACCACACCCCACCCCACCTCTCCTCTTCTCTTCTCTTCTCTTTCTATCCCTCTGACTCAGATATGGCTTCTCTCTATCACTTCATTGTTTCCTCACTCCACTCCTCCTCCTCGCTCCTCACGCTTTCTTTTCTTCCACCCCAACGTATGCCTGTCCTCCTCCTTCTCCACCCCACCCCATCCCTCCTCCACCTCTCTCCCTGACTCAGAAACAGCTTCCTGAGTCATTCGCTCGAGGAGCGGACACCTGGCCGGTGGACACGAGCCATTTCCTCCTCTGCATTCTGCTTAATGGGTCA
>CM059283.1:18571500-18584000 GCA_030347295.1 Setipinna tenuifilis
TCCACCAGGAAGTAAGTGTATGCCAATGGAGAGAAGCTAAACTCCTTTCACAAAGTGAAATGAAGTGAAAGGCTCTGGTTCACCAGGCTATGTCTAAAAGCCCTCTAGAGAATCTCAGTCCCCCATAGAGGGATCCTGAGTGCTGTTGCTGCAGTTAAGGTCTCTCTCCTCTGGCTCGTGGTGGGTTGCTGTTTACAGAGATAAAAGCAAAAAAGAACAAACATACTCTGCTCTCCATCGTCAGCTGGGAGTTAGACTTATATAAAAAGATTTATGTAATAGAAAGGGGGGCCACTTATTACGATTAATGAATCCTACACACATTGGTGGTAAACAAAGCTTTATGTACATGAAATCTTATGCGAAAATGTCTGCAGAGAAAAATTTTTTTTTATTCTGTTTGTAGAGAATAAAGACATGTAAAACAGGAGATAATTGTTATGCTACAAATATATATATTCTAGAGATGTTCATTATAAGAAAAAAAAAAACATTTGATGCTTTTGTTCTCGAATTTCTTTGATTGCGTTGAACTATAACGGTTGATGTGAGGACATCAGTGTGATTATGAGCCGAGTTCAACTTGCTAACAAGGCGAACACAGCACTTCCACTGGGTGTGAATTGAAATCTGTGCAAGCTGAGGCTGAAGCCTTTATAAAGTATGAGATCAGCCTTGCATTTGCTGATCCGGTTAGAATCGCTCCCTATTGCTGTCATAGTGACCACTGCCTCGGGCGGTGATTAATGCTTTTTCACGCGGACAGAAGATAAATGACCCGCATGCAAAATATTCTGTTTTTGCTGAGGGGAAAAAAAAAAGTCAAACCCAAAAACCCATTGATTGCGAGTCAAGGTATTTTCAAAAGCTATGCAGAAATACCACCCCTCTCCCATTCTCTCACACTTTCTCTCTCTCTCTTTCTTTCTCTCTTGCTCTCTCTCTCTCTCTCTCTCACCTCCTGCTCTCTTTCTCTCTCATTTTGCAGGGGAAAAGGGAACAACATCCATTCAGGCCATCTTTGATTGAGGGTAATCATGCAGGTTGACGTCCAATCTAAAACAAATCACAGAGAGTGGAAAAATAAATTAAAGTCCGCTTGCACTTTAATTTTGGAAAGCAATACCTGGGTCTGCATGATGTATTCTGCTTGTGTCAAGCAACAGAAAGTGAGAGAATGGAAAAGAGGAGATGGAGAGAGAGAGAGAGAGAGAGAGAGAGAGAGAAAAGGGGACATGTCAGGGCAGAAGAGGGTTGTGTGTGTGTGCCTGTGTCTGTGTGTGTGTGTTTGTGTGTGTGTGTGTGTGTGTTTTTGTGTGTGTGGGTGTGTGTATCTGTCTGTCTGTTTGTGTATGTGTGTCTGTTTGTGTCTGCGTGTGTGTGTGTGTGTGTGTGTGTCTGTTTGTCTGTGTGTGTGTGTGCTTGTAAAGGTGTGTTTTTGTGTGTGTGTCTATAATAGATTTTCATTCTCGTTGTGATGGAAAGAAAAATTGATTTTTATTACTGCAGAAACAATTGTGTCCATAATAGCTTCTCAGGGTTCAAAGGAAAAAGTAGAAAAAATGAAAGCGAGAAACAGAGAGAGGAAATAAATATATAAATAACGAAGAGAATACATCAGCGAGGGGCGACTGCAGAGGAATGGCTGAGGAATAGGAAGGCATGCACTACTGCCTGTGGCTGCCACTTGTCACCCTGCAGTGCAGAGCAGACTTGGGCGTGCACACACACACACACACACACACACACACACAAAGGCAGACATACACACACAAGCACGCACACACACACACACACACACACACACACACACACACACCCATACACACACACAAAGGTAGACATACACACACAAGCACGCACACACATACACACACACACACATATGCATGCACACACACACACACACACACACACACAAACCCACAAACTTACACACACACACAAACACACACACAAACTTACACACGGACACACACACCTACACACAAACACACACCCACACAGACACCCACACACACACACTCTCATTCCCCCGAGCCCCCTGCCTGGCGATTTCATCCCACAGTAATCTTTGCATCCCGGCCATGATGAGCCCCCATCGACCCGATCATAAAACAGTGACACTCTCACGGTCCGGGGCTGCTGCAAATGTCTTGGCCAACCCACGCCGCCATATTTCTGGGCAAATGCCAACCTCCAGAGCCAAACAATTGAGAGGAGGGAATACACTGGCATCAGTTTTGTGCCTCGGGTCTGTGTGTGTGTGTGTGTGTGTGTGTGTGTGTGTGTAAGAGAGTGTCTACATGGGTAAGTGTGTGTGTGTGTGTACATATGTGTGTACATGTTTGAGTGTATGTGTGTGTGTGTGTGTACATGTGTGCATATGTGTGTGTTAATGACTGTGTTTATATCTGTATGTCTATGGGTGTGTGTGCGCACATCTGTGTGAGTGTATGTGTGTGTGTGTGTGTCTGTGTGTATGTGCTCATCTGTATGTGTGTGTGTGTGTGTGTGTGGGTGTGTGTGCGCAAGGCAGGTGAGCCTCCAGGTAACAACACAAAAAGCCACAAACGAGCCCACAAGAAAATTACAGCTGCCCCCCCCCCGCCCAAAGACAGCCTGGGTAGTTTGTCTTCCTCTAAGAGCGCAGGCCTTATTCAAAGGTCAGTGTGGCATGTGGCCTAAATAGGTGGTGCTTTAAAACTTCATTACGGGGATGGGGATGAGCCTCGGGGCAGAGGGCGTGATGGGGAGACATTTCAGATAATGCTATGGGGGCCCTGATCTGATAATCCAGCCCTCGCAGCCAGGGTAAAGAAAATGTCATTTTCTAGAGTGGAATGGTGATGAGTTTGGTAGCGCATCTGTGTGTGTGTGTGTGTGTGTGTGTGTGTATATGTGTGTAATGTGTGTGCATCTGGGTATGTATGAGGGTTTGTGTGTGTGTGTGTGTGTGTGTGTGTGTGTGTGTGTGTGTGTGTGTGTGTGTGAGAGGATATGAGGGTGTGCGTGTGAAGATGTAAGTTTGAGTGTGTGTTTATGTGTGTGTGTGTGTGTGTGAGGATATGAGAGTGTGTGTGTGAAGATGTAAATGTGTATGTATAAAAAAGTGTGTGTGTGTGTGGGGGGCGATATGAGGGTGTGTGTGTGTGTGAAGATGTAAATGTGTGTGTGTGCGCTTGTGCGTGTGTGCCTGCGCAAAATATCACAGCGACAGCTCTGGGTACTTAATCTCAGTCACCCAAAATTATTTCATTGATCAATTTCACTGGATTACAAGACAAACAGCAACTTCAAAAACGCACACACACACACACACACACACACACACACACACACACACACACACACACACACACACAAAATACTGTGATAGGAATGAAGCTCTACCATTCTTCATTCTCTTACAGTTAACAGTAGCCTCTTCACCACACAAACAGCACACTTCTCTCCCTCCAACCCCCCCCTCCCACACACACACACACACACACACACACACACACACACACACACACTAATGCTGTCAAGATTGATATTTCCAGATGTTTCCACCATATGCCGCTTTAGCCCTCAGCGTGGAGGCTTTCCAGAGCCCCGTCACGGGCGGGATATACGACTCAATCCCCACTCAGCAAGTGTTACCTTCAAGGTGGCCCATGCAGCCATGGAGGCTTCTGCTCCTCACCACGGCCAACCTGCGCTGGAGGTGTGTGAGGTGGCAAGAAGCCAAGGAGGATTTACAGTTCACCACACACACACAGCCATGCACAGGTACACACACACACACACACACACACATATACGCATACACACATACGGATACACACACATACACATACACACATATTCACACAGACACATACACACATATACACAGATGCACACACACACATATACACAGATGCACACACACATACAGAGCCAAATATTTGCTCTTGCATGTCTAAAATGTCTCAGCCTTCTGCTTCGCTGTAGACCTTGATCAAAGGTCTAGACTCTAGAGAGAAGCAGGAGCCCGAGACATTTTATTACCGATTACAGCACTTGAAAGAGCCTCTTCTGACCATTTCTCAGAGTGCCCCCCCCCCCCCCCCCCATCAGCATATGTGTGTTGAATCTGAATGGGCCGGCAAGCGCAACCTTTTGGCCCTTTCTCCTGCACACTGTTTGAAGCACTTTTTGGGTCAACTTCTGTTCTTTTTAAATTTGCTATGGAAATGAAACTGACTTAACTTGACATGAGTTTTGAAGTTTTTGCAAATTCTTTTCTCACTTCTCTTAATTCAACACTTTCAAAACACACACTCTCACACCAACTATACACTATGGAAACCAAACAGTGTTCTCTTTCGCAGTTTATTCAATTACCACTTTAACCAAAATACATGAATTCCATATTTCACTTCATTACACAGGTTCTTTTTTAGTGAATCTACATGTAACGACATCTAATATTATGTGCTTACAATGTGCATACTTAACCCCTAACACTAATCCTGATCCTAACCCTTACTCTAAGGTACAGTGTGAGTACATAATGTTAAATGTAGAATCATTGTACTGTAACCCCAAGGTGCAGTGTAGATACATAATGTTACATATTGTAACAAACTTTGTTAAACTGCACTTCATGATGTAGATACAGTACATTGTAACAGGGACCGTAAAAGAAAGTGTAGCCTACTTCGCTCATTTACATTCAAAGACAAGGAAGCAGCCATTGTGTGCTATGGGTAGGACTGTGTATAAGCTACACCACACACACACAGACACACACACACACACACACACCACCACCGCCACTACACCCCACCCACTTGTGTATTACTCATTCATCGGTGTATTACTTTCCATCCGTGTCTGTGATTAATTGGCATTGCATGAACGCCGCGGTTTTCTGAAGGCACCCATCAACTTCGCTTTGAGGTTAGTTTAATTTATCTAAATGAATACCGATATTATACGAGTGTTTGTTCCCTGAGAATCATTCAGTGAGGCAGACACTTATTTATAATAACATGGTAATAATAACCGTACCACCACACACACACAAACACACACACACACACACACACACACACAGCAGACCCACACATGTGAGTACACACACACACAAATACACACACACATAGAGACGATTGCATGAGCGCACGTGTGCACATACAAACACACAAACACAGCACACACATACATACACAGCCACTCACTCGCGCACATACACACACACAGCAGACCCACACACATACAAACATGTGAGCACACATACACACTTCTCTCATTTAAAATGATGCATAACCTTGCTGACAGTTTGACCATTAGTTACAGAATCATAGTTCCATTAGGGGGAAAGTAATATCTATAAAAGTAATGACTAGACGGCAGAGATGATGATGGAGAGATGAGATAGAGGGATGAGATAAAGACCTAACAAGAGAAAGAGAAAAGAAGAGACAGAGAGAGACAGATAGAGAGTGCGAGAGCAAAAGATAGAGAGGAAAAGAGGCAGGGATGGAAAAGGAACAGGGGAAAGAAAATGCTGCCAAGTTTACTCGAAGCTGCCAAGTTTGAGCATCAAGCCTTAATCGAGTTTGTTTTAATCATTTGGCCAAAATCTCAAACAGACAGACACATACACATGCATACACATGAGCATATACACACAAACACAAGCACACACACACACACACACACACACACACACACACACACACACACACACACACACACACACACACACAAACTCTCTGACACCAGTAAGAATGTGTTTAAGGATTTTTCAAAAAACTGTGTACCATGGCACCCAGATATCTGAGTGGGCAGAGAGAGTGTCAGTGTGTGTTTCTTGTGTGTGTGTGTATCAATGTATGTGTTTGTATCTGTGTATATTTGTGTTAGTGTTTGTGTGTGTATATGTATGTGTGTATATAAGTTTATGTCTCTGTGTGTGTGTGTGTGTGTGTGTGTGTGTGTGTGTGTGTGTGGGTGGCTATGAATATTTGTCTGTGTATATGTGTGTGTGTGTGTGTGTGTGTGTGTGTGTGTGTGTGTGTGTGTGTGTGCCAGTTAGGGGGTGGGCTGTTATGGCGATGTTGTTTGTGGTGGTGTGATGATGGCTCTGTTTTTCATCCTCTCCAGGAAGGAAGGAACACCATGTATCACTTTTCGCCACAGAGCAGCTGCTGAGCCAGGTGTTTTCTCCCAGTGTGGCACACACTCACAGAGCTGCATGCTGGGTCACATGATCAATAAGGTCAGAGCCCCTGCAGGAATTAGACAGAAACCCCACTCCTCAGGTCGCTCGGGGGAGGGAAAAAAAAAAGAGTTTGACCTTTGAACTCGGATGTATCTTTTCCCACTTAGGAGCCTTGACAGCTGGCTGGAAGCTTCTACTTATCCCGAAAGAAAATATTTACTCTTTATTTTTTCATGCTGTGCTTGTTGCTCGGTGTGAAACAGAGCACTTGACATTGTGCCAAACACAAGTGCATTACAAAATGAACAAAAGAGCACTTCTTTCACAGAGGTTACATGGAGGTTGCCTTTTCTCCCGGAAGATTTTTTTCTTGCTGTTTGTTTTTTTTTTGTTGTTCTTAAATCTCTTAAATTCTCTTCACCTCATTGTACTTACTGTTTGACTCTCTTTTACTGTGTTCTTTCTGGGATAGTGTGCTTCAGTAAAAATACTTAAAGAAGAATACCCTGCAAGGCCATCCATTCCTTCTTTCATTTCTTCTTCTTTTTTGGCTGTGAAGGCATTGAAGCAAACAGTGCTATGTCATATCGGACCAAGAGCCTAACCAAATACAATAAACAACAATATAAACAAAGAAAAAAAAAGTCTAATTTGCAGATTTCTCACTCTCTGTCTGTGTCCCTCATTTTCTCTCTCCCTCTCTCTAATTTGCTCTCTCTCTCTCTCTCTCTCTCTCTGTCTCCTCAAGTTGCTGATGTACGTGGCCATCTGATTTATCAGTGAAGGGAGAGATTGAATGTCACGCTCACTCGTGCTGAAGTTATGACATTTTTATTACACAGGCCCTGCAGTCGTGGGCCTGCATGCATGCATACGTTTACTTGAGCAGAGATGAGGAACAGCCAGCTGACGTGACAGATTTTCCTGGGAGGAGGGGTGTGTGTGTGTGTTTTGTTGGGGGGGGGGGGGGTGGGTCACGCATTGACTTCATCGCCACTGCTATCAAATACCCAGAATCCTCTGCGTGATGAGAATGATGAGATGAGGGGGTTGGACAAAAGCATTGTAAATGTGTGTGTGTGTGTGGGGGGGTGAAGGACAGAGAGAGAGACAATGTATGTGGGTGTGTGTGTGTGTGTGTGTGTGTGTGTGTGTGTGTGTGTGTGTGTGTGTGTGTGTGAAGATGAGAAAGACAGAGAGAGAGAGACAAAGAGAGAGAGAGAGAGACTGTGTGTGTGTGTGTGTGTGTGTGTATGTTTGCATGATGGGTAATGGGGGATGGTTAATTGGTAGGTGCTCATTCATTCATCCAATCTATTTATCTCATCAGTAGTCAATATCAGCACATGTCGACATGCACATACACTACACTCTATTGACCTGACAATCTGTGTGTGTGTGTCTCTGTGTCTGTGTGTATGTGTGTGTAAGAAAGAGAGAGAGAGAGAGAGAGAGAGAGAGAGAGGAGATAGAGAGACAGAGAGTGTGTGTGTGTGTGTATGTGCATGTGTGTCTGTGTGTGTGTGAGAGAGTGTGTACATGTGTGTGTGTGTGTGTGTATGAGAGAGAGAGAGAGAGAAAGTGTGTGTGTGTGAGTGTGTGTGTGCGCGTCTATGTGTGCATTTGTGTGCGTGAGTGTGTTGAGGGGCAGATTGGAAAGCTATTACACCTGTCAGTCTCTGTGGCGAGGCAGAGAGAGCCCCATGAGGCCGGCCTGAGAGGACAGCCAGGGCTCCACGCTATGTGCCATCAGACTTTAATAGCTCTGGGACACCGAGAGGAACAGAAGGTCAGTATGTGTAACTGACTGTGAAAGTGTGTGTGTGAAAGTGTGTGTCTGTGTGTGTGTGTGTGTGTGCGTGTGTGTGTATGTGTGTGTGTGCGTGTGTGCGTGTGTGTGTGTATGTGTGCTAATGCATGTGTGTATGTGTGTGCATGTGCACGTGTTTGTATGTGTGTATTTGTATGTGTGTGCTTGTGTGCTTGAGAGAGAAAAAAAAGAAAGAGAGAGAGAGAAAGAGAGAGTGAGATCTTTAGTGTCCTACAGTGAGTGCGGGTAGATATCACTGTGTGTATGTGTTTATGTGTTTGTGTGTGTGTGTGTGTTTGTGTGTGTGTGTGTGTGTGTGTGTGTGTAT
The DNA here is from genome assembly GCA_030347295.1 of Setipinna tenuifilis. Taxonomy (NCBI): domain Eukaryota; kingdom Metazoa; phylum Chordata; class Actinopteri; order Clupeiformes; family Engraulidae; genus Setipinna; species Setipinna tenuifilis. The sequence goes on from CM059283.1 coordinate 18,579,835, forward strand.
GTGTGTGCATGCTAATGTGTGTGTGTTTGTGCATATGTTTGTATGTGTATGTGTGTGTACTACTTTATTTAATTGAATTGAATTGAATAGAGAGAGAGAGAGAGAGAGAGAGAGAGAGAGAGAGAGAGACTTCTTTAGTGCATCTACAGCAGGTAGGGTATAAGTGGGTAGATATGACTGTGTGTGTGTATGTGTGTGTGTGTGTGTGTGTGTGTGTGTGTGTGTGTGTGTGTATGGGTGTGTATGTGTGTCTGTAGTACTACCCACCCCCTTACAGCAATAACAGGATCAGGAGCTAATGTGAAGTTACTTTGTGAAAAATGCCTCAGGGTCACTGATCTAGCCCGCAAATGTGCATTGAATAACTTAATGAAAACAACATTTCACGTTTACCCCCTCTGTCTCTACATCCCAATCTGCTTGCCATTGTTATGTGCTGTACGCAGAGACCATATACACTGTAGACACAAAGACTAGGCATGCCAGCTTCTGCAGATCCTGTATTTGGGGCTGTGGCATTTAGACACAGTGAAAGAAGGGAAATATATCCGCACACCATTACAGCTCCCACACAAAAGTGATTATTTTTAATGTTCCTTCCACAACCGTTGCACAACCAATATGGTCTTCGTCAGGTGACCTTTTTTTTTTCACTTTTGTGGGAGTGATAACGGTGTGTGCGGATATTTCCTTTTCTTTCTTGTGTAGATTCTTTTGTGTTCAGCACCCGTGACAATGATTTAAAGAGGTGCGCATACATTGTGCAGATTTAAAAAGCAGTCACCCATCACCCTGAGACAGGCCAGGGGTATTGACAAGCGAACATGTAAGATTCATGCCTTTGTTGGCTTTTGTGGAGAAAAAAAAAGTGAAACTTTCTTTGCTTTACAGAGAAACCCTTTACAGTGCTATCTATGATGGAGATAAGAGTCAAGGAGATTAAGAGAAAGAGAGAGAGAAAGAAAAATACATACACTGTGTGTGTGTGTGTGTGTGTGTGTGTGTGTGTGTGTGTGTGTGTGTGTGTGTGTGTGTGTGTGAGAGAGAGAGAGAGAGAGAGAGAGAGAGAGAGAGAGAGAAATGCAGCAGGTAATAAACCTAAAGAGGCAGACAATCAACTGAAAGAAGGAAATGAAAAAAAGTTAAAAAGAAAGAAAAGTGAGAGAATGGGAAAGAGGGAGGGATTGAATGAAGAGTGAGAGAAGAGGATGAGGGTGAGAGGGAGAGGGAAAGGGAAAGGGTGACAGAGAGTGCTGCATCAAACTGGAGATGGACAGGAAGGCCCCCGGACAAAAACAGACGGCAGCAAGCGGGAGAGACAAAAACAAGTGAGACAGAGAGAGAGAGATAAGTGTGTGTGTGAGAAAGAGAGAGAGAGAGAAAGACAGAGACGAGTGAGAGAGAGAGATGTGTGTGTGTGTGTGTGAGAGAGAGAAATGAGTGAGAGAGAAAGAGAGTGAGATTAAGACGAGAGAGACAGACAGAGAGAACGAGAGAGAGAGATAGAGACGAGTGAGAGAGAGAACAAGAGAGAGAACGAGAAGCGAGAGAGAAAGACGAGTGTGAGATAGAAAGAGAGAGAACAAGAGTGAGAGATAGAGACAAGTGAGAGACAAAGACAAGTGAGTGAGAGAGAGAGAGAGAGAGAGAGAGAGAGAGAGAGAGAGAGAGAGAACAGGAGCGAGAGATAGAGACAAGTTAGAGACAGAGACAAGTTAGACAGAGAGAGAGAGAGAAAGAGAGAGTGGGCGGGTGAACGTGTGCCAAGTGCCCACGCCCCCGAGCATGTTCACGTTAATATTCCAGCCTGGCTCAGCAGTCTCAGGCGGGACCAGCGCCAGAAGTGATACATTATTTGTGCTTCTCTGACATTTTCCACTCTCTGACTGATTGAGTTCGCCAAATGAGGGGTGTGTGTGTTTATCTGTGTGTGTGTGTGTGTGTGTGTGTGTTGAAATGGGTGATGGTGCAGGTCTGGGTGACAACTTTGTGGAATATACCTGTACGTGTGTAATCACCTGCTGGTCTCATGGACACACAGACACACAGACACACAGACACACAAACAGACACACAGACACAGACACACACACACACACACACACACACACACACACACACACACACACCCAACACTGCGAAAGATTTACTCTGCACTCCATCATAATTCACAATGAGTGGCTTCACTGGCTTCTTCTTCGTCTTCAGGCAGTTCCTCGTCAGCTCACTATCTAGTCCACGATGATTTTTCATCCTTCACCATTCCCCTCCACCTCAGCCACTCACATTTCTGCCTGAGGTAGCAATAATCAAAAGGCAGCACTCCGCGAATATTGATATCTCTCAACCATGCCACCCCTTTAGTAGGCTACCCACCAGCCACCATCATCATCCCCTCTACCACCTCTACTGTTCAGCCACTCACCACTGAGAATGACTTCCCTACGGCAAAGATATACTTTCTCACACTCCTAAGCTATAGCTTCGCCTGGCTTGCAAAAATGTGGCAGCTACAGTACCTCACCCTTCTGCCCATCTTGGCAAACCTGATATGTTTTTTCTTTTGTCTCTTGTATTTCCCTGACAAGGGGACCACAGATGCAAATTAGCTATGTAGCTAATTCTGATGTAGCAGATCCAACCTAACACTGTGGATATTGTGTAGTAGAGCTCTGTAGATGTTTGTCAGTGATCTATATTAGCATGGTTTCTGTTTAGTGTACACTTTCATCCCAAGTGACTTGTATGGCGTTTCACATCATTTCTTTTAGCATGTGTGGACGCTGGCTGTCCAAGCTCTTTCCACATTAGCGCTGTTAGCATGGAGCTTCACCAGTTGGGCCACAGCAGAAATCAAATCAGGCAGATGGATGTAGAGGGAATCCTGAGGTTTTCATGAGGGAACAAATCACATTCTGACAGCCTTAATAGTCACACCATCGGACGCTCGTGCCCAGACATCACAATTTGGATTTCAATAGCCTTCCACAGAATATAATTAGTGCATTAGCCAGCTAGCCCACTGCCCATTCATTGGCATTGGAACCTGAGGGGGTTGTGTGTGGGGGGTGAGGGTAGTGGGTGGGGGCAAGGCACAGTCGGCCAAGACACACATATACATCCAGGGAAGCTGGGTTTAAGCCCATTTCCCAACAAGTTCCGCATCTCTTTCTCTCCTACTAATTTCCTCTCTAATCTTTACTGTCCTGTCTAAATAAAGGTATTAGGTCTTCGTCATAGCCATGGCTCTGCCCCTTTACAAGAGGACCCGTGGTGTCCCCGCACCATCTGTGGTGCTTCTCCGTCTCTCCCCGCTCAGATAGCTGTGACATAAATCACACGCCTTCAGGGGGGCAAGGTGACAGCAGGGGTTTGCTTCCTCACAACTCCTCACCCTACCCTACTGTGAGCACACACACACACACACCCACACACACACACACACACACATACACATGTACACACACATACATGCACATGCACATGTACATGTACACACACACACACACACACATGTACATGTGCACATGCACACGCACACACACACACACACACACACACACACACACACACACACACACACACACACACACGTGCATGCTCACCCTATGCCACACACGCACACAAGGACATACGTACACATGAACTCCATGCACACAAGGACACACCCTTGCCACCTACAGACAATACATATTTATACACACACACACACACACACACACACACACACACACACACACACACACACACACATGTGGGTGCACACATACACACACACATGCACACACTCTCTCTCCCCACGCTGCATCTTCCTTTAACACAGTCGCCTTTCCCAGGAGAGCGATATGATAATTTATTGTAAAAACAGACATGGCAGGACTGGGTGATTTATTGCTGCTCTTGCCACCCATAATTAAACCCCCAGCTGATTAATTGTGTTTTCTGAGACTCACGCACATCAGGGGGAGGAAGCGTGGGATAGTTCTGGTGTGTGTTCACGCTCACAGCAAGACTCGTGAGCCTCCTTCTTACTGATGTGCCCTCCATTTCTTTCTTTCTATCTCTCTCTCTCTCTCTGTCTCTTGCTGGTCCTGTCCGGATCTTTCTATCTCTATCCATCCCTGTCTTGCTACCTGTTTTTATAGCGCTTTCCTTTTGTTCATTAC
>CM059283.1:18589000-18591500 GCA_030347295.1 Setipinna tenuifilis
GGGGGGTAAGGGGGTGTAAGGGGGGCGGCGACGTCAAACAAGCTCTGCTGCTAGATGTAGAGGAAGGAAGAATGACACAGAAAAGAGGAATAAATGAATGAGAGAGAGAGAGGGATAGGTGAGAGAAAAGAAAGAAGAAATTAAGGGACAGAGAGAAAGCAAGACAGAGTGAGAGAAATAGAAGAGAGGGAAAGCAAAAGAGAGGTGAGGAAAAAAATAAAGAGCAATAGAGAAGAACAGAGAGAAAAGAGAGGGAGAAGAGAGAGAGCGAGAGGTGGAAGAAAAAAAGAAAGAGCAATAGAAAGAGGGAGGGGTGTGAGTGTGGGGTAAATGGGAGGAGGGAGCTTTTAAAACTTTGCCACTGAAGTAGCACTTTGCTGAGGTGTATTGCAGTATAAACTCCAGCCCCTTCGCTCATGAATTAAATATGCTCTGTTATTGCAATATCCTACTGGCTTGGATGTCTGGGGTTTTCGGCGCTGCCCCCAGAGAAAGAGCTGTGCGCTGAGGCCGCAATGTTTCTGTCTTCGCTTGTCCGGCGAATACCTCCACAAGCAGCGGCCCAATATCGATCAGGTCATTGACCCCTTTTACAGAGTCCTTATGTTGATCCCTGAGAGAACGCAATCATCTGGAACATTCCATCTCGAAACATACCGTATGTTTCCATATCAACATATTATTTAATTTTCTGATTATATCTAAATCTAATGTTATCCTAATTTATACGGTAACATGGACAAGTATTTTTGCAGCAACAAAACAATACAATTACATGTCATTATAAACCTCAACATATGTTTTGTGGGTCCACAATTCCATGGAGTATTATTACTGTGGAATGAATTATGAATATATCGTCTTCTCTGATTTTCACTGACTGTCAAGTATGTCATGTTTTAAATTTTAAAGCATCGACCTCACTCCCTTATCTCTCTCCCAATGCCTCATATTGAAATGCAGATGAGCACTTAAATGCCAGCAAAACTCTGGTGGCCTCTGTGGTGTGTGTGTGTGTGTGCATGTTCTACAGCATTGTGGGTATAAGTTGTGTGTATTTTCTTGTGTGTGTGTGTGTGTGTGTGTGTGTGTGTGTGTGTGTGTGAAAGAGTGAGTGAGAGAGAGAGAGAGAGAGAGAGAGAGAGAGAGAGAGAGAGAGAGTGTGTGTGTGTGTGTGTGTGTGTAAGCAGACGCATGTGTGTGTTTATACATGATAGTGTGTCTCCACATGCCCACAAAGGAACAATGCGTGTGTGTGTGTGTGTGTGTGTGTGTGTGTGTGTGTGTGAGTGTGTTTGTGTAAACTTTGGTGGCCTCCCTTTTAGTGATGAGAACATGAGTGGTGTTAGCCGATCTATCTTCATCAGCCGGCCGATGGCTGCCACTTCCTGCCTGGGTCTCCATGCATTACGGCTTACAGTAAACAGGCAGGCGCCATTAGCCTGACAAGATGAGGGGAAGATTACGCCATTAAAGGGCTCGGCTGGGGGAGGCCATTTATAAAAGCTGGGGGCCGTGGACAGCATTGTCATTCCAGCCGGGGGGATTAAACTCTGGCCAGTCTGATGTATTTGCCTCTGGGGACAAGGTCTGCCCTCGACAGCATCTGACTTCCTCTCCTCTCCTCTCTCCCTTTTTTGTGCCCTCCCTCTGGTGTGTGCGGTTTATCTCGCTCTCACTCACTGACTCTCGCTCTCTCTCTCTCTTTTCTTCCTTCTGCTTATTGTTCCATTTCTCTCGCTCTCCCTCTCTCCCTATCTCTCTCTATTTCTCTACTTCGCGCTCTCTCTCTCTTTATCTATCACCTGTCAACCTCTCACTCTCACTCTGCCACACACACATTGTTTCATTCTACCTCTCTCTCTCTCTCTTTCTCTTTTCTTTCACATATTATTCCATTTCTCTCCTCTCGCTCTCTCTCCTTCTCTCTTTATCTATCACCTGTCAACCTCTCAGTCTCTCTTTCACTCTGACACACACACAGTTTCATTCTTTCTCTCTCTCTCTCCCTCTCTCTCTTTCTTTCTCTCCCTCCCTCCCTCAATCCCGCCCTCCCTCCTCCCCTCTCTGTTTCATTCTCAGTGCGAAGCCACTTTGCCAAGGTGTTTGCTAGGTGATGGAGCTCATCGGAATGCCTAATGTATTCATAAATTGCTGTCAGGCAAAAAAGGGTAAAGAAAAAAAGGGGGAAAAAAGCTGTTCTGCTTGTGCCTGCGGTACAGTGCTACGAATTTCATAAGTCTTATTTGCTCGGAGTGAAATGAGAATTTTTTAAAGATTATTTATTGCCGTTTAAATTGCTTGGGGAGCCATCAATCCTTGGTGACGAGGAACATTTTAATTTCACAGGGGAAAAGAGGATTTCTGTTGACTGAAGTGGATTTCTTGAAGCAAATTGAATTTCCAACAAATACCCAGTGGGAGGGCGCCAAGGCCTGGGCTCTGTCATTTGCATGTGGCGTGTCGGGGTGTGTGTGTGTGTGTGTGTGAGAGAGAGAGA
>CM059283.1:18594000-18629000 GCA_030347295.1 Setipinna tenuifilis
ATGTCATGGACATGTCTATTTGCATAATGTTGGTATCATGGGGATCATTATTTGTGTATATCTCTCTAGGTGCATTATAATGTGGCATGTCATTAGATGTACCCTGTTGTATGTCTTTTAGTGTAGTGACATGTACAGTATGTCCTTGTCCTAAATGAGCCACTCAGGAATGGATAGAAAAATTTCAGTCTTTGACTGACAATAAAGTGGTATTAAATCGTAATGCAATTGTATTGTTCTGTCAGCTTCTGATGGGGTAGAAAGGCTACTTTGAGTAGATGTTTGAAAATGCTACAGAGATACATATCCACAATTTTTAAGATGTACACAAATGTTAGTGGACCAGCGTGGTATCGGAGTCAAAGTCGATGCCTGAGAAATTTATTCTGCAAATTTCGCAGTACAAGAGTGGAGATAAAGCACCACTTGGAATTGTAAAAATAAATAAATAAATAAATAGTATCTCTCAGTGCAAGGAGAAACATGCACTTTATCCTGTCTGGCTTTATCACATCAAGAGAATCTTAACCAATGTTGTCTGCGCTGGCTCTCCTAAATGTGTTAAGGGATGGGTTTATGTTCTGAATTATTTCATAAATCTTGGATATTGTTCCTTTTAATGTAGGCTCGGTTGTGAGCACCATTCCGCTGGTCTGACTGCTATAGGGGGTGTGGTGAAATGTTTATTAGCTGAGCTTTAGGCTTGCGTCTGAAAAATGGTGCCTGTGGGTGATAGTGCTCAGTCTTCAACAAACTCAACAAAAGTACGAATAGCATCTTTTGACAGATCCACACAGCGGGCCATTGCTATGCCCCATTTTAAATGCAGTGTCTGTTGCAGACTGCTAAACAAAATTAATACTGAAACACTGGAGGGGGAGTTATGTTTTGTCTGAGTCTCTGTTTCTCCAAGACCCAGACAGTTCCTGAACTGCGCCGGGTAATCGTAGGTTACAGATGAGATTGTTATATTTTGATGACGAGCATAAAAAGCACCCAAACAGCCAAATTTCACACCAGCTTACATCATTTCCCAAATCCAGAGACCCAGACTGTACATTTGGATATACTGGCTGAACAATGGTATTGCAATTGAATGTCTGGAGTTTCTCAGAGCGGGTTTCTTTGTGCATGGCACAGCACTATTGCAGATATAGGATGAGATGGAGTTATCTCTTTTGTGAAGACGTCTTGTGTAAGAAAACCGGCAGTATGTCAAATCTAAAAAGGCTGAAAGTGCTGTCATTTTAAGCTGATACATTTTGCCATAGCATGCCCATTTTTCTAGGTCCTGTCTGATTTGTCTAAGTGACATCATATTGTGTCATTACAGCCAGTTGAATAAATCGGTAACTTATATTTAAAGGTAAGTGAGAAAGTTATATGAAGTTATATGAAAATCACTTGTGAGATTTCCTTAAAGTTATTTATTCAGGTATTCTGCAGGGCAAGCATGCCTGTAAGATGTCTTTCATGTCCAACTCTCTGACTGCGTGTTATATTAATTGCCATAAAAATTAGTGTCTTTGCTACCATTTCAGGTGCAGAGCATAAAGACAAACTGTGTATGTATTTATTTGTTATTACCTGTATAATACTATTTATACTATCATATTAGGTAACATTTTATTAGGATTGTCCACCCACAGAGACTTTGGAAATGGTTTGTTAAAATTCAGCTTAATTGTGTCTATTGTTTACAGATTTACCACCTTAATCAAACCCAACCCCAAAGCATTACCTTAACAAGACACTGTTTTAACAGTGTCAAAACCATCTTCAGGGCTATCTAAATAAAGTGTGTTCCTATTATTATTATTATTATTATTATTATTATTATTATTATTATTATTTGGATAAAAGGTGGCAGAAATATATATCACACTTTATTGTCTTATGAACCTAAATGCATTATGCTTATTGCATTTCCTGTGTTCTCTTTTATTGTTTTTTAAATTAAGGCTGCAGCCAATAGAATTCATCACAGCTAAGCTGGTCATCAGCTCAGCATCATCAGTGGCTGAGAATTCTACTCTCTCTGAACATTCTAGTTTGAGTGTTCTACTTTAAGCATTGTTATTTGGAAGTAAACACATCACTTTGACTTTGATTGAGCAAGAGGCAGCATTGAAAAGCGTATTCTCCAGCAATTACCAGATATTTGGAAGAATTTACTCATCTGAATTGTCTGTTTTCAGTTTTCAGGTAGTTCTGTACTTCTGTGTTGTACTAACATCTACTGAGGCACAAATTACCATAATTTGTAAAGATCACCAGAGTTAGGACTCCTGAAAATGGAGGATGTTGGATGTTTTGGCAATGTCCTGAGGGCAGCCTTTGCCAAACTCAGGAAGAGCCTTCAACAGAGAGGAGTGAGGCAGAGGCGGCGCAATCACCGCATCACTAAGATGGAGGCCATCAGAAAGCTCAAGAAGAGGGGCAGAGGACTGATGACCAACATAGATGCTGTAAAGACTGGAGCCAGGACTGCCAAAAAGAAGACACGCAGAGCTCAACATGAGGCCTCTGGGTGGAAGCAGGGGATGGAGGACCCTGGGGTCACTCGCAGGGAGCTTCAGGAGAAACTGAAGGCAATTCTCCTGGACTTTCAGGAGAAGCGTAAGGCTCAGGGGGTCAGGAAGAGAGCCCAGAGACCACACCCCATGGACATTACTAACCAGGGGGAACACCAGGCACCAGTGAACAAACAACATGATGATACTGGAAACAAGACCAATGTCCCAAGTAAGAACACTAGGAACACACTGTAGAAGGAGGCAGCATATTTCAGTGGTAAATGAAAAGATGGCTAACCAGTTTTTTTCTACCCTTTCTGCAGCCTGCTGTCCCCTCAGGGGCAAAAAGGCCCACAGTGGGAAGTGGCAGGATGTGGTCCTGGAGGGCATGCCAGTGGACATGGACAACATGGACAAAAGTAAGTGAATCTGGGGGAAAATTGGAAATAGAATACCTTGTATAACAAAGCTAGGTGGTAAAGTCAGTGCAAAAATATATTATCAGTATGATAGAGTACAATCAACCCATGATTTAAGATGTGATCTGTAATTGATTATGTGTTTGTTTCATTGTTTTTTGTAGGTGGCATATTGGTCAAGGATGCCCGTGCTGCAGCCTGCTGTCCCCTCAGGGGCAAAAAAGCCCACAATGAGAAGTGGCAGGATGTGGTCCTGGACGGCATGCCAGTGGCCCAGACCAACATGGACAAGAGTAAGTGAATCTGGGTAAAAATAGTAATAGAACACCACACAGAACACAGCTATGTCCTCAAGTCAGTGAAAAAATATAATATTATCAGTATGATATAGTACAGTCAACACATGATTTAAGATGTGATCTGTGATTGACTATGTGTGTGTTTCATTGTTTTTTGTAGGCGGTGTACCAGTGATGGGTGCCCGTTCTGCCACCTGCTGTCCTCTCACAGGCAAAAAGGCCCACAGTGGGAAGTGGCAGGATGTGGCCCTGGAGGGCATGCCGGTGGCCCAGGCCAACATGGACAACAGTAAGTGAATATGGGTGAAAATAGTAATAGAATACCACACAGAACACAGCTAGGTGATATAGTCTATGTAAAAATATAATATTATCAATAGAATATAGTATAATCAACAAATGATTTAAGATGTGATCTGTGATTGATTAGGTGTTCATTTCATTGTTTTTTGCAGGCGCCGTACCAGTGAAGGACACCCCTTCTGCAGCCTGCTGTCCCCTCATGGGCAAAAAGGCCCACAGTGAGAAGTGGCAGGATGTGGCCCTGGAGGGCATGCCAGTGGCCAAGGCCAATATGGACAAGGGTGAGTGAATCTGGGGGGAAAAACAATACAATATTATCAATACAATATAGTATGATCAACACTGCATAAATCAGCTTCAGTGCTTTAAGATGTGATCTGTGATTGATTCTATATTTGTTTCATTCTTTTTGTAGGCTCTGTGCCAGTGTTTTCACGTCGCTGGAGTCAAAAGCCTCTGAAAGATGCACTGCGCAGAATGGGAAAGGGTAAGTGAACCTGCTAAAACTAGTAAAACTACATTCTGCTAATATTTTGAGTAGACCCAGTCTGTGACAACAGAATAGCAAGCAATCTAAAATACTTACCCCTTTTTTCAATTGGTAACTGTGCCTTATGTCACATAAGTGGTTATTTTGCGGCAGACTCCATAGATATAACTTTAGTTAATGCAATCAAAAACTACAAAGAATGAACATCTTGTGTTTCATTTTAGACAATGACTTCAACTGTCCAACTCTCCCTGGGTTGGGAAATTGCCTCCAAACTGGTGAAGAGGTCAATGCACAGGTTCAACCTGTGATGGAAACAACCGCCTCTCGTTGGAGCCAGAAGTGCCTTACCCTAGCATCACTGGAAGAGGCCCAGCATGTGATCGAGCTGAACCAAATGGTTTATGGAAACAAGTGGAACATCTTTGATCTCAGTGAGTTAAACACTAATATTAGAAAAGTACATGGGGTGGTTGAGGTTCTATCTAAGGCATAGCACTTTGACAAAAATGAACACTACTGACACTAACTAATGGCCTTTATGATGTCTTGAAAATGTTACAGGGCGTCCGGCCATTGGCACAGCAAATGGATTCGCCCCCAATGAAGAACTCAACACCTTCAAGAAGCCCCTTACCCTAAGATCAGTGGAAGAGGCCCATTATGTCTTTGAACTGAAACAAATGGAACATGGTTATGGAAACCGGTGGAACATCTTTGATCTCAGTGAGTTAAACACTACTATTAGAAGAGTACATGGGGTGGTTAAAGTTGTCTTACTTAGGTTAAAAAAGACCCATTAGGAATCCCAGTATTGTCCCAACCAGAGTTTAAATTGGGCTGGAGCCTTCTGGAGCTCAGCGCCCCCTCCTTACCTCAGCAATACAGCCAGCCAGAGCTGAGCTGCCTCTGCTACAGTATTTATACTAATATAGTAGAGTGAGATGTTGATCACTGTGAGTAAAGAAGGACTTCACCTCCATACAAAAGGTGATTTAATCACTAGTCCCAACCTATCTAGCACACAGCACAAAAAATAATACTCCTGACACTAACTAGCCATCTTTCTAATGTCTTGAAAATGTTTCAGGGCGTCCGGCCATTGGAGTAGTGAATGGGCGGGCAGAGAGAAGTTCCCCCTATTTCAGCCCCCATGAAGACATTAACAGCTTCCACGCCCACTTGAACATGGGTAAGCCAAAGATACCACCTAATGAAAGTATTCAATCCAAACTAAGGCATGGATGTGATGTTTTTGTGATTGTTGTTTTTGAATTTGCTAATGAATTTGAATTTGGTGGTGGAATTAATGCATGAACTATTTTCCATTGCGGCACAGGATACGGGGTATGAGATGGACATCTGGCGCAGCACATGACACCCGCTGCCACCAGGAGTTAGGCAACAGGAGCCTACTCCCACATCTACTAAAAACCTTTAACCTTTTTTTTCTGATTAAAAATGGGGGGGTGGGGAGGAGGAGGGGGGGTGCTGACATAGATAGCATCTGGGACCAGATGCTGGGGAGGTAATTTTGATTATTGGGAAGTTGGGTTTATATATATATATATATATAAATATTTTCAGTATTATTATTAGTACAAACATCATTAATAAAGCATTTTACCCAACCATAATGTCTCTGCATTGCACTCTTGTTTTCCTACCCACTCCAGTACACATGTATTACATATGTATATATGTACATTACATTTATCCATAGCCATATCTCTATACATTTACATATACATATACATATACATATACATATACATATACATATACATATACATATACATATCGTTGGCCTCATAGCATAAATTGCCAAAGTCATATTTTAATGTTGTATAGGCAGTTACAGTATGCAGGATGCTGCAGCAGTGGTAGGAGAGTAAAGTTAGGCAGAAATCTCAATTTGGACAAAAAATGCCTTAGGCAATTATGCTATGAGGCTAACGATATACAGTACATATACATATACATATACATATACATATACATATACATATACATATACATACACATACACATATACATACCAGGGCAGTGGTGGCTGGGTGGTTAAGGTAAAAGACCTGTGACCGGAGGATGGCAGGTTTGAAGTCACTGAGGTACCTGTCACTGAGGTACCCTGTGCAAGGTACTGTCCCCACACACCATTCTCCAGATGCCTCCGTCATGGCTGGCCGGCCACTGCTCATGTGATGGGTTAAAACTAAGCATATAGCCTGACATCAATGCAAGCTATGTGCGTGTGTCCCGCATTAAATAACTTGACTTCTTTGGTTTGTCATGACTTAGAACACATTGTTAGATTATAGGGATATTTTTTTGGGTGAATTTCTTTTTTTTACAGTTTTTAGTCACTGTTATCCACTTCCTTTTTCAGTGCTTTTTTTCTGCCGTTTACTACTTTTTTTTTTACTTTTCTCTTCCTTTGCTGTTCACCAACCTGCTTTCTCCTGCATCTTTTTCCTGCCCTTGTGGTGTTTGATATACTTACGCGCCCACATTCCTGATTAAAAGGCATTGTAGACATCATCATGGCTGTTAGATAAGGCCTGACAAGGCCCATGACTGGTGGCAGACACATGACAAATGCTGAGGATGCACCATGATAGACAGCTTGCCAGAGCTGCCACGGAAAAAAAAAACATGCAAAACACCCCAATTAGAGCTAGCTCCCCTTGTGATGCTCGTTCTCTCCCCCCCCCCCCCCCCCCCCCCATTCTTCTCCTCCTTCTCCCATCTCCCCATCTCTTTATCATTTCCCCCCCCCACCCCACACTCTGTCGTAAAAAAAAGATTCTTCTTCTCTTCATCTAATGATTCGAGCTACACAAGTGCAGACAGCTCCTCGCTCCGTTTTTTAATCTGCGCCGAGCATGACAAAAGTGTCTCGCTGCTATTCTGGTCTTTGTAGCCCAGATCAATCTTTTTTGAAGATCAATATTTAATACAAAGAGCAAAAAAAAAAAAAAAAAGCTGCCAGCTATATCCTCATCCACTGGTTGGTGGTGTTGCCATCCACACTGGCTCATCTACTTTGTGATGTGTTTGGGAAATAATAAAATAACGCGCAAATGAAGGCACGTGCATTGTTAGAGTCCATTACGAGCTGAGAAACTGCAAACGCTCCACACCCGCTGATGGGGAGGCCGCGGCGGTGTGTGTGCGTGTGTGTGTGTGTGTGTGTGTGTGTGTGTGTGTGGTTGGGGTGGGGGGGGGGGGCATCGTCTGCTTGCATCCATCCAGTAATCGCCTCTTGGCCAGCTGCACTGGCGCTGTCAGAAAGGTTGATCAATTAGACACTCTCCTTCAGCGAAAGGCAGGCGGGCAGGCACGCGGCAATGTGCGCCGTCCGGATGAAGAATCCCCTGTAAACCTATTACGCTTTAATGCTCCTCTCCGGCCACTCTCCTGCATCCATCAAAAGTACATTAACGGCACAACGATGGTCAGTGGAAATGGGAGAATATGCATAATAATACACACACGTGTGTGTGTGTGTGTGTGTGTGTGTGTGTGTGTGTGTGAGGAAGTGAGAGATAGAGTGTGTGTGTGTGTGTGTGATGATGTGTAAGTGTATTTTTTACCTATGTATAATTTAGCAACTGAGTGGGATACGGGTTTCACTCTCTTTGTCTTTTCTCTCTCTCTCATCCTCCCTCTCTCTCTCCCTCTCTCTCTCTCTCTAATATCCTTTCATAGTTATTACCGAATGGATAGACTGAGCGACGCGGGGTTCATAATTAGAGCATTTTCAATAAAGCTCAGGGTCATTACAGTAATTTTCAGAAATATTATCTGCTCCCTTCTCCCCCGGGAAGCCGAAAGTCCGATGTTGCAGTGTCGGTTTCCTGGGATCTGTCTGTCTGCTAAGTCATTTCTCACAAGTCCCCCAGCACACACACCCCCCACACACACACACACCCCCGACTGACTCCCTCTCTGCCTCTCACTCATAACTAAAGCGGAGTGGTGGTGTCAGGTGCTTTGCCTATACTGGTTGTTCGGCACTTCCAGAAATTGCGTTCAGGAACAGTGGTGTCTGTTTCACCCAGGGCTTCTGATCAGGCCAAGGGCCGGCCCGGACTGGAAGTGAAAAGGTCAAATTAACAAACAGCACAACAGCAAAATTACAGCACGGGCTAAAACAAACAAAAGAAACTTTTACAATCTGTATGAGGTGCTGCTTTGCTGTAATTAATTCAATATTACTGTGTCATTACAGAATCAGTTAACCAGTTGTGTCATCTTTGATCACCTTTATCAATGTCATGTTTTCAAGTACCTAGTTTCTTGTGAGGAAAGTGAATGTTAGGTAAGTTATTTTGTAAAAATGAATATTTTGGTGCTTACGATGACAGAACGATGTGGTTCAAAATCAGACTAGGGCTGGCAGGTAACAGTTCTTAATTACTAATTTACACTGAAAATAGGCACTAAATGTAATTGGATGCTAAGTATAATTTGGATGCTTCGTATAAATGGACACTAAGTACAATTAACCTAATAGCTGAATAACACACTGAGGAATATGCAATATCTTGCCTAGTTTGCACTGATTACTTTACATTACCATTTGCCTAACGTGGTTAGTTAATGCATTAATTAATATGTACATCCTGTGAAACAGTAATTATGCAGCAGGCATTTGGGCAGTCGGAGGCCCAGGTGTCTGTAGTCTCAGGGGGGTGTCACTTCTTCTTCTAACCTCGCACATCCTGTTCCTGTGTGTGTGTGTGTGTATGCCCCAGACAGCGTGTGTGTGTGTGTGTTTGTGAAAGAGAGAGCAAGAGTGTTTGTGTGTGTGTGAGAGTGAGAGAGAGAGAGATAGAGAGAGAGAGAGAGAGTATATGTGTGTGTGTGTGTGTGTGTGTGTCTGTGCCTGCGAGGGGCCAGTAAATATATGTGCATCCTGAGCAGGCCTGCCTGGCTGCTGCATAAAGCATTGTGTCATGTTTACCCAGCTTTCTCCTTGGAGCCTATCGCCGCCGCAACCGCACTAACTTTCTTCCCCGGCCCACCCGACACCCCTGCATCAGCATAACACATGTTCATCCCTGATTACTATTCACTAGCCCCTTGTTTTACCCTACACTTCTTATCAGCTAATGTGCTGTGTGTGTGTCTGTGTGGGTATGGGTGTGTGGGTGTGTGTCTGTATGTGTGTATTGTGTGCATTTGTGTGTGTGTGTGTGTGTGTGTGTGTGCATGCAAGTTTATGTCTGCCTGTGTGTGTGTGTGTGTCTATGTGTATGTGTATGTGTATGTGTATGTGTATGTGAGTTTTTCTTGCGGAGGGTTAGGTCACTAGAGCATCTGAGAAACGCTGATAAAACACACCACGTTGGCGGGTAGTCTTAGGGTCTATCCCTGAGCTCAGTGCTCTGCCTGCCAGGCTTTTCTTTCATTATCTTACCGCTGTCGGAACCCATGCGCCAGCCATAAAAGAGACGAGGGAGAGAAGCAAACTTAAAAAAGAGAGAGAGCGAGGGGAGAAAAGGCAGGCAGGCAGGCAGGCAGGCGCAGAAAGAGAACGACAGATAAAGAGGCAGACAGACAGACAGACAGACTGAGAAAGGAGGAAGAGAGGAGGAAGAGATGAGGAGGAGAGGGGGGAGAAAGGGT
This sequence comes from Setipinna tenuifilis, assembly GCA_030347295.1. Lineage (NCBI taxonomy): Eukaryota > Metazoa > Chordata > Actinopteri > Clupeiformes > Engraulidae > Setipinna > Setipinna tenuifilis. Next base: position 18,603,662 of record CM059283.1, read on the forward strand.
GGGGGGGGGGTGGAGGGAAAAGATGGAGGGTATTCACTGACATTTTTATTTTCAGTCTGGTGAAGGATACCTTCAGTTTGAATTAAGACACAGCTCCAGTGCGGTGTCAATGGAGGCAGACGTCTTGTGTGGGTACGAGACAAGGGCAGGAGCTTTGCTCATGAGCAGAGCCGTGCCCTAATCACATTTTGGGCCGGGGGTTGGGGCTGGGGGTAGAGTAGGGTAGTGGGGGCTGGAGTGAGGGGTGTGGGGTTGAGGGCTGGGGTGGGGTGGTGGGGGTTGAGGGTTGAATAAAATGAAATGAAATTTGCCTCGGTACAGGGGAACTGTAACATTTCCAGTTCAATTATATGGAGCAAGTTTCACACGGCTGTCAGCTCCAGGCATTAGTTTAAATTGCAAAGCGCTTTCGCTGGATGTATTGAACTGAACGTTGATAATTAATTGGAACCTTAGCTGTGGAAGCATTTGTGTATAGCGTGTTTGTGTGTATGTCAGTGTGTGTATATTGCATTTCTTTAATTGTGTGTCTGTGTGTGCGTCTGTGTGTATATGTGAGTGTATGTGTGTGTGAGTGTGTGTCTCCACATGCATCTGTGTGTACTGTACATACCACATTCTTCTCATGCCCTCATGTGTGTCTGCAGCTTATGCTCCTCAAATCACTGCAAGTCCGAGACGCCATCCAGGGGCTTTAGTATCAGTGACACCCTGACGTCTTTTTTTTTCTTCCTTTTCTTTTTCTCATTTTAAAGGACTGGGCCCAATTAGACTTCCTCAGGTTTCCCTCTCAGTGACACCGTGACAGCGTCTCCCACCACGCATGGCACAGAGGGCCCCCGTAATGAGAGGCCCCTGAGCGGGTGAAGCCGGCCAGGAGAGCACACGGCAATGGCAGCAGCGGCAGCAGAAGCAGAAGCTTCAGAACTCGGCTCCTCCGGGTGCAGCCAAATTGGCCTGGTTCACTGCTAGGGTTCGGGAAGCGCGTAAATTGGATTGCTTTTTCTTTCGGACTTAAATAGCAATGGGGAACGAGGGTCTGGTTTTAGCTGGCTGGTTGCCTGGCTGCCTGGCTGGCTGACTGGCTGGCTGGCTGGATGGCTGGTTTGTCCGCAATCTGAGGTGTGATCTTGGATCTAAAGAGGTGAAGGTGAGCCCCTCAAAGGCAGCTAGGGATCATCGGGTATTTCCAGCGCGGGGCATGCGAGCTGGATGAGGGAAAGGATCAATGATGGACAGCGGCAAGGGTGTAGTAGAGGGTATGGCCATCAGAACCTCTCATTTTCCAGCTTCACACACACACACACACACACACACACACACAGACACAGACACACACAATCCAATCCCCGCTCCCAGTTTTATCCAATCGTGGTCATGTTTGGCATTTTGAGGTGATGAGGCTGATCCAATGACTTCCTACAGTTTCTCCTGCCCGCTGCCTGGGTCAGGAAACAGCTCAGGGTCAAACAGTACAGCTGGTCTCATTTCCTAGTATGATGAATCTGAGAGTAGGTAAAGAAACAATTACCCCGGGGGGCAATGTTGTGAAATTACAACTCCCACAATCCCTCTCCCCCAACAATAAACCTTTAAAAAACCAATAAAACCCAACCAGACCAAAAAATGTTCTTTTTGTAACCTAACCAATTGTTATCATTAGTGTTATCTTCCCAGTGTTTCCCCCGCCTTCCATTCATTATGAAAGCAAGGCTATTTTCAAGCAGCAGCCGCAGCAGCAGCAGTACCAAGGAATCTATAGTGGCCTCGGGCACAATGGGGGCTGGCATTATCTTCAGATGATGTAAATTATACAGGAGCGAAAGCAATTAAAGTTTCACGGGGAGGTTTTGGCCTGTCGGGGAGATAAGCAGCTATTTCTGTGGCGGTCGGACTAAAGGAGTCCAGGGAGGGACGGTGTTAAAGACTCATCTTCAACTCTAATGGCTGGAGATGGAGAAGAAACGAGCGCATCACCAGCATCTGGCAATTATCACTCGATTGTTTTGATTTTGCTGTTGTTGTTCATTTATCCTCATTAGGGGCCGATGCCGTGTACATTAAGATCTGATTATACTACAAATTGGTAGCTGGAGAGAGACAAAAATATTCAGAATATTCAGAATATGTTTTGGAATATTGGTTTCAGGTTTGTGCTTCTGTATTAGGCTCCCTGAGGTGCTTGATGTAGTAGATTGTGAAGCACATCACACATTGAGATTAGTTTTTTTTTTCTTCTCCACTCCACTCTATATCACTAAAAAATGGTGTCTGAACACCCCAGGAATTTGTAGAAATAAAAAAGGAAGGAAAAAAATCAGCAAAAAGTTTACCGAAGTTTAAACCAAAGACGTTTCTGCGTGGCCGTCAGTCCCCTGCCTGTGTGATGGGCAACTCTGTGCCGGCAAGAAGAGACAGGCAGGCAGGCGGGCAGGCAGGCAGGCAGGCGCTGTGATTCGGCAGCCGGGGGTTTTTGGATCAGGCGGCCCCGGGTGCCAGGCCCCACTCCTTCGCTTTCATTTAGCAGGCAATTTGCCAGCGAGGCGGAGAGAAAATGAAACCCGGCCTGTCTTTTCATCACCGCTTGAAAAGCCTCTCTCCTCTTCCTCCTTGTGTAGCCGCTGCTAATTAGCTCCCCCGCAAGATTACCCAGAGGACCCCCCTCACCTCCCCCCACCCCCCCCCAGCCCCCCCGGCCTTGAACCCTGCTGCCCCCACTGCACTCCTTTGCTCCCCTGACAAACCCCCCCCTTCTCCTTCCCTCCATCCCTCCCTCCCTCACTTCTTCACTCCTTTCCTCAACACTCATCTGACAGATAGGGAAAAAAAAGAACCAGAAAAAGAGGGAAAAGGAGTCTTCTGTGTCTTCTTAAGGGTAGTTACGGAGATCTGCTGCAGGGTGCTGCTGGGTACTTGGTGCTGTGCTGTGCTGTGCGGTGCGGTGTGGTGTTGCCAAGCAGCGAAGAGGCGAAGAGGCGAGGAACGCCACCCTGCTGTGCCCGCGCTGCGCCGCATCCGTATCCGCATCGGAATGTCAGGGCACTGACAGGCAGCCAAGGCGAGCGGGTAGGTACTTAGGGGAGTGTGCCTGGTATCCTCTCAGTAACACCGCCGTGATTAGAATTACAGCTTTTAACAAGCTGAAATACATCATCGCTACCGCAGAGAAGACAGAGGCATTGTCTGGGAAGAACACAGGGGGTAGAGAGGGATGGAGGTAGTGAGGGAGGGAGGGAGGAAAAGAGAGGAGTTGATCCATCTTTCTGTGGCAGAGGATGTTGCCAAGCAGAAGCACCTGTGATAGGGAGAGTAAATTAGTGTCTTGGTATTAATCTGGGTTTTCTGTGCTTCAAACAGACTGCTGAAGCTCCACCTTCTCCCCCAAGACAAGTTTCAGAGTGAGCTGGAGGGAGGTTTTTTTTTTGTGAGTGTGAATGTTTATCCAAATGGTGCCAGGTCATCTCAGGATTTCATCTGTGTTTGATCAGAAAGTGAGAGAAAGACAGTGAGATGGAGAAAGGAGAAAGTCAAAAATAATAAACTACACTGAACTTTGTCATGCACATTTCTCTTTCAATTTCTCATGGGGGCTGAGAGGTTTCAAGGTTTTTTTTTTTCATGTGCTTCTTTTCTCCCACTTTCTCACGTCTTTCCCCATTTCTGACACATTGTAGAAGTGCTATTTATCTTGTTATACCCATAAAGTAGAATAGTGCTGATTTTCTATGCCTATGCATCCAGCAAACACTACCTTGGTTTTTAAACTACCTTAGCACAAGGGCACATATCTTTGCAATATCTGTCTGATACATTACTCCTGTACACATTATACATTGCACATTGAACATTTATACCTAGAAATATGCTTATGGCAGAGAAGATTGAAGCAGATAGAGGACTGTGCCCTTGATTAATTAAGGATCTTTCACTAAACATTAAAATCTGCATCTTCAGTTCTGAGGCCTACACGTCATCTCAGTGTACTGCCACAGTTGATTACATGCATAAATGAAAGACACATATGAAGAAATTGTAAAAGTGATATGATACAATTCAACAGTGTGACATGGCATGAGATTCATCACAACACAGGTTGAACTTATTGAAATGCAGTCCAGAAGAGTATGATGCTATGCACTTTTGGCACAAAGCAGGTAAGGATTTTATGTTTTCTTATGCAGACAGCAAATCAAAACCGGCTTTGAAAAGTGAAATTGGCAACTTAGTAAGCACGATCTGAGAAGATCTGTCCAGTGTGTTGATGGCCAGTGTCATATAAAATATATGTTATATAAACAGGCAATCAAGTGTACCAAAAAATAAATTATAAACATTCTGATGGGTAAATTATAATTATTCATGCAATACAACCACACGAATAATATATAAACAAATAATTTCAGATCATGTAAAAATATTCCAAATATTATAAATTCCGTTAATGTTGTTTTTTTATACTGAATGTCTGTTCATGAACTGAAATATGAAATGTATAGGAGTCATCCTCGTGCTGTCCAACAAAGGGGGAAAAAATCAATTGCAAGAGATACTGTAGCTGCTCTGCCTTCACTGCTTTTAGCCCAAAGAGATCAGCTCTGCTTCATGTGGTTTTAGTGGCTTCTGGAGAGTTCCCCATGTGCACACACATAGATGTGGCTGAGACACAGAAAAATAAAGAAATAAACTGATGAAATGATATGAGCACAGAAAAAATGTTGTCGATATTGTTCTCATTCTACACCACTTATGAACAAACTCTTGGTCCAGTCAATGAACTTGATTCTCTACTATGGGATATAAATTGCTCCATCTCCAGGAAGAATCTTGGTCCCGGAGAAATAGTATGTGTTATTTGACCGCAGTGTGAACCTAAGATTGCCTTTTTACAGCAATTTAGAGAAGAGGAATCAATGTAAATATGAAATTATACAAATTGAAATTATTACCTTTCTATGTAAGAAAAGCATTGTTCTGCACCCCTAATACATGATACTGTGAAGATGCAGATTTTACAGACAACTTATCCCAAGTTTTTCCCAACTTGTCTGTCCCATATACTTTTTTTGTCAGGGCAACCACATTACCAACTTGCATGCCTGTGCACCAATGCAAATTGGTGAATCTCACTACACCTACCATCATTTATAAGTTGGGGGGCTTTTCCTGATGTACTTGGGTATGACTTGGTGTTTCTCTCCAAAAAATGCCTCATTTTAAGACTCAAAACTTCTGGAATTTTCCCATGAATTAAACTGACACTTCCGCAGAAGATGGGAGGAAAAAACTGTGCGGCTCTCTCTCTCTCCTGTCGAGGGAGGTGTTGTCAACCATAATTGCCCCGTGTGAGGCCTCAACGTCCCTGTCGCTCATTAGCTTCAAGACTGTCCCTCTGCCTTCCAGGAGGCCGGCACGTATTAATTCCCTCTGAACTGCCAGAACCAATCAGAATCAATGGCCAAAGTGAATTAATATGCTTACGGTCACTCACTCTGAGTGAAGGAGGGAGGGGTTGAGAGTGGGGAGAGGAGTGGGGAGGGGAGTGGGAAGAAGAGGAGAGGAGGAGGATGAGAAGAGGAGAGGAGAAGAGAGGAAGAGGATGAGAAGAAGAAAAGAGAGGAGGAAAAAGGGGGAAAGGAGAGGGAAGGAGTGGTGAGGGATAGGAGGAGGAGGGGACAAGAGAGGACAAGGGAAAGAAGAGGGGACCAGAGGGAAGGGATAGGAGACTGGGTGGGGTGAGGTGGGTAAACAGTAAAAGGTAAAAACGCAAAAGTTGAATGTACAGCGCAAAAGTAATGTTACATTACCTACTGAATTAAAAACGCATTAGCACATTTTCTGCTTCATAACTAGTCACTTCATTCTTGGCAGTATGAGTACTAGGAGGTAGTTAAAACACACACACACACACACACACACACACACACACACACACACACAATCCAACACAAATACAAATACCCCTGTGCTCCATGCGATTGATATTAAGGTAATTGCAAGGGCCAACTCACAGTTGTACAAGATTTATCAAAGCAAATAAAAATTGAGTTTGACGTGGAGATTAATTAATTGCAAGCAGTGTGCAGTTCTGCAATTTTCTTTTTATTTGGATATGAAAAGCATAGTTTGTGCTTTTTTATCTCTAACAGCGTGCATGTTACTACAAAAACACCAGGAGAATGGACCCAGAGGTATGACTCTGGGGGTAAAAAGTGTCAAGATGCCTGATGGAACATTGGATAAAATTTAAAGAGGTATTTCTTTTGAAGGGATGCCAGTAACTTTGAAGCTGATGTTGACTCAGGCTGCTCCTGGGGTGCTATGAGGGGAGAGAGTTAGCCTTTTTTTTTTTCTTTTCAAGAATTAATAACACAGAGAAATGAAAGCCTGTCTGTCGAAGTCAAAGTGAAAGAATAAAAAGCCTTACATAAATCATTTAATCTACTCTGTTTATTTGATGGTCCTCTAGACAGTGTTGCTGCTGTGATCCATGTTGATGATACATTTTTTTTGGTTGTTGTTGCTGTAGAAGTTCAGTTTTGATGATAATTTCAGGGGACTGACGAGCATTTGATGCCAGTAAGCTTTTCGGAAAAAGAGGGGTGGTTAGAAAAAAAAAACAATGGAAAGTAATCAGTCTCAATCAAGAACAGCCTCATTGGCTTGCTTTCCAACAATAATGACGGGGTTTGTTCGACACCACAAGCCCTGGCGAATGGAATATCAAAATGCGAAACCCCTCGGAAAAAGAGTCTGTATTCACTCTCACTGCATGTCACTTTTGGCACGTCGCAGGGCATTTTGTAGCTGTCTTTGCCTTCACCAAACCCATTGGCTCCTCTTGTTCCTCTTAATCAAACAATATTTCCGTTCCATGACAGCTTGACAGTTTAATACATCTTCCAATACTAATGGCCTTTGAGGGAATCGTGTACCCACATAGAGAGCATTAAAAGTCATCCGCACAGTCCTTGAATCACAAGTCGCTTGTCACTAGCACATACACACAAAAAAAAAAAAACGAGAGGGAAAAAAAAACACACTCCCCAAACACTCCCCAGCTCCTTGTTGTCGGCATAAACTACTTCCCCGACGAGGGACAGTGCGGTGGACTTGTCAGCTACTGGAACAAACCCATGGCACAAATCAGGAGTCTTATTAAGGAGTGTGTTGTGACAGCTCCAGCGAATGACACACTGGTGCTAATTTAACACGACTTTGTTCTCGGCATACTTTTTCTGTCCCGGAGATAATTTTTTTTCTCTCCCCACCCCCACCTCGCTCGCAAAACTTTTGTATCCTCGAAAATGAGCTTTTGGAAGAGCTGTCTGAGGCAGTGTGTGGAGTTTTTTTAGGTGTGCTTATTTTCAGTGGTCAAAAAAAACAGAGTAGCAGCAGCAGTACTTGAGTCAGACACGTGGGTGGTGGAGGAGCAGAAGAGATTTTTTTGCAGAGTATATCTGTGTGTGTGTGTGTGTGTGTGTGTGTGTGTGTGTGTGTGTGTGTGTGTGTGTGTGTGTGTGTGTGTGTGTGTTTGGAGACCAGTGTGGAGATGCTGAACTCAAATGTAAAATCCTCCCTTGGGGAAGGTGAAGTGGCACCGAATACATTGGCGGGGGTTCAGGTGACAGTTTCGCTTCGTGATGCACCTTATACTTTCCAACCTTTTCTACAAGGAGTGCTTAAAAACTGTGAATTAGCAAAACAAGAACCATGCTCCCTACTGTCAAGAATGCTCCCAGCAGTGCCTGTAATTATGCATAACAACATAAATGTGGCTTGCAAATGTGGCCACAGTGTTTTTTTTTCCAGTTTGTTGTGGAGCAAACACACATTGCTGTTGTACTCACTACGACTCAGGGGGGGCTGTCAGGTTGACCAGCGTTCGTTGAAGAGTGTTTTTTGGCGCTTCGGTATTGTCTTTGGCGACCTCAGTGAGGCCTTAGCGTTTGGCTACACTCCCCCTGGCCACATCATGGGCCTTCAGTAATAATGACCCCTATGGGAACCTTAAATTCGACTCGGGCGCTGTTGTCATGTGCTGCAAAGCGTGATGAAATCCCCCCCCCCCCCCCCCCCCCCGTGTTATCCCTGAAAGCGTGCCACGTTTCATCCACACCAAGCCGATCTGTGAGCCCTTGTAAGGATCCTCTCATGTGCATTTGGAAGAGGAAAGAAAAGGAAAGGGCCCTTTCTGTGTTATTTAAACTGCAGACGTGATAAGATTAGACACTGAATTAAATCGTTGAGCTCAAGGTTTTTTTTTTTTTTTAACTAAATGCTTTGTACACAGCTTAATGCTGTGAGTCACATACCACTTGAATACCTTTTTTCATTCAAAATGCATTTTCTTGGCTTCAGTGTGTGCGCTCTATGGGGAGCTATTAACCACCCTCGGTGAACAAAAACAAATAGTAAAAAAAAGACTTCTATTTTGCATGACCTGTAATGGATTTTGAACCAAAATCTCCAAAGAACACCTCTTCATTAGGAAGTATAAGTGGACCTGTTTATGTTGCATGTGCCACCCAACCCCCCGCCCCGACTCTGCCTCCCACCACCCCCCAGCCACCACCATTCTGCCACCCCATATCTGCTCTGTACAGCATGACGCAGACTCCAGTCAACTCTCTCCCCTTTTGCCCCTAGCGTGAACTTCATAGCCTCATCTGTAACCAGTGATGAGTGAAGGAAGTGATAAAAAAAACAGCCCCTCCTCCTCGATAATTGCCCTAATTTATGGGCTGATGAAAGACGTGGGTCGTTCATGATGTGGCCCCCGGGCTGAGACACACGTGGCGCTGAGTCGGCTCTAATGTCCCCCCCCCCCCTCTCCCGCCCGACCCCCCCCGACATTTCAAACAAGCGGCCTTGCTAAAGATCCACGCCCCTGTTTTTTTCCCTCTCAGCACCATAATTGGGATTATGCAAATGGGCATTGTCTTTAAGCACAGACGCCTGATGGATGCAATTTTTTGCATCTTTAAGTAAGAAACTCAAAAAAAAAGCGCACACGTTGCCTCTGTGCACATTAGTTTCAGAGAGGCAAAATGTCGGCTTGTGCTTTGTGTCCCACGCAACCACAGCAGCAGATTTATTGTTTTTTTTTTTTTGCTTCAGTGCCTGGGGAATAACTGTTGTGTAATGCACTTGCATATCTGTAATATTTTTTTTCGTCTTGCATTTGTTGGTGACAATTAGAGAGAGGAAGAGAGTGAGAGAGAGAGAGAGAGAAAGAGAGATAGAGAGAGAGAGAGAGAGAGAGAGAGAGAGTAAGGGAGTGAGAGAGAGGGAGGGAAAAGAAAACAGAGAAGTACAGTATTAGATACATCATCTTTGTTTTGGCTGGGACCCTTGAGACTAAATGCAAGCGATGGATCTGTAAAAGGAGAAAAAAGGCAGACAGAGAAAACTAAAGGATAGTTTGGAGACTTTGGAGACAAGAGCTGGCCTGGGGCTTGGCCTTTTCAAGTTTGCAATCTTTTTCTCACAAAACTGTTTTGTGATTTGTGGACTGTGATTTGAAGCTGTTTGGTGGTGTGTGTGTGCGTGTGTGTGTGTGTGTGTGTGTGTGTGTGTGTGTGTGTGTGGGTGTGGTGGTGGTGGTGGTGGTGGGGGGGGGGGGTGTTGAGGGCAGGTGATGGTTTTTTGGGGGATGGGTGAGGATGAGGCAGAGAACCTAACCACCAACGAATCTTCTATATCTGTAAAATCATAAACCTTACACAAATGCTCATTAGCTTTTGTCACTCTAATTGCTTTTGTTGCTTTTCTCGACAGAAGGTGAACTACTAAGGTGAACTCCTTCTCTCGCTCTTTCTTTTGTAGCTCTTGGTGTGAGCGTACACCAACACCAACCCTAGCATTTGTGAGGAGAAGAATGTAAGAATATAATCATTTCACCACTGCAGATTACCACAATGCATCTTACATGAAATGCTGCAAAAATCTAATCTAATGGATGAAGGTTATTACACATACAGGATTGTAATGTTGAGATAGGAATCCCAGGGGGCAAACAAATGAAAGGACATTTCACTGAGGAAGAAGAAGGGTCCCTATTGTAGCCATTTGTTTATGTCAGGCAGGTTTTTCATATGTGAAGGAAGATAAAAAAAAACAAAGGGGGGTGAATCTAATTTGGCTATTTCCCTTTGGTTTCAAAGGGCAACAAGCACCGCAAACAGGTATTACGCAGCAACAATGAGCAACAAAAATGGGCAGCGATTCCAATATTTGCTAATTTAATTAACACAGGGTTGCATGCACACAGTCGAGCAGAAATTGGTTCATTAATTAGTGAATGTGGCAATGAAGCGATTCTTTATCATACAATAACAGAGGTTCAATCAGACCTTATTAGGTAATGTTCAGATGGAGATTTGTAATTCTGCCAACATGTAACAAACAACAGCTTTTCCACTGTAAATGGAGAGGTCTGTACCAGAGAAGAATGATGTTCTTGTGTGTGAGGTCCGTCTGACATAACATCATTTTCTGGGTGAGTTTCACAGGAAAGGTGTTGCTTTGAAGGAGATCATTCACATAGAACTCATATATCTTTCAGCAGACACAGTATAGCATAGTGCTGACTCACCCTTGTTAGTGAAGATCCTGCTTATGCTCTTAAAAAGAGTTTGGCCCTTTTTCAAAGCTTCATTACAGCAGCTTTAGGTAACTAAACATGGCAGCATTTGCTTGCTGGCAGCCTTGTTGTCTTTCAGTGAAATTAGTGCCCCTCTTGTCATTGGAGTGGTGATGAGTGAGTGTGTGTGTGTGTGTGTGTGTGTGTGTGTGTGTGTGTGTGTGTGTGTGTGTGTGTGTGTGTGTACAGGTGCATGAATGCGTGCATGCATATGATTGTGTGTGTGTGTGTGTGTGTGTGTGTGTGTGCGCGCATTTGTGTGTGTGTGTGTGTGTGTGTGGAGGATCACTGAAGGATTGGCCATGTCCTCACTACAGAACAATGAGCCTCTCTGATTTATGATGTCTAGCTGGAGAGGGTTGAGGCAGTTGGAGAGGAGTGGAGGGGAGGAAGAGAGTAGGGTGAGTTAAGAACTGGAGTGTGTGTGTGTGTGTGTGTGTGTGTGTGTATATGTGTGTGTGCGTGTGTGTATGTGTGTTTGTGGATGCGTGTGTGAAGGGGTGCTTTATGAAATTTAATTAATGCTCTTATCACGTTTGTTTCACCTGCTGTGCTGGCTCGGAGATGTGGAATGACCTCCCATGAATCAAGGCAGAGAGAAAGAGAGAGAGAGAAAGAGAGAGAGAGAGAGAGAAAGAAAGAGAGAGAAAGAGAGAGAGAGAGAGGGAGGGAGAGTGTCTGTGAGAGAGGGAAAGAGAGAGAGTGTGTGTGTGTGTATGTGAGAGAGAGAGAAAGAGAGAGAGAGAGAGGAAAAACCGCCTGGAAAACAAGTGCACCTGTTTTTTTTTTGTTTTGCTTTGGGTTTTTTTGGAGCATCTCCACAGCCAGCCTGGGAAGTGCTTCAATTACTGTCATTCAGGGGCCACGCATGAACACGGCGCACCGTGACAAAGAGAAAACAAGACGCCTAACGTCAGCCGGCAGTGGCGCTTGCATGCCAATTATCCTTTTTTTTTTTTTTTTTACAAGGCACAACAAAGCCAACCAGCCAACCAGACGGCTGGTTGCAGAGCTAAATCTATGTCTGCCATGTCTGACAGCGTATCCACGTAACGGAAGCACATTCTGTTGAGTTTTTCCCTTTTTTTTTTTACACATGTCTAATCCTGTATCAGTATGCCAATGCAATGTGCACATCAGGATCTGGACACACAGACGTGAGGTGGGCAAAGAACTCCTTACTGCTCGAAGGTCTCTCCTCTCCTCCGCTCTCCTGTTTTCTTCTCTCCTTTCCTTCTCGCCTCTCTCCTCTCCTCTCTCACAGACACGTACAGTAAAGATCCGCATGCCTCGCAGACTGTTAAGATTTATGACAACTGAGGTCATTGTGATGAGATGCAGTGGACTGGACGGCAACAGCGTTACTCAAATATGCTTATGATGACTGCTTTTTTTATCTGGTCGTCGGTCGGCTTTATTAACTGCCTCTCGGGGGTCTGTGGAAATATTTATGGCCCTTGGTGCTTAAATGTTAACAGTAAGGGTCAGTCCAGGAAATGAAGTTGACTATAAAAGCAACTCCAGACCTCATTTCAAGTGTATTGGAAAAAAAGGGGTGGGGGAGGGGAGGCAGTTGGAGGGGGGAATGGGGAGACGGGGGTGTTGTTGCGCCTTCTTTAACAGTCTTCTAAGAATGGCCATCTGAATAGATCAAACAGCAGTTCACTTGGGGAGCCATCAATGTGTAACTAATTCCTTATCATCCATAAATAATCACAAACAGCCGGGTTCTGATTTCTCATCCAACAGACTGTGAAACACACAGACTCCGAGAGGATCCATCCGCGGGAGGAGGGAGGATGCCTTGTGCTTGTGTAATGGCGGGGGCTCAGTGTGGAGCTCCTCAGAGGCAGTACTTCAGAGCCTTTTCCAAGCCACAAGTATGTGCTCTGGAGCCCATGGGAAGGACATCTCTCCACCCCCCCAGCCACCCGCCCCCCAACCCCCTTCCCGAAAACACCTATTTTCCTGGCACATCCACTTCACTATAAAAAAAGGCTCAACAGCGGAAAAAGGAGAAATATCTCTGTACAGGAGAATTTATTTTGGCTCTATGGCTATATAGTTCTTTCATATTTTACATTATATTCATTTAATACAAGTCCATCATTTCAAGTAATAGACAACCAACTACACACCCAAACCAAGCTTTCAGTGTTTATTCAGTAATGACTCATTTGACTTTCAGTATTTTTTTTCCCCCAATCGTGATGTTTTGGAAAAGATGTTCTCAAAAGTGCATTAACAATTCTTTTCCATTAATTTGTTATGACAAGGGATGGATTTCACTAAAAACTCACATGACTTCTCATAAAAAGTTTCCTTACTTGACAACCATAGCAATGTGGCACTGTTTTCTAATCCAAACGGTCTGACCTCAGGCCACTTGACCTGCCGAACAGCTCCAGGCTTCAGCCTTTATTAATTGACTGAGATGAAGTCTTCTATTTTTGCATTGCCACAGGGTATTAACCGGCATCATCACCAATGTGTCACTGATACCCCGCTATTTATCCGAAGAGCCTTTCGGATCATTAGTCCTGCTCAGGAGGAGGCAGGGAGCACGTTTGTGTGTGTGTGTGTGTGTGTGTCTGTGTGTTTGTATGTTGTGTGTGTGTGTCTAAATGCGTGTGTGTGTGTGTGTGTGTGTGTGTGCATGGATGTGGGTGTGCATGTGTGTGTGTGCATGTGTGTGTCTGAATATATATGTGTGTGTGTGTGTGTGTGTGTGTGTGTGTGTGTGTGTGTCTAAATATGTGTTGTGTGTGTGTGTGTGTGTGTGTGTATGAGTGTGACGGAGGGGGAGGAGGGAATAGGGGCACGGAGATGTCAGACCCTGCTAATGGTGGCCTAATGACTGGTTGGGACTGAGAGAAAGTTAACCTTTCCTCCTCCATTCTTGTAATTATCCACATGCCTACCAACACTAACCTCCGCCCACCCGCCCAACCCACACCAGCCACCCCACCCCACCCACCCATGCCCGCTCACCCATCGTCTCCCTTTCCTTGGTTTCCATGGTAGTGGGACTGAGAGGCTGGCATGATTCTATCCTCCTTGCTGCTAAGAGAGCAGAGGGAGACCAGCTGGGCCTGACCTTTGGGCTTTTCCCACACTGATCTTTCCACATGCATTTTGATGAGGGCAACACATTTGTTCGCCCCCCCCCCTCTTTTGCGGCAGGAGGCAACTCTTTTTGTGAATTCTGCCTCGTTTTTTTCTTTATATTTATTAAGCGTTTGCACTTAACCTTGAGGCTAATGTGCCTCATTATTTCCTCACACTTTAGTGGGCTGTGAGTTTTAGGGGTATTTTACACATATTTGAATATTTTGCCTTTAATAATAACAACGCTGGCTGTCTTCAGTTTTGACCACATGATCCCACTTTCTCTTATGTCAGCACACACCTTCTTCAAGGTGACTTGGTAACAAGGGTGACCATTTGTTCAGATTATGAGAAGACACTTCTGGATTCTGAACTTGATTTTTTTTTTTCTAGACCTATGAAGACTGTCCTCATTTTTAAAGGGGTCCTTCCATCGTTATTTTTATTCATATTTCTGTGTCACCACTATGGTTAAATGCATTGTGCGTCATTTCTGTGAAAAATTATGTCCTAGTTCTCTCTTTTGACGCCGTTTTCTGTAAGCTAGAACAGGTCTAGTGGTTGAACGACTGGCTTTTCCGGTGTCCCTCGTGAATATCCATGACGTGTCAATAAGGCACCTCTGATTGGGAAAATTCGCTGTCTTTCATTCACCTAGCTTCTGTCCACTGTTCTCAATAGATGTGAGCGTGCCATACATGGCTCTGGGCGGGGCTTACGACCTAGTGACGTAGATAGGTTTAGCCTACTCTGATCCGCTCGTTTTGGTTAGCTTGACCCTTCAATGACCAGTAAAACCATGAGGATTGAATTTCACGTCTTGTATATGCATATACTGCTTGTTGTGACCCACCACATTGTAAATATTGCTACTAAAAGTGTTTTTTCATGGAAGGTCCCCTTTAAGCATTTGTTCATCTATTGTTATGTGTGCCATAAAAAATGCTTAAAAATACTGTATAGGCACAGCTGAGTTTTTGGAAAATGCATAGTGCCTTGTGTAACCCACTACTGAGTATGTACATGTCAATATTGCATAAAGCAGATCTAGGTCCGGCTAGGCGTTAACTTAGACTGCAATGACCAAGCAAGACAAAGTACTACACAATACAACGATTGTATTAGAACAAACACACAATTACATTAACACATGAAATGGCACCCTTAAAATGGAAAAGAAAAGGAACGTAGAACGTTTTTTTTTTTTCCAGAATGTTCTGTTTAATGTCTGAATTGTTCAGTGGTATGTCTTTAGTTTGCAAATGTTCAGTTCAGTTTGAATCCTTGTTTTAGTCAAGTAAGTCAGGTAAATGTCAGATGTAGTCAATTGTCAGGCAAGTAAGTGTATGTCAACAGCAACCAGTGGAGTGAGTGGTCTGGTCCTACCACAGACAGCAACAACAGCACCTCAGTGGACAGGACTCGATGTGGATCGACACTGGGTGGCTCGCCATCAATGGGATCACTGAGGTCTTCTTGCAATTTCAAATCCAGCTCAAAAACTTGACCTGTATTTATTAATAAAGTTATACCTTTTGTAAACTTGCCTAATACAGGTTCATTTCATTCAATTTCACTATACATCAATTCTAATCAAAATGTATATTCTCAGTTGTACAACATTAATGTATCATTTGTCCAAATAAATCAATACATTATTTGCAAGGCACTCATAGCATAAATAAGGTATAGTAATCTGTGAACTCAATAAGGCATAACACCAAGAATGCCTAGATTGACAACCTTTGATTTGTGATGGTAAAGAATGTGGATGCCCAACACATTCCAATAAAAACTTTGGGTTAACACTTGTAAATGGTTACAAGCTGCTGCTTTCTACAGTAACCACGCATGTGACACACATTAACATATAAGCTAAACAGACTTCAATAAAAATGAGTTCAAATGATTTTTCTATAACACATAGTTGAGAAAAACTTACAAATATACATTCAAAGTCGTTTTCATTAAGTAATACTACAACAATGCATGTAGGCCTATATATTTAAAGAAAAAATGCTAGAACCAAACCAATAAGAAATGAATACAATTACCTTACCGAGATATAATTCAATGAAAAACTCCACAGAAAAGTTCTGTATCCTCAACAGCATTCAAGGTTCAGCAACTAAAGGCATTACATCAATCAAATCGTTTTTTTATCACTTAACTCTTACGTTTAAACTTAATTTTCCTTTCTAAACTTTTTAAGGTGATCACCGAAAAAATGGCGTCTTTCAGCTCGAGGCAATCTTCATAAACTCCAGCTTCAGCTAGCTTATGTGAAGAAAACCACAATAAGAGATTCACTTGTATCAGCGGTTTCAAAATAAAAGTGGTTTTCAAAATATACAACAAAAGTGCTTATCTGCTGACTTGTACATTTGTAACCAAAATAACTTTTTAACATTTATGAATTTCTACACAGAATTATTTATATAGAAAAGTATTTGTACTGTTTTTAACTATTCACTATATATTTTCTATGAATCATGCTATTTATCAGCTGGGTTACACCTGTGTGGCATATACGAATAAGAACAAGAATAGTTAGCACATATATAAATAATTGCAACAGTAATGTACCTCACATCTAGCCAATCTAGCACCGACTAGTGCCTCCACTCAATTTCATTTATCTCCAGCAACTGTGTCAGGAAGTGTGAATATAAGATAGGCTAATTGAACTCAATAATGTTGAACTTCATAATGTTGAAATCAAGCTTCCAAATTGAGGATAGAAAGCCAGAACAAGAAGAATGCTTGAGGAATTTTATTAAGGGGAAAAATGTTATTGGTCTACTTCCTACGGGTTTTGGTAAAAGCTTAATGTAAGAAGCAGTAGCAATTGTCTGAAGCGATCGTAGAGTGAACAAATGTCAATACAGAGGTTGCAGAAGCTTTGCACAGAGTGAAACATTGTGAAAGCAACTGATGCATCAGGCTACCTCACACCCCCACACACACACTTAAATGTTCAGGTGTTCCTGTTTTTATCCCTCTGTCCTTACTTTTTGACTTGTGTGTCCTTCTTCTCTGACTCTTGGTGGTAAACCAACATGACACATTATTACTACTCTCCTACTGGCAGGGTGCAACAACTCAGTAAGCTACTCCTGCACCAAGAACACAGTCCTACTTCATCTGCAGACAAGCCATCAAAGTCAAAATGTGGTGTAATGACCCTTATTTTCACGACATGCTACGACTCATAACAACGCTCATTTCCTTGCCCATTTTTATTCATTCATATTCCGTCGCGGTCCACAGAGGCCACTTTAACGGTTGTTTTATTGCCCGCGATGCATCGCACGGACGAGCCATCATTATGTGCTCCCTCCCAGGTGTGTCGTCGAGTGATTCTGTCGCGGTAGCTGGATCCTTGCCCATCTATCCTCATTACGGGGAGACTAATTCAGAAAACTATCAACAACACCGTGACAACAGCCATTTAAGGATTGGAGAAGACATCTTTTCTCATTAACAATGGCTGGCAGGGGAGAAAAAAAAAACAAACAGTATGATTCACTAACAGTGTATCGAATGCCCCCTTGAGTCTGTTGCCTGGGTGTTTTTTTTTTTCTTTTGGTGCTTTTTTTTCTTTTTTTTTTGACAGGAGAAGCACTGCCAAAGCAATGCACTTGACTCTTTGTCACTCACCATGTTTTGTCACTTGGAGTCATTACTGTTTGTGGACGTCCTTCAACAAAAGCCCCAAGGGACGGAGGCTGCTCCCTGGTGCATGCCACGAACATTCATTAGCGAATAAAATATATTCCACACAAATACAGGCCATTAGGGTGAACCTAAGCGATCTGATTTCTAAGGTAATTATGAATTTGCCGCAAATCCAACCCTGGTCACAGCGGTAGAGAAGTGAACAACCTTCACATCCATTGACAGTGGCACAAAATAGAGATGAGGTTAAAATAGGACTGAAAAGACGTCCTCACCGTGTCTCCTTGGATAATGCGGTGTATTCATTTACACTGCCACAAGGCCAGAGCCTTGGTGTGCCGCTGTTATGACCAGCGCCATACAGGTGTGAATAGGCCAGAGAGAAGGTCCAGTTATTTTTCATATGCTGCTCTTTTCATCTTTTTCCACTGCTCATGGCCTTTTTTTGAACAGATCTGTCAGTGATGCCCTCTACTTTAAAAGATGAAAAGGCTCTTTTTCATTTTCCAAACATTTGGTAGAATGACTTTTTGAATGTGTACAATGCCTAAATGTCCCTCTCCACAAATGCTTAAAAAATAAATGCATACCGTGTCTGGACATTTACGGACATACGCCATTATAGACACAAGAGTCGTACATCTTGCTGATACATTTTTTCTCACCTGTTTCATGACCATAAAAGGTAAAAGCACACAAGTCAAGTCATTGATCGTTTTTTTTTTTACCAGCAGGGCTTTTTATGGAGCCCTGATCAACATGCCAGCGAGGGGCCTTTGCGGCAGCGGCCTGTTTAACAAAGACGCATTCATTCTGCTGAGCAAATGGCAAGAAACAAAAGGTCTCGGCCACCACCTGAGAGCGCGCATTTGTCTCACATGAGTTCGCCCCCTCGTAAGATCAATGACTGCACCAGCACCCACCACAGTGCAGTGCAGCACAGCGCAGGGGCGAACACAGACCCACAGCATGAGGCCAGCGAGTGTGTGAGTCAATGCTATGGTGGTGACATATACAGCGCCACAGCACACAACTCTGGGTTCCACACATAAGCAGTCTCTGTAGGTCTCCATTCCTTTTTATTCAAGGATTCAAGGATCTTTATTTGTCAACTTCCCTATATGTGCAGGACATACGGGAAAAAAATCGAAATACTGTTTCTCTTTTTCAAGTACACATAAAACTAAGGGACTACACAATAACTTAGACAACAGTAAATACACAATATGTTATAGACAAAGCTCATACCGTATAGCCAAACAGAATAAATAGATAAACGGTGAGACAACAGACAATAAAGTAAAGTATGTCATGCAAAAAAAAACAAATTCTGCATTTCTTATGTATTTGCTAGTCTTGCTAGGGCCCCTACTGCCACTAGGGCCCTGGGTAGCTAGTTCCACTTTTACGCCCTCTTTATTGCCCTTAAACATGAGGCTGGGGAGTCAATGTGAGTGATGTGTGTGTGCCTTATTAATCAAATGAGCACCAAGCCTCCTGAGTCCTCATCATACTCTCATCTGTACCGCAGAAGTGCAAGTACAAAACCAGGAGAATTTCACTTCCCTGATAGGATCATGCAGTATCGTTAACGACCAGATATAATGGCAGCTTTGACATGTTTTATTTGCCCCTGTGGTACTGCCCAATATTTGTATAATTTGGTTCCAAAGCAGTAGCATAAGCTCAAAGCTCAATTATTATATGTTGCAGAGTTAATAAACCTTGAATTTTAACCTGAAGACAATGCCGGTCTTGATCATGATCCTTACACCTCTGCACTAACAGTAGAAAACTGTCACTGTAAAAAGCATCAGTGAAGCAATGAAGGGTAAACATCTGCTAAATCATATTCATCGACTCTGACTGGCAGCAAAGGCCTGGGATTTAATACATGTTTGAACATCTCCAGACAAAGACAAAAATGATTATGGATAGACCAGCGTTAGCATCTAGGCCCCCCAGGCAGAGCTGCTTTTTTTGGACTGTACGACTCGCAGATTAGGTTGTTAATTCACCTAATGCTGTCTCACTCCAAACTAATTTCCCCCAGGAAAAGCTGAACAACTCCTGCTTCCCTTAAAAATCTGCAGCTGCTGCTGCTGTTGCTGTTGCTGCCACAATGTCTCCAGGCGTCTTTTGTCACGTGCGGAATACATTTGTGTCTTTCGCATTCAAATCAAGAATGATAATTGTGGACTACGGCATGTTTGTTGGCATGTTTGGAGGAGGGCCAAACACAAAAAAAAACAAAATGACAAGCAAAACAGTCACTTTCAGTCGACCTGTGGCCATAACATTTGGAAACGTGGTTTGACAGGAAGAGATTCAGGCACTTGTCCTTGAAGGAGTCAGTGCGATTCTGGGGAAACCGGGAGCGATGTTATGCAAATCCGACGCTAAGAGAGGGGAAATGTTTGTAGCCGTGTCCTCTCGTTCCTATTGGCTGGTGTAGCTCTGAGGGTTTGGAGCTCAAAGCGCATGAATATCTTACATCTCCTCGATCACAATACTCGCAAGGTGAACTTTTCCGCTTTTTCAAAGTGTGTTTTGCAACTGTGAATCTGTGGGAGCCCACAAAAATTTCCTGTAATTATCCCCCCCACTCCCACCCTACCACCCCTCCACCCCTCTTCTAAACCCCACCCCCCAAACAAATTAAATTGGAACTGTGACCTTTGAAATAAATGTCTCCTTCTGCACAGTAATAGAATTTGCAGAAGGACTGGTGAAGAAAAAAATCTCACTCAAATATTCATTAGATGCCTTGAGGGCATACTGGTGGAACAGTTGCATTTGCGTTTGGTCAGAGGAGTCTCGAAGGTGGCTGGTGAAGTTGTTCACATTCACGAAAGCTAGCTGCTAATTATGAGGGAAATGTTAAAGAGCGAGAGCGCGCGCGAGAGAAGAAAAAAACACAACAGCCACTGAACTGAAATTGAGTCATACTCAATGAGAGAGTGCGACTTGGTGAGTTTCATGGTCTAAAAATGGAATCCCTTCTTCTACCTCTACTTCTCTTTCTTTATGGTTGTCCACCGAGAGAAGAGGGAGCAAGCGAGGGAGCGAGGGAGACAGAGAGCAAGGTCCCCTAGCTAAGTTTGAGGAGCCCTACCGTGCGGCGCTATGTCTCACTCACATGTGCAGTACTCTGGCAGTCTTAATTTAATTAGGGTGCCCACTGGGCACAATTACTCCATCCTCCACACTCAGCTCAGCCTCCGGAGGGAAATGCCAGCCTGGTCTTCAAGGCTCGGGGTGAATGTGTGTGTGTGTGTGTGTGTGTGTGTGTGTGTGTGTGTGTGTGTGTGTGTGTGTGTGCGTGTGTGTGTGTGTGTGTGCGTGTGTGCACGGGTCCGTAAGAACCTCTTAGTTTCTATTTAAAATTATTCAAATATTTAAATTAAAATATATATTTAAATGACACGGCCAACTGTTACATAACATGTGCTTAATTTGACATATTTTTAACTGGCAGAGGATGTGAGTGCCAACGGGGAGCTGTACTGGAAATAATTGAGGTGTACGAGAGATTTTTTTTTTTTCTCTCCCCTTTCAGTATCACATCCAAGGTGAGGTAAGCTAAATCCTTATCTGTGGAATATCTGCTCTTTTTTTACAATGAAAAGGAAGCTCTGAATCTTGTTAACAGCTAAATTGTCGTACTGTGCTCCTGCCGGGGTAGAGAAAAGAAAGTGAGATAGAGAGATAGAAGGGGGGGGGGGGGGGCGAATCCTGGCTATAATTTTGTGCTGATTGTGTTCTGATCCAGACGTAATGAAGGCCTCAGCACTCCTCAGCAGGCTGGAGGGACCCGGGCTCTGTCGGGGAAGACAGAAGGAGGACTGCGAGATTAAATTCTGCTGGGAGTTTTTGTCGGCGAGATTGGTTCTTATCACCATAGCTTCACTCTGTGGCTCCTATTAGGTGCAGTGAGAGCAATGGAGGATAGAAAAGAGGCGGTGGGAAAAAAAGAGATGGAATTTAACTGAAAGAGGGTATTAAAAGAGGATATTCGAGGATATTACCGGACCATTAATCGGTGTTTGACCATTTGTCGAAGCACAACCCTTCGTTGCTTCTTAGTATCTTGTGTGATTTGATATGGTGTCAGCGAATAAAACATGGGGTACTAGTGATATTACCAAGCCATAAAATAGGATAGAAATATTTTCTTTGTGTCCCCATTATAACAAACTCACACACTATTGTTATTTTATCACACTTTACACCATTTGCTCATGTTCACCAGAAACTTGAACACAAGTAGAAAACACAGGCTATTTGCAAACACTTGCAAACATTTGATTATATTTCTGAATTTCAGTGCACATGAGGACATCTACAGAGCAGGAGGAGGGTTAAGATGAGATATCTGATACCTGCAGAAAGGTGGGGGAAAAAAAATTAAACTCTCATCTCTAAACCCTCCATCCCCAACCCTCGCCCCTACTCTAGCCCTCCATCCCGTTCTCTCATCTTTCCTCATGTCACCACACCCCTTCCTCCCTTCCCCCCCACCACCCCATTCCTCTAAGAGAAGACAATTACATCTAAGTCGGTTATCAGCTGAGGCTGTTGACAAGGTCAGGTCAGGCATGGACGGTATCGCAAGTGGGTTTTGGAAGGCTTAGATTGATCGTTACCTCCTCCACCGATTGGATAGTGTGTGCCCCCGATTGCAGGGCAAGCAGGAATTTGCAACGGATGAACTGAGGCAATCAGCCGACTGTCACCATCCCCGCTGGCAGGTAGGCAGGCAGGCAGGTAGGCAGGCAGGCAGGCTGGATGGTGAGTCGATTGCCCGCGGAATTAATCCAGCTGTCTGAACTCGACACAAAATGGAGGCCTGTCTCTAATTGAAACCTACCCCCTTTACTTTCCAGGCACCATGGGAAAAAACAACTTGAACGGGGCCCACACCATCTCTTGCCTGGCATATTGCATCAGTCCAGCTCTAAATTGCATTTTCAAAACCTATTTACTTGATGAGTTTTTTTTTTTGCTTTTTCTTTCTTGCTCAAACTTTAGTTCTGAAAGTACAGGAAAGATGAAGAAAGCCTGCAATCTCTAAAAATAATGTGAGTTTTTGAAGACTTATCTAGATTTTTTTTTATTCGCGGCAGTTGAGCCCTGGCCCAGTATTTTTTGCGTCAGCTTCTGCTACATCCTCCGAATGCTTAATCCGAAAGCTAATAAATACTCCATCTTTACCACTATCTATTATTAATGTATTGTGATCTAGGCAACTCCGGCACCGCCAGCACTATTATTTCATTAACTCCTCAGTGACCAGAATCAGAAAAACACACGAAGGGAAATACACACATAAAAACATTTATTAAAGTCAGAACAGAGGTATGTATTTAATTCTGTGATGGTGCTACTGAAGGTCCCCAAGTGAAATATTAAATATTTAGTATCATTTTATGGCCAGCAAATAGGCTAACAAACAAAAGTTTTGCTATTAAACAGAAAAGTAACTGTACAGGATAACAACCAGGTAAAAAAAGAGGCCTTTAATGTGGAAATGTCTGACGTCATGTGTCACATCATGGAAGATCACTGGGGTTGCTTATTCATTCATGTTGGTATCCTGGGTTAAAAGTATCGGTCTGGTTATATCGGGAGAGGAAACTGTAGTCACACAGGATTTCTCAGCTCTTTAACAAGTTCATTTTAACTGGTTGCTAGGTCAGGCAGAGCTTGGATTTCCCTTTTTTTAATCTGATTGCCTGTGGGTTCTGCCAGGTAACAGCTATAAATGCTCTTTATTCCCATTTCATAGATTAACACCATCTCGCTTTCCCACAAGGATACAGTGAGCAGTTCGGGATCCCAGGCAACAGTATCCACTTTTACTCCTGCTCAAGTAAATGTGCAAATCCTGACACCACTACAACGTCTCACAGTCTGGGGGCCAAAATAGCAATGGTAAAAATAAAACCACCATGAGACGATTGCTCATTAACAGTTATTTTGTCCCCTTTGCAAGCATTTGTGGTCCAAAAGTCGAGGCAGGCAACTTTTTGGTGGATCAGTACAGTCTTTTATTCGTGACAGTGGGAACACGGTCACATTAGACTCTGTACAGCCAAATAACCAGTCTGCCTTCTTGGAGACTGAGATTACCATTTATACCCAGCAGCAAACCCCTTCACCATAAACATAAATCATTCAAGCTTGTCAAGTCAGTCACACACCCCACTGGGTTTTCCAAGAAACTGAAGGATCACGTGCTCTGCTTGAGGTCTGAGGTTATAATTCAAATCTGATTAGTTTACCAAGTGTGTCAACAGTAACATACTGCCTGGTTGACAAACACTAGCTCTTCAGATAACCAGAATTCTTAACAATTGGCATTTAGGTTTTCTCACACTGACACACACTTTTTAGACAAGGCATACAATTCACAGCACATATGGGTGTTAAACGTCAACTTTTAACTAATCTAGAGTACCCTTTTATTTTACTAAAGTAAATACTTCAGCCGACACAAGATTTTCCTCACATCTTCAGTAGCTAAATCTGAAGAGGATCACATGGCTCCTCATACAGCATTAGCGCTAAGTTTAGTTCCTTTAATGGCTCTGCGTCCAGCATCGAGACTCAAAACCCTGAGTCACTAAATACCGATAAACGGAGCGGTGACCTTGTCAACTCAGTGGCCCCACCGTGGAGTAATGAGTGACAGCCGAAGTGGCGTGTGCTCTTAATTACGTCGGCATAACAACATTAGCGGGTCAGCTCTGCGCAAGACGCTAAAAATAGAGGCATTAAAACACAATGATGCCCGCTGGCCCTAAAACCACCAGGCATTATTGATATTCACTGTCAGACTTGATCTTTTAGCGAACTTTCTGGTGTATGTGTGTGTGGGTGTGTGTGTGTGTATGTGTATGTGTGTGGGTGTGTGGGTGTGTGTGTCTGTGTGCGTGCCTATGCATTTGTGCTGTGCTGACTCTCTTTTGTCTTCCTCTTTCTCTCGCTGTTTCTCTCTCTCTTTTTCTTTTCGGCGCCACTTACAGTGAAAAATGGAAAATTTATCCGGTTAATTTAGTGGAGGTGATACAGGGCATGGTGGACCCCGGAAAAAAAAAGAAAAAAAAAAGATTGGTATAATAAAAAAAAGCCCTTGTTTGGATCTTTTAAAAAAAAAACAACATCCACCATTTCCTGTGTAGCCCCCAAGATAGAAAATAAATACATTCAGTGCGCATCTATTGTTGTTGTTTTCCTAGTTGTTTTGCTGTGTAAATGCAGAAAATGATCAACCCCAAGCCCTCCACCCACCCACCCAGCCTACACTGCCTTCCCTCCCCCAAGGCCATGCTTGGTCCTTGTAGCGGCCCTGCCTGGGCTCCCATAAGGCTGGGCTTTATTGGAAATATTAATAAGCGGCAAAATGGAGTGCCCTTGCCACTCTTATGAATACTCAGTAGCCCCCCCAGCCAAAGCAACAGCACCAGTCCTCCCCCACCCCCACATCCCTATCCTCTCCTCTACTCTACCCTTGCCTTCCCTCTAGGCCCCTCCTCTCCTCTCCTCTCCCCTCCTTTCCTTTCCCCTCCCCTCCTCTCCTCTCTTCTCCTCTCCTCTCTACTTCTCTCCTCTCCTCTCGCCTCCTCTTCTCTCCCCTCCTCTTCTTTCCTCTCCCCTACTTTCCCCTCTCCTCTCTCCTCCTTTTGCCTCCTTCCCACTCCCCTCTTCCTCTCCTCTTCTCTTTCTCTTCTCCCCTCCTTTCCTCTCCTCTCACCTCCTCTTCTCTCCCCTCCTCTCCTCTCCTCTCACCTCACCTCCCCTCCTCTTCCCTCTCCTCTCCCCTCCTTTCCCCTCCTCTCCTCTCTTCCTCTCCTCTCCTCTCCTCTCCCACCCTGGCCACGTTAAACACTTCTGGCAAGGTGGACTCAG
>CM059283.1:18631500-18641500 GCA_030347295.1 Setipinna tenuifilis
GAGGCTGGAGGATGAGCACAGACAGTGCCCTGATCAAGTGCCCCCCCCACCCCGCCCCAGCAGATTAAACACCATGAGGAGGTTACGAGTTGAAGTGTGCTGCTATTTCACCCAAGGCAAGGTCTCTTCTTCATAGCATTCTCCTCACTCTCTCTCTCTCGCCTCCACCAATGGTTTCTTTATTTGTGTGTGTGTGTGTGTGTGTGTGTGTGTGCGTAGTGGGCTACTCATGTCAACTGATCATTCAGTAGTTTGGGACAAGCTCACAGAATAACTACGAATGGGTCACGACTGGCAGGCCTAACTAAAAGAAAATCTAAACAAGCTGGCAAGGTTTTGCTTTGTATGAGCCCTAATAGGCAGCCTTGCTCTGGCGCAGGTGTTGTTTTTTGTACTCATGTTTGTCAAAGCAGTATTGAACCTCAGAAAAATATTTGAATCCTGTCTATAAAAAATCTGATTGGTGTGTTCAAATAAAGAATTTAAAATGTGTGTGTGTGTCTCTGTGTCTGTGTATGTGTGTATCTGTCTCTGTGTGCATGTGTGTGTGTGTGTACACACACACACACGCTTTTGAAATTCATTCATGTATATGTGTGGAAAATACCATCAAGGCTGCCCCACCATTGTTTTTGAATTGAATACTTATCTGCCATCATCCTGCTTAGCTGGACTTTTCCCAGTCCAGGTGTACAGAGCTAGTCTATTTTATACAGATGGTGCTTGCAGTTGAGTCTGTCTGTCTGTGTGTGACTGCAAGGCCTGTGTCTGAATGCTAAATCTGCTGCTTTCTACGTCCGAAGACACACCTACTGTTTTATGTGCACACACACACACACACACACACACACACACGACACACGCAACACACATACACACGTACGACACACACACACACACACACACACACACACACACACGACACACGCAACACACATACACACACACACACACACACGTACGACACACACACGCACACGACACACACACACACACACACACACACACACACACACACACACATAACTGAACTCTCATTCTGATGGATGTATTCTCTCTGAAAGCTGTTGTGGGACTGTGACTTATTTATTCCCTCTGAAGATTACTTCCTCTTTTTTGGAGAGGTGCTTGTATGTATGTATGCATTTGTGTGTATATGTGTATGCATTATGCGTGTGTATGTGTATGGGTATGTGTGTATGGGTGTGTGTGCATGTGTGCTTATGTGTGTGTGCTTATGTGTGTGTATCAGTATGTGTGTGTTTCTGTGTGTATGTATGTATGTATGTATGTATGTGTGTGTGTGTGTGTGTGTGTGTGTGTGTGTGTGTGTGTGTGTGTGTGTGTGTGTATGCGTTTATATGTACCGGTATATATCTGTGTGTGTGTGTGTGTGTGTGTGTGTATGTGTGTGTGTGTGTGTGTGTGTGGCGTGTGGTGGGTGCAAGAGAGATTAAACCACTTTCTGAAGTCCCTGAGGAGGTGCGGGAGGTGTGCTGACAGGGCAGAGTTTTTCACGCGCCGCTGTCACTGTTGCATTATTTATGACGCTCCCCTCCCCTCCCCTCCGCTCCCCTCCCCTCTCCTCCGCCAACCCCCCCCCCCACACCTCTCCCCTCCACTCCCTTTCCTCTCCGCTCCTTCCCCTCCCCGCGCCCATTATCTCTGCTCACGTCCTGCCAGTCCGCCGCGGACCTGCCACCAAGCCCAGCCAGCCACAGTTTTGTGTGTGTGTGTGTGTGTGTGTGTGTGTGTGTGTGGGAGGGTGGGCGGGGTTGTGCCTGTATCTGATTGTGTATGTGTGTTAGTGTGTGTGTGTGTATGAGTGTGTGTATGTATGTGTGTGTTCTCTTGTATCTGATGGTTTGTGTGTGTGTGTGTGTGTGTGTGTGTGTGTGTGTGTGTGTGTGTGTGGTTCTATCCATTTGTGTGGGTGCCTGCATGTGTGTGTGCACACATGAGTGTATGTGTGTGTGTCATGTGTTTATGTCTGCCAGTGTGTGTGCAAGTGTATCTGTTCATGCATAAATGTAATCATGACACCTGCATATTTTTCTTATATGCGTTTCCCTTCACATCAGTGGCATTAGTCACTCTGGTGTTAAGCCTTGTTCTCCTCCTCTTGTGCTTCTGGCTAGAAATATATTATTTGTGCTTTTGTAGAAGGCTCTCCAGAAGTCTATCAATCACAAGCCTAACGACACGTCCTAGCCAAGATTGGCTTTCACCCGCACCATTTGCAATACTACAACGATGACGATCCCCCCCCCCCCCCCCCCTCTCTTTTTACATGGAGTTTTAATCAGATGGTTAATCACATATGGGTCTTCAAAATTCAAACGAACACTCCAGCAATCAGTGTGCCTGGAACTAATTCTGAATTAATTACCTGCCCTTTCCCCTTCTCTTTTGCCCTAACCCACCCACCCACACAGCCACCCCCACCCCAACCCCACTCCACCCCACTGCCCTCCCCTTCCAGATCTACTCCAGAGCCACCTACTCATCGACCCCCACCGTCTACATGCACTTCTTGCTGACTCACCTGGTCCTTAGTTCTCTTTTTTTCCTTCTCTTCTCTTTTTTTTCATCCTCTTTTTTTTACAGCCGTTTGCCTGAGGTGCACTCACGACGCTCAGCCCTGCTTGTGTCGAGGGAGCCAAAATGTACACACGCTTTAAGGCCACGTCCATCTCTTAGAAGGATCCTAAGTAGGAAAACATCTTACCTTTGTGACCGGTGGTTAAAAGAAATCTGACATCCCATTCTTTTTAGCATCCTCTCCCCCAGAAACCCTTACGCTGTCTTTTTTTTTCCTTTGTATAGGGCCCTAAAAAAACTCTAAACACAACCTTTGAGGCAACACATTTTCTGTTCTGTTTTTTTTTTGAATGAGGAGAATAATTCATCGTGACATGCAGAACCAGCTCTGGTGCCAAACAAATCACCACGAGCCTGTGGTGTCACATTGTTTTTTCTTTTTCGTTTCTTTTATTTTTTGTTATTCTTTTATTCTTTCTTTTTTTTTTGTCAGGCTGCATGCAGGTTGAAGCAGGTGACGTTCAGAGTCCTTGCGGGTTGTGTTGAACACTGCTCTCTCTGTTAATCCACCTGTGTCCTACATTTATCACTGACACAGGCAGCAAGGGGGGAAGGTGGGGGAGAGAGATAGAGAGAGAGAGAAAGGGAAAAAAAAGCGAGAGGCAAGGGGGGAGAGAGATAGAGAGAGAGAGAGAGAGAAGGGAAAAAAAGCGAGAGGCAAGGGGGGAGAGAGATAGAGAGAGAGAGAGAGATAGACAGAAAAAAAGCTGTCCAGCAGACAGCAAAAAAAGGGAGGGTGGGAAAGAGGGATAAAGACAGAATGAGAGAGAGAAGCCAAAAGAAAGAGAGACAGAGAAAGAGACAGAAGGAGAGAGAAAGAGAGAGAGACAGAAAAAAAGCTGTCCGGCAGACAGCGAAAAAGGGACAGTGGGAAAGAGGGACAAAGAGAGAATGAGAGAGAGAAGCCAAGAGAAAGAGAGAGAGCGAGACAGAGAAAGAGAGAGGAGAGAGGAAAAGAGAGACAGAGAGAGAGAAAGGAACAGGCAAGGAGAGAGACAGATTAACAGTGTGGGAGTGTGAACAGAAGCTAAACAGGCAGCAAAAGAAGGCACTTGATCTGAACTTGACCTCCTGACTGACCTCGAGTTGACCCATGCAGGGGGAGGGGCCAGGAGGAGGAGTTGGGGGAAGGACGGCTGTTTGTTATAGAGGACAGTAATGCCCTACCATTTACATGGCACATGGCACAATGACTACACTGTGTGTGTGTGTGTGTGTGTGTGTGTGTGTGTGTGTGTGTGTGTGTGTGTGTGTGTGTGTGTGTGTTTGTCTGTGTTTGCCTGTGTTTGTCTGTGTCTGTCTTTGTGTGTTTGTGTGCATGTGTGTTTGTGCATGTGTTTGTGTGTGTGTGGGTGAGTGTGGCTTTGCATGTGCATGTGTAATAGTGTGTGTGTGTATACACCACCGGTCAAAAGTTTTAGAACACCCTAATTTTTTCAGTTATTTATTGCAATTCAAGTAGTGAACGTTCAATGAATACCCTGAAATGGTACAAAGGTAAGTACTGAACAGCCAGAGGTAAAAAAAAAAAAAATTGGTTACCAAAACCGAAAAATAGTGTACATTTCAGAATTATACAAAAAGGCCTTTTTCAGGGAATACAAAGTTGGTTACCTATTAAGCAGCAATGAAGGTTAAATCAGCCTTGACAGCTAGTGCTACTAATTCCTATAGGTGTTCCAACTTTTCTTGATTACTTACAACACCCAATGTTGGTATACAAGCAGTGTTGAAACACACACTGTGGTACCAGACCCTTAGGAGCATCAGGTGAACTGCAGAAAGTAGTGTAATACTACAAAAATGGCAAGAAAGGGGCAATTAACATTGGGAGAGAGACAGACCATCATAACACTTAAAAGGGTTAGTCTTACAGGACAAAAGAACAAAAGAAAGTCAAGGTGTCAGTGAGTACAGTTTTCTTCTATTCTATTATTATTTGGATAAAACGTGTCTGCCAGAAATATATATTACACTTTATTGTCTTATGAACCTGAATGCATTATGCTTATTGCATTTCCTGTGTTCTCTTTTATTGTTTTTTAAATTAAGGCTGCAGCCAATAGAATTCATCACAGCTAAGCTGGTCATCAGCTCAGCATCATCAGTGGCTAAGAATTCTACTCTACCTGAACATTCTAGTTTGAGTGTTCTACTTTAAGCATTGTTATTTGGAAGTAAACACATTCACTTTGACTTTGATTGAGCAAGAGGCAGCATTGAAAAGCGTATTCTCCAGCAATTACCAGATATTTGGAAGAATTTACTCATCTGAATTGTCTGTTTTCAGTTTTCAGGTTGTAGTTCTGTACTTCTGTGTTGTACTAACATCTACTGAGGCACAAATTACCATAATTTGTAAAGATCACCAGAGTTAGGACTCCTGAAAATGGAGGATGTTGGATGTTTTGGCAATGTCCTGAGGGCAGCCTTTGCCAAACTCAGGAAGAGGCTTCAACAGAGAGGAGTTAGGCAGAGGCGGTGCAATTACCGCATCCGTAAGATGGAGGCCATCAAAAAGCTCAAGAGGGGCAGAGGACTGATGACCAACATGGATGCTGTAAAGACTGGAGCCAGGACTGCTAAAAAGAAGACACGCAGAGCTCAACATGAGGCCTCTGGGTGGAAGCAGGGGATGGAGGACCCTGGGGTCACTCGCAGGGAGCTTCAGGAGAAACTGAAGGCAATTCTCCTGGACTTCCAGGAGAAGCGTAAGCCTCAGGGGGTCAGGAAGAGAGCCCAGACACCACACCCCATGGACATCACTAACCCTGTGACATTCACTGAAGACCCCAGGACTACTGTAGTCCCACAGGGGCTGATTGAGGCACCAGTGAACAAGCAACATGATGATACTGGAAACAAGACCAATGTCCCAAGTAAGAACACTAGGAACACACTGTAGAAGGAGGCAGCATAATTCAGTGGTGAATGAAAAGATGGCTAACCAGTTTTTTTCTACCCTTTCTGCAGCCTGCTGTCCCCTCAGGGGCAAAAAGGCCCACAGTGGGAAGTGGCAGGATGTGGTCATGGAGGGCATGCCAGTGGACATGGACAACATGGACAAGAGTAAGTGAATCTGGGGGAAAATTGGAAATAGAATACCTTGTATAACAAAGCTAGGTGGTAAAGTCAGTGCAAAAATAATATTATCAGTATGATATAGTACAATCAACACATGATTTAAGATGTAATCTGTAATTGATTATGTGTTTGTTTCATTGTTTTTTGTAGGTGGCGTATTGGTCAAAGATGCCCGTGCTGCCGCCTGCTGTCCCCTCATGGGCAAAAAGGCCCACAGTGAGAAGTGGCAGGATGTGGTCCTGGAGGGTATGCCGGATGTCCAGGCCAACATGGACAAGAGTAAGTGAATCTGGGTAAAAATAGTAATAGAATACCACACAGAACACAGCTATGTCCTCAAGTCAGTAAAAAAATATAATATTATCAGTATGATATAGTATAACCAACACATGATTTAAGATGTGATCTTTGATTGACTATGTGTGTGTTTCATTGTTTTTTGTAGGCGGCGTAACAGTGATGGGAGCCCGTTCTGCCGCCTGCTGTCCCCTCACAGGCAAAAAGGCCCACAGTGACAAGTGGCAGGATGTGGTCCTGGAGGGCATGCCAGTGGACATTGACAACATGGACAAGAGTAAGTAAATCTGGGTGAAAATAGTAATAGAATACCACACAGAACACAGCTAGGTGATATAGTCCATGTAAAATATTATGTTATCAATAGAATATAGTATAATCAACAAATGATTTAAGATGTTACCTATGATTGACTATGTGTTTGTTTCATCGTTGTTTTGTAGGTGGCATACCAGTGAAGGACACCACTTCTGCTGCTGCCTGCTGTCCCCTCATGGGCAAAAAGGCCCACAGTGAGAAGTGGCAGGATCTGGCCCTGGAGGGCATGCCAGTGGCCAAGGCCAATATGGACAAGAGTAAGTAAATCTGAGGGAAAATAGTGATAGAATATACCATATAGAAAGCAGCTAGGTGATATAGTCCATGCTAAAATATAATATTATCAATAGAATATAGTATAATCAACAAATTATTTAATGTGTGATCTGTGATTGATTAGGTGTTCATTTCATTGTTTTTTGTAGGCGGCGTACCAGTGAAGGGTGCCCTTTCTGCAGCCTGCTGTCCCCTCATGGGCAAAAAGGCCCACAGTGAGAAGTGGCAGGATGTGGCCCTGGACGGTATGCCAGTGGCCAAGGCCAATATGGACAAGGGTGAGTGAATCTGGAGGGAAAAACAATACAATATTATCAATACAATATAGTATGATCAACACTGCTAAGATGTGATCTGTGATTGATTCTATGTTTGTGTATTTGCTAAAAGTAGTAAAACTACATTCTGCCAATATTTTGAGTAGGCCCAGTCTGTGAGAACAGAATAGCAAGCAATCTAAAATACTAACCATTTTTTTTCAATTGGTAACTGTGCCTTATGTCACATAAGTGGTTATTTTACGGCACACCCCATAGATATAACTTCAAAAACTATAAAGAATGAACATCTTGTGTTTCATTTTAGACAATGACTTCAACAGTCCAACTCTCCCTGGGTTGGGAAATTGTCTGCAAACTGGTGAAGAGGTCAATGCACAGGTTCAACCTGTGATGGAAACAAGGGCCTCTCGTTGGAGCCAGAAGTGCCTTACCCTAGCATCACTGGAAGAGGCCCAGCATGTGATCGAGCTGAACCAAATGGTTTACGGAAACCAGTGGAACATCTTTGATCTTAGTGAGTTAAACACTAATATTAGAAAAGTACATGAGGTGGTTGAGCTTCTATCTAGGGCACAGCACTTTGACAAAAATGAACACTACTGACACTAACTAATGGCCTTTATGATGTCTGGAAAATGTTACAGGGCGTCCGGCCATTGGCACAGCGAATGGATTCACCCCCAATGAAGAAATCAACACTTTCCAGAAGCACCTTACCATAAGATCAGTGGAAGAGGCCCATTATGTGATCGAACTGAAACAAATGGAATATGGAAACCACTGGAACATCTTTGATCTCAGTGAGTTAAACACTAATATTATAAGAGTACATGGGGTGGTTAACGTTGTCTTACTTAGGTTAAAAAAGACCCATTAGGAATCCCAGTATTGTCCCAACCAGAGTTTAAATTGGGCTGGAGCTTTCTGGAGCTCAGCGCCCCCTCCTTACCTCAGCAATACAGCCAGCCAGAGCTGAGCTCCCTCTGCTACAGTATTTATACTAATATAGTAGAGTGAGATGTTGATCACTGTGAGTAAAGAAGGACTTCACCTCCATACAAAAGGTGATTTAATCACTAGTCCCAACCTATCTAGGGCACAGCACTTTGACAAAAAGCAATACTCCTGACACTAACTAGCTGTCTTTCTGATGTCTTGAAAATGTTTCAGGGCGTCCGGCCATTGGAGTAGTGAATGGGCGGGCAGAGAGAAGTTCCCCCTATTTCAGCCCCCATGAAGACATTAACAGCTTCCACGCCCACTTGAACATGGGTAAGCCAAAGATACCACCTAATGAAAGTATTCAATCCAATCTAAGGCATGGATGTGATGTTTTTGTGATTGTTGTTTTTGAATTTGCTAATTTGGTGGTTGAATTAATGCATTAACTATTTTTCATTGCGGCACAGGATAAGGGGTATGAGATGGACATCTGGCGCAGCACATGACACCCGCTGGCACCAGGAGTTAGGCAACAGGAGCCTCTCACATCTACTTAAAACTTCTAACCTTTTTTTTCTGATTAAAAAAAAAAGGGGGGGGGGGGGTGCTGACATAGATAACATCTGGGGGGGTGGGGGGGTAATTTTGATTATTGGGCAGTTGGGTTTATATACAAAAAAATATTTTCATTATTATTATTAGTACAAACATCATTAATAAAGCGTTTTACCCAACCATAATGTCTCTACATTGCACTCTTGTTTTCCTGCCCAATACAGTACACATGTGTAACGGTTGCAGGCATCAAATGTTGCTATTTCATGTGACAAGGTTGTTTGATCATTTTGCTGATTTTGTTTGTCGTTTTGTTACTTTGTATTACTTTGTATGCCTACCTGGGCAATATGGAACTTTGAAACATAACATTGCGCGTGTGTGACGTGACACGGTAGCTTAGCAATACTAAAACGGACAAAAACTAAGCAAGTATTCGGCCACAGAAATCCGGTTCAGAAAGGTTAGTTTAAAACGTATTACCTGACGATCAAAACTCTAAGTCTATGTCTAACTTAATGTCTATTGTATGCAGCCTACAAGGTAATGTCTTGTTATTGTTTTGTTGATTCCTTTGTCTGTAATTTTATTTATTAACTTCACTAATACGATGTTTTTCTTTATTTATACAAAGTTTAATGTAAAAGCCTACGAGCAGAGAACACAAGATTTACTCTCTTACTGCACGCAGCCAACGAGGTATTGTTTGTTTGTCATTTTCTTTAATAATTTTCTTTTGAGTTTCATTTGTGTTTTGGCTGACGTTCTTTAATACTGTGTGTTGCATGCCATTTTAGTTTTCACGGTTTTGGATAACCATCTTCAATAAACCCGTAAATTGAAAACCAGCGTCCACGTCGTGCTTGGGAGAGAGTTACAACATGTATTACATACCTGTACAAATTACAAATATATATACATATATTTATCCATAGCCATATCTCTACACATATACTGTATGTGTGTGTGTGTGTGTGTGTGTTTTGTGACCTTGATTTGAGTAAACTATGGCTCAGTTCTCTTGGAGGTAAGACGACGAAGCAGAGATTAAGCCAGCGGCACCTCAGGCATTGCTGCATGTGTAATAGTGTGTGTGTGTGTTTGTGTGTGTGCGTGTTTGTGCTAATGTGTGTGCTAATGTGTGTGTGCATGTGTGTGCGTGCACACGTGCGGTCATTTGTTTGTGTGTGTGTGTTTGCACACACTCGTACATGTGTTTGTGTGTGTGCATGTGTGTATATTTCTGTGCATATGTGTCCATGCTTAAAGAGCAGCCCAGAGCAAAGCTTGTCTCTATTCTTGTGTCTTGTGTGTCCCAGTAAACCCAGGCGGCCTCCCCTCTGCCTTTCTCTCTCTCTCCATGTCCTCCATTTTGTGTCTGCTTGTGCCTGTCTGTCATTAGTCCCTCTGAGACCGGTGTCCTTAATCTCTATTGACACGCTGGCTCTCTCGGCCAGAGGTGAGGAAATAGACTCTCAAATAAAGAGACCACTTCACAGAACAATTTGGCATATTTAGATGTTAAGGGCATTGTAAAGAAGGAAAAACACCCACACACACAATTTCTCTCTCGCACACACACAGACACACACAGACACACACAGACACACAGACACACACAGACACAAATAGGAAACAAACATACA
>CM059283.1:18651500-18724000 GCA_030347295.1 Setipinna tenuifilis
GGAACACCTTCTGAACACTTTTCCCCTCCAGGTTGTAGGCAGAATATGACAGCCTGTCTCTCACAAGTGACTGCTTAGATAGATACATGTCAAGTCTGGCAGGTGAGAGTTCCCACAACTGCTCAGAAGACATGAAAAAAAAAAAAAACCTTTAAATCACATACAGGTTTGATAGCGGAGGTGTCTGAAGTTTCGTCTCTACCTTTAATTCCAGCACTACTCATTCACCATCTGTTATCTCTCCGAACACCTTGCCCGCTCTACATGAGTAAGACGAGATAAAGACAGGGTGAGATCCTGAGTGAGGAAAAGGGAGTGGGTAGGGGTGGGAGTGGCGTTGGCTGTGGGGGTGGGGGTGTGGAGGAATGTTGAGAGAGGATTTTCAGTGTGTTTTTATTTCTTTTAAGTAATAAAGTCATATCATATTATATGTATTAGTGCACTGTCTATCAATGGATAAGCCACCGTCTGAGTGTTATTGAGCTGTCTGTGCTTTAAATGTTTTTTTTCTAAACTGGGGAATAGTCACACTCTGCTGTAACCTCAACCCTCATATTCCTTTATGTACAGATTATTTTACATCAGTGTCCACATTATCCTATAAATGGTAAATAGGATAATCTCATAAATCTCAGGATAGGAGAGTTTCATCTCAGGATACAATGGCTACGCTTTCATCTTCACAGAAACCTTCCCGTACTTTGAAATTTAAGATATGATGGCGCATTGACTAAAAAAGCACTGAAATGTAAGTTCTGTGATAGGTCACCAATGTTACACCGACCTTACGTTGTCCGTAACCATGCCATAACGAGGCCACAGCCAGTGGAGTTTGAGGTCCTTTTACAGGCTTCATATGCGCAAAAATGTTGTGCAACATTGCCCCCGTGTGTTCATACCAGAACACAAACTGTTTGGATGGTGCACTTCAATTTTCTGAAATAAGCCCATTTAGTTGCAACAAAACCACATGTCGTAAAATGTTGTTTTAGTCGACCAGATCCCTTCCTCAAACCCCAGCACCAGTGCCAACGCACACATTTATTTTTGACGTTAAATGTACCTGTGCACGTGCACAAATTCAATAAACGAATTCCACCAGCCTAATCTTGAAATGTGATATATATAGGTTTTCATTGATCAACTTCCTTCTTATATTTCTATACGCGTTTTTATTTAGCAGGTCTGTTCTCTCTAATTAAAGCAAAGCAATAATCTATTTTAAAGGAATGCGTACCAGCTTTTAAAGGCAAACGTCATTACGCATGTCTCATTGGGGTTGCCGTAGCTCTCCGACATATTGTTTGTGTGAGAGAAGCAAATTCTCGAAGGCAAGGAGATAGAGGGGATTACTTACAATTTATTTATTAGCGAGGGAGAGTTTTTCGCTTATACGGGACAGAATGGGTAAGTGAAGAACGTTTTTATTAAAGTCGTCATCCTTGATATGTTTTCACTTTTACAAGTGTGTAGGTGACAGAGCACTTACGTGTTTTTTCAAATAAGATATTTAGGTTATTGCTCATAGTTAGCAACCTAGCTTAGCGTGTAGCTTAGCCCCTAACTCTGTCAGCTAGGCTAACAGCTATACCCACCCGAGTGGAAGGTCTTATGATCTCTGATTGTGGTTTTATTGAATTCACCAATATTGTCAGTTGGGTATAGTACGGTGCAGCAAAATGCAAGGCTGATTTTTCAACGTTTTCCCTACAACAGACAATCAACTGTCGCCTAGCAGGTAAACCGGGCTAGCGGCATTCGTCGATTGGCTGGGTAAAATGCTTATGATCATGCTATCTTTCAACTGCCGTTCAATATAGCTGCTATACCTAACTGAAGAGGCAGAACGTGTATCTGTCGATAGGGTAAAGGTCTCTTTAACTACTCAGGCACAATCTGATATTACTACATTCAGTCTTTGGGGATATTTCAACCGTACCTTTTGTAGTACAACGGAAAATGCTAACGCTTATACTTGCTAGTAGGAGCTAGCCTGACGTCCAAATTCCTGGCTAGGACAGCAGCCTGCTATTGAGTAATCGCACTCTGGTGACTCCTCTAATCTCTTTTAGTACGCTTATTCATAGTCTCTCCGTTTCATTCAGTCTCGCCTATAGAATATAAGTTCGTGTCGTAGTGTAGTTTTAATGAACCAGTCAGCACTGGCCTATAAATTTGTTGACCTGGAACGACTTAATTCTTCAACGGTGTGGTGTACCCTGTCGTTTAAAAGATGAAACGTGTCTTACAGTATCTGTCAGCGTTTTCAAGACGTTAGGAAAAGATGACTGTGGTGCTCGACACGTCTTGCCTTAGCCAGTCTTGGCGAGCAGCTAGATTAAATGAAAGGAATGGACAGACTGTCAGTCAGATTGAATGACATTAGGGACATCCAGCTCCTTACTACTCATTCTTTCCTGCTGAGCTGGCCTGGCGTTGTATACTATTTCAAGAAGTCATCAGTCACCACTGATTGTCTGATGCATCAAAAACAGAAAGAGAACCCCTCTGAATTTCGCCTGGGCTTAACACCATCAGAGCAGGCCTAATGACAACCAGTTTCATATCTTGAGCATCTATAGGGTAGACTGAAGGCTGTGCTCAATACCATTTTGGTATCTCTCCCTCCCCCGCACTGCATTCCCACTTATTGAGGCCATGTAGTTCATTTAAAATAGCTCTTGTGGTGGAGAGTTGAGCCCACTGGGCTATTTGAGTGACCCATGTGATGGTGGGGCAGGGTGAGGTGGGGAGGGGGTTTACTTAGATACTTTGACACACACAGACACTGATTAACTCTGGAATTACTGTCTACTGTATTTAAGTCACTGTGGGGGGTAGTTTTGGGATGGTTTATTCCCACGTGTGTCCCACCCCTTCTCTTCCTAAAAATAATAAATAAGGAATGATTTCAACTACCTCCTTTTTGAATAGCTGAACTATCTAGGCAAAGGGAATATGAAGCATTATTGTACTGTATGTCCAAGTGCATGACACTACAATGCTCACTTCTTAAACGCTATGTACACAGTTTCTGCTGGGAAGCGAAAAGGAAAGGGGCCTCCTTGAAACTATGACATCCCATTGCCTCACTCTTGTTTATGCTAGCCGTGAGGCATAGCAGGTCCAAAGTCGCTTCCTGGCCCTGGGTGTTTCCCTCTGCATGGCTATGGCATGAATGTTTTCTTTTTCCAGGAATGGAATTGAGTGATTGGAATGCAGTCACATAGGTGGGTATTGATGCAGATTTCCTGAATTGATATGATTCCGATACACAAGGTCACGATACGATGTGATGCGATTTTCGATTTGATACAATATTGATATTTTTTTGTATTTTAAGTATTTATTTAGGTACACAGTGTGATGTGAGAATTCACAATGACACTGGGAGCTGTTTGTATTTATTTATTTTTATTTCTTAGTATCAATACTAGTTTTGCTTGTTTATGGAATGACTGAATGGAGAATAACCCTCTGCTCGCCAATGTTTAGCCAGCCAATGTTTATACATGTATATAATGACACCAGTATATACTGGAAGAGACCTATTATTAAAGTATCGATCCGTGAATTTTAATATTGATCTTTTACTATTTGAATTTGTATCAATACGTATCGCTACATCGATTTGTTTCAACCCAGTTTTAGGCTAGACTGCAATGTAGCCTAGAGTTTTCTTCTTGTCAGGCACCTCTGACTCCAACACAAGGCAAGGAGAAGCTAGATCAGATGGTATCTGGAACTTCAGGAATGTGACTGTTTTTCAGTGTGTGACTGTCAGGCATGCATGGATGTGTGAGGGCCACCCTGCCTACTGTGCGTGTGCGAGAGAGAGAGACTGCATCTAGAAGGCCAGGGGCTTGAAAAGGGGGTCAGGGTGGCAGTGGCAGTGGGGGGGTGAGCGAGCGCCGGGCACAGGCGGCACAAACGCTGAGGCCAGGCAGACTGTGGGCACCAGTTAATGCAAGCTCGGCGATTAAATGCCCTGGATAAACGCACCGCTGCCAACCGGCAGCCGCCCACTGAATGGCTGGGTCATGCGTCCGCTCCACTGTGAAAGAGACAGACTGTGAAATGGGCATCCGACCCAGAATGTCAGCCCTCTCTCTGTGTTTGTCTCTGCACACCATAAGTTTTATTCACATGTCACTCTTTATGGCTGCTCTAGAGGTTTTAGGTAGCAAGCACTGACTTTGTTCAGCCTTTTGTTTTGTACATAAGGAGGACCTTTACAGCCGTATGGATAGTTTTTGTTTGTTGAACTGATAGCTGGGAGGACTTTAGCAGCAATCTGCTCATGAAACTGATTTAGTTGCCATTCACGAATCTGGCAGTTTGTTCAGGCCCCGGAGGTCTGTTTACCTGCACTACGATCATGATCACTCTAAATGCCTGGTATCACTCCTTGCTAATCTTCTGCCCAGGACACACACCACACAATACAATACAATAAGGGGCAGACCTTATGGCTCTGCGCACACAGATCACATTTAATAAGGAGTAGATTAGCGCTTTTTTTCAGCAAACTGTTTAGAGAGCTGTCCCTTTTGTGAACAAAATCTCTGAACCTAGTTCTCTTGAGAACTTCCATTTTTCACCAAGGCTGTATTTCTTCTTTTTCTTCTGTCCCCCCTTTTTTTCTTTTTTAAAAATCTGTTCTTCCGCCCTCCCCAGAGACGGCAGCGAGTCCTGCAAAGGATAACTACAGGATGAACCGCTACAAGAACAAAGCGCTGAACCTGGAGGAGATGCGGCGTCGGCGCGAGGAGGAGGGCATCCAGCTCAGGAAACAGAAGCGAGAGCTGCAGGTGGGACTAGGAGGCCCCTTTGCTCAGCTTTGCTCTGCATCTCTCTCTCCCCACCTGTCTCTCCCCCCACCGGTGTCTCTCTCTCTCTCTCCCCCCACCGGTCTCTCTCTCTCTCCCCCCACCTCTCTCTCTCTCTCTCCCCCCACCTCTCTCTCTCTCTCTCTCTCTCTCTCTCTCTCTCTCTCTCTCCCCCCACCGGTCTCTCTCTCTCTCTCCCCCCCCCACCGGTCTCTCTCTCTCTCTCTCTCCCCCCCCCCCCACCGGTCTCTCTCTCCCCCCCCCACCGGTCTCTCTCTCTCTCCCCCCACCTCTCTCTCTCCCCCGACCTCCCTCTCTCTCCCTCTCTCTCTCTCTCTCCCTCCCCACCGGTCTCTCTCTCTCTCCTCCCACCTCTCTCTCTCTCTCTCTCTCCCCCCCCCCACCTCTCTCTCTCTCTCTCTCTCTATCTCTCCCTCTCCCCACCTCTCTCTATCTCTATCTCTCTCTCTCTCTCTCTCTCTCTCCCTCTCCCCACCTCTCTCTCTCTCTCTCTCCCTCTCCCTCTCCCCACCTCTCTCTCTCTCTCTCTCCCTCTCCCTCTCCCTCTCCCCACAGGCCTTTGCTGTGCTCCCCTGCCTGTGCTGCCCTACAAAGCCAAACGGCAGTAACTGCATACCTTGTCAAATTGAGTTTAGACTGGAAATTGACTTTATATAACACCTCCTTTTGTCTTGTGACTAAATCTCTTGCTTCTTCCTATTAAGAAAGTACACAAAACCATCACCACTGTTATACCTACAACATGTTTGACTGGGCAGTGTGACAACTTTAAAGGCATTTTTCTCAGTTTCTATGTTCACGTAGTTACTGCACTTTGCCTTTGTAAGGGCAGTATACCCCTCTCGTAAGTTCCCCTCCCTGCACTCTTCTCCCTTTCTGTCCCGTTCTTTCTTGTACATGCTAACCTCTTCTCCTCTGCTCCTTTTCCTACACCTTTCTCTCAAGCTGGGTCCACTTCCACACTCTTCTCCCATGCCTGCATTCCAACCCCCCATCTCTCTCTGTTGTGCCTTTTCCTGTCCCTTCATATGCCATGAAATCTATGGCGGTTATTCCATTTTGCTTCTTTGATATCAGCTTATGTTAAAGATGAAAAAGAAACATGAGGATAGTCTGTCAAACACCGTTCATTCTATCGGTGCCTGTGATCTCCAGCTTTCCGTTACGGTCTCTGATCTCCGACAGACCAGAAGTGTTTGTTATTTATTCATATGTGTCATGCCTTGTGGTTGTGTATGTGTGCAGTATAGTTTCACATTCCTCTCCTCACCTTCCTTCCTTCTCTCTTGGGTTCCAGCTCTTCAAGAGGAGAAATGTGGAGCTGCTGAATGAGGAGGAAGCCCCATTTGAGTCTCCGCTCATGGACCCCTTCTTTATGTCTGCCTCCAACCCGGTAAGCGGGAAACCCTTAGGTTGCTGTTGGGTAGTCTCCTTTTTGCTGGGGCAAGCTCCTGACTGTGCAAATGACCTGGAGGTATCCCCAGAGCCAATGAGGATAAGGGTTGTTCACATTCTCAAAATTAGGAAAGGTCCCTAAGTGCTTAATTTTTTAAACCTCTTTTAGCTTAGGGTACAAATAAAGTGTATATAAGAGATGGCGAAGGCCCCACAGATCCTTCCGCAAAATCGGATTAATCCGAGAAATACGAGTCTTTAACTGTATTTCTCATTTTTTGTATCTATGTTGATAAACTCTTCACATCTGTCCCTAATCTCCTGACATTTTGCGGCACCATAACTATTATTGGCACTGTTTACATACATTTTAGTCATCGAGTCATTGGGTTTATTCCCATTTTATTCATCTCATTTCCCATGAATAGGTTCTTCTTGTATAAATGTAAAATATTAGTATCTTGGTTACTGAATTCAGCATTCTATTGTGGTGTTCTCGCCAAAGGATTCTAAAACACTGTTCTGTGATTTTTGATTTCCATCAGCAATTTGTCTTGCATGTAGTCTTGGAGAGTCTTTGTCTGCAACTGTCCAAAGCAATGTTAAGATGTATCTATTCATGTCATTATCTTTTCAATCATGTTGGATTTCATGGTACAGTGTCCCGGTTTCCTTTGAAGTACTCCAGGTAGCATATCTTGGTTTCTCAGAATTGGGATAAGGGCTTATCTAGGGCTCTGAATTAGGGATATGATTTTTACACAATATGTACTTCAATGTCCCAATTGCAGTCAGGAAAGTCATGTCCATATAAATGTGCTCATTGATGGTTGGAGGTGATGGTTTGTTCTACAAGCCTCTCAAATGGTTTATGCTACAGGTTTCAGTTGCTGCTTGTTCTGTGTAACAAAAGGCCTCCTAGGGAGGTTTCCAGATTGTACCCATAGTAAGGAACCATGTTGACTTTTTCAGTTGCAGATCTCTAATCTTAAAACAATCCCAGTGAGTTTTTTTTCCCCCCAGTTTTTTCAGAACATCTAATCTGTTGATGACCATCAGGATGTACAGATAAATAGATTTTTAAGTATTCTCCGAAATGGCCCATGGCAGGTTAATCAGATGCAAATGAGTCACATTATGCACCAGTGCTGCCCAGTGCCAAAGGGAAGGGTTGCGTTGCATCAGGCCTGGCATCTCCTGATGGGTTTTATTGGTGTCAGATGTTCTCATCCCTCTTGTTTGTTCTGTGCCCAGGATGGAGTCATTACGAGAGACATGGTGGAGATGCTCTTCTCCGAAGACCCAGAACACCAGTTAGTCACGACACAGAAATTTAGGAAACTCCTATCCAAAGGTAGGCCACTGCCTTCTCCTGGGGTCACATCTCACGCACCAGTCTCAGGGATTCTGTGTGTCTTGCCTGTAGTGATTTACTTCAAACTTTTTTTTTTTTTTTTGCTAAATTTAAGGCCAGCCAGGTGTACATCTTGTGTAAAGGTGATATCTGTTTAATTGGGCATCAAGACAC
Organism: Setipinna tenuifilis; assembly: GCA_030347295.1. NCBI lineage: Eukaryota > Metazoa > Chordata > Actinopteri > Clupeiformes > Engraulidae > Setipinna > Setipinna tenuifilis. The sequence continues at coordinate 18,659,274 of CM059283.1, forward strand.
ACAGAATAGAATCTTTCACCTTCACACACAATTTCACCTCTTGATATGCAGCCTGGGCATGGGTAGAGTGTGTGTGTTTGTGTGTGTGTGTGTGTGTGTGAGCGAATGACCGTGTGCGCACGTGAGTGAATGACCGTGTGTGCGTGAGCGAATGACAGTGTGTGTGTTGTGAAGAGAGAGTGTGTCTGTGTTGAGGAGTTTGTGTGTGCTGGGAAGAGTTGTTTGTGTGTGTGTGAGAGTGTGTTGGGAAAAGCGAGTGTGTCTGTTGTGGTGTGTGAGATGCATCTTCACACCCTGCACTGTGCATGTTGCCCACAGAGCCCAACCCACCCATAGATGAGGTCATCAGCACACCCGGGGTAGTCAGTAGGTTTGTGGAGTTCCTCCATAAAGGCAGCAATTGCACATTACAGGTGAGCTTGCCTCCCCACCCCACCCCCCCACCTCATCAACTCCCCACCTCCCTCAGTGTCACTTACAAATGCTGTCAGAGTTGTAAATAAAGTTTGCCTCAATGCCATGGCGTCATTTATGCTAAAGGTGCAGAAATCTTGTCTCTTTCCAATTCTCAGTTCTCTGTTGTGCTAACCACATAACAAACATCGGTATCTCCTCATTCAGCACTTTATAGAGCATGGTGACGCCATGGCCATTGACTTGACTTACATCATATTTTTTGCTGAGTTGTTTGAGAGAGAGCAAAGAACCTTGTTTTATTTATTTTTTTACTCTATACTTGCTGTTTGTATTCACATTCCTGCGTATGGAGAAAGCCTTCGGACATTGGGCTTTTCTTTTTATTTGTTTTTTTGTTTGTTCGTTCTTGTAGTTCGAGGCAGCTTGGGCCCTCACCAACATCGCATCTGGCACGTCCCACCAGACCAAGGTGGTCATCGAGGCCGGGGCCGTGCCCGTTTTCATCGAGCTCCTCAACTCCGACTTCGAAGACGTCCAGGAGCAGGTATCGTCTGACGTGATTAGCTAGCCGCTGCTGCCGTTTGGCTTTGATCCCACAAGGGCCACCGGATCAGTTTACCGCTCATCCGCAGACTTCAAATGTCTTTCCCCTCGCAAAACCTGTAAGAGGATGCGGGGCCCTGTGATCTGGTTTATCCTCTGTGCTTTCAAAGGCTTTCGGGCAGCCCTGGCATCGTGATGTAATTACCAGGATGTTTGTAGGTGATGTGCTGTAACGAAGCTGCTTCTTTTTTTTTCTCTCACTCACTTCCTCAATCGTTCTCTTACTCCCTCTCTCTCATGCACTTGCACTCTCTTCCTCCCCTGATCTCTCTATCCCATTCTCTCGTTCTTTTTCTACCCCTCTCTCTTGTGTTTTCACACCCTTATCTTACCCCTTACCCTCTATCCCCTCCTCTCTCATTCTTTTTCTACCTCTCATGTTTTCACACTCTATCTTCTGTTTTTCTTTCCCTCTGCCCATTTCTCTCTCTCTTAAACTCTCTCTCTCTCTCTCTCTCTCTCTCTCCCCTTTTGTCCTCTCTGTTCTCAGGCTGTATGGGCCTTGGGCAACATAGCAGGCGACAGTGCCATGTGCAGAGACTACGTGCTGAACTGCAACATTCTCCCGCCACTACTAACGTGAGTGCCCCCACCTCCACACTCCCTTCCCTTGTACAACCGGGCCATGTCTGACTAGCCTGGTAAACCAGCCCCTCGTACTTCATTTCATTTTGTACAGAGGGTCTGGCTAAGGTTCCACCGACATGGTTGTGAGAAAACGTTTCTCAATACAGCACAGCCAGACCCTTTGTACGAAGTGAAATGTAGTACGAGGTGCTTGTTTACCAGGCTAATGTCTGACATCTTCACAGGAAAAACACTAGGCTCTGTCTGGCATGACACTGAGTCAGATCTGTGGTCAGGCCAACTGTGTTGTCAGATATCAGTGGCCTGGGTGTTATGACACTTGGGGTGTGTGTGTGACTGTGTGCATCTGTCCGTGTGTGTGTGTGTGTATGTGTATGCTGACATGTTTTAAAGAGGGTTCTAAAGTGTGGTTCTGTGTTGTGTGTTTGAAGGCTGCTGACCAAATCGACCCGGCTGACCATGACCAGGAATGCTGTGTGGGCCCTGTCCAACCTCTGCAGAGGCAAAAGCCCACCGCCCAACTTCGAAAAGGTACCTGGATGAACTGACTTCCTTGAATGAGTTAATCAACAGATTGCACTGTGGATTATTAAACTCTGATCAAATAGAGATGCACCACACTGCTTTGGGTTTGAAGTTGCCTATTAGTTGTTAGCCAGGCTTTTGATTCATTGTTTTATCACCACCAGGGTAGTAAGTTTGCAAACAAACAAATTGCATTTCTTTTCAAACACGCATCTACAGTTTTTAACGTCAGCTGTTTTTCTCCTTTGAGTTGAAGTTCTGTAACGTGTGCTAAGTGCCCAGAACCCCTCTGCAAAAAATGCAAGGCATCCAGGGTGTCTTAAACGTGCGTCACCCAAAGCACGTGGGCGACATGCAAAACATTCTTCTGCTAATGTACAAAACAACTAGGGGGGGGATGGGGACATCTTTCATTGTAAAAGCTGCCTTGATTGGAGCCTTGGGGCTATTCATTGACCTTGTCAATCCCAGGATGTTAAATATGGTTAGGGAAGGGTTAGGGATAGGCTGGGCTTCACCTGTTCAATGCTCATTCTAAACCGTCCTCCCTAATCATATCCTGTGGGGCATGTGTACATACACAAATGTAAGGGGTGTGGATCAGGGAAGTTAACTTTACAAAATTGGGAACCTTTACCAGCCAGTGACAAAGTAATGGTACAAGTCCCCAGCCACTCAACAGTAACCCATTATTCTGTATCTGAAATCTACCAGCCACTTTCACATTTTACCAATGTTTGGCTGGTGCCAATTTCCTTCCCTGTTGTGGATGCTAAGGTGTTGAATGTATGAATGTGTACATGGCTATAGAACACTGTTCTGTAAAAACATGCTATTGTAAGACTGTTAGTTTTTGGGCCGTAAGAGTGACTCTCGACGTATGGCTCTGACCATCTGCCGCTGCGCTCTGGCGCCCCCCACAGGTGTCCCCGTGCCTGCCCGTGCTGTCACGCCTGCTCTTCAGCAGCGACATCGACCTGCTGGCCGACGCCTGCTGGGCCCTGTCCTACCTCTCGGACGGCCCCAACGAGAAGATCCAGGCCGTCATCGACTCGGGCGTCTGCAGGAGACTGGTGGAGCTGCTCATGTAAGTGTGATCTGGATCGGGGGCAGTGGCAGTCGGGTGTGTGGGTGTGTTCTGTGTAAATAATGATTTCAAACTCTAACGTGTAAGAATGTAAAAAGGTGTTAATTACATAAGTAATTAAATTGCTGGGTGTAAACACTAGACACTTGAGGTGTTTGTGTGTGTGTTTGTGTGTCTTTGTTTGTGTGTGTGTTTGTGGGCAGTGCAACTGAGGTACTGCCTGTTCTAAGGAGGGCATTGCAGGGCATGCATGACTAGACACGCAAAGCCAGATTGAAAAATAGCGTCGTCCTCAATTGCCACCAGGTTAAATTTATGAGCACACTAACCGTGTTTGTGTGGGGCAGTCAAACGAATTCTCAACCCCAGGGGTTGGGGTGCGCGTTTATCAGTGATAAATCTGTGAGAAGTCAGCTGACATGGACATGGATGTTTATTTTGAGGGGACAGTGATTGAGTTGTAATTGTCACATAGTAGAGATGGCCACTTGCATTTTTTTCTGTTGTTTCCGCAGGCACACGGACTACAAGGTGGCCTCGCCTGCACTGAGAGCCGTGGGGAATATAGTGACCGGTGATGACATTCAGACTCAGGTTAGACACTACTGTGGAAATAGGAGCAGTGGTGTTTGGGTCACCTGGAAACTTGTGCAATGCTTGTCTTAAAGCAAGCCCCAGTTAAAAGAACACAGTGTTGGGTAACGCATAAAATGTATCTGAACTGTGTCTGAAAAAGAATCAGAAAAAAACAACCCTGCATTCAGTTTTACAGCATGGTGGAGTAATGCAGTTAAACAAGCTTTTCACTGCTTTTTACCGTTGGTGTTAGTTAGGCAGAACTAAAATGCATCCTGCTTACATCATAAGGCTATATTTAGCACAGTGTTGCCTCAGTGCTTTCAGGTGACATCGGTACACCGTCCGAGCACAGAAGGTGCCGCCTATATTTTGACCACTTTTATTTTAAGCAATTTTACCTTGTAGCTCAAAAGTGATGTGATCAACAACTCTTTCTTTCTTTGGTATGAAGAACTTTAGAGATTATTCTTATTTTGACTTTACTGGGTCTTTTAAAAGTTTTTTTTAAATGTAATTCACATTTCATTGTGAAATTCCTAAAGAAATCTTGTTTTTTTTCTGAAGAGGAGTGTCTTATTTATTTAGTCTCAAGCTTTATTGATTAAAGTATTTACCCGCTGCTGTAATTTACTTTGAGTCATGTATGCATGTGAGTACAATTTCAGAGTTGCGTTTTTGGGTGAAATGTGTGGAGGTCAGCATTCTCTCTCTCTCTCTTTTTCTCTCTCTCTCCCTCTCTCTCCCCCTCCTGTGCCGTGGTGTCTCCGTAGGTGGTGCTGAACTGCTCAGCGCTGCCCTGCCTACTGCATCTCCTCAGCAGCGCCAAGGAGTCCATCAGGAAGGAGGCCTGCTGGACCATCTCCAACATCACAGCCGGGAACAGAGGCCAGATCCAGGTATGTTCACTTTTAAAATAATAATGAGTGTAGAACATCCCAGCATGCCTCACCTCTTATTGCCCCAGTCCCTGTCCTCCCATCACTCACACTCCCTCTCTCCATGGTTCATTCTCTCTCCATCTCTGTCTCTCTCTCCATCTCTGTCTCTCTCTCCATCTCTGTCTGTTTCTCATTCTCTCTCACTGTCTGTCTCTCCCTCTCTTTCTTCCTGTTTCTCTCTCACTAACTCGCACTCCTCTAGCTCGCTCCCTCTCTCTCCTCTCTCTGCTCTCTCTGCTCTCGCTCGCTCTCTCTCTCTCTCTCTGGCTCTGTCTCTTTTTCATATATAAGGCAATTCTAGACTCCCCCTGCGATCTGTACGTTCCTGTAGGTTGGTTAAATAGGGCACTCACTATGCGGTGGATACTTTCCAGGGGAGAAGGCCCTTAAAGGGTAGATATTAAATTAAATATTTGGGAAACCCTGCCTTGGGGAGAAAAACAATCTGCTGAATAAGTTTGCTTGGGAAAGTCAAGAAAAAGGTTCAGCAAAGTTAAAATAAGTTTTATACAATTTGGCCTGCATGAATACTCCGTCGTAGAATAAATGCAAGTTGGATTGTCTTCAGCTCCACGTGACCGAGTTTTGGGGATTATGTGCTGTAAAAGGTCACAAGAGTATAACAGACTTGCCTCACGAGCAGTGCTAGAAGTCGGTATGTAGATGCAGCATACAAATCTTTTTGGTGTGTGTGCGTGCAACTGTATGTGTTTGTGTGTGTGTGTGTAACTGTGTGTTAACCGTGTCCCACTTTTTCTTCTCGTTCCCAGACTGTAATAGACGCAAACATCTTCCCCGTGCTCATCGACATCTTGCAGAAGGCAGAGTTCCGTACCAGGAAGGAGGCAGCCTGGGCCATCACCAACGCCACCTCGGGGGGAACTGCTGAACAGATCAGGTCAGTCTGGAGCACGCTGGGTAGAACGTGGACTAGAACTTGTGGAACTTGCTTGTTGGAGGTTGTTTTTTTGTAATCTTTTCCCCTGGGCCAAGTGATGGATGAGGAAGTTGTGTATCCTCCTGTGCTACAAGAAAGGGAATTTAAGTCGCTTGCTTGCATTCACTTGCATCATACTCAGTTACTTGCAGATGTTCTCCTAGATGTTCTTAGGTTTGTTGTGATGACGCACAGGTCACCATTGTTGCCTATTTTACCTCATTAATTTGTGGTCTGGGCACTGAAATGCAAGCCCATGGTACAGGTAGTTAGTTTTTCAGTTAATTTTAGACAAAGTTGCCTGAACTTGACCTGCTGTACACCAGTAGACCAATGAGCCCCATAGGATGCCCATATCTGCTGTGGTTTGAATTTCTAGCATGGCCTGGCAGCACAAACACCAGTCGCAGGCCATCCGTGAGTCCACTACAGCCCAGCCACCCCCCACTTAGCGTATGTTATTCATCTGGGGTCATAAAAACATAGATTAGTGTGAAAACCTGCTTACGGCAGCTATGATGGTGTTGCCAAAGGGGAATCAGGAAGCGCGTGACAGGGATTGATGCGTGCCTGAGACATCTTCGCCCCAGCGCTTTGCAGAGGTGTCAAATCAGGACGGGTAGGGTTTGGGGCTAATCTTGGAGCTGGGGGGGGGGCTGCTAGGGGTAGGTGAAGTGGACCCACTCCCCCACCACACCCCACCCCACCCCCGCATACCCTCCACCCCATCCCACACCCCCACCAGATTGAGTTACTGCGTGACCCAGCCTCTGCGGAAATGTTTGTGCATGCTGCGGACTGCCACCCGATACACTGGAGGTGCTGCAACTCGGCCCCGCCGCACTCCATTATGTGAAACCGCAGAGAGCGGCTCGCACATTTCGAAAACAGTCTTCTGTTACCCGCCGCCACTGCACTGGGAAGGGGGAAGGCTTTGTGAAAGTAATTTCCTCTGAAAAGGCACATTTGAAGCCATAAAAGTCGTCATTCAATCTGCCGTTTGTTATGTGGAGATGTGGTTTGTGACTGAACAGCTCACACTGCTCGTTAAATTGCGCTGTGGTCTGAATGTTAAGGGGGTCTTTTCAGTAGAAAATGGGGGTGCGCTCGATCTTCCAGCCACAGATATGGGCAACAAAAAAAAATGGATGAGATTCAATAAATGTCCTTACTGAGCACAATAACATATGTTAAATTATCTCACTTCTCCAGTAAGAGTCTTGAAATGACCTCGTCTCCCCTTTTTTCTTCAGCCTGTTTTCTTCTCTTTCTTTTTTTTTCCCCCGCTTTCCTTAGCTTTCTTTTATTTCACCGTTTCTGTCTCGGGTCAGCTTTTCATACTGCTTGGTTTTATCGTTTCCTCCTTTTTTTTTTTTTAAATCTGCGTGAGTGTATTAGTCACATCTTTTGTCACATTTTCTTGTCAGACACACAACAACCTACTTCTTTTTTTTTTTTTTTTTTGTGTTAAATCTGTGTGGGCGCATCACTCGCATTTTACCACATTTTCCTGTCACACATAACAAACACTGATGCCCTGTGCTTCTGTCTGCTTCTGCTTGTCTGCTCCTGGTGGCTCAGGTACCTGGTGAACCTGGGCTGCATCAAGCCCCTGTGTGACCTGCTGACGGTCATGGACTCCAAGATCGTGCAGGTGGCCCTGAACGGCCTGGAGAACATCCTGAGGCTGGGAGAGCAGGAGGCCAAGCAGAGCGGCACCGGCATCAACCCCTACTGCGGGCTCATCGAAGAGGCCTATGGTATGACCGCACACACATACACACACACACACACACACACACACACACACACACACAGCCACACAGCCATATGCGCACACAATCTCGCAGTCTCACTTGGTGGGTTGCTTCCTCACTTACACTCTCTCTCCTCCTCGTGTATTCCTGCGGTATGGCAGCAAACGCGTACAACACGCACACCATCACCCATGTACATACACACACACATACACACTTTCATGCTCGCTTGCTGGGTCACCCGCTGACTCACTCTCACTGTGTCTTCTCATTGAGGAGGACTACAATATGGCCCCAAACACATACAACACACACTTATTATCCACGCACACACACTTTCGCACATACATGCTTGCTTGCTGGGTCGCCCACTCACTCACATTCTCTCCCTTCCTCTGACTTGGCACTAGCATGCTGTGGTTTTGACTCAGCAGGCTTAATGATATTGAACTCTTCATGCACTTTGTGTGTGTGTGTGCACACATACATGTATTAGAAACAATAGCCTACTTGTTTTTTTTTTTAACTTTCTTTGGGTTTAAAGCTTGTTTCTTAGCTCCAGTGCAAATAAGTCATGTGAGTAATACATTGATGTGACGATGTCAACCACTATGCTCCTCAAATGTCAGATATAGCCGATAACTTAAAAACAGACAAATATTGACTGATACCGATATATCGGTGCACCCCTAATCTTTTTGTGCTGGTGTGTTAAAAGCATCTACTGAATTTTCTCATCCCCCAGGGCTGGACAAAATCGAGTTCCTGCAGAGCCACGAGAACCAGGAGATCTACCAGAAGGCCTTCGACCTGATCGAGCACTACTTCGGAGTGGAGGAGGAGGACGCCAACCTGGCCCCACAGGCCGACGAGAACCAACAGCAGTACCTCTTCGCCCAGCAGGAGGCCCCCATGGAAGGCTTCCAGCTATAACCCCCACCCCCTCCCCGAGACCCCCACCCCAACCCCAACCCAACCCCTTCCTCCTCCTTCCCCCCGTAGATATCCAGCTATGTCCCCCTGTGTTATTCCCCTGGTCTCTCCAAGCTGTGCAGAACACAGAACAGTGCAACTGTGCTGAGGGCAGAACCGCAAGAGAACCCCACACCCCCCCGTTACTATCAGACACACACAGAAGAGAAAAGGGGGAGTGGGGTGAACCCCCCCCCCTTTTTTTTCCCTCCCCCTCCTTACGGTTAAGTCAGAGACTTGTGCAGAGGAAGAAAATCACTGCTGAAAATCCTTTATCCTTTTCGAGTTTTTATTTAAGGTCTTTTAATTCATCTTTTTATTTAATTTAAGCTTTTTTTCCCTTTCCTGCGGGTCCTGTGCAGTATCTTTTCAAAGCACATCCCTGTTAGGTCAAAGTTCAGAAGAGGCTTTTGCTTCAAAGGTCATTTGGTCATCTAAAAGATGTCAAATACATCCTGCCCTGTCCCCACTCAACAGTTTGGTTTAAAATTGTTGAATTCTTTTTTCTTTTTTTTTTTTTAACTCCAGTTTTCTGGTGTTGACTCTTTCCAGTTTATTTCAATTCACCTGACACATGCTGCTTTTCATAGAGATATAGATTTTCTGGTTTCCATCTGATCAGCAGGGTACAGTTCTAAAAGCTCTTAGGATTTTCCCAAATCTTTCTTTTTCCATTTTATTTTTTTTGTCCTGTTTTTTTTATTATTATTATTATTATTACTTTGGGAGAGAGCATCATTTAGTTGCAATTCAAGCTTTTTGGCGCACAAGGTGGCATGGAAATGAATTGGAGATATTCTGTTGACAATTATTTTCTTCTCTCTCTCTCTTTGCTGGGTGAGAGGTGTGTCGTAAACGACGCACACAGGCAGCGGAGCTGTTGACGAGGGGAGGCGTTGTGAAATGGGTATAAAGTGAAGAGGAATGTCGAGGTGAAGCGTAGGAAAGCTTAAAAACAAGATGTCATCTAGGTAACTAGCTAATCAGAAATGGTAAAACTAGCGCTATGTTGTTTGTGGTGTGCAGTGTTCTAAATAATGATGCATTTGACATATGAAGTGAATTAATTATTAATTGCAAGATTAAAAAAAAAAAAAAAACAACAAAAAAAAAAAATTCAATGCAAATCTGAGGGCTAGGACTTTCCTCTACCATAATGACTTTTGTTCGAGGTTCTTTTGGTTGCTTATAATTTTTAGGGAAGCGTAAGGCAGAGAGGAGGTAGTAATGGTGGGGAATGGGAGGAGCTGGATTAGTAATTGGCTTTCACGTAGATGTGTTTTGATCCACCTACAGTGTTTCCATTTTGTGTTCATTCAAAGCCTAGTGTATATAATCTGGTGGAGGTATTGTAGTGTACAAGTTCTTGGCTCCGATCGCCCTCAGTTTGTGCATGTTAGGGTTTTGCATGGTGTTGTATTAATCTACCAACAGTCATGAAATGTCCCTTGCCAAACCCTTGGACTTACAATGGAGGAAACGTAACGTCTCCTGAAGTCCTCCCAGGTTGTCTTTAGAATTTAATGATTTATTTTGATTAGTAGAACTCTGAAGATACGGCTAATGCAGTATTTTTTTTTTTTGTTTAATACCATAATATTTCATTTTGTGTAGGCCTACTCTTTATGCTTTTTTTTCTCTAAACTCTACTGACAACTGAGATTTGGCAAGGAACATGTGTTTTTATCATGACAAACCTAACAAAAGCAGAAAAAATGTGTAATATTTAAAAAAATTTAAAAAAAAAATTGCACACACTTCATACACACATGCAAGACAAGACCAGCATACAACGCATGCACCACACACAGATGATGAATACACAGTGGAGGGAAAAATGGCTTCCATAATCTAACTTTTTCTGTCAACATCTTTTTGCCTTTCACCATCTTTTTAGTTTTATCCCGACATGCAACTAGTTCCTGTTACAAATGTATTATCTTTTTTTTTTTCAATCTCAAACTTGCACTTTTTGGGTTTGCGCACCTCACTGTAGTATCCAGCTTGAAAAGAAAAAGACGAAGAAAAAAAAAAACAAACAACAAAAACAAAATTGCGTACTCCCTCAAAGCGATGCTTTCGGTGGTGTTCCCACTTACGAGGATGGTCTTTTTAAAGTTAATTTCACAAGGCATGGATTAGAAGAGAAGGGAAGTGAAAGATAGCTTGCATAGACATTGTTGACTTTAGTGTTTGTAGTTCCAGTTAACCTAAAAAAAAAACAAAACAAAACAAAATGCATCCCCCTTTGTTTACCTCTTTAAAAAAAACAAAAGATAGAGCGCAACTGTGACTTGTGTTTGTTGTAATTCATATTAACTTTGTATGGAAGCATTTTTTTTCCTCTACCTCTATGCCACAAGGACTGGTGCTTAATTGAGTGTGGGGATTTTGGGGCTGGGAAGGGGGCGGGCTTTCAAGTGGGGTGGGTGGAGTTAGTGGCTCCCCAGGTGTTGTGTGACGTTGACTTGACAGGTGAGCTGTGAAAGCGTGCACGTTAGTTGTACCCTTGCTTCACATCCGAGGCTGGTAGCATTAGGGCAGTGGAGAAAGACCTTTTCCTGGTGAAAGCCAAGCTGACTGGCCGCATGATATTGACTCTGCAGATTACAGAAGTCTGAAAGTCTCTCTTGTACTACATCTAAAAAAAATACTCCGATCCAAAAGCTAAAGCATTTGAAGAAATGTTCTGAAACCTATTATCTTGCGCACAAATTACAGCTTGCAGTAAGACTTCAGACCACATGCACCCTACTTTGGAGTGGTCAAACAGTCTGTCTCCTCAGATGACTTTGCTTTTAGCAGCTCCATTGCTGCTGGCCAGGTCATACATGATGGATAAAATCAAATCAGCGCTTTGATCAGGTTTTGGCTTTCACGGCTAAATGGTTCTCCAGTAAAACGTTGGTTACATTGTACATCAGAGATAGACAAAAGAATAGACCGCCTGCCACTCCAGATGGCGAAAGATGAGTTTAGCTAGTTTCAGTACATGCTTTGGTCCCTCATTTCATACTCCCCAGGGTCTGTGAGACCACTGGGTTAACTTAAAGGAATCAAGTGGATCAATAAAAAAAAAGACTTTATGAAAGAAAATCTCAAAAAAATTAACTAATTAAAATGTAATGCACTCCTATTCACTAAAGTGCCAATCTGACCAACAAAGACTGCAGGTTGATATGTATCTATTGTCTTTGGTTTAGTTTTATTTTTTTACTTGAATGTGCACAGCTTTTTGTGCAAAAACCTTGCTGCTCTATTTCGTACTAATCATTATAAAGTTTCAGTATCTGCAGCTGTTTCTTTAAAGAAGGGGCAGCCTTTAGTTTGTGCACCAAATTGATGAATTGGTAAAGAGTAAAATAATAATGGAACGACATTGAAAAAAAAAAAGGACTATGTTTTTGTTGGACTCTTATTGTTTACTCTTTAGTCAGATGCAGATGCAAAGGAAATGCTGTGTTTTTTCCTGTCTATTTTTGTGTTAAATATGTGCAGAGAATCTAGTCACAACAGAGGAGGCTTTCAGAGAAACTTGCCATTCATTTGTTATAATCGAATCTAAGTCAAACCACTAGGTGGCACTAGGAGAGATCGTGGTGGTGGTGGTAATGGTGGTGTCAATCCTCTCTCTCTCCATGTTGAGATCACCTCTAAAGAAACTTTCACCTTTTTATAGATGGGCCAATAACTTATAACCAGCAGCTTAGACAAATGGCAAGGTTATAGGTTTCATTGCCTTCAAGAAGAAGGGGCTGTTTGTAGTGATGGTCCTGTATGTTGGCTCTGTAAAAAGGGGCTTACGAGGGGACTGAGAAGACTCAATCTATATTTTTTAGACTGACCTCCATCCATTTTTTTTTTTTTAAATAGCACAAGCGACAATAAAATGCCCTCCCTACCGACGGCCTGGATCGGTCGAAGCTATTTTTCTGGAATCCTCTGTTAGAATGGGTGTTCCTACGAACTGTCAAAGAAGCAACCGCAAGCTGCAATAACCCATGTCCCAAATCCGACATTTTACCCAGGGATACTGACCTCTGCCAGGCTTTTTCTGCAGTTTTTACACACAGTGGCAGTTGCCACCACATGACATTTTTTTCGCAAAAAAAAAAAAAAAATCAGAGCTTTGAAATATTTGAAATAAATCAAGAGTGACTTTATGTATAACACTGATGCGACTGGCAGAGAAAATTGTTTACCTGCTCCTGCATCAACACTGACTTCTGAGAAGTGCAAAAAAAGGTTAAAAAATTAGCCGCATATTGATTTAGTAAAGACAAATTGGGTCTTTCTGGTCTTCCGTCCTGGATCTTGTAAATGTGTAAATCTCTTCCAAATCCCAATCTAGTGTTTACAACAGTTGTTATTTTTGTGAAATGTTTTCATACACCCTATCCTGACTTTCCCCTTTTCCCTTGGTGGATGATGTACCTTAGGTCTGTGTTTTTTTTTTCTCCTCTCTGGAAATGTATTTATATTTAATTTGGGTGTAGGGGGGAGGGTGGGCAGACGATAATTTTCTTTGGCTGTTACCCATCTTACACTGCGACTGACTTGACTTAACCGACCGTATGAATGAGTGACGAAACTGATAACACATATACTGAACGAGTCACACAAACATGAAAAAAAAAACAATGTATATTTAACAATATTGAACAAATGTTTAAAGGAGTTTAAAAAAAGGTTTTGTCCAGGATACGAATAGTGTACAAAAATGAAATAAAATAAAAATGCTGTTGCAATCAGTCTCGTTTCATTTAGCTGACTGTCATTTCATTAACTGCATGGAAATGCATAGATTTTTATGTTTATTAAAGTTAGTTTCACAGGAATTGTGGTGTTTCTGGAAAGAGAAATGACACTTTGCCCTTAAATGTTTTTCCTGCCCCCTCCTTAATTTATATCGGGATAAAGTATCTCTTGTACTGTTACTACTACTTCACAGTAGATTTCTTTGTTTTGTGGTTATCAGTGTAACACCCTATGGTAACACCACACTGTAAATAGGTCTGATAACTGTTGATAATGTTAGGCTGCTATTTGTAAGTACTATGCCTCTGCTGAATCCCATTGCAGTGATGAGGTTCAGTAATGGTAATAGAAGGGAGCTTTCACTGTATGTCTGTGCCACAATTAGTCCAATTGACGAAAAGGTATAAATGACCCAGATGTGATATAAAGCATCCAATTAACGGACCTGAATGACAAAGGAGGCCACAATCTGTCCCTCTGCTCTTCCACAACCTAGCATGTCAGGTATTTTAGAACATGAGAGGAAGCCATGTGTAATAAAAAAACAGCATATCCCATGCTGCAACACAGCTTATGCTGCCAGTGACTTCCGTCCTAGTCGTCCAATCAAGGTTCTCTGGGTCTGTGGTATTTCCTGTGTCAGTTGGCAAAAAGGAAAAGCAGCATCGTCCAGTTGAAGTGAATTTGTTGGATCTGGCACAGATTCTGGTAAACAAGTGTCTCTTATTAATTCTTTAGTATGGGCAAGCGAAATCTATTTAATCGCATACTCTTTGCTGAAAGTCTACACACGTATTCATGCCTAGATCGTGTTTATGAATGCCACTGCCACCTACTCGGTGCCTGTTGCTAGCTAATAAGCTAGTTGGCTAGTTGACCATCTTGCTGCTAGTGGCTACTAGGGCACAGCTTGGCTTGTAAGCAAGCCACTTCATAACTAATTAAACAAAAGTCGTCGACGCAGTTGTCCATCTGTTGAAGACAGCGATTTGAAGTTAATGTTACATTATCTGTACATTCACCACACGTATCACAGCTAGCTTGTTAGCGTGCCTTTCCTGATTTACCATGTTCTGAGTTTTTGGGCGTTCGAGTAGCAAACGTTTGCTGGTTCTGGTTGTTATGGTAAACTTTCCAAACGAAGTGCTGGCCCCTACTTAATGACGTATAAACAAAAGTTTTAATTGTTGTCCTGATAAAGTCCTATTACATTTATACATTCTTCACTGTATGATCAATGGAGTTACATGGTCTGTACGTCACGGTACATACATGGGATGTCAGTGGAGTTTGCCATCCTTTTAAGCTCATATCAAGCTAGCAACCTATTACGTTCACAACAAGTTAACATTACAAAGGTGTAATAAACGTAACGTGGCCGAAATATAGCATTTTGCTGCCACTCTGTTATGTTTGGCTTGGTGTTGCAATGGTAACGAGCGTAAACTTTCCACAGGCTTAAGGATGAAGAGACAGGACAGCGACGAGCAGGAGACGACTGTGGAGAACCCCTCTGGAGCTCCACCCAGCCCAGGGGACACAGCAGAAAGTACAGAACCCGCCGAAACACCCGGGAGTCCGCAAGAAGAGGACTCCCAGCCGGCCGAAACTCCACCCCTAGACGTCAGTGCTAACGGTGGTTGTAAGTAACCAAGAAACAGTAAACACTTCAACATACCAGGGGAGATAAGAAGCATCTAACAAGAGTCTACTTTGTAAATCCATATAAGAGCTATATAAATATATCTGTATAAAAAGTTGTGACAGATGTCCTGTCTTGGTTCTGACATAAAAAGATGTTTAGGAAATTTGCCACAAATCTTAAACCAAATTGTATGCAAGCAGCTGTGAGCCATGTATTTAATGTAGCCTAAAAATCTAGACATACCCTAGCATTAGTCACAACCCATTGAAGCTCATCAACTATCCTCCCAAATTTGGTCGGTCTGTCCTTGTAGAGCGCTTGCTGGGCAGGCTTAACACGATGACAGCAAGGCTGCGATGGTGTGTACACTGGTGTAGTGCTATAGTACACAAATTCGTAGCTCTGATTGTTTGTAGCGCTATCCTACTGTGAGCATAAGACCATTGGAAGGTAACCGTTGATGCTGCCTCTTGGACTGGCCTGGCCTATCCATAGTGGCCAGACCACACAATTTGATGTGAGCTGGCTTGTTAGGCTACACCACATCTTCTCCTCTGTGCTTCCTGACAGTGGCTGAGGCGGGCGCCCTAGCCTCCTCCTGTGATGTGGCGGAGGAGCTGAGCCGGCAGCTGGAGGACATCCTGAGCACCTACTGCCAGCAGGACGCCTCCGTGGATACGCCCCTGCCCAACGGCCAATCAGACGGCCTGGAGGCGAGCGACCTGGCCGAGAGGGAGGACGGCAAGCCGGAGGAGGCCAAAGTGAACGGCGGTGGCGGCGGCAGCGGAGAGAAAGAGCAGAAGAAGATGCAGGACAAGAAGAAGGTCAAAGGGCTTGGTGAGTTGTCACCGTCATGAAATTGTTGGTTGTGATTGCCTTACAAATAATTGCAATTAATGATTTAATTTAATCTTTAAAAATGTTTCTACAGTGTACACCTAATTATAGTTTAGCAATGCTAATAAAAACAAGACTTATTGCCATCCCTCATTGAAACATGTTAACTGTTCAGATATTTAAAATTAGGGGGCTTGACATAAGGTCAGCAGCCCTTATGCTTCAGTCCTGTGCCAGTAAATTGTAACAGAAGAATGGGTGCATTGAGATGACTCATTAAAAGCGCTTCAGTGAAACCTCAAGTAGTAACAACATAGAAATGATGATTTAAAAAAAAATTCTGTACAAGCTGCTGTTGTACCAGTTAATGAAAACCGTGTTGGGAGCTTTGCAAACTGATTGAAAACAACTCAAATGATCCCAAATGGGCAATTATGTATTGTAAAACTATGTGATGGAGCCAGCTACCATCCATTGATTAAGTGGATGGGATGGGGATGATATGATGCAGTCGGATGCTTTTGGAAAACAGGTCTAATAGGCCTCCCCTCCTTGTTGCCAGTGCCCTTTGATGCAGTGCGAAGTGTGTTGAGTGCTTGAAATGTTACTCCGCTAAGCGTACAGCTCATGCTGCCTACTCAGCCAAAATGCTAATGCGCACGCCTGTCTGCGTATGTGTGTCTATCTGTGTGTGTGTTGCAGGCAAAGAGATAACCCTACTGATGCAGACCTTGAACACACTAAGCACCCCGGAGGAAAAACTGGCAGGCCTGTGCAAGAAGTATGCTGAACTGGTGAGTCAAAAAAAGGCTCTTATCCCAACTAATCTCTGATTTAGCACTTTGAAGTGATTGTAAAAAAAAAAAAAAGTAGTTTGTTAAAAAAAAGACATTGTGCTTTGATTATTCAGTGTCGTAATAGGCTTGTGCAACCTGTGCATTCGAATACATAGTAGTAGTTTTTAGTTGTTGATCTCAACCATTTTTGTATAGTTCCACACAACTGGCTTGACAATAGGTTGAGTTTTAGGAGATGTTTGGTTTAGTAATGCACCAAGTACACACACACACGCGCCTCTGTGCCACTGCGGATGGAAATTACATGCGGAAAGCCTAGAGCGAAGCTCCACCTGGGGTCCGTCAGAGCCAATGACCTCTGCTTCCTGCGTCTGTTGGTGCTTGGTGGGGAAGGTGGGGGTGTGAGACTGCAGTCAGCTAAGTGGGTGTGAGGGGGTACCTGGCACCGGGTCAGTTCTCGGTCATGGTATCTGATTTGGCAGCCGAGGCCGCAGCAGCAGCAGTGAGATGAGCTGTGGAGAGGTGAGAGAAGCCTGGCAGGCCTGCGGAGGTGGCGTAGTGCTGTCTGGGGTGGAGGGGGAGTAAACAATACCTGGAAAGGGCAGTGTGCTTCATCATCGTGCTCATTCTGCTGCTCCAGGCCTTATCAAGTCAGTTAATGAGGAATTAGAACAGGAAACAAACAAACAAAACAGGAGTTAGGGTCATGTTCAGTTTGGATAAACACATATGAATCAGCTTACCTCAGTATACATATAGACTAAATGTACTCCATGTGTTTGTAAAGTTTAATAATGCTTTTGGGGATAACATGTTGGCATGATTAGTAGTATAATACTTTCTCCCAGGAAAGTTTCTGATTTGGCTGCTTTTTTTATTTTCTTCTTGTGTATTCAGATGGAGGTGTTTTTTTAATACTTAAGATCATCATAGACTTTTACACATTTAATAGACTGCTTTTAAGAATTGCTTTTAAGAATTTCATATTCATAGACATATTCATGTCACCAAAAATGGGACAATTATTATACTGGTCCGGTTTGCCTGAGCATGTCTGGCTGTTTCCTGTCTATAAAGTGTGCTTGCTTATGTCGCCCCCTGCAGCTGGAAGAGCACCGCGGCTCACAGAAACAGATGCGCGTGCTGCAGAAGAAGCAGACCCAGCTGATCCAGGAGAAGGACCACCTGAGGAACGAGCACAGCAAGGCCGTCCTGGCCCGCAGCAAGCTGGAGAGCCTGTGCCGCGAGCTCCAGAGGCACAACCGCACGCTCAAGGTGGGACTTCGCCTCCTCTGGGAGCCACACGATAATTCCCTATTAGAGCTTCATTTACTTCACAGAACAGCATCCACATTACATTGTGTTACATTGTAATGGTAGAAGTCTTGTTCAAGGGCACTCTACCTGAGCCATGGATGAGGATGCAGAAAAGCACTGGTTATTTACCCACCCAGATTTCTTTATTTATTTACTTTTATGAAAATGGAACCTGCGACCCTCTGATCCAAGACCAACTCCCTATCCATTAGGCTACAGCTGCCAACATCCACTTCCACCTCTGGGAGCCACACGATAATTCACTATTAGACCACAGAACAGCATCCACATTACATTACGTTGCATTGCATTAAGCGGACTGTCTTATCCAGACCGACTTGCAGTGAGTGAGGTACAGGGACACCCCTCCCTGGAGCAATGTGAGGTTAGATGTCTTCTTCAAGGGACCCACCCAGATGTCCTTTTCTTCCTTGATAATGACTTTCATAAGCTATGCATGTAAAACATACTTAGCCCCTCTGTTATCCCCAGAACATTCCACAGTAGTACATAATTGGTATGCTGTGCGCTACCTTGTTCAGGTCAGTGAGGACTATTGCAGCTGAGCTGATGGCATTTTTTAATCTGTCCGTCCCTGTAGGAGAGCGGTGTTCAGCGCGCGCGGGCAGAAGAGGAGATGAGAAAAGAGGTGACGTCCCACTTCCAGGTGACGCTCAATGACATCCAGGCCCAGATGGAGCAGCACAACGAGAACAACGCCACGCTGCGCAAGGAGAACATGGAGCTCGCCGACAAACTCAAGAAGCTCATAGAGCAGTACGAGCTCAGAGAGGAGGTGAGGAGTGTGTGTGTCTGTGTGTGTGTGTGTGTGTGTGTAAACAACACCACGCTGCGCAAGGAGAACATGGAGCTCGCCGACAAACTCAAAAAGTTCATAGAGCAGTACGAGCTCAGAGAGGAAGTGAGAAGTGTGTGTGTTTGTGTGTGTGTGTGCGGATGTGTGTAAACAAGGTCACACTCCACAAGGAGAAACATAAAGCGGGCCAATAAACACAAGAAGCTCAGAGAGCAGTACTTGCTCAGGGAGGAGTTGAGGTGTGTGTGTGTGTGTGTGTGTGTCTTTGTGTGTCTTTGTCTCAGCTGCAGGTCTCTATGGAATTGTTACATTCGTATAGATAGACTGACGATTGGATTGACTTCCGCAGTATGCTTTCAAAAATGCCCCAAGGTCGTTTTGTTTTTGTTTGTTTTGTTTTTGTGATTGTCTTTGTTTTTAATAAAAGTGTAAGCTTTTTTTCATATAGCAGTGGGGATTCCTGAAGTACAAAACTGATACAGCTGTCAGCAATGCATAACAAGATCAGAAAAAAATCCCTTGCCAGAAAAGTGTTCTGTATTTTGTATTGTAAACTGTGTGTCTCATTGTTTTCCAGCACATAGACAAAGTGTTCAAGCACAAAGACTTGCAGCAGCAGCTGGTGGATGCTAAACTGCGGCAGGCTCAGGAGCTGTTAAATGACTCAGAGGACCGACACAAGAAGGAAAAGGAGTTTGTAAGTTTGTGTTCTAAACTAATAACTTTCACAAGTTTTTCCATATCTCTACAGGCCAACACTTAGAGTGATGATGTAGTTTGCCTGTCTGTCTGGAGCAGTGTTTTTCTCAGTAGCTTATCTTTATTTTCCTGGGTGGGGGTGGGCAATTTGTCCTCTCGATTTAACCACCCACGGCTAGTATACACATGAAATCAGGTTGGAGGAATGAGCTCACACACACACACACACACAGAGCAGTGGGATGCCATGATGCCATTATAAGGGCACAGGGGGGTACGGTGCCCCCAGCTGGGGGATTGAACAGGCCACCCTTTAGCTGCAGATCCAGTTCACCAATACCTTAACCAAAATGTCACGTATGTTGTGTGTCTCTTTCCCGCAGCTCCTGAAGGAAGCAATGGAGTCTCAGAGAATGTACGAGCTGATGAAACAGCAGGAGGAGCACTTAAGGGAGCAGGTAAAGACACACACACACACGCGCCACTGAAGTTGTCCTTGTCCTTAAGACTAGGAGCAAGCACTAAATTCGAGTTTTGAAGATTACATTATCATTATGCCTAAACATACTTGTATTTAGTTTAAAATAAAGTGGGGGAAAATGCATGTTATTGTGTCTTAGTTTCTGTGTTTTGACAGTTGGCAATCATTTTTGCAGGAAAGAGATACGATGCTGCTTATAATCTTCGTTCTGTTCCTTTCCCAACAATCACCTCTGAATATTTTCTCCCCCTCTTGTCCAGTTGTCATTATACACCGAGAAGTTTGCCGAGTTCCAGAATACGCTTTCCAAGAGCAACGAGGTGTTTACAACATTTAAACAGGAAATGGAGAAGGTAAGCATGCATCTCCTGCGAGGACAGAGTAGGTGGATGAATGCTAAATGCCTCAGGATAACTGGCCACAAACGTTTCAATGCCAACATGATGTTTATTAGAGGCAGTAATGCTGTCATGGACTGGAGTGGGTAATACAATAATTCACTGTAAGGTAGACACTCCTTTGACTCTTGAACTTTCACTACTTTCGCTCTTAAAGATGAGACACTGGTGCACACTTAGCCTTTGGTTTAATTTGCCCATGTTGTTTGCAGATGACCAAGAAGATCAAGAAGCTTGAGAAGGAGACGACGATGTACAGGTCGCGCTGGGAGAGCAGCAACAAAGCCCTGCTGGTGATGGCAGAGGAGGTGAGCAGCACAAGGAGATTGTTGATGTGCAGGGCAGCACTCTGTGGGGTGTTACCATTGACTCATTTGTCCACAGTTTAGATGAGTGTAGCATGGGGGTTCTTGAGCAAGTTACGTTTAAGTCTTCCATTCGTCTTGATGTATTGTAGATTTAAGAACAGAGCTTCATTTTCACCACTTGATAAACAACACGTGGCATTTCACGCAAAACAGGATTGTAGCAACATGTCTATCAGCGGCACGGCAACACACCGTTATGTATGCAGCTGATTAAACTCAAAAACACACAATTATTCAAAATTTTAGCACTTTTATTCAAAATCACAGCTTTTACTACAGTCCATGCACTGAGCAGTGCTCTTGAATTGAGAGCTCTTGATTCTCTGTGTTGCTCTAAGGACTTTTTTTGCTACAGTGCTCTGAAATTGAGCTCAGACTGCAAATGGAGCACACTAATACATGCACACGAGTGTCCTGACAGAGATGGGTGCACCTCCTACAGTCAATGTCTGCTTCTAATGGAAAACAGAGGGGAATTATCTGGCTTTGTGACTTTGACTTTGTCAGTGAAAGCATTTTGCCATTTTAAGGGCCCATAAGGAGCTGTCTGCCATTGCAGCAGTAATGAAATCTAGGCAAATAGGCATGACAAAAAAGATAATGAAGGTAATTAAATTCTTCTTCAGTTCTTGTTTTTAATTAAATAGACAGTAAGTAGTATTGAGTAATGGAATAATAGTATTGTCATGGGCTGTGAAAATAGTAGAAGAGTTAATAGAGCATTGGTCGTGCCACAAAGCCAGTGGACCTAAAGACTGTTCTATCAACAGTGATGGTATTTAACAGACACTTTACTTCAAGGCGATGTACAGCACTGTAAAACAGCATATCACAAACAAAAATACTTGTCTAACTTCAAAAAAATAACAAAAACATTATATGATGTTACATGAGGAAGTATAATCAAAACTTAACCTAAGAAGTAATGGGGCATTTGTGATGTCACGATGCTAGTGTGACATACAGATTGTTGTGTCTGTCTGCTTGTAGAAAACCCTGCAGGACAAGGAGCTGGAGGGCATGCAGCAGAAGGTGCAGCGGCTGGAGAAGCTGTGCCGGGCGCTGCAGATCGAGCGCAACGAGCTCAGCAAGAAGATCCAGGAGCTGGGCAGCGGCGACGACAGCAGCTCCCCAGGGGCCTCGGGAGAAGGAGCAGGAGGAGGAGGAGAGGCGGACGGAGAAGAAGAAGAAGAGGAGGAGGAGGAGGAGGTCACTGAGGAGCAGGAGCAGGAGCAGGCCACCTCGCACCTCACAGACTCTGAGGCAGACAGCTGCCAGGCAGAGACTCCAGCAGCCGCCCCCTGCCCTGCCACGTGCCACTGTGGGCCTGAGCTGGCCGCCGACGTGCAGCCAGAGGCGTGCATGCTCGCAGCCCAGGATTGAGGGCCCTCTCCCCTCCCCCTATCGTCTGGGGGTCCTCCAAAGCCTGTTCACAAGCCCCCCTCGCCTCTCCTCCCCTTCTCCCCCTTCCCTTATCCTTTTCCTCTCTTCCCTCATCCACAGCACACCATTACCATTACTACCACCATCACCACCACTATCATCATTACCTTCCTGCACCAGCTATTTAGGTTTCGCTTTACCGCCAAGCACCACACGTTGTTGTATGCGTGGTGGTCTCCTCCTCCTCCTCCTTCTTCTTCTCAAGAATTGGCTGTCATCAGGGATGATCGTGCCTTTGAAGATGGTTCTTGCTCTGCGCCTTTTTTTCACTTTTTGTTTCACATTTGTTTTTTATTAGCTCGTTTCGTTTTCTTTTGGTTTGGTTTGTTGGTCGGAGTGTTTTTTTTTTTTTTGTTTGTTTACTTTGCTCTTTCTCTCCACGTCCATTCCGTTTGAGCAGGTTAAGAGCCGCATCATAAGAGCGAGCGAGCATGCTTTTGAGCAGTTAAGAAGGGGCAGTAAAAGTCGCTGCTGCTGCTGCTGCTTGTGAATGCTATATACCCTCATCGAAGATGATGGAGCTGAAATGTTATACGTACAAGTGTATTTGTGCGTATGTTTGTGTGGGTGTGTGTGTGTGTGTGTGCTCTTGTGTGTTTACTGCTGCACTTGTCTGTGGATTATATTTACGATAAAGAAACTGAGGTAGAGGTTTGGCCAGTTTTTATCGCTTGAGGTCTGCATTGGCAGTCTTCAGCTATGTCGGCACTGCATCCAGTGCAAAAGGGCCTCATCCAGGCTTTAGTTTCAGTCTCTCGCCTTAACTTATGTCTTCATTTTGCTCCATATATTAAATTATACATTGTTTCTGATATTAAAAGATATATTTTCCTGAGTGATTACAGCAGGGTGTAGTTCTCATAATCCTCCCCTTTCCTTTTTTATCCATGTAGTTCATGTAACTGATGAGTCTTACTGCATAATGACAGTGTCTGTATTAATGCCACTGAGTTTGAATTGGTTTATTATCTGTTTGAGTTTATATATTTTGTCTTAGCTGACCTGTATTATGGCATTTTTTGCTTCTCATCATTCCAATGTATTTCTCAGAAACATTTCACTTGAATGTGATCATGACCACTGAATAAAAATAAGTCCACCACCTCCGTCTTTGATGGACAGGGGGAGGAAGAAATTGATGGTCATATAAGATAGTGACACTACACTTGGGTTTAGTTTGTTGTTCATCTGAATGAAGAGAGTGCGTTATCCAGCTCCCTTCCTCTGTATTTAATCAGGTAAAATAAAGTGACAACAGATCATTCCTATGCAAAACCAGCCTGTGGTCTGTCTAGATGCCTTTGTTTTGGTATCAGTTTAAGCATGAGAATAAGACTTAAACACCTTCCTCTGTGAAGTGAATGTATAGGTTCACCACCTTCCTGTTCATCACAGGCCAGTCCTGCACTTACAGGTTGTTTTTTCTTTGCCTTTTTTTTGGCTTTTCATTTTTTAAAAGCCCTTCATCAGTTTTAAAGTCTACATTCTTACTTTAACAGAAATGAAAGATGTGTTACCATTAACTCATTTGTCCACAGTTTAGATGAGTGTAGCATGGGGGTTCTTGAGCAAGTTACATTTAAGTCTTCCATTCGTCTTGATGTATTGTAGATTAAGAACAGAGCTTCATTTTCTGAAAACCAGTTTAGTGCAACAAAAGCAAACTATTTTTTTTTCTAGTTATCTTTCATGGCAAGATGGCAAGATTATTTTTCCATTCCTTTGCACTACTGTTGGACCTACTTAATGTGTTGAATAGGTACCAAAGATGTCAAGGCTCCATTTCTTTTCTTTCAGGCCATGTACAAATACTTTACAAATAAAAAATATTCTATATGTCCCAAGGTGTTGTGGATTCATGGATCTTGTAAATAATGTCGACTTTTTAGTGTAACTAAAGCACATCTTTTTTAAGGAGAAGCTTGATTTATTAATTACAATATTAGCGCAGGCCATAGGGAACCTGTAGCTTAATCTCGTAACAGGAACACTTGCGGACAGCAATATGAGTTACACGGACGTATTGTAAGAACACAGGAAGTGCATCATTTCCTTTCCGCCTCTACACCGGGCGCAGTTTGCACGCGTGCCGATTTCTTTTATAGAAATCGTTTTAAAGTTGACAAATCCATAGAATATCAACTAATCAATTATGGTGCGTAGACATCTCTTGTATTTGAATGTATTGTAGATGGGTGAAGATGTAATATTGTCTGAAAGTAAATATTATGGCTAAATGGCTAACGTGCTATCGTTAGCTTCCAGCTATCTGCGTCAATAGCTAGTGATTGGGATATGATTAACAGCGTTTAAACTGTCATCTGTAATAATTTAACGATTTAGTTGTTGTCACAAGACTTTAATGTTTGTTTGTCTATATGTATACTGTATCAGCCTGTATCAGTCCCCTACGAATCGCTCGAAATTTCGTCGCACAGATATACCCATCATTTGTAGTTAAGACAACAGAGCTCGTTAACGTTAACTAGCATATGGCAGAGTTGCACTCATCCATTTTGGACATAGACTATGGTTCGCCTAAAACGACAATTTTCATGTCATGTGCATTGATGGTTGTATAGTAGTTGCTATTAAGATTGACTGATAGTGCAAGGTGCATGACAACCTGCCCTCTGCTACTCCTCGACCCGTTCAATTTGTCTATCTGGTCATTTAGTCATACTGATTCTAAATTTTGTGTTTGTTTCTTTACCTTTACAGAAACCTATTTTGCTACAGGGCCATGAAAGGTCCATCACACAAATCAAATACAACAGGGAAGGTGACCTATTGTTTTCCGTTGCCAAGGACCCTGTAAGTTCAGTGACGTACATCTGGTTACAGATTGCCTTGCAGTATCTTAAACCGTCATTTAATGCAGTACTGATGTTAAGACTATGCTCATATTTGCTTTGTTTAGGTGGCAAATGTTTGGTACTCTGTGAATGGAGAGCGACTTGGCACATACAATGGACACACTGGTGCCGTTTGGTGTGTGGATGTTGACTGTATCCTTTAATTCTTTTGTTCATTTGTTCATATATATACACACATACACACACACACAAACACACACACACAGTTATATAACTAAAAAATGCAATATCTCATAGGTCCTGATGCTGTATGAGGCTTTGGGTTGGTGTGGTTAGGTTGGTGTGATGTTTTGGTGTGTCTGGGTTGTCTTCTTTTCCTTAATAATTGTCACAGGGGATACCAAGCATGTTCTGACCGGATCCGCTGACAACAGTTGCAGACTGTGGGACTGTGAGACGGGTAAGTGACCATGTCCTTTGAATCCGTTTGGCTTTTCATTTGGTGGACCATGTCAGTTACATGCCATTAAAAAAGTGCACATATAAATGTACTTTTGGAAAGGTACTACACCTGGAAGCTTCCGTTTGTTGTCTTTGTGTTTTTTTGTTCTCTCTTTTTCATATTTTTGTTTTTTTGTTCTTAGGGAAGCAGCTTGCTCTGCTCGAGACGAGTTCAGCTGTAAGGACCTGTGGCTTTGACTTCAGCGGAAACATCATCATGTTCTCCACAGACAAACAGATGGGCTACCAGTGCTACCTGAACTTCTTTGACCTGAGAGACCCTGCACAGATAGGTGGGCTCAGCACTGCACAGTGCACATGTCATACTACTAACTCTTATTTTTATCTAGTGTCTTCTTACAAAGTAGTCTTTTAGAAATCAATCCAGACTGTATTCTGACCAGTCAGATGTCTTTTTGTTTTGGACTTACAATAAAGCTAATTAGACATCAATTAGGTCAGGCATATCATTTATTACATTTCGATTGGTTGGGAGATGCTTTATGACACAATTTGAATGATTGTATCCCAATACATCTTCACCCTCTTTCAATCTGACTTCACAGCTAATAATAATTTTGCAATGGAAACGTAACCGTTAACCTTGCCGACATTCTATTACATTCATTAAAACCTAACTATAGTGTTAGCAACAGTGATACTCGTGTTTGTGAGGTAGGTAAAGGATATTCTTGCGACTGTTGTTGCTTTTGCCAGTTGGCCGTCAGCCTCGTGACATGTACATAACAGCAGCCAGGAATGGATATCCTTTACCA
The DNA here is from genome assembly GCA_030347295.1 of Setipinna tenuifilis. NCBI lineage: Eukaryota > Metazoa > Chordata > Actinopteri > Clupeiformes > Engraulidae > Setipinna > Setipinna tenuifilis. The sequence goes on from CM059283.1 coordinate 18,685,330, forward strand.
ACTTCACTCTCACCCTCGCACAGTTTAAAGTCGCATTTGTTATACTCTTTCTTTTGTCCAACATTTTGTAGTGTTAATACTCAGCATTCATGCTAACCATCTCTGGTCTCTCTGTCTTGTCTCAGAGGACAACCAGCCCTACGTGTCAGTGCCCTGCAGCGAGTCAAAGATCACCAGTGCTGTCTGGGGTCCTCTTGGGGACTTTGTCATTGCTGGTCATGAGAATGGAGAGATCAACCAGTTCAGTGCCAAGGTACCAGATATCTTTGTGGTTAATTGTTAGCAGTAATTGGGATAAGTTGTTTTTATTGCACCTGTACTCTTTTTATGTGGCAGCTCCTGTGTTAGACAGTGTCTGTGATAATGAGTGAACCTGAAGACCATTTTTATTATTAGTTGGATTTTATGTCTGTATCAGCACACATATGACACTCACTAATAGATTTGAAAGTTTTAAACCTGTATATACTGCATCTAATACCTTTGACTAAGAGCATGTTTGTGTGTGTTGTGTGTGCGCGTATGTGCACTCTTGCACAGTCTGGGGAGATCCTGAAGACGGTGAAGGAACACACAAAGCAGATCAACGACATCCAGTCAGCTGTTGACCTCACCATGATCATCACAGCCTCCAAAGACTGCACCGCCAAGGCAAGAGAAACCCTCCTTTACACATGCTGTGGCATCCCCAACAGCCTGAATTACCTTATAGCTGTAGGACTCTTGAGGATGAGGTGAAGATGTGCTACTTGGTAGTGGGGTGGGTAGCCATAGATCACTTGTTTCCACATTGGCTGGTGTGTGGTAAGGACAATACACTGGGAGGCTCTGAGGCATGTTTTTCATATGGTCCAGACCTGGGGAGGTATTTCAGATGGGTTATGTCAGATGGACATTGGTGATTTCATTAAGAGGACATAGTAAACCTATTAGTAGAGGATGCATATGGTCCTTTCTCCGAGCAAAGCAAAACAAACCAATCAAACTGTTCTATAACGAGGATCACCACCTTATTCTGAGTTAACATATCCAGGTTTGAGCAAAGGGCAAGCTCGTTGGAATTGCAGTCAGAGCACATCCTCAATCCTAGTGATGGCACTCCATCACAATGGACTTTAAACAGGGTCTTTGCATTGTGTAGGTCACTCTATATAGTGACTTTTAATGCGCCAGTCCCTTCATTACTTGACATTGGATCCCAGCCATAGGAGCCATTGGACAAGAAAATCGCTGTAAGGTGTCTGAAGGTCCATTAGAAATCCATCGTTTAAGAGAAAAGCATCTGCTAAATACCTTAATTTTAACCATCTGACTATGAAGACGCGTTGTGAATGAAGTGTTTGAATAGTTCTTTGAAAACCCTGCTGTACAAGCATCATATAGCCTTCCATATAAGTTCCCCTGGTGTTTATACTTCAGTAGAGTTGGCAGGGCAGCTGGTGAAAGTGGCCTGAGGGTTGAGTCTATGAAAATCACTATGTTGGGATCAATACAACATTAGGTATTCTCTGCAGACTAAAATGGATTTCTGTGTTTTGGCCCCATGTAACAGATATCAGTGCTAGACCACTTGGTTTTTTGTGTTATCTTCTATACAATGTAATTGTGTTTCTTGTCTTGTTCATGAGAGACTGCTGTGTGTTGCAGTTAAATAAAAAAGGTTGTAAGATGCAAATATAAAAAAAAAAAAACATGCCGCTCTTACAAAAACTCACTGCCACTGTATTTTTCCATTACAGCTGTTTGACTCCACGTCACTGGACCACATCAAGTCCTTCAAGACAGAGAGACCTGTTAACTCTGCCGCCATCTCTCCAATCATGGACCATGTAAGGCCCACAACACTACTCAGCCCACAGTGTGTGTCTCTGTGTGTGTGTGTGTGTGTGTGTGTGTGTGTGTGTGAGAGAGAGAGAATGAATGAAGGAATATGTGTGAGAGAAGAAAAAGAGCTAACCTGTGTTTGTGTGTCCATGTTGTGTGTAGGTGGTCATGGGTGGTGGTCAGGAGGCCATGGAGGTCACAACAACCTCTACAAGGATCGGCAAGTTTGAGGCCAGGTAAGCTCTACTAGGGTTGGGCTGGATTACCTAAGAAATAGAGTCTTGCATTGCCATCCCTTCGCACGTGGCAATCGCAATCCAGACTGCTCTCCTTTGCGGTCCGCCAATTGTGGAATAAACTAAACCACCAGACCAGAGGTAGCCCTCGCTATTTGGAAGACTGACTTAAAACCCTTCTTACACCCTAGGTCTACTATGCACTTTTTTACTGGTTCTTTTTGTGCTTGCATTGTTACTTCGTACAACTTAGTTCATGAAAGTACTAAGCATATACTTTTCCAGCTCTTCTGGCTCTTGAGTTTTTACTCGGGTGCAAGTTGCTCTAAAGTAAAGGGCCTGCTGTATGTGATGTAATGAATGTGATTATTATGGAAAGTGTGATAGATGAGGTGGTATGAATTAACTGGACAAAAACAGCCATTTTGAAATTAGAATTCCTGTGCATAGATTCAAATTACTCTTTTAATAATAGGACATGCCATTACTTTGAACACTTCTTAATAGAGAAAATTTGCCGAGCCAGTGACTCTTTAAATTGGGTCGTCATAAAATTTTCATCTTGCTGTGATGGTAACACTTAGTATCGATTACACACAACCTCACCTACAGAGCTTGTCTCATTAACGGGTGAGGACTTATCCCATTCGATCTGGGTCTATTCATCCACAAACTATCCTCTCCCTCCCAGGCTGCCACCCACTGAGTGTTAAGTCATTAAAACCACACAAGAAGCTGACCTTAACTCACCTTCCATGCTCTGTTTTTAACTGTCTTAGCCTAGATTTTTTTCCCACTACAGTCAAAGGGAAATGTTGTCAGATTATTTAAAATCTATAATATTTGGATACTCATCGATACCCTGCAGTGTTGTATATCTTCAAATACAACATTTTTTTCTGAAATGCTATCTTTTTTTATATGCTGACTTCCTTGACTTGCCTGTGCTCTAGTTGTCTGTGTGGTTTACCCGGGGCCTGGGTAATGTATCAATACATTTTTGAAGGAGATGTGTAGTTAAGACTGTATCGCCACATCGATTTAATTTTGATGCTGCAATACCACTTCATCAAAGCCGCTTCCTTTTCTTTTTTGAATCGCTTAATTGTGCCTCCACATATGTGATTTACACTTTTTATTTATTGTGCAACTTTTTTTTAGAGCAGTCTGTACTCTGTCGAAATTAAAATAAAACAAGTTGTGTTTTCCTTCCTGTGGTGTTTAGTGAACCTGGAACACTGCTTATTTCTGTTAAAAAAAAAAAAATGGATGTGTATCGCCAAACGCCCTAAAAATCAGCTACATCAGTTTTGGTCCATATCCCCCAGCCCTACTTAATCTTCTGAGAATGCTGATCTCCTGTCTCTGCCTCCCTGTAGGTTCTTCCACGCTGCATATGAAGAGGAGTTCGGCAGAGTAAAGGGACACTTCGGTCCCATCAACTGTGTGGCATTCCACCCTGATGGCAAAAGGTGAGAAATAACATATTCCTATTTTAAGAGCACCCTTTGCAATTTGCTTGATGTAGGTTACTGTTTTTAATAATCTCGTTTTATTCTTATGCATGACCAAGTGAGATTTTGAAATGCTACAAAATAGCATCTGGCAGATGTTTAATTTTTGGCCTGGCTTCCAGAATAGAACGGCATTCTTTGTCATTGCACATACTCAGATGCAGGCCGTGGTTGTGTTGTGCGGTCTGTCCTAACATTCCCAATCCCGAACTCTGCGTTACTACAGTTACAGCAGCGGAGGAGAGGATGGGTACACCAGAATTCACTACTTCGACCCCCAGTACTTTGATTTCGAGTTGGAGGCGTAGACCACATTTGGTGGCAGCAGCATTCCCGACCATCTCTGGACTGACCACAGATCAGTCATATGGCGCCATGTCAGCGACACACTGCTAAGCGGCCCCAACCATCGGGCGCACCCATGCATTTCTGGTTTTTGTATGATTGGTTTTACATCGATACTTTACTCCCAGTAAGCCTTGCTCCAAGGTCTATTAAATTAATGGATATCCCAAATAAATACTTGGATGTTGAGGTACAATGTTGTGTTTTGCTTACACTAAAATGTCTAAACACAGTTCACAAACTTCACACACACCCCTAGCCTCTGTGAATTGGGAAATACATAGTAGTTTGACCTGAATTGCTAACATGTAGTGTTGTAGCACTCAAATCCGGTCTTGGATTCGAAACCATTTTCTGCTTTCTCCAGACTTACCCTTCAAAGATTGTTTTGACCAGGTTTTGGTCAACACAATGGAAGGAGAAGGACTGGTCATTTCAGAGCAAGTGCTCGATCCCAACAGTTTTTTTTTATGTTAATGTTAAAATATCCAATTATCCATCAATGAATCAACTCAATTATATGGAATGTTGAGTCATTATTTAAAAGCTAAATTACATCCCATTGTGCAATGCAAAGATTCTGAGTTGAGTTGAGTTAAGTTGCTGGTGTGATCACAGAACAGAAGCAGATAATATAACTTGCTAACAGGAAATTGGCAAAAATATATGTATGGCAGATTTTATGACTACTTATTATGACTTTTTACGATCATTAAAAAGAGGTTAAGTAGCCAGGCGGCCCGTATAAACAATTCCTAGTCTAGCTTTGTCTGTAGGCCCAACTGATGGTTATTACCTGGGGTGATATTAAAATCATGGTTATGAAAACTGACTTGTTTTTATGGTCGCTGTCTCAACTCCTAAAAGTCCATCTTAAAATCAGTCTCAACTGCATGTAAATACCAACAGTCACAACTCACAACCTTTCAAAGACTTGGTTTCGACATAAGTGGTCTTGTCCCCATCACTTAGCATGCAGACTTACATGTGGAAGGGTCTGGAAAGTAGTTTTTCCAAATACCCTTCTTAGCCTTTGGTCATTTCATAATGAAGACTTGCAACAATACTGAGATTTTCTTTGTTTTATTTACCAAAATCATTGTTATAATAGACATTTCACAACACTGGAACTTTTTTGGAAACCCAAACCGGACCGCAGTTCCACTGACTGAACCACTAGCTGCTCCCCCCCCCAAAAAAGCAGTAACTTAAACATCTGCTGAGCTAAACCCCCATTCCTTCCTCTTCCCCAACACTACCACATGCCCCCTCCCCAAACCCCAAACACTCATTCACAGCCATCAAAACTGATATGGTAATAAAAACATTTTGGCTTTTATTATTTTTTGTAGCTTTTTCTTAAAAAACAGGGTAAAAGGGAAGCTGCAGCAGGAACATAGCATTCGGAGGAAGGAAAGAAGACAAGAAAGCAAAACAAAAAATAGAGAAGGGCGAGAGAGGGGGGTTGTGTACAAATTTAAATGTCCATGATGTAAAATAACTTAAAGAGTGAGAAGAAACAGAGCTGGTGAGCCTTGGCTTAACACAAACAGAAAGAAATGAGCTGGGGAGGGCGATATTCCAGACTGCAGGGGTTAGTCACTTACCTGTGCGGTAAATCTAATAATAGAAGAGCCTAGTGCCTTTGTTTTGATAGGAGGATGAAATTATAGCACTCCTATTTAGGAGATTTACTACTTACTCCAGGTTAACTTGTGTGGGTTAGTCACTAGACCACCTTTCTGGAATACCCCCCTCCCCGTGCTGTGCACTGGCTGAACTGTGACTATTTCTGGTCCGGTTTGGTTGAGGTACTGTTCTTAGCAGTAGAACAAAAAACAGGAAATAGGTACTGAAAAGGATGCAAACTTTGAAAAAATAAACATTAAAACAAAGAAGAGAATAGGAAAAAAAAACATACACCTTGCATTTCAATTCACACTGGAAATGCAAAAAAACTTTATACCGCTTTTTTTTTTTTAAGAATACAAATAGTAAAATGAGTCTTACAAAATAATTTACAGTCTTTTGCTTCCGCAGTCTAACCTCTACTCTGTGTGTGTGCAGGTGTGTGTATACGTGTGTATGTGTGTGTGCATGAGTGTGTATAGGTGTGTGCACGAGTGTGTGTATAGGTGTGTGTGTGTGTGTGTGTGTGTGTGTGTGTGGAGAAGGTGGGGCATCTGACAAGGTCATGCATCCACAAGGACTTCAAGGGCTTCAGCATCTCAGGCAGTCTTCAGTTCCTCTTTTGGCCTAACAACACAAGAGATCGTCAGTCTCCTTTGCACCAAAGACTTGCAGAATAGACATCCTACATGTAAGGTGTAATAAGAGGCTGGACTACTGTCCAGTTCACTCACCCTTTTGTGTCCATTTTTTCTTCAGGTGCTTTCTCCTCCTCCTTCACATCAGCTGAAAACAAAACAAAATTATATTTAAGACAATAGGCTTTCCAATGAGACATGGCTATACTGACAAATGTTCTATAATACCGTTTTGTGTAAACGGGTAAAAAGTGAGGGAGAGCGAAAGAGAGACACATGAACAAAGGATGCGGTAAAATGCTCACCTTTCTTCTCCCCATCCTTCTCCTCCTCCGTCTTGACCCGTTTGGCCTTCTTGAAGTTGGCGGCATTTCTGCGGCCACCCTGGCCTTCGTCCTCAGAGTCGGAGAACTCCTCTTCACAAGCTATCCTTTTATCATGAGCACGGACTGTGTGGGAGAGGGAAAAAACAAACAATTTTGGCCACGCATTGTGATTTCAAGAAACTGCCATTCGACGCACAAAATGACCAGACTAAACATGGATTAGAAACAATAGCTTCTCTTTAAAGTGTCTCTCTCTAAAACGTCACAAGCACAAACCAAGAGACGGTATCGCGTTACAGTATTACAGGAACACTCCAATTTTTTGGGAACAGGCTGACTTAGTTACCATGCTACTGGTCTAAGCCAATTCAATGATTTATGCTAAGCTAATAAATTAAGTGCTACTACCAGATCAGCTAAATGGATTCAAAAACAGTAGGACTTTATTGTTTAACTCTACAGGGAATTTGTAAAATGAGCCTATTTCCCAAAAAAAAGTGTTTCTTTAAAGCCTTTAAAAACCTGCGACGGCAAAGATGGATATGGATTGTTGGGTGATCATGGGTGCAGGTTTGGACGTACTGGAGATACGCTTGTCGGGGTCCTCCTCCTCGTCTCCGCTGTCCTCCTGCACAGCATCCTCGGGGATGGCCTGCATCTGCACACCGGGGGCGTGGGGCAGCATGCGCAGGTTCTCAAACAGACGCTGCCTACAAGTAAGTACACACACACACACACGGCACAATTAACTTCCACTCTCTAGGCGAGCATACATACTGTATACTGTATGTAAAACAAAAATGTACAGGTTCTCCAAACAGACGCTCCCTAAAAGTACAGACGCTCCCTAAAAGTGTACACACACACACACACCGCACAATCAGCTTCTAATCTCTAGGCGAGCACACTGTATACTGTATGTAAAACAAAAAACATTTATTACAATCACTGCACAATTATCTTCAGCTCCGTAGGCCAGCATACATAATGTATACTGTTCTTAAAACTGTAAACATTTATTTAACCAATACTCTTACACAAACACTTCAAACCTTACTTTTACTTAAACCTGGAAGTGTATACATGGCATGGAGTGGGACTCATAAGGAACTCACGTTCACAATAACAATACGATGTCAAATACGATAATGGCATCACAACAATGTTCCTACAATACAGAAAGAATAATAAGAATTGTGCATCTCACTGTGCAAAACAGTGTGGCAAGTAATTATCCATTATCCACCCTCTTCCCCCTCTAAGCTCTATGCTGACCCTTGCACATTTGATAGGAACTACAGGCGGCTGTGGTCTAATGGTTAGAAAGGTTTGCAGGTTCGATTCCCATACCAGTAGGGAAAAATGTGGGTGGGGGAGTGAATAACCAGCACTCTCCTGCTCCCACATCCCTTGAGCAAGACATTTAATCCCACGTTGCTCCAGAGAGACTGTCCCTGTATCTCACTCTGTATGAGAGCGTCAGCTAAATGTAACGTACAATGTACAATGAGAGGTCATGCGTTGCGACTCTTGCAGTTCCAACTGCAACTTAATGTACTGACGAGATAAACTTTCCTCAAACAAATGCAGTCTTGAGATGGTTCGGTGCTCCATCTTTCTATTAGGTTTCCACCAGATAAACAAACACTTACTTGATCTTCTCCAGGTAGTCATTTGTGTTCTGGTTGGTCATGTTGGACGGACTGATGTGGAGTTTGAAGTCTGGGCCGAAGTACTCAAAGTAGTCATTGTATGGGAGTTCTGGAAAAATCAGAGATTTGACCAACAATATTTAAGTACAACATGTCAGAAAACCTCTGCAAGACTGGACATGGTTATAGTCTCACACATTCAAAATGATACTTGTGGGCTTCTAGTGGAGTCTAAAGTCTAGCCTAGCCAAGGCACAGTGACTGTTGGTAGGCCATCTTCATGCTTGTATAATTCTGCCAGTATAATTCAAAGTATGTATGTCTGTAGTGTCTCTGCTCTGGGAAACTTACTTGGGCACATGCATCATCTTCTATGTGCTGTATGAGGGTAGTCTGCTTACTCCATGTTCCTTTACACCTCTGTTAGCTATTATGTCCTCCTTTTGTAAGTCGCTTTGGATAAAAGTGTGTAATGTAATGTAATCTACTTCATAGACCTTATAAATATTAAGCTTTTTAATACTTAGCTGGGTAGGCGTGAATGTGCAACTTTCGTTGCAATGTTTTCATTTTTTCTACTGATGAGAAGCTAACCAATGGTATATGTATGTGTATGTATCCGTATCCGTGTGTGTGCGCGCACACAAGTATGTGTGAGTGCAAGTGTGTGTGTATGTGTGCGGTTACTCACCGTTGGGGATGGTGCTGTCCAGAGCCACAGCGGTCTCGTAGGTCCAGCAGCGAGCCACGTTCCTGATGGTGTATCCTCCGCCACCCAACATGAGCAGAGGCAGGTTAAAGCTCTTCATGTACTCCACACACTTGGCATGGCCTGCAGGAAAAAAACACCACAGTCAACACTGGGTCCATGGGGACTGGAGGAGACTACAAATACAAAAGGTGCCAAAAACTTCTCCATATATCATGCTTGAACTTTCTAAACAAGACCTTTCCCACTGAGATGTGAGAACGTGAGCCAAGCTGTTTTTGAACACTTTACCACTACAGGGCTTCTAGAACATTCTTCTAGCACATTCTTTTCTCCATCATTGGGTTTAATTACAGGCCTCACTGGAGTTTAGAATCTATCTTCATAGCCGTGCTAACCAATGTGTGTGGTGCACCGTCAGACCCATCAGCTTGGACTGGCACAGACACAATCATCCCTTTTTGGTTCAGACAGTTGCCAGAAAGATACACGCATGACAGAATTGGAGCCTCTGGTCCTGAGGTGAGGCTTCCCCTTCATACTTAACTTTTATATTAAGTCAATCAATTACTAGCCATTTATTTTTGTAGTGTATTAGATTAATCATTTTGTGCCAAAGTTTTTGTAAGTTATCTTTATACAATTTAAAATTTAGCCAAGTGATTTTGCTTATAATGTGGTGATTAAAGGTATTCTATGTCACTTTAGAGAAAAGCTATTTGCTAAATACCATAACTGTAACCGTACCTTTGATGGTGAGGTTGAAGCAGCCCAGTCTGTCCCCGGAGAGAGAGTCAGCTCCACACTGCAGCACCACAGCACTGGGCTGGTACATCTCCATCACCTTGGCCATGATCTACACACAAAGGTACATCACACAGATCCCATTTTTACTTCAGGTGCAGGATTAGACAGTTCAACAAAGTGAAAAATAAAAATAAAAAGTCAGTCATGCCTGAAGAAGAGCCACAAGGGCTCAAAACTTTACGGGGGGATGTTAAAAGAAAACGAAAACCAATGGGAACTTTAGGATGCGGGATCATGATCTACACAACAACATACCCAGTGCTGAACACTTCAAACATGGGCTAAACAGCCAGTGATGAGCACCATGGCTTCAGAGGCCACAATGCACTACTACTTATTATCTTTAGAATGCTGACGGATGTCCAATTGACTTTGACTAGGCCAATCCTATGTTCAGAGCTCTGGTATTTGTGTATAATGATACAACTGTGCTCCTTTCATATGACTCCATAACACTTCACTGAACTATGCTTTGCCACAAAAGCCATTAAGTGGCAATAAAATCTTTAAAATAGGGCATTGCTAGATGTTTCTAATTTTCTATTATTGCTTTTTAGAAAGAAGCCGTATAGCAAGCAGGATAATGTTCAACAAGTCAGTCATTCTCATACAATTAACCCCTTCAGAATGATTCATGGCCCCTCCGCTACGTGTTGGGGTCCTGCATCACTCTGCTGGAGCTTATTCCGCAAGAATGACTGCATTGCGAAACATTATCCCTTAAATATTGCAGTCATTCACTAAATGTGCTGATTCTAATTACAACTCTTCAGCCAAGTAAAGGTAAAGGAGTCCATTACGGAAAGAACCCAGGTGATTTGAATGTGGTACTAGATTGTAGCTTCTGAATCCTGGCTGAATCCATCAATGTAAATGGCTATGTTCAGACTGCCAGCCCTATTCCTACATTTACCATATCCACATTACATGTTTAATGGGTTTTAAGTCTCAACAGCACAGAGCCGTATAATTTTGCAGTGGATGCAGAAAGCCACTCTTGGCATTGCTAAAATAAAAAAAGGAACTTTCAAAGTTACTTACAGGCTTAAAGATGGCCTCATAAGATTCATCATCGATGCCATCTCTGAGGGGGTAATTCACAGCATAGTATTTACCCTTTCCTGCTCCAATGTCCTGGGGGAAAGAAACAATAATGCTTGCTATCATGCAAGTGGCTTTTTCAAAAAAAGAAGGCATTCATCTAGCAGGCCGACATAATGGTACATTGCAGAAATCAATAGCATGTTTGGAGGCTATGGCGTCAAACTGGATGGGAGCTCCTGAATCGGCACTCACTCTGAGGTCTCCTGTGCCTGGGAAGTACTCTCCGTACTTGTGGAAGGACACGGTCATAACCCGGTCTGTGGTGTAGAAGGCCTCCTCCACTCCGTCACCATGGTGAATGTCAATGTCTATGTACAGCACTCTCTGATGGTACCTGCAGAGGGGAGGAAGTGACCACGTGTTCCATCAGGACATGGACGACGACAATGACTTTTAGGAAAATCTGAACTCATGACCACATCAATTCCACATTAGATTTCTATCCTTCTCTGCATCTTTCTGTAGAAACCCTACTTTTTAAATTATTACACAATTTGTCATACACGAACTCCGCTTCTGTGACAAACATATTGTCGACGAAAAGTGCATTTTGTGCGGTGGCCATACAAAGCAGTTCTTGAAACAAAGTTCAACTTTTGGTCACAGTGCAAAGTAGCGAGCCATGTCTACTAACAGGCAATCAAGCTCTGCCTTAAACACCGCACCATATATTGTCATTGCATCCCATTCCTCGTAAAAAAAAACTCAAAGTAGTACTTACTTCAGCAGCTCAAGTATGGCTAAGACGATGTCGTTGACGTAACAGAATCCTGATGCCTCCGACTTCTTCGCGTGGTGAAGTCCTCCTGCCCAGTTGATGGCAATGTCTGTCTGCTGTTTGTTCAGTTTTACTGCACCCGCTACAATAAACAACACACAATATTTGTACAGGCTCATTCATTTCATTATTTTTGCTCTCGCCCTCTTCCCTATAGCAGTGCATGAAGACTTTTTCTTTTTAAAAATGCACATTTTCAGTTTCAATATCCATACAAGGATGACTGGTTTTGCAAGAAACAAATAAGCACACACAGAGACATACACAAACACTTACCAACAGAGCCACCTGTTGAGAGCTGACAGAACTCAAATAAACCGTCGAATACGGGACAATCTTCTCCCACATTAACTGTAACAAAGAAGGGGGAGGGTGGGTAAAACAAACTGAGCAACACACCCACAAATTTCTGATATTGACTTTGTTGTTTACAATGGAGCTGGGTACTAAAAAATATATTGAAATGGACACTGTCTGCTGGATTAGTGCTTGTCAAGAGTCCTCTGTACTTACAGCGTTGCATCTGTTTGCTGTACTCAGACATGTTATCTGGCCGGATGGAGCGAAGGAATTTGATGTAGTCGTCACTGTGGTACTTGGTCATCTCCTCCCCATTGGCTTTGTGGGGTCTCTGTGTACATAGACAAGGTCAGTAAACTAGGGGGCTTCAAAGAGGTCGACCGATTCATCGACTGGCAAATATGATCGATATTTTGCATTTTTTAATGTATATATTCACTTTTTACCAGTAACTACTTAGTCTTGCATCACCTAGTAAAAGAAAAGTTGCAGCATTAAACAGTGGGGAACTTAAATTCTGATTGCGAGCCCTGAACCAACTCTAGCTCATAGGTAACGTAACATGAATGAATGGTCTATTAAAACCATCACCCTGGGTGTTATGAATTACATTTTATTTTTCTTTTCTTACAGAAGAGTCACAGAAATGCTCTGTTAGTGTGTAGTGAGGACTATTACTCTGTCTCACTCAGGCACAGCACCGTGCAGAGAAACACAGAGCTGCCCAGACACATCTTTTCGTAACCGCGGTTTAGCTGATGCTGACTAATGTGTTTTCAATTAAGTATGGAGATTTTAATAAGTAATTGAATATCCATCAACAGCACTACAATACAAGAGCAAAACTTCAACCAACTGTAGCCTATAGGTAATGTAACATTACGAATTGGTAGTCTATGAAAACTATTACCCCGATGCCGAGTTTAGTTTTATTTTCATTTTGTCGGAGTCGGAGAATTTCACTGTTTGTATGTGGCGGTGCAGGCAACAGGTCACAAACACTGTGTTACTCTGCCTCACTCACAGAGCTGGCAAGGCATCTTCGGAAGTGTGCCATTTTTAAATCATGACACTTTCAATTATCGGACAAAAAAATGTCAGCAAAAAAACATCAGCAGATATCGGCCATTGGCTGACCCTGATGTCTAAAACACTGTCATGGAAAAACCCATATCAGTTGACCTCTACTTCAAAGGCCTTCTTTTTTTAAGACAAAACCTGCCATATCAGTAACCAGGCTTTTATTAAACTCTTTTACATTAGTTATGTGCATTCATAGTAATTTGGCTTAACGGGATGCCCATCGATGGGTCACTTTGTACAGTGAATTAGAAGATTAATGCACATTCCAAGTGTAAATGTGCATTAACAAGTTGGATGGAAACTTGGTAATGTCTGTTTAAATAGATTCAGTCTCACAACAGCATATTACTGCGATCAGCACAAATTTCACTTTTTTAATACTTGTGCATTGTTTAAATTATTGTACAGAGCCTGGTATATGCTCAATGTCTACCCTACCACAAAAGGTACATCATGATGTCATTGGGATGCATGTGGATAGCTGCATATGCTTACATAGATTTCCATCTTCCTGTAGAGCCCATAGTTGAGCAGGAGATTGTGGGTCATGCGAATTCTGTGGGGTTTCATGGGATGGCCCTGGCCATAGTAGTAGTTCCCAACATCACCTGGATAGTTAAAACAAACAAACATTAACTTAATGCTCTCCAACATGCCCACTACAACAAAAAAAAAAAAAACATAAGCCTAATGTTCACAAATGACTAAGTGTCTATGTTTGGGGATGTAATAGCTATAATTGTCAAAAACACTATGACAAACCACACAAGTTAAACAGGCTGGCATACAGCATCACGTCATGGGCATAACCTGCATACATTTCGAAGAAACAACACCTTGGTTGTTAATAAACTTGCTAGAAAAACAGGTGCATTTGACAAATGGCATCGTCCGGTGATGGTAAATTACTATTTACCAAAAATACATTTCAAGACTTAAATGGCCAGAGTAGCCTACCACCATGTTTAATTCATATGCATTAATCAGCCGCCATTAAAAGGGAGCCCATGTCACGTCTTACTGTCTAATACCAAAATGTAACGTAATGTACAGTGAATCCAATCAGGTTTACAAGAGCCCCACTCGTGGCTGCCTCCAGTTCAAGCATTTGGCCGAGTGCATGCAATCCATCACGTAACTCTGTCGCTACATAAGCCGAATTCAGTGGGTTTAAAAGGCATGCTAGGAAGTTACTGGCCGGCTGCTGCACATCAAACTTGGGACGCATTACCAGAAAGAGGAAATTGGCTAGCTAGCTAGGCCGAGTAAGCCGCTAAATAACTTGCATTTTGTCGTTATAAACCTTTTCTGCAACAGAAAAGTAACCTAAGCTTGTGGTCAGACTATAAAATAACAAACATTGACCAACGACTCGCGACCCAGACATTTTAGACACTGCTTCGCACGAATAACCCGGGGAAAGGACGTTAGCCAAATGATGTTGGCTGTCCTACTACCGAACCAGTGGCATAGCTAGCTGTCTGGCTAACAAGTTGTGGAATCTCAGGACGCATACAAAGCAAGCAAGACAGGCACTCAATCTGAGACTAAGAGCGGACCACCCAGTACAATAACTAAAGTTACATTGCCAATATTAACGTTAGGTTTCATATAAAATGTCCGGACGACTCGTGATGCTAACGGGATGCTGCATGCCTCCCTGCAGCGGAGACAATTAGCTAACAAGACAGAGCTAGCCGCTAGCAATTACCTAGCCAAGCGGCTAGCCGGCTGAACTCGTTTACTTGCCACTATCACATCGCAAAAGAAAGCTATTAAATTAGTTTAACTCCAAACGTCTAATTTAGTTTTGCCCACCACCAGTCTGTATATAATCAGGCGAGGCTTTGTCGTATTTCTTACCATCATAATAATAGCAAACTTTCTTCTTTGTTCCTTGAGAAGTCAGCGCCATTTTACCTCCAATTACTGCCTGAGCCTGCCGGGCTTTCTACGCAACGACTAACTTCAGTCGGAACTTGCATTTAGTGCGCTCTACCAATCGCATTACATCTTTCACTTCTGGGGCGTTTCTTTAGCTTATTTGGACCAACCACTTCGCGGGACCTAAGTGTTTTCTTCACAGTAATGTATCACAGTTCCACAATTAAAAAATAAGAAGATGGAGACGTAAAACATTGCCAAACAAAGCCTACTATTAACAAGTATTTTGCTCAATTAACAATAGGCCTGAAAGTTTTAAACGCGTAATAAGCCATGATTAGCCTACCTATTCCACTTCACTGAAACCTGGCTGAAACACATAGCTGCAGCAGGTGTGTAGGTCTTCTTTCTCAATAAGAAACAATAATACGAGTCAGTCTTATTTTTGTAGGTTTGGGCACTGCCAGTTCTCACTTAGCCTATAAACGGTTGACCATGACTGATTCTGTTTTGTTGTGCATTGGTAGGGGTGGTGGTGATAAAGTTGAAATGTTTATCACATGTTCTGCCACAGCTTGTAGAGAAAACACTTCAGTGGCTCACCGCTTAATCATTTTTGGGGTTATATGAAATTAAAGTGTTTTTTTTCTTTCTTCTGGTAGGCCTATTTGTAGTTCAAGCAACAGTAAGTGGATTTGGCTTAAAGGTCATATTCACAGGAAGTAGGCTATCCACAGGAATGCAGCTATCCACAGTTCATTTTTCATTTTAGGTTTTCTGCCGTATTTTGTGGTAAGGGAAATCAAGGTGATGTGCATAAGACATATAAAAGAGACTAGCTGATAATAGGCTGCTTGCATGTTAATAGCGGGACTTTCTCAGGTCTATGGGTATGCTAGGATTCTTCTTTGCTCAGTTTGGCACATTGTTACATACAGTATTCTGAGTCCATACTGTCTTTGCAGTTGCGAAAATACATGTTGTCCAAAGCACTTTCTGTGACTTCAAATTGTGTCTTTGTATTCATCATAAGCCAGTTCTTTTCTTCAAATGAGTCTTTATCTCTGTGTGTGTGTGTGTGTGTGTGTGTGTGTGTGTGCGTATGTGTGTGCGTGTGCGTGTGCGTGTGCATGTGTGCATGTGTGTGTGTGTGTGTGTGTGTGTATACACACTGTGGTATTCCTCTATCCATTCACCAGGCCAGTGTGCTGTATGGCCTTCCTCATCTAATCAACTAATTCCTCCTCACACTTTAAGTCACACACATTAAGTCATTGTCCACTGCAATTTATCTGTTTATTTTTCTGTATCTTATCCATTACTGCACCTTATCTTGCCTTATAATGCAATTTATCTGCTACTGTGCTTTACCTTTTACCTTGCACCTTTGTGCGTATATATATATATATATATATATATATATATATATATATATATATATATATATATATATATATATATATACACTTACAATAAAGTAAACCTACCTACCTACCTACCTCTTTCCTTCCTTCTTCCCAGGATCTCAGGAACAGCTTTAGCTCTATTATGAACAGTACAAGGGCTTCAAGATTCTGTTCAACAGTGAAACGATGAAAACTCAAGGGACAGGTGAGACCATAAAAGTTTTGTGTCATTTCGGCCTTTCGTACATAATAGACAGTGTTTTTGGGGACTGACACTGCAAACTTTTCAAACCATCCTCCCAAGTGGAATATGTTTCCATGTGGTTAGGTAAAATGTGAAAATCACTGATATCACAGCCTCAACCTAACAACAACACATTATGTTCTTGTAAATTCACCACTGTGTGCAGCCAGAATGACAATGAGAGGACGATTTTGGATAATAGCAGTGGGACAACTCCTCCACACATTGTCAAAGGCAAAACAACAAACATAAGCACCAGTTGGCATGTTGATAATGGTTGCATATACTCCTTACTATTTATTTTACCAACAGCGGCAAGTTACAGAAGATCACAAACCCTTTTGGGTTGTCCCATCACCATCGACCTCAGCCTGAAATACATTCAGCTGTCTGTAATGGCGCCCAAAGCAGAGGATTTGGTTTTGGGAAGTGGGAAGTGTGCATGGCACATAAGTCTTTGCTAATCCAGAGGTCAACTGAAATTTCAAGACCTGGCAAGGTAACTGCACTGAAAAAAAAAATCAGATAACTGCATTGAAAACAACAGATTGTTGGTGATTACATGGCAATAGCCAGTCTTCTGCTTGAAGACCTTGCTCATCCCCTACACAAAAAAATAATGGGGCCAGTACCGGTTCTTCATAGCGATGCCATAGAAGAACCTTTTTGCAGTGCTTGAAAGAACTGTCGAGGCAACAGTTCTTTAAAGAACCATTTGACGCTGATATGGCATAGCATAGCCCATTATGATCTGAGGCTCTGAAAAGCCATTTCTATTGTAAACCTTTTACATAAAGTAATGCTTCAACACCGAGTTTTTACTCTCCATGGAACCATCCAGAGATTTAAAGAACCATTTAAGCACCTTTATTTTTAGAGTGTACTGCCTTACTGCTCTTGAATAAAGCCACTATTTGAATACTCTTTCATTCATATGTCTATTCTTCAAGAGCAGTCCTTGGTCACATGGTCATAGAATATGCTTTTGGCAAAAAATATTGAATCACACCTGGTTGACTTCTGTGCCTGTGCCTGCTTTGCCTTTCATTATTATTTTGAGCCCAGTAAAAAAAGCTATTAAGGAAGAGTCCAATTTGGAGACAGATGTGCAAATAGTCACCTCATATTCAATAGTACATTTTACATAGTAAAACAGTACACAAAAAATATTACAACCTGAAAGCTAAAACATAAAAAGAATGTTCCACTCAAAAAAATGTTACACTCAAAAATGTAGAAAACAGTGCTTGTCTACAACAGTCTGTGGTTGTTGGTGGATAGAAGGCTTCCTGTGCAGGTGTTGGGCTATATTCTCCTGGTTTGCTTGTATGATAAGGTGTATGCATGCAGCAAGCCTAGTGTGAGATGTGCAGGTGTGTCCTGGTAAATAGTAAATACCAGCTATGGGCACACTTAGAAGAACCATCATGCAAATGCTCCACATCATCTTCTGTGTTTTTATACTGTGAAAATGTGACAGTGCCACCACCTGCTGTAGCATATGTTCTACAGTGTGTTCTAGGCTGACCAGGGAAAATACTGCGTGCAATTCTGTGTGCATTGCACACAAGACTTCTTTTGAGGCCTGAGACACAAAGGAATAAACATTTTTTGGATGTGGCCTAAGCTCCCTTTTCCACTTCTGCAAGTTGGTGCAACTAAACTAAATGACCACATGATGGCGCCCAATGCTCATTTTCAATAATTTTGTGGCAGACTACATCAGGTTTTTACACAGTCCATCTTGCTTATTACAAAGCATATGCTTATAAACAGCTTAGTACAAATGTATTACATGTAACCTAAACAACATTCCTTATGCATTTTTAGCAGTCAAAAGGGTGATCAAGCAACTTTTGTACCAGTATGTCTTGTCTGTATTTTTCCATCTTCAACATCAAATGATTAAATCTTCAGTTAACCCATATATGAAATGAATGCATGTACGCATTCCCTTTGCTAAGGTTATATAATTGCATGGAACCAGGTTCAGTATGTGTAGTGTTAGGCAAGTGCCCAGAGATGAATTTCAATAAACCAGAGTGTTTATGAAATTTTATAACAATACGGTGTAGGTTTTACAAAAATATTGTCTAGCTTATGCATTATTCAAAGAAATCCACACCCACACGCTAACAATATAAACTCAAACACTCATGCTGATGTGAAATACTATGTGGTTAGTAGTTGTGTCCAGACCACAGTTACTCAGGATAAGATGTTGATGTAGCCGACATCACCGCACACTTGTGGACACTTCTGCTTGTAGGCCACAGGAAAAACAAACCGCTACAATAGTGTAACTGCCTGGATGCCCGATTTGTAATGTAGTATGTCATTGTTTATAGAATAGGTGTTCAACGACACGCATTATGCTTATAAGATGCTATTAGAATAGAAAGTCATATTCTGTGCTGCACGATGTACTACCGTGATTACAATATGATATTTGTTCATATTCCTAAAGAGATGTGGTAGTGTAAATGTGTAACAAGCCAATGAGATGTAGGACATGTGTAATAAAGAGTCTGAATTGATTACTTATTACTCGACTTTGTACAACCTAAGAAAACTTACTGTAACTGTCATACTGTTAGGGTTTATGTTTGCTTATGATAAGATCCCTTCCCTCACCCATTGAAAGGACAGGAAACCAACTTAAGTAGGTAACCAACATTTATTTACCATTATCAACTTTACAATAAAACCAGTAACATCTTTAAACATTAGCAAAATAAAGAACAAAATCGGTCAAACGTATTTACAGAGACAAAAAAAGCAGATCAAGGCTCACATTTAACACATAACAACTCTGCTTCTTTTAAAACTTCAAATGTGAACATAGCAAGCTCAAATGTGTTTCTTTTTTTCTGTTTAGCCAAGATGAAAATTAAATTGCGATTTTTTAAACAAACAAGACAAAGCCTTCTGAATATTTAAAATGGTTCTCTATACACCACAAAATACTTAAATTTGGGTTAAAATATAGGAATGTAGAAAGTTGGCAAGTCTTTTTTTTCATCTTTTCTCAATTTCCTCTTTTTTTGCCCCTCTAAACAGTCACTTTGTGAGGTGGTGTGCACCTCTCGCCTTCCTGTTGAACTAACATCGTTAGCATCTGTGGGTGTTGGGAGATGCACTGTCTCGACTCCAACTCTTACACACGTGTTCAACCCCCTTCTGACACTGAGTCCCATCTGTGTGGATCAGTTGAGTTCCAGATCATTGAGCCATAATCAGGGAAGTGAACTAGTGAATCTAGTTTTGTCTGTTGTTATTATTCTTAAAGAAAGTGGCACAAGGAGTCTTTTTTCACATACATGTGTATATATACATATACATATATCCATGTATATATACATATGTATACATATACACATATATATAAATATATATATATATTTGTATTTTTTCTTGAAAAACAGTTCGCGGTCCTTGTGAAGTACAATCACTCTTTCTGTTCGGATGGTGCGGGTGTTGAGCTGGTCTCCTCTGTTGGTTTTGTGGGCTCAGCAGGGGCGGCGGCAGCAGCAGCCTCTTCCTTGGGGGGTGCTGGGGCCTCCTCAGCCTTGGCAGGGGTCTCCTCGGCCTTGGGAGCTTCAGCAGCAGGGGCGGCCTCCTCAGCCTTGGCCTCCTCCTTCTTCTCCTCAGGGGTGGCGGCAGCGGCAGCTGGGGCGCTCTCTTCAGCCTTCTCCTCCACAGGGGTGGCGGCAGCGGCAGCCTCCTCCTTGACCTCCTTCTCCTTCTTGTTCTTCTTCAGGGAGATGCCCTTGAACTTGAAGGAGTTCTTCAGGGAGAACTTCTTCTTCTTCTTCTTGGGGGTCTCTTTGGTGGCCTCGCCCTCGGGCTTGGCAGCCTCGCCCTCTGCAGCTGGAGCGGGCTCAATGGCGTCGCCAGCCCCCTCCTCTTTGGCAGCCTCGGCCGAGCCATTGGTGGTGGCGGCGGCGTCGCCCTCAGCTTTGGCAGAAACATCACCGTTGGTCTTGACATGTCCATTCTCCTGGAGAGACACAAAGAAATTTGGAAATTGAATATCAAATATCTATAAATGGAATTTCGGTCATATAAATGATTGTTTTTGAACAAGGAACAGGTTTTCAGCTGAATTAGCCCAAGCGAAATGTTATTACTGCTGTGAGGTCGTCGACCAACATATCGTTGATCGACTGCATCGTGCATAATGAATGGGTTTGAGGTGACGCCTTGTAGTACCTCGCACAATCGTAGGGGGGCGACCTAACAACGCACAGACGCGGCGTATGCAAGCGGTCGCGACAGCAGTCTTGAGACAAAAGGCTGGAATCGATCTGTGCATCGTTTCGAATTCCATTATGCTTCCCAAACGTTGTCGTCGACAACAAAATCGCTTTCCACGAATTGCCACCAAGGTAAACACAAACAATAACCAAATGGAACTTAAATAACTAGGATTTGATAACTTTTTGACTGAATATCTATTTGATAAATCCTGCCACTGCATGTAGACATGCATGGTAGTCTCCCCGTCTAGACTCGCCACCTCATGCGTCTGCCATCGATGTCGCTCGCTCTGGAAGCGTCAAATGATTAAGAAAAGGGAAAATAATAATTATGTATTGTGTGCATTACCCTGCAATGTAGTGTATCCCGATTTTTTTTTACAAAAATATTTCTTTTCTACAATCAACCAAAATGAGGACAGCAGACGACAGTAATTTAGCCATTCTCCATTAATGCCCTCTCTTGCACCTCGTTACCTATCGAGATCATGAATCCAACCAGCCAACCAAAATCGGTTTATCAGACACAAGACTGCACATTTTCACATTTACACACAATAAACACTATCTCGCAAAGTGAATTTTGATGGACAACTCTACTTCTGGACACGCGCATCATTTGCGCCTCTCCAGCCTTTCCAAATCACAGAAGCGCACAAGACGGATTCTCTGTATTGTCTGTAAGCAACGAAGTAGCCCATTACAACCATATGCCGCAAAATCAGAATTCGATACAAACAAGGTTCGACTACACTTTCCCTATTTCCCAACAATGAGAGAGATACTAGGAGAGTGGAGCGCGTTCTGCCTCGATGTGGGTGTGTCTCCACAACAGCGTGGTCGTAACCGAGGAACCATAGCCTACCTGTCCGTTTGTCTTGACGGCAGCCGGGTCAGCAGCGGCGGCTTTCCCCTCGACAGCCACTCCTCCCTTTGATGCCTGGGATCCCATGGTAATGAATTAGGGTTTTTGGAAAGGAAATGAAAATAATCTAAATCGAAGAGTTGAAAAATAAATCCAGCCCAAGGAGGGTGTTGCGCATCCAAGCCTTAAAGGAATTTCGTTTTATTCCTTAAGAATGGAAAAAAAATCAGACTTCTCCAGACGTTGCAGTGCCCGAACCGCTCCTACCGTGAGAAGGAACCTACTACTACCAGTACCAGTTGAACAGCGCTTCAAGATAACCAAATGCACCACCTATGGGCGTGGTCCCATAAGTTTAACCAATCTGAGAATACGAACAAGAGTTTCTCCGCCCTTTTTAGACCCCCCCAACTCCCCCTCCTTTTCCCACCCTCTAATGGCAAAGAGGCCTGTGCCATTTTTAACATCATCGTTTGGAATGCCGATCAGTCTCCATACCGGCCTTGTTAAAATAAAAAACATGAGGTATAATTAAAGTAGTAGATGCGGTCTTATAAATGGCAGACGAATTCATCTTTTTTTTTGACACATGATGGCACAAGCTACAATTTTAGGAGAGACAGTCGTAAAATGTTATGCTACAGTCGACACCAACATGGAGTAACCTCCAGTGATGTCAGAGATAGCTCACGGTAGTCTAATCATTAACCAGCCATGTCTTGTGCCTCATATCGTCATTATGGAATTACCAGGTTCAAAACTAGTGCTTGTTTGATGTTCTCTTAAAGGGTCTTTATCAAATATCAAATGTGTAAAAACAAGCATAAAGCACACTGATGTCACAACTGATATAAACCTGTTGATACAGTGTGTCTCAATGTTTTTGGCATATCATTTTTTGATTTTTAAACGCTCAAGACCTTTTTCTATTGAAATGTGTCACTCATTGCAATATTTTATTATTTCCCAATGAAATAACAACATAACAAAATATGATCCAAACCCATGACAACACAGCTGTCTTAGGGGAGGTCTTTAACGGCACCAAAATGCTGTTACATCTGCTTTAAATGGAAATAGTGCTGGTGTCTCTACCCCAACTCATAAATCATTCCACCCCTCCGTGGCCTTGCAGAGTGACATAAAGTATCCACTGTCTGTGGAGGAATGACAAGCATGCAAGCGCTCACGAAGAATTTTTCACCTCATTTGTGTCTGGCCTCTATTGCAGAACAACTCTAACCTCTGGGTAAATGTGTGAAAGGGGTTATGAGGGTGTAACTGCTCTTTTTAGAATCAGGAGGGCAGATGCATGAATAACCTCCTCTATTCAACACAAGTCTCTTTTATTTTCTTGCGGTGCTCTTCAACACTTTTTTTTTTTCAAAAATGTGGTTTATTTTTAATTGGTCTCATCCTTTCTTTTTTTCTTTCTTTCTTTCTTTCTTTCTTTCTTTCTTTCTTTCTTTCTTTCTTTCTTTCTCTGTCTCATTCTGTCCTTCTATCTTTCTTTCTATCTCTTCAAAAGCCAGTCTGTGTGAAAGCTTGTCTTTGTAGAGGACAGTTATGGCTGTGGAGCTGGCCGTCGCCAGAGACGTGTGACACACACACCACCGTAGCCACTATGGACATTTCACACGCGTTCAGTTTAGACGGCCCCGGTCAATCATTCACATTTATGTGTCTTCTTTTTTTACTTTTCAATCCCACCCATGTACACAGCACCTATTGTGGCACCACTGCCAGCTGTGCATGTAAATGAGCTCTCTTGATGGTCCGCTGATGGGACAGTGGATAGGCCTGATAGGTGAAAACCCGGCTATCAAAAAGCACTTTACCTCCAAGGCCGCTTGGGACACAACGGGGGAATGCTGGCGGGGGGGGTGGGGGGTTAAGGGGTGAGGCTGTCAAAGGGAGGTGTCGAACCATCCACCCCCCACCCCAGGCTACCAAGACGAAAAGACCAGACTCCGATGAGTCTCCAGCATGCACGTCATGCACCAGGTGGCATGACTTGCCGTACGCGCACGCATAAACAAATACCCTCTCATCTCGCATGTGGACCCTCCGAGAGCCCAACAACAAGGCCTTTCAGAAGTGCATAATAGGGTCAAGCCTGGTAACCCCAGGTCAAGACACCCCAGAGAGAGAGTTCACGGACTTAAACCCCTTCAGGAGACCAGTGCTCATTGTTAGTTTATTATTGTGTCTGAATTACTTTTCTTCTGCTTCATGAGTTTTTTCAAGTTGAACAAGTTCACTGCTGGGAAAAAGGGAATCCTATTATAGTATACTATACATAAATGGAAGGAATCAATCTGGGCCAGATGAATCCAGGTCAAACAGGCATGTCATATTGCTGAGTAAATTGAATTCTCAGGAGAACAGGAGTCCCATAAAACCTGATAAGAGGCGAAACCTTTGATAAAGTCATTACAGACTGGCCGCTTTTTTGCAGCCAGCGATCGGGCAACGTTACAGTGTTGTTGTCAAGCATGTGACAGAGAGATAGTGAGATACTCGATACAGTGTGTGGGCGAGTTTGTCAACTTTAAAGAAATGAGAATAGTCAGGCTGTGGTTTTTACTCTCACTCTTCCCTCTCTCTCTCCCTCCCTCTCTCTCCTCCCTCTCTCTCCTCCCTCTGTCTCCTGCTTTCCTTGCTCTCTCTCTGTATCTAGCTATCTCTGGCCTTGAGGCCGTGGACTGGTTTCAGCGACGCTCGACGTGGGGCATCTTATCTCTTCTTTTTTTTTCAAGCCTTCCCAGAGTCAATGGCTCTTTTTGTTGGCTTGCCCGGATTTCATGCCTGAACACTGAGTGAGATTTATATCCTCAAAAGGCACTATTGTTCTCCTTTCAGAAAGCCAACTGATGAGCATCACAAGCTGGGGTGTGGGGAGTGGGGTGAGTGAGTGAGTGAGTGAGTAAGAGAAAGGAGAAGGGTTGGGGGAGAGATAGACAGAGAGAGAGAGAAAGTGAGAGAGAGAGAGTCATTGCATACATCAATGGATTCATAGCTTTCGAAGAAAAGTCAATTGTTAGTATATACAGTTCTGACTGATGTTGCCTCCGACTCTCTTGGTGAGTGCTTTTTGCTAGCTTAGACAGACTCGGACGAGACCTCATCTGGGACTTTTGTGTGTCACTTATCTGCTTAAGGCTTCAATTTTCTCTCCAGTTTTTTTTTCTTTCATTAGTCTCCTGTTTGCAGTGAGTTGGGGTCTGCAACATGACCCCCTCTCTAATCTCTGGTGGTTATTGATCCATAAAAAAGTGCTAAGATTCTTAGCTGTGTGTCGGAGACAATAGCAG
The DNA here is from genome assembly GCA_030347295.1 of Setipinna tenuifilis. NCBI lineage: Eukaryota > Metazoa > Chordata > Actinopteri > Clupeiformes > Engraulidae > Setipinna > Setipinna tenuifilis. The sequence goes on from CM059283.1 coordinate 18,710,247, forward strand.
CATATGGTGGTGTCTTCTAGGAGCCAGATGTCCAAGGTGGAGGGGCCTGGCTGGCAAGAAAAATAATCTTGACTTTAGCTTTGAGCTCAGGGCACTGCAAAAGGTTGAGGTCAGAAGGTCAAAGGGCATTCCCCATTCTTTGATCGTCCTCACGTCTGTAACCCAGGCCTTGTCGTCACACTGAGAACATAATAATAATAATAATATGCTGGGAGAAACAAGGTCCTGGTCACCATTACACTCTCATATAGACGAGCCTGTGTGGACACAAGTCAGCCATGACAGCATGCACCACATAGTTAGTTGGTCTGGATGAAAGTTGAAATAGCCACATCTTTTCCATGAAAAGTTGATTCATAAACAGCTGTCTGTCACCAAAAACAATCAAGTACATACTCCTAATGTCTTTGCTTACACTTTTGGTGTTTTATTTGCACTGTTATTTGCACAGCTTAGTAACAGCAAAACTTACCCAGGGATGTCCCTGAAATTCTAGTGGTTGGAGCTATTGGTCTTAGTATGATATCTTCTGCTTAGAGATAGACTAGTTTCATTTCATCATATTCAGTAAGGAAATTTCATTGGATGAAAGATCAGTGGCTTTTATGTGAAGGTGGAAGAGCTGGAATTTACCTGAAACACCATTTGCCATCAAAAGGGTAGTGGCTTCTGGCTCGCCTGGCTGCCCAGAGTTGCAGGGTGATGCAGTAGGGGATTTCCATGAGAAGGTTTCGCTGAGGGGGTTCCAGAAGCTCTTGTGTGTTGTGTAAGGTCACTCACGGTTATCTGGCATCTTTCACTTTCATTTTCTCCATTGAGCAGCTATATTTGACTAGCTGCTGTTAGAGCTCTCGCTCTTCCAGTCTGTGTGTGTGTGTGTGTTTATGTGTGTGTGTGTGATCTCAAAGTGAAAATATCTGGCTGTGACCAGGGAAAGTCCCACAAACACCCAATAATATCAGTAGATATCTTAGTATTTTACTCACATCCCCATTGAATCGCTCAAAATGAAAGTGAAGTTTGTCTTTGGTAATATCTTTATTGTGTCCTAGTTTTTTTTAATCTAACAGGTTCTTATCTGTACAACTTCTGCACTCTCACACAAACACACACATTCGCACCTTACAGACAGGCTGGCTCTGTGCCCTGCTGCATTCTCCGGTAGCAATGCGATGACCCCGTCCAACCGCTGCTATGTTGTCCGTGAACTGACCATCACGCCACTGCCAAACCGCTAACAAACCGGTCGCTAATGACTCTCCTCACGCGGACATCTTGTGAAAAAAAATAAAAAATAAAACACTGCTCAGTGTCCCGGGCCCTTGTCTCCCAGCAATCCCTAAATGAGAAAAACGGTTTGTTTACCGCACGGGGACGGGATTTTGTGAATTAAATTAGGCCAACTGCTTCGAGCAGCGCGAGTATTGCAAACAGATGTGTCTCTGTCTCCCCACCAGCACACCTCTCTCTTCTCAGTTTTTTTTTTCATATTCACCCTCTCCTCAGGTTCTCTCTCTCTCTTTCCCTTTCCCCCACTCTCTCTTTCTTTCCCTTTCACTATCCTTATGGTATGCTGTTGTGCATAAACGGCCCAAGTACAGTATAGCAGCCATGTTAGGTAGGGTAACAACCCTCCCTCTTTGATAGAGCGACGGAGGAAAGTGAGAGACTAGATGGATGAAAAAAAAACAAAACAAAAGGGAGGTGGGGGGGGGGGTAGGTCGCTCTGTATGTAGCTTGGGGCTGCAGATTGAACCGTTGAAAACAATGGGACCACAGGTGAGGTGAGAAGATAAGACTCGGAGTGGCCAGTGCTTGTCTGAGGCACTGCCATTTTGACAGACAGCAGAGTGAATGGATTTGGCAGTGGGGTCTGACCAGTGCTCTAGTTTCCTGTAGGCCTCCATTTCTTTTTGTTCTCTGTTTTTTTTTTTTTCATGTTTTCCACTGTTATACCTCAATCTGTGTCTTTGTGCTTCTCTCTCTCTCTCTCACACACACACACACACACACTCTCTCTCAGTCAGTGTTTTTTACTCTATCACAAATGCACACCTATTGCTCTATCTGAGCCTCTTGACAACTCAATGGCATTTGGTAAGAGAAAGATAGAAAGAGACAGAGCGAGAGAAAGAGAGAAGGAGAGAGAGAGAGAAGGAGAGAGAAGAAATAGGAAAATGAGCGAAGAAGTGCTGAATGCGCTGCCACCCATGAAAGGATGAAAGGAGAAGCGTCTATTTTTGCTCCACAGCGTGGGCTCAGCAGCCATCCTCCACACTCAAGATTGTGCACGCGCAAGCACACACACGCAACACACACACACACACACACACACACACACACACACACACACACACACACACACACACACACACATTCACATTTACATTTAAACACACACACACACACACACACACACACACACACACATTCACACACATTCACACACACACACAGTCACCCGTGACTATGAGGAAGTGAGGCCCATTCTTGAGAAACACATCCATGGCTGGGAGAGACAGTTTTATTATGCCGGGATCATGTGCCTCTGCATCATCTAGTAAAGGACCCATCTCTCACCCCAGAAAGAAATAAAAAAGGGAAAAAAAAAACTCGGGGGGGGGGGGGGGGCACAGATTGGCTGGTTGACGATGGCGGCTGTCTGCTGTGCTGTGGGGTTCAGATCTGGAGATTAGAACTGCGTTTTGGGTAAGGGTGTGGGGGGTGGGGTGGGGTGGTGTGTGTGTCTGTGTGTGTGTGTGTGTGTGTGGTGTGTGGGGGGGATTATAATCCCTCTCTATTGTTGTAATCGCTGAAAGCTGTTTGGGGCGGTCAGCATTTTCATTATGCAACAGCATTCCAATTAGTTTAACCTCTTAAAAACACCAGACAATGGATTATACTCCACATGCGCGACATGTAATAACACTGGAGCTAATACACTCCACTCATACACTCACTCACCTATGCCTAACCATATTTTTGTGGCTGGTGTGTGTGTTTGAGTGCAATGAGCTTAGTGTTACTGTAGCACTACTCTATTCTGTGTGTGTGGATAAGCATTAGTGCACAGAAGTGAGGAGAGGTTGGACGCAGGTTAAGGGCAGTGGAACACACAGATGGGTAGGCACTGCCCCAGTCCATGACATGCCAACCTGGATATGTACATATGGGGGGAAAAATGTACAGTACTGTATGTGAGTGTGTGTGTGTGTGTGTGTTTGTTTATACATGTGTGTGTGTGTGTGTGCTCGTGTGTGTGTGTGTGTTCTCGTATCACCCTGTGTGTATTATTATAATTGCATGCCACCCTCCCCCTCCACGCACACATGCACAGACACACACCCACTCTCTCCCTCTCTCTCTCTCTATCTCTCTCTCTCACACACACACACACACACACACACACACACACACACACACACACATGCGGTTTACATCTGTTGTCATAGTAATAAGGTCAGTGGCACGCTTATATGTCAGAAGGGATTAACGCTTACTCATGACTATTTGGCTTTGACCAACCCCTCCTCCCTCTTTACTATGAATGTGCATGTGTGTGCAGGGGAGTATGTGTGTGTGTTGTATTTATACAGAAAAATAGCATACAAGCATACAATATGTGAGTGTGCTAATGTTGAGACTTCGAGACACACACACCCACCTACCCACCCACCCACAAACACACAGACACACACACACACACACTTATAAGTTTCAAGTCTGGTCCTAGTCTGCATGTTTGTAAATATGTCAATATTTGCCTAATGAGAGTGAATCTCAGTCTTGTTGTGGAGCTCTCACACTTGGGGCTGGACAGCACATCTTGGCACATTCAAGTGTGGGGTGACAGCCTAAAATGAAAGAGAAAAAGACAGAACAAAAGGAAAGGGAGAGATAGAAAGAGACAGAGATAGAAAGAGAGAGAGGCAGATAGAGACAGAGAGGGATAGAGAGAGATGGGGAGAGAGAGAAAGAGGGATAGAGAGAGGCAGAGAGGTAGTGAGAAAGAGGGATATGGAAAGGGAAAGAGGGAGGGAGAGAGGGATAGAAAGAGAGGGGGAGATAGAAAGAGAAAGCAAGAGAGAGATAGAGACAGACAGACAGAGACAGAGAGGGCTAGAGAGAGAGAGAGATAGAGATGCAGAAAGGGCTAGAGAGAGAGAGAGAGAGAGATAGAGAAGGGCAGAGATGTAGAGAGAAAGAGGGATGTGGAGAGGGAAATAGAGAGAGAGATAGCAGAGATAGCATACTGATGAATGGGATGATGGCACACTAACCCACTAATGCTGCAGCTGCACTGCCAGTGGGCCTCGGCTGTCCTACTGAACCACACACACACACACACACACACACACACACACACACACACACACACAGACACACACACTCACACACACACACAGACACACACACTCACACACACACAAGCATGCACACACACACACACACACACACACACACACACACACACACACACACACACACACACACACACACACACACACACACACACACAGCTGTCATTTAATTCATTAGTCCCATAATACGGATGTCTTAAACTTCACAATCGTGTACATTATAGGTTAAAACAAGGTCTTTGTGAGGGGTCAACAAAACCAGAACGACATGTACAAACACATGTATACACACAGACACAGAGACAGAGACAGAGACACACACACACACACACACACACGCCCGCATCATTCACAGTCCCTAACACAGCACATTAGGCTGACTGACGGAATAGCCTTCAGTGGCTTTTAAAAAATGATATCGGGGGAGGGGGGACAAGGAAGGGGGTTTGTGGAGCAAGAGACAGAGAGAGAGAGAGAAAGAGAGAGAGAGAGAGAGAGAGAGAGAGAGAGAGAGAGAGAGAGAGAGAGAGAGAGAGAGAGAGAGAGAGAGAGAGAGAGAGAGAGAGAGAGAGAGAGAGAGAGAGAGAGAGAGAGAGAGAGAGAGAGAGAGAGAGAGAGAGACCTGGGCTGGTCACTGCTGAGCGATGGAGCCAGAGCAATTTAGTCAGTGTCTTAGCATACAGAGAGGTGCATTAAGGAGGCCAGTCCATCTGAGCCCTGCTGGGGAAGATAAGCCCAAGGTTTTTTCGGTTGACAGAGGCTAAATCTAATTAATGGCAAACGGACAGACTGCTAAACTTGTGTGTGTGTGTGTGTGAGAGAGAGTGTAAGTGTGAGTGTGTGTGTGTGTGTGTGTTTGTGGGGGATGGGTTTTGTTTACTGTACATACATTGGATGCTAAGTTAGTGAATGTGTGTGTGTGTGAGTGAGAAGTCATTATGTTTATAGTGGGATTATAGTGTTGATGAGGTGTGTGTGTGTGTGTGTGTGTGTGTGTGTGTGTGTGTGTGTGTGTGTGTGTGTGTGTGTGTGTGTATTGTCTGTGTGTGTGTGTATTTGTAGTATGGGGTCAGAGTGTATCTGTGTCTTCTGCTCGCTAACTTAAAATGCTTTGGCCTTTTGCTACTGTCTCCATCTCTGCCTTTATCGCAATGCGATCTGTGAGCGCTTATCTTCCGCCCTCCAATTCTAACTGGGCCCCTTTTCTCGCTCATGCTCTTCCTCCTCCTCTTCCTCTTCCAGCCCATTCCCCTAATTGCCTCCATCTCTTTTTTCCCTCTCCTCCCTCTTCTCTATATGGTCCTCACTCTCCCTTTTCAGTCTACCGTCCACCCTTTTAATCCCTCTTTTTCTTTCCGTCTCTCCCCTACTTCTCAAAACTCAGGGATCTCATTCAATGCACGATCCCTTGCATTTCAACGTGTGAAACTCCCACCGCCACCCCCCACCGCCACCCCCCCCCCTCCCTGTAGCAGCAAGCCATCTTCCCCTCTCCCAAGGTGAGTGGCAGCGGCCCTCCCACCCCTGGCGCTCGTTAAATCCCTTCTTTTCTTCCCTCTGCGGGCAGGCTGGGAGAGGATGAGTAGGCCTGGGTCATTATCGACATCTTTTGTGGAGGGTTTTTGAGAGACTTCTGTCGAAAAAAATACTCCCCGCCCCCTCCCCCTACCATCACTATTAAGACCACCAAACATGTACTGCTGCCAAACTAGGTCACTAACCAGTCACTACATTAACACACACACCCCCACTCACACACTCCACACACACACACACACACACACACACACACACAGAGCCTTTTTTCTTTTACATATACACTCCACACCTACTTCAAATGTCCCAACTTCAAAACAGCGACTACATGTAATGTTCTTGTATCATTTTGTAGAGTTAGTCTCTTGCTGAGATGGACCTTTCTAGAAAAAGTAAAGCATTGTGTATCCTCTCAAGTGCATGCCCATGGTGAGTGTGTGTGTGTGTGTGTGTGTGTGTGTGTGTGTGGTGTTAAAATTTGCTTTTATCACCGTGTCCATCTCCGAGCAGTGCCCTCTTATAAATATAGAAAGCTGTGAATGAGGAAGTTTCTTTGATGAAACTTGAAGAATGCAAACCTTAGTTCTCAGTGACGAAGAGAAGGCTGCTATTTTTCACATGCTCAGTCTCAGGCTTCGCACTATTCTTGGCGAAAAAAAAAAGGCAAAAAAATGTCTCCTGAGAGAGGCCCCCAGTCAGATGAGTGTCAACATGTCTTGGGCCGTTCATTACCAAGAAGCTCAGACGCTAACATCATTAGCGAACAAGGTCACTGTTTAATGAAATTACTCAGGGTCTTAGTTGCTTTTGATCGCGCCAATGTCCTTTGCTTGTATCTTACTGATAATGGTCCTTCTTTTTTCAGACGGCTATCGCTGTCTACATACGTTGACTGGCCATCAAACCTGTCAACCGATCACCAACAACTGACCCATAATTAGGTAAACGTCACGTCTGAACAACTGTTTGTGGACGCGTGCAGATCTAATTAAAAGTTCAAGCGCGCCTCCTCAATGACAGAGATTGTGTTTTTCTCCTCTCTGGCAACAATACTATGCTTTGTAGGACAAAGTCATTAAAAGGCTCTCTTTAGTGGAAAAAAGGAGGGAACCAACAATTCAGCTATTCTCAGTTTTTTTTTTAATCCCTCCTCAGACAAGTCTGGCTTTGTGAGGCTATGGGCTTTGATGTGAATGAGGAGCAGGGGAGGCCTAGAGCATAGAGAGAGAGCAGGATTGCCAAGGGCCTGCGTTTTAACAATCCCCAGCTTGCCAGATAAGCCTTCCCCAAGTTAGATAGTGTGTGTGTGTGTGTGTGTGTGTGTGTGTGAGAGAGAGTGAGTGTGTGTGTGTGTTTCGATGGGTGACCACAACTTTTGATTAGAGCCTTCAGAAAGTTTCAGATCCTGTTTGTGAGGAATTATCTAGGAGGTGTTAGACAGGGCCAAATACAAACTGATACTATTTCAGTATGTGTGTGTGTGTGTGTGTGTGGGTCCTTTTCAAACAACATTTTTTTGGCACTAATTCTAAGGTATGTGTCTGAGGAGACACGCATCCTCGTAATTCAATTAGGGGCTGTACAGCTACACCATATTTGAGATGTTTGTGCCGTTCATGGTCGTAGACAAGCATTCACATTTATCAATGCGGGAGAGGCTTTTCCATTCCATTTATCTTCCAACTTAAAGCGCTTTCTGTCTCAACTGTCAAGGAGAGCCCCTACATCAAATGCAATCGCTTGTCCTCGTCTGTGTTAAATGAGCGTTTAAAAACTCCTTGAATCGTAGCATTCATCTATTCAAATTAAGACTCCCAATGAAATATTGATCTTGGTGAGCACACTAACAGAAACAGAACTAAGCGCTGATTTTTCTTCTTCTTCTTCTTCTTCTCTCTTTCTCCGTCTTTTTTTTCTCTCTCTTCTCTCACTCTTTCCCACAAAGGCAAGAGGTGCGAAACTAGTTGTGGCCAGAACGGAGTGGTTGAGAGGAGACGTGGAGGCCTGCCCGTAGCACAGTCAGTCTCTCTTTCTCTCTCTCTCTTTTTTTTTCTTTTTTGTCTCTTCTTCTGTGGAGGTGATAAAGACAGACGGAATGCCCAGGCTGGTCAGCTCCCCGATCTTTACGGTCATTCAGTGGTGATTAGCACCCATTGGTATGTAAATAAGTGCTGCTGTGTTTACACCCGTGGATGAATGGGGTGCTGATAGAAATGGGCTCAAATGCCCCGGGGAGATAGAGACACTTTAGCCAACAAAAAAACAATACAAAAACACAAAAAAGTCATCAATAAATAAAATCCACCCGTTAACCATATATTTAAACATCCTACATTGGCAGGCTGTACAGATTAATTAGAAAAATACTGGATCTCTGTAATATGAGTGTTTTTTGTATCTTATCAGATGATAGTTAGGCAATTGTTTTTGTGTCTGAATGTAATGCACACAAACAACAACTCGTGTAATGTATGAGAAGCATTCGGTGTGTATGACCGCAGAAAACAATGCCAGAAAAGCAACACAGTGTTGACAAGCCTTATTCATGATGACAGTACTTGGGGTTCGATGGAAAACGACAGCCTTGGGACAGTGCTTACAGAAAAAAAAGACATGAAAGATTTACAAGGCACGGCCTGTTGTTTTGGCAAGCAAATGTGTAAGCTTTGCGTCCAAAACACAGTGTCTCTACTATGGAATTTTGGGAATGTCTGGAATTCCTGTGGAATACTGATCATCTGCTTAGAGACTCACACTGGGTCCCTCTCCCCTCTGTTTTGGGGCTGGAGGGGAGGGGAATGAAGGGTGGAGGGGGGGGCGTGGATGAAGGGCCGGGGGCGGGTGGATACATTCTTGTTGACAGCTGGGGTGGGAACTGTAACAACGTTGTGCCTGAAACCTGAAACATGAAATGCGCCCATCGTTAAGTTTCTGAAAGGATCCTGGAGCGGGGTGTTTTCAAAGGCCTGGCTACAGCTGCTGACCTGTGCTGGCGGTGCGGGGTGTGTTGACTCAGACGGGTGATCAGGAGGCATTGTCTCCAAGCGAAGAGGCAGCCGTTAAATGTGCTAATTTCTGACTTCCGCTTATCGCTGGTTCCTCCGGAGACCCCTTCAGCAATCCTGACCAGATTCGACCAGAACTATCCTGCCTCCTCACCTATCCAGAATTTCCATAGTTCGTATCACTGATAACACTTTTTATGAAGCTTGCATTCACAAGACTCTATAAACACATTCATAAAGGCTTATCATACATTCATAAACTAAAGTATTCATAACTGTTTATACATAATGACTGCACCCATGACTGCACTCCTAAGACATTGTAAAGCTATGTCATAAGCCTTATTCCAACTTTAAGTGACAGAGTGCATTCTTGGTTATAAAGCCAATGGGTTCAGCCATGAGTCATGAATAAATGGTCATGAATACTAATTTTAACCATTGTTAAGCTTTATGAAGGCATTATAAACCTTTATGAATGTGTTTATAGAGTGTTATGAATATGACCTTCATAGAAACTTTTGCCCACTTCTCTTACAAGATACAGAATGCCAGTGCACTTAATTCACTTACTTCTTTTTTTTCAAGACTTTTAAGACATTCAAAGTGATTGACGGCAAAGACAGTGTACACATGTCTTGTCAATATATTTAAATTAAAAAGTAAAAAAAATAAAACACTGCAATGAATCGTGCGGATACTTTTAATCAGCCTGGGCACTGAGGATGGCCGGTGTGGTGGTGTACACCTAGAAATGCACACTCTCCAGCTAAGCACTCGAGTTTACACCGGCTCTCATCGACCCTTGACTATCGGCATGCTGTTGTTATGGCAGATTTAGGAGCATTGTCTGAATGCTCATTAGTCATGCTGACCTGCTCACAGTCTGACCATTAAAGCACAATCAGGGCAGAGAGGGAGGGAGAGAGGGAGAGGGAGGGAGAGAGAGAGAGAGAGAGAGAGAAAGAGAGGGAGAGAGAAAGAGAGAGACAGAGGGAGAGAGGAGGAAAGAGAGAGAGAAGCCGCTCAATCATGGCCAGTGGCTAGAGCCTTGTTGTTTCTCTCTCTATCAGACGGTTCACAGGGGATTCCTTCATTTCGCACTCGCACTTGCTTTCTACTCAATCAATTTACTGTGTGTGTGTGTGTGTGAAGAGGGAATGGTAGTTGGGGGTTGAGAAAGGGTGTGGAAGATGGGGAGGTGGTGGTGGTGTTGGTGTGTGGTGTTGGGAGGGGAGGTATTTATTCGATACTGTCTTCTTCTTCCTGATACTCTTCACCTATTTTCTTATTCGTTTAAACTTATCTGCCAATACAAAATGTGTGCTTAATGTTTAATACCTTTTCCTTCTCCTCCATCTCTCCATCCCTCTGTCCCTCTATCCCCCCTCCCCCAGCCTCCCTACCCACTGCTCCCTCTTCAGTCTCCCAGTCTCAGACCCTCACCCATGGGCATCTCCAGACCACCCACCCCCCATCCCCAGTCTGTGCCAGTGCCAGTTGGTGGTAGTGGTTGTAATGAGTGTATTTGTGTGTGTCTGTGTCTGTGTGTGTGTGCATGTGTGTGTGCATGGGTCTGTGTTTGTATGTGTGCGTATGTTTGTGTTCATGTAAAAGGGAGAGAGAGCGAGAGAGAGAGAGAGAGAGAGAGGAGAGAGGAGAGAGGGAAAGAAAGGTAGAGAGAGAGAAATAAAGAAAGAGGAGAGAAGCACAGTGATGGCATTGCGTAGCGTGAAGTGGAGTGTGTTGTTGTCAAGCACGTCCAGGCAGTGCTGTGCTGAGTCAAGAACACTGGCCCTGTGTTCAATGGGAACAATAGGAGGGGTGTGTATGTGCGTGTGTGTGTGTGTGCATGTGTGCGTGTGTGTGTCCGTGTGTGTGTGTGTGAGGCCGGAGCAGTGGGGGAAGGGGAGCAGCAACACACCCCGACAGCTGGGACCAGGCTTGGCAAAACCAGAGCAGCAGACAGTCGAGTCAAAGCCAAACACACACACACACACACACACACACACACAAATAAAGTCTAGAGAAAGACAATCTTTCTCTCACACGCGCACACACAGATGCACACACAAACAGACTAACAAAACAAACAATAGAGAAGAGATTTCAATACAGAAAGGGTGTCTATACACACAAACACACACAGCAAAGAAAGAAAAAAACAACACACAGTTACACACACACACACACACACACACACACACACACACATACCAAACACAGAGATGGACGAATGTGTGATTGAGGCACCCAAATGCAAATGTAGTCGAAAGTTGCAAATGTAGCCTAAAACATTTGGCAGCCTGTCTGTCTGTCCTCCAGTGCCAAAACTTGGTAAGCACTGGCTGTCAGTGTCAGACATTCTATTCTGCCTCTTGCCTGCCTGCCTGTCCTTCCTCTGCCACACTCCCCACAATGACAAAGCCCACCCTGCCTCAGCCCAGCCAATCACAGAGTGTCAAGTCGGTCTTACGCTTAACAACACACATTTTTTGGGCCAATAAGAGACGATCCTGTGAATCCTGCTGAGCAACCATCAACCGAGGGGGTTAGTGGGGGGATGGATGGAGGTAGGTGGGTGAGTGGGGGTGGGGGGGTTGGAGAAGGGGGGATTTCGGTGCAGTGTGATGGTGATGGCTGATGGTGGTAGGGATGGGCGAGGCGAGGCAGCCATGATGGAGGTGGAGATACACTGTTAATGATTGTGGAAAAAATTGTGTGCTATAGCTGACTAGCTGAGTGTGTGTGTGTGTATGCATGTCTGTGTATGTGAGATCCTATATTGTTTGTTTATTAGTAGGTGTGAATTTATCTTACTAATAAACCATAGTAGGTTTCTGTTTATTAGTAGGCGTGTGTGTACATGTGTGTGTATTTGTGGGATGGGGGTCAGAGTGTATCTGTGTCTTTTGCATGTATGCGTGTTTGTGTATGCATTCAGTGTATGAGATGAGAGCGTGTCTATGTTGTTTTCTTGTTTATGTGTAGGTGTGCATGTATCTCTATGTGTATCTGTTTGTATCTAGGAATATCTGTTTGTGTATGTGTACACACACTTGTATAGGTATACATGTGTCAGGGAGTGGCACTTACAGTGTTTCTGAGACATGGCATGATAAAGGTAAATCTAGCAAAGAGAGAGAGAGCGAGGGAGAGAGAGAGAGACAGACAGACAGAAAGAGAGAAAGAGAGAGAGACAGAGAGAGAGATGCCAGCTGTACCAGGGTAGCATAACTCTGCCGTGATGTAGCATGGTGGCCGGGCGCAGCGCAGCAGATGCGTGTTTATCTGTGCTTTGTCATCAGTTTCTCTGGAGTGGGGGGTGGGGATGGGAATAGCTCAGCAGGGCAGATTTAGGGATATGGCCTCTCGCCCATTCACACTGAGATGGGGACTGTTTGTGTGTGTGTGTTTGTGTGTGTGTGTGTGTCTGCCAGTGGAGGACAGAAAAAAGGGGGGGGCTGCGTAAACAAAATCTCCCATAAAACAATCAGTGGAGCTACAAGCTATCTACCATCATGTCTCACAGTGTCCAATGTTTGTCCCAAAAGAACAAACAAACAAATAATTTCCAGCTTTCCAAATAAGCCTCAGTGTAACTCCGGTTTGGCAAGGCCCTCATCACAAAAGATTGTTCTGTTTGACTAAAGCTAATACTTTTGTGGGTACCTGATGCCAGCAGTGGAAAGCTATCTGATAAATCTGGCATTTTTTACTAACAGTAAAAAAAAAAACCTATTCCAGCAGACTTTATGCTATATGCTAAACAGAACTCTTTTGACAGCTATGGAGACTGCACAAAGTCATAGTCATTGTCATAACCGCAGTCTACTCGGGTGTAAGCAAATCTAACCTCTAGTTCTGTAAAAGTCTGTGCTAAGCAAAACGCCATGCTAAAAACATTAAATTGATACCGTGTGCCAGTTTCCTTATGAGTAACTCTGATAATGCAAAAAAGAGCGGAGACATCTCATTTCAATTTTGCTATGGTATGCGAAAAAGCAGTGTGACTGCAAATGAAGTTAAAGCAGGCACCTGTAAGCACATAGAGACCTAACACATATATTCTAAAATACCTCACGCCACACACATATTTGAAATAATAACCGTTACAATGGGGAGTTTGTGCAGTGGACTGATACAGAATTATGGGTTCGAGCACAAAGACAAAGAAACAGGCACACACACACACTCTCACCCTAATGATTTCGTCTATATTTTACCCAGGTCTGATACACTGCAGTGCCTTCTCTTCAAATGACTAAAGTTCCCAAAATGGCTGGCAGCTGTGGTACCTCATAAATCATCCATGCCACAGACACAACGCCATTTCATCTTTAATGACAGTCACATTCATGTACACGCGCTTTCTCCCATTTTTCTTCTCCACGTGCCTTGTTAAAATTAGCTGAATACCGTGCCATGTGATGGGTATGAGACATCTGCCATATTTGATGCAAACTGTTGTGCTTTCCGTGCGTTCGGCCCATATGGAATAGTTCATGCCTGCTGCTGTTGTTTGTGTTGTGACAGCCAGTTGTTCTCCAAGCTGTATGCGGACAATGATGCACTATACTTTGAATTCAAGTCACATATAATGTAATGTAATGTGATGAATAGAATAGAATAGAACATAATTGTTCCCTTTAGGAGATTACTTCATGGAAATTGAGCTTTTTCTGCAGGTTTTTGTGTGTCTGTGTCCGTTCTTACTGTTGTTAAGCCTGGCAGGTCCATGTTAGCATCTGGCATGAGATGGGTTAGCCATGATTCTGTGGGAAGATACATGCTGCAGTCTTGAGAAATCTGCTGTACATTAAAGTCATGTAAGAAACTAAATATACTGAGC
>CM059283.1:18726500-18741500 GCA_030347295.1 Setipinna tenuifilis
GAAGGGAAAGGAGGAAGATGGACTGAATGAGAGGAGGGGAAGGACAGAAAGGAGATGAGGAAAGAAGAGATAAAAAGGAAGCTGAGGAGAGAGAGAGGGGGACATAGAGAGGAGAGGAGAGGAGAGGAGAAGAGGGGAGGAGAGAAAGCTGCAGAGGAAATGTGAATTGACAGGAGAATATGAGTGGCACTATGAGGGAAGAGAAGGGGAGAGGAAAGAGAAGGAGAGAGGAGAGGAAAAGGGAAAGCAAATGGAAGGGAAGGGGAGAGGAGAGGAAAGGAAAGGAACGGAAAGGGGAGATGAGAGGAAAGGGAAGGGGAGAGGAAAGGAAAAGGGAAGGAAAGGAAAGAAAAGGGGAGAGGAAAGAAGAGAAAAGCAGGGCAGGAGCTGAAGCAGGAAATGCAATAGGAGAGGCTGGGAAAAGGGACGGAGAGACTAAGTCAAAATCAGTAGAGAAGGGGATGGAGGACGAGAGAAAAATAGAACATAAGGACCCTGACAAACGAAGAGTGAGGAGAGGCTGTCCTCTGTTTTTTTGCCTCTCTCACACACACATGTGTGTGCGTGCGCATACACACGCACTCACTCACACACACACACACACACACACACACACATGTACATGTGCATGTACTGACACACACACAAACAGACACACACATGCACACAACCACACAACACTCACACATACACCCCTCCCCAACACACACTTACACACCCACACACACACACACACACACACACACACACACTCACATACAGGCACACACACACAAACAGTCATACCCACATACACACACACACACCCATTCACTCCTCCATCCATGTCAGCGAGCTCTCCTTAGTCTGCTGCCGTGCTCCTCCGTGTTGACAGGAGCTGTCACTGGGTAATTGGGTGCAATCAGGCCGCTTGCTCCGCACAGGGTCACCGACACCAAGGGGTGACACCACTTACCCCTCCTGTCACCGTCTCGCCCCAGCCTGCTAAACCAGCCCCTCGTACTCGTACTACACTTCATTTCGTACATACAGAGGGTCTGGCTGTCAGGGGCGTGTCTAGGATTTTTTTCTTGGGGGGGCCAGATAGGGTCACAATCTGTAGAGGGGTGGCATATCGTATTGTAGGGGTGTAACGATACACAAAAATCACGATTACCTCGGTTCTGGGGTCACGATTCGTTTCAATAGAGTATAGGAATAACCCGTTAAACCATTTGCTTGCTCAGCACGTTGTTTATTAAAAGAAAATAAGTGAGGCCAGAATGCTCAGTTAGGCATTTATTATGTTTGATAGGCTATTAGTGATCATACTGCAAATAATACAAATACATAGTACATTAGTAGACTACAAGTACATATTGATTTTGTGTTCCATACTTTGAACACTCAGACATTTCTCTCTCTATAAGAAAACTACATCTCCCAAAATGCCTTGGGACCATTCCATAGGCCTACATTCAATGTTGGATGAAGACATTTTATATTGGACATTCATTTAACATTCAACATACAAGTATCTGTCAGAAAAAAATGTGTCACATTTTTCAGATGTAGGTCTATGACGTTTCTACTTTGAATATTTAAATATATAAATATAAAACTGACTTTACCCAAGCCGACAATAAGCACGAAGTAGGAGGACAGGAAAGGATGCTCAGTTGAGGGAAGCTTTTTCACAACATAGACACTGATGAGTGACTGATGTAGCCTATCAAGACGAAACAAACACGAATTCTCACGGCATGGCATTATTTTAAGTTCACAAGTTAGTTTTATGTCCCCATAACTTCGCCATTTGTTAACTTTTTACTTAGGTTGACGGCTACAGTAGCATTTAGATCGCATGGCAATTTGATCGGAGCACATCTTTGCCCAGCAACACAACGCAAAAGGATGCAAATATATGAGAGATATGAGAGTTATGACGAAATGAGATGGCAAACTACATGGTTTAGACAAAGACATTTAGCCACAACGCGATGGGGTGATATTTTTGACGAGGCTACTGTCTGCATGCGGGGCTGCGTCTTACCCCCCTCCTCGATACGAGGGACGTAGCCTAGTTCAGGCGGCTGCTCAGGACACCGACCTGACCCAAGTCAAATCTATCAGGCTGTGTTAGCTACATGTGTGCCAAAGGGAAGTTTGTTTATGCGCGAAAAAGTTACTGTACTTTGATCCTCTTTGCACAAATTCATTCCTGGAGAAAAATGAGAATGAATGGGCTGAATTCGGTACGCTCACATGTGTGACCTTTCTATTTTCCTGCTAGAATCGTCTTTTTTGCAACCCATACGCGAGTAGGCTACGTAACTGCACAGCTAAATGCTGATAACATACTGTCGAGCTAATGTTGCTAACGTTAGCTCCTTAACTTCAGCTACACAAACGTTACATAATCACCTGCGACATTCCTATACATTAAACACTAACATTCACACTTTGGACATTCTCAGTTACCTTAATTAATATTAGTGTTTAACCACCGCAGTGGTAGTGTTCTCAGGAACCATACGAGCTTGATGAATTATGAACATGAATGAGGTCCAACTTCTTCTGTTGTGATTGGATGGAATTGACGTTCTTCCTGTGCGTCCGGTTCGCAAAACCAGTTATACTGTTTAGTACAAAATAATTAAAAATAATATTTCCCAACATCAAAACACTTTTAAATTGTACTTTTATACATATGCGGAGAAAAATAAATTTTGCAATTAATTTACACCCTCTTTTTTCTGCCTTACTGAGGTGGGGAGGGGGGGCCACTTAGGGTGGCCAACCAAATTTCAGGGGTAGCCAATGCCACCCCCGGCCACCCTGGTGGCCACGCCCCTGCTGGCTGTGCTGCATTGAGAAACATTTTTTTTCCTGTTGGTGTAGACTCTGGATCTGAACTTTACCCAATCACTAATGTCTGGTTGTGACATATTGCCATTAGCCTGGCTATAAGGCTGTCCATGCACTACAACTCAAATGTAGCACACAAAGTTGCTCTATTCTCTGATTGGTTAGGCAAGATTCTGCCTGAGACAACCATGTCAATGGAAGCTCAGCCAGAGCCTCTGTATGAAATGAAATGAAGTATGAGGGGCTGGTTTACCAGGCTAGTTTGAACAATACCAAATGGTCCCTAATGCCGTATTATAAAGATGACGTAGTGTGATTTTTAATGTTAGAAGTTCTATTTCATGCTTTTACTCATTTGTAAAGAGAATAAAGTCTACGGACAGGTGGATAAACTCTGTTGGGAGGTGGATAAATCTCTGTTTACTTGTGTTTACCTTCCACAACAGCCCTGCCCATCACATACACAGACTGACCATGCTTCTGTGTGTGCTATTGGTATGCCAGCCGCATTGGTGAATTGTTGGTGAAAGAAAATCTTTGAGTTTTGCTGACAACCAACCAAACCAAAAAAAAAAGACCAGGAAAACAATGTGGGTGTCAACAATAAAAGCAAACAAATAAACAAACTAGAAGGAAAGAAACAATTCTGTGTCTCTGTGGTGCTCCATGGGTAGCCCATCTGCATTCACTGATTGTCTTGGAGTTCTGTTTGTTTGCCCCCCCTTACCACCCCCCCCCCCCCTCTCCTCCTCCTCCTCCTGCTCCTCCTCCTCTTCTTCACTGTCAGTCTTTCTTTTCTCTTTCTTTTTCCACCAAACACACAAACACAAACACAAACACAAACCACAAAAAAGTCACCAGGACACAAACAACAGAGGCCACTTGTGCTCCTGCTTGCTCCAGGGCCCAGGCCATCGAGGGCCCATTACAGTGGTTCATCGCCCTTTGTAATTTAAATGGGCTTCAATCAATAGCCCTGTATTTATGCAAGCGACCCCCCCCCCCTCCCCCATTGCCCCTACCCCTACCCCTGCCACCCCACTACCCCAACCTCCCCTTTGTCAATTAAAGACCCCTTGGCACAACAGGCTGCGGGTGAAAAGGCCCCCTGAATGCAGCGAGTCACTCAAGCACACTGGGGCCATGGTACACTGACTAGTACTGGACTCGCAGTTCGGAATGAATCAATGAATGTATCAAACTAATCAGGAGAGACTGCTAGTGTTAAACAGAACCCAAATGGTGTGTGTGCATGGGTGTGTGTGTGTGTCTGTGTGTGTGCATGGGTGTGTGTGTGTGTGTGTGTGAGGGACACTCATCGTGTGTGTGTGTGTGTGTGTGTGTGTGTGTGTGTGTGTTCGCATGTGTGTGCGTACGCAGGCATGCATGGATGTGTGTGTGCATGGGTGTGTCTGTGTGTGTGAGGGACACTCATTATGTGTGTGTGTGTGTGTGTGTGTGTACACATGTGTGTGCCTGTGCAGGCATGCATGGACATGTGTGTGTGTGTGTGAGGGACACTCGTCGTCTGGTTGGTAGCCTGTGGGTGGCACTGCGGAGGGCGAGATATGCGGGCCACCCAGAGCCAAAACAAACAGTGATTATCCTTATCAATAAACAGGGCGGGCCATTGGAAATAAACAGCCGTTAGTCAGCCCTAATGGACGCTGGGGGGAGGCTGCCACTCACTGTCAGCAGCGCTGTCTGTCAACCCAGTTCTCCTCTCTGTCTGTCTGTCTGTCTGTCTCTTTCTGTCTTTCTCTCTGTCTGTCTGTCTCTTCTGTCTGTCCATCTGCCTCCCCTTCTCTGTCTTTCAATCTCTGTCTTTCTCTTTGTCTATCTGTCTCTCTATTTTCCTCTCTTTCTATCTGTCTCTCTTTCTCTGTCTTTCGATTGCTGTCTTTCTCTCTGCCTGTTTCTGTGTGTCTGTCTGTCTATGTCTCCCTCTCTATGTGTCGACCCATATCTCTCTATTGTATCTGTTAGGCCAGCAGGCCACTGTCCCTCTTTCTCTCTTTCTCTCTCTCTACCATTTCAGGTCCATTCAAAATCATTTTATCGTCATGACTGTTTAGATACTGCACATGTTGGTGGTGGTGGTGGCGTTAGTGTTAGTGTTTTTAGTACAACTGGTTAACTCACTACTGTCTGTTTCTCCCTCTGCCTCCCTCTCCTCTCCTCTCCTCTCCTCTCCTCTCCTCTCCTCTCCTCTCCTCTCCTCTCTCCTGTCCTGTCCTCTCCTGTCCTCTCCTCTTCTCTCCTCTCCTCTCCTCTCTCCCTGTCTCTCTCCCTGTCTCCGGCAAAGCCCGACGGCTATCTGGCCTGGCTAGCCCAAGTGTCCATGTCCATCAGGCAGTCGTGGGTGGTCGCGGCCAGAGTGGAGGCACAGACACTCAAGCTGACAGCCCAGCCCAAACCAACGCAGCCTCGCGGGTCATCCGAAGGAATGCAGCAGCCGCCGCTAACCAGGGGAAGGAAGGGAGGGGGGGGGGGCATGGACAGAAAGGAAAACAAAACAAGTGGACCAGATTCAGTCAGAGAAGAGGTGTTTACTCAGTCAGTCAGTCAGTCAGTCTCTCACTCACTCACTTACTGACTCACTCACTCACTGACTTACTCAGCTGACCCATGCCATTACCAAGCACTGCACGCATGACAGAATCAGTCAGAGAAGAGATGTTCACCCATTCACTCACTCACTCACTCGCTCACTCACGCACGCACGCACTCACTCACTCACGCACGCACGCACTCACTCACGCACGCACGCACGCACGCACGCACGCACGCACGCACGCACGCACGCACGCACGCACGCACGCACGCATGCATGCACGCATGCATGCACTCACTCACTCACACACTCACACACTCACACACTCACGTACTCACTCACTCACTCACTCACTGACTCACGTGACCCATGCCATTACCAAGCACTGCACACATGACGGAATCATCTATCCAGCCAGCTGCTCGTTCTTCATTGTCATGGCACAGGGGGTAATATGACGGTGCAGAAACCAACCAACACTGCAGCCGGTCAGGGCAGGTGCAAAAAACATAATGAGAACATCGGTTTGTACCGCGGGGTGTGAATCTAAAGAATTATCACCAGTAATCACAGTAATGACAACAAAAGTATGAATGACCACAAAAACAATCTAGTAGTTTTTAATTTAAAAAATGATTCTGGCCATATTTTTTGTCAAAGATGTCATGCGAGAGAGAGAGAGAGAGAGAGGGTTAGAGAGAGAGAGAGAGAGAGAGATGGTTAGAGAGAGGGACAGAGAGAAGGAGAGAGAGTAAGAGAGAGAGAGAAAGAGAGAGGTTGGGACAGAAAAAGGGGAAGAGAGAGAGTCAGAGAGAGAGAATGACGATAGGAAAAAGGGAGGGAGGTAGATAGATGGAGGGTTCTGTGCTTAGTGTTAGTGCTGGTATGGTATGGCTGTCTGTAAAGCAGAGAGAAGGAGAGAGAGGGAGAGAAAGAGAGAGGGAAAGAAAAAGAGAGAAAGAAAGAGAGGGAGGGGGATAGCTGGAGGGAGCTGTGCCTAGTCTCAGTGCCGGTATGGTATGGCTGTGTGTAAAGCTGCCACCTGTCTTGAGTGGCAGGCAGTTAAGGGGCATTTTTCAGGGATTTGGGTTAACCGCAGAGCGCAGCAGCTGAAGCTCTATGGAGGATGGGAATGTAGAAAGGGTCTCAAGAATGAGGGTGTGTATGTGTGTGTGTGAGTGTGTGTGTCTGTGTCTATGTGTGTGTGTGTGTGTGTGTCTGTGTGTGTATGTGTGTGTAAAGGGGGGTGTAGTTAAGGTAGAAAGAGAAAAAATGGGGTGTTGGAGGGAGGAAAAATAGAATTTAGCAAGGAGGGAGAAAAAATGGAGGATGGACACAGAGAGGGGAGATAGAGTGGAGGGGGGATATAAAGACTGAAAAAAATATGGGAGCAAGCCATGATGGGATAAAGGAGGGGGGAGGAGAGAGAGGGAGAGAGAGAGAGAGAGAGAGAGAGAGAGAAAGAGAGAGAGAGAGAGAAAACCACCACAGCATCAAATCCCCCTCCTGTCTGCCTGCACCTCATAAATATTTTAGCGAGTCCCACACACACACACACACACACACACACACACACACACACACACACACACACACATATATACACCAGGGAGTGAGGCTGTCGTCCGCGTCACCACGGTTGTCATCTGCCCAGGGTAGTGGCGCTGTGCCTGGGCAGGATCATTTGCTGTGCAGCCCCCTCCCTCCATCCCTCCATCCCTCCATACATCCATCCATGCTGCATACCCCAACACTTCACCTGACAATCCAGCTCATACCAACACAAAGGTGGGGGGTGGGGGGCACATAGCAGGGGAGCCAGCAGACACCCCCCCCCCTCTCTTTTTCTCTCTCTCACGGTCTCTCTCTCTCTCTCTCTCTCTCTCTCTCTCTCTCTCTGTCTCTCTCTCTCTCTCTCTCTCTCTCTCTCTCTCTCTCTCTCCCTCGCAGTGTGCACGAGCATGCGTGTGTCTATACTGGGAGTGATTAAATAATAACAGGTTGGGGGTATGTGCACGTGGGAGTGTGTGTACATGAGTGTGTGCACGCGTCAGTGTGTATGTACTGGAGTGTATGTACCTGAGTGTGTGTACCTGAATGTGTGTGTGTCTGATGAGTGCCTGAGCAGGTCTCTAATTTAAAAGGTTGGGATGGGGGGGGTGATTAACTAACCATAAAGGGTGAGCATAAATGGTGCAGATGCTGGAGCTGATGGCTCTGAGAGAGAGAGACAGAGACAGAGACAGAGAGGGATAGAGAGAGAGAACAAAAAAGAGAGACAGATAGAGACAGAGACAGAGAGAGGGAGGGAGAGACAGATAGAGAGAGGGGGGACAGAAAGAGAGAGAGAGGAAGAGAGAGATAGACAGAGAGAGAGGGAGAGAGACACAGACAGAGAGAGAAACAGAGAGGGGGGATTTGGAGGACAGAAAATATGCTGCATAAATTGACACTTAGAATCACCGGTGCTACATTTGCACCGACGCATGGAGAGAACTTTACGGGGATTACAACTGTCAGTGCATTTTAAAGCAGGTGGCTGTGTGTGTGTGTGTGTGTTTTGGTCTGGTGTGTGTGTGTATGTGTGTGTGTGTGTGTTTGTTTTGGTCTGTCTCTCTCTCTATATATATATCTGTGTGTGTATGTGTATGTATGTGTGTTTTGGTCTCTATATGGGTGTATGTGTGTGTATGTGTGTGTTTTGGTCTGGTGTGTGTGTGTGTGTGAGTGAGTTCGTTGGTGTGCGGTGTATTCCCCGGTGCACTGAAGACATGCAGTCTCCCTGACAGATCGCTGGAGAGAATCGCACCATCCTCCCCTACCCGCTTTCTCGGTCAGCAGCAGGAGCAGGAGTGGGGACGAGGCACAATGCTACTCTAAATTATAAAATAGCACCAAAATAAACCTCCTCTACCCCACCTCATCCCCAGCTCAGGGAGACAGACAGAAAGAGAGAGAGAGAAAGAGAGAGAGAGAGAGAGAATGAAAGAAAGAGAGATTGAGAGCTAGAGGAGGAAGAGTGAAAACAAAACGAATGAGAGCAAATGAAAATGGAGGGGATGACATCACACAGCCTCACACAACCTCCACTGTCATTAATCACAGATGTTTAATGACGAGGCAGAGACTGGAAATCTGTGCATCTCTCTGGATGTGTGTGTGTGTGTGC
This sequence comes from Setipinna tenuifilis, assembly GCA_030347295.1. NCBI lineage: Eukaryota > Metazoa > Chordata > Actinopteri > Clupeiformes > Engraulidae > Setipinna > Setipinna tenuifilis. Next base: position 18,735,071 of record CM059283.1, read on the forward strand.
GGGGGCGTGAATATGTATGTCTTTTTTACATGGTCTATATGTGCGGTGGTAGTATCTATGTGTGTGTGAATGTGTGCGAGTGAATATGCATGTCTTTTGACTCTCTGTGTGGTAGCTATCACACATGTGTCTGTCTGTGAATTTGCCCCTATGCTGTGTGTGTGTGTGTGTATGTGTGTCTGTGTCTGTGTATGTGTGTGTGTGTGTGTGTGTGTGTGTGTGTGTGTGTGTGTGTGTCTGCCCCCAACTTCACCCCAGTGGTGAGCCCTGCAGTGTCTCTGCTCGTCCATGTCACTAATTATGTCTATTCAAGCCCACCTCAAAAACACCCCCCACCACCACCCCCACCCCCACCCCCACCCCTCACCAGCCCCTGCCTATGGTCCAATCAGCCACTGCCCACACCAGAGGCTGCCTACAGGAGGCAAAACAAACCTCCCCCCACCACCACCTGCCCCCTTCAACCAAGACAAGAGCAGGGTGGGCATGAATGTGTGTGTGTGTCTGTGTGTGTGTGTGGGGTGCATTCCTATTCACACACGCCATACCATTACTTTAGTCCCCTCAGTGTCCCCAAACACCTACTATCCATCTCTGTCTCTGTCTCTCTCTGTCCCTCTCTCTCTTTCTTTCTCCCTCCTCTCCACCCCTCTATTCCTCCCTCTCCAACACCCTCCTCTCTACCCTCCACCTTTCTCTCTCTATGTCCCCCTCCACCTCTTTCCCTGTCTCTCCACCTCCCTCTTACTCTTTGTCCCTCCTCTCTATGCCCTCTCTTCCTCCCTTTCTTCCTCCTCTCTCTACTCTTCTCTACCTCCTCTCTTCCTCTCTCTCTTCATCCTCTCTCTACCTCTCTCAATCCGTCTCTCTCCCTCTCTCTCTCTCTCTGTCTCTCTCTCTCTCTTCTCCCTCTCTCTCTGTCTCCTCAGGACACATTCCTCCGGGGGGCAGGCAGGCAGCCTCTCCCAAACGGCCGTGATTAGAATGTAATGAATCGTCTAGACAGTGTTCATCTGGATTAGGTGGATCCCAGGGGTCACTCTCTGTGGCCCGGCTAAGCACCCTCCCCCAGCACCCACAGCACCCACACCACGGGCCCCCAGCAGCAGCACCACCAGTGAGGGTGGGACAGTGGCCGTAAAGTCACCAGGCACCCACACAGTAGATTGGGGTTTAGGGGTAGACAGGGACTTTGGAGCCAGCAGGATGCATATGTTTGTGATATGAGCATATGAGTAGGCTAAGCAATATGTGTGTGTATTCAGACAGTAATAGCAGGGACAGACAGACAGACAGACAGACAGACAGACAGACAGACAGACAGACAGACAGATAGATAGATAGATAGATAGATAGATAGATAGATAGATAGATAGATATGGTAAAAGGGAATATATCTAAAACATTTTATGATAATATCTGTACTTTTACCTACTATATTAGTTCTAATAATTAAACAGTGTTAGTTTGGGTGTGGGCAGCGGGTTTAGAGACACAGAGCCAACAGGATGCATGCATTTGTGTTTCCATAGGGTGAGCGTGTGGGACTGCGTGTGTGTGCAAGTGGGTCAATAGGTTGAGTGTGAGAGTGTTTGTAGATAGGGTTAGCGTGATTTTGTGTGTGTGTGTGTGTGTGTGTGCATGCATTTGTGTAGGGGGATAAATCTCAGAGTGGACAGTGCATTTGGGAGAGGAGGGGGGGGGTTAGGGGAGGTGATTAGGGATTTTGGAGGACACAGCAATGGGGGATGGGAGGGGTGCGGGTGTAGGGCCGGGAGTATGTGTGTGAGGAGTGGAGTGTGTGTGTGTGTGTGTGCCTGTGTTCGTGCGTGTGTGTGTGCCTGTGTGTGGAGCATATGTGTGTGTGTGTGTGTGTGTGTGTGTGTGTGTGTGTGTGTGTGTGTGTGTGTGCGTGCATGCTCATGACTGGGGAGTAAAGTGGAAAGTGGAGTGTGTGTACGTGTGGAGAGTGGAGTGTGGGCTTGCATGCGTGCATGTGTGTGGTCGCTAAGCTGGTAAGTGTTTGACTACAGCTCCCATCAGGGCCTGCAGGGCAACTAGCGCCCAGTGTGGGATCCCCAGCAGTGCTCTGTCACAACCTCACAGGAGATGGTCTTGGGATAAGGATCTGAGCATATAAGTAGACTAAGCAATATGTGTGTGTGTGTGTATTCAGACAGTAATAGCAGGCTACATACACAAAATAGCTACATTGACTGACAGACAGACAGACAGACAGACAGACAGACAGACAGACAGACAGACAGACAGACAGATAGATAGATAGATAGATAGATAGATAGATAGATAGATAGATAGATAGATAGAGTTTAATATATGGTAAAAGGGAATACATCTAAAACATTTTATGATAATATGTATTATTTCACCTAGTATATTAGTTCTAATAGTTAAACAGTATTAGTTGCATTTTTTTTTAAATTACACGTACTGTCAGTCTATGTTTAGTAGGTTTGTGTGTGAGGTTATCATAGCCTTTCGATAATCTCTAGGCTATCAGGGTGAAAGACCAGCAAAGTCAGATAAGGTATCTCTACGAAGGGCAGCTAGGATATTACTGTCTTTGATGGTGGTCATAAAACACTCGTCTAACTCCCAATCTTTACTAAATACTACTATTGACATTTCGATGACAGTGTGTGTGTGTCTGTATGTGTGTGTGGACTTTAGCAAGGGAGATTCTGTTTATTCTGTTTATTGTCGTTTCAAGGTCCAAGGTGCTCTTCGGTCGCCATAGAAACCAGAGTAACATTTACATAGGTGTTTTTTCCCTCTTTCTGCCTCGCTGGCGTTGGGGATTCCCCTTTCCAATCCCCAATCCTCTTCCCATACATTTCCAGATGGATTACAGGCCCCCTGTGGTAGGGTCCATACCGTGTTACAGGTCACCCCTATCTGCTTTCCTTCGGGTCATTAGCATTAGCCAAGCGCTAATCCACCTCCGCTTCACTAAAGTTGCTAACTGTTTCCTCACTCACAGTCAGACTACTATTTCTAACTTAAACGGTCATTAAGTTGAGAAAGCTGAGATAATGCCCTGCTTTTTTATGACTGTAGTGTTCAAAGTCATAGGGCACTCTTTAGACAGACTCCAAAGAGTGATTCACATGCCCTAATCAAACAACAATTAACGTCACAGGGCGCTAGTATTGAGAGCCTTTTGAGTGCTTCTGCAAGGCAGTTATAATCACTGCAGAGGGAGGAGAAATGATAAAGCAGTTCAAGGCTGGGATAGGGAGGACATGGTGGGGGCTGGGGTGTGAGTGGGGGAATGAGGAGAACAAGAGAAAGAGAGAGAGAGAGAAGATAGAACATAGCAAGAATTGATGAAATGCAGGTCAAATAAAGTCCATCTTGAGGATCAGATGCTAAATGAAATTGAGCTGATGCATCATGTTTAAGACCAATTAATTCTGTTGTTGAATCTATGCCCTTGGTAAGGCATGGCCATATGCCCTATCACTTTGACACAAATCACCCCAGGTGTACTTTTGGCTTACAAAAAGGAGGTCATTAGATTACCAGTGTCTAATTAACAACACCAACACTAACAATACCAACAAAAAAATCACTAAAAGCATATCGATGCAATACATATGTTAACATACAAACCATATGACATTTGTGCAATATGTGTTCTGGTAAATCATTGAAGATAGTAATATGTCAATAGTGGTGGCTATTGATAATAATCGGGTAACGGTATTGAATGATTGGAGTTTCATGACGTACAGCAGCACAAAGGCTTAAATTAGGTTTCCACATGCGTAAGCTATGCGTAAAGCTGGGAAGATAAAGCACAGAGGCACACACTACTGCCTCTGAGTGACCTTTTGACCCTCTGTGAGCGGCTTTTTGTGTGCATATTCATAGATGCTGATAAGAAGCCACTCACCCATGCTTTCACCGTGTCAATTCCAGGAAGTCCCTTTTGTGGGAAGCGGAGCAGTAGCACAAAAAACACACACACCATTGATCCACACAATGCACTAATAGAGGTAGACTGTAACGTATTGGTGACCATATCTTCGAAATGAAAGCTGGGGAGATTTTTCTGATAAACCATGGGACATCCCAGGTTCTGTCAATATCATTAAAATAAGTAATGTTTAACTACAAAAATTGGGGACAAAGTTCGGTTTATCCAGGGAGAGACCACCAAAAATTTGGGGTTGCCCCTCCAATCCATCCTATACTAGTAGTACAACTACTGAACCACAGAACCAATCATAATTTTCGGCTATCCATGTGCTTTTGAAAGCTCAACACATTTTTATTCATGGCGTGAATTCTGGGATTCTCCCTCTCAGATTGAAACTAGAGCAAAGAGCAAAGCTACACACTGTGAAACTGTTTAGTGCCCAGAATGCAGAAGTACCCAGCTACTGTAACACCATCAGTCACAGTCTTTACTCTGACGTCACGCTCTCGCTGTCCTCACTCAACATCGCTCCCAACATCGGAACCAATTCTGTTCCCATGGTGCGGGTGTCGTGCGGAGTGGCGTCACAGTCGCACACATGGTATCCGGCCGACTTCCTGTCTGTCCGTCTCGGGATTTCACAGATCAATTAACATAAAGAGCGAACATGAAAAAGGCCTCTCTAAACTATTCACTGCAAGTTCTAAGGGGCTCTCTCTCTCTCTCTCACGTTGCCCACTACACACACACACACATATATATACACACACACACACACACACACACACACACACACACACACATACACACATACACACAGACATTCTCTGACACCCACACACACTCACAAATCCACACACACACACACAGCGTGTCCCTCCTCTATCATAGTTGGTGAAAGGCGAGAGGGGAGGGTGGGGGTGTGTAGGGCCCAGTGGACAGCGGTGCGGACTGGGCCTGGGTGTTTAGAGAGATCGCGGAAAGAGAGAGAGAGAGGGAGCCCCCCAAGAGCTCCAGTGTTCTTTGGCAGAGACATGGGGGTTGGATTCACCCTGACCCCCCCAACCTCTCTCTGGCACAGGAAGAGGAAGTGACCCGTGGTGGCCAGCAAAGGGGGTGGGCTGTATATGCATGTGTGTGAGTGTGAGAGACAGAGAGAAAGACAGAGAGAGAGAGGAGAGAAAAGAGAGGGAGACAAGGCAGAAAATTTGGAGTACGTTCGTGCATGGTAGAGGAGTGGCTAGTATTTGGTGTACATGTGTATGTGTGTGTGTTTGCGTGCGTATGTGTGTATGTGTGAGTGAGAGAGAGCGATAGAGAGAGAGAGAGAGTGTGAGTGAGGAAGAGAGAGTGGCGGTCTCTCTCACAGGACAAGCAAAAAACCACCCGGCGCGTTTGTGGGAGGCCCCCCGGACGAGAGGGATATTCTCTTACGCAAACAAACCATTCACAGATAATACATATAGCATGACCCTTCAAAAATCTCTCTCTCTCTCTCAGGCCCACCTACCACAACGCACACACACGGCTTCCCGTCCATACCACAGGCTTGCAAATGCAGATGCGCAACAATAGGGCCTTTGGTTCACACCAGCCCTGATGACGTACAGCAGAAGTGAACTCACAAGGCCAGCAGGAGCACATGCACTCAGGCATGGCATCAGCACTTAGGCTGGTTTGTGAGTCTGCCATAAAGCTGGCTTTGTAGTCATCCGGAATAGTTTTCTAGGGATTTCAATGGAGTTGAAAGTTCAGCGCAAGCATCACATGAGGATGTTACAATGCATGTAAAGCGGTGAAACGGGACACCGGAATCGGAATATGTCGGAATGCGAGGAGGGCGAAAAACGTGATGACAGACAGCTGCTGTGATGTCACCACGACGGAGCTCAGTGATTGGCCTGCAGGGGGGAAAGCGCGGTCCTTTCAGTAAAGAGAGGAGGGCCTTGCCGTTTCTTTTTTTTTTTCCTCGCTCGTTTCCCCCCCCTAGACTGATCACACTTTTTCATCAGCTTGCATCACACGGCAGCTCCAACTTCCAGTGGGCGCTTACACACACACACACACACACCGCCACCTCTTTAGACGTGGCAAAACAGTTTTTAACAAACACTCCTCATCGTTATTGCTTACCCCCCCCACCCCCCGCAACACACAACCCCTCCACCACACACACACACACACACACACACTCACACCACACACACACACATCCCTATAGCACCATTTCCTCTGCCGCAGAGCACAGACCTCCACAGGCACAGGCTGCGAATGGATTTTGTTCCTGGCATTCTGTGGCATTCAAACGTCCCAGTCGATAAAACGATTCAATAAATGCCTCATTAACTTTGTCGCTGTAAAAATGTAACAATTAACCAATTCAATCTCATTAAGCCAAGCAGTCCCCATAAAATCCTCCTGGTAACTAAAAAAAAAACCCCAACACATACACAAGAGGTTCTGAGTCAGACAGTGGCTGTGCTGGGG
>CM059283.1:18744000-18751500 GCA_030347295.1 Setipinna tenuifilis
AGTGGACGTCAGTCACTTGTAGGCTTGTCTTTGTGGCCAGCGGCCCTCATTCATTCCCCTCAACCTCTAATGTCGTCCTTTCAAAACCCCCTAAAGTCCCCAACACCCCTCCCCTCGTTCTCTCCTTTGGCTGCTGTCTCGCTTTGGTTCTCTCTGTTTCTCTCTGTCTCTCCCTCCTTTTCTTTCTCTCTGTCTGTCTCTGTGTTTCTCTCTCTATTTTTCTCTCTTTCTCTATTTTTGCATCTTTCTCTCTCTCTCTCTTGCTCTGTCTCTCTCTCTGACCCTCCGTTTCTCTGTTTCTCTCTATTTCTCTCTCTCTCTTTCTCTCTGTGTTTCTGCGTGTCTCTCTTGCTCTCTCCCATCGTTGTTGAAAAGGTAACTGGGAGCAACAGTCTGAGCTGAGCTGGTTGCTATGTGGATGACATGACAACCGCCATAAGGGGCTGGACTTCGAAAATGGGGGTGTATGTGTGTGTGTTGGTGACATGCTAGGACTGCTTTTTTGCCATGTCTGTGTGCGCGTGGGTGTCTATGCGTGAGTGTGAGTGTGTACATGTGCATGTGTGTGTGAAGACTTGACATGTTAGGACATCTTTTTTGGATGTTTTATGTGCGTATGTGTGTGTGTGTGTGTGCACATGTGCGTGTGTGTGTCTAGGTATATATGCGTGTGTGTGTGTGTCTAGGTATATGCGTGTGTGTGTGTGTATATATGTGTGTGTATGTTGCTTTTTTATCCTGGTGGATGTAGTAGAAGCCAAATGTCAGCCGTTTCAGCCCCACAAACGTCAGCAGCGCACCCTCACGCTCGGATAAGGCGCCTATCAGCGCTACTCAATTAACTGATTCGCAGATCTGCGGGCGGATCCATTTTCCAGGCCACTAAATCTCTGGACGGGGAGGCAGGAGAGGCAGTAGAGGCAGGAAAGGCAGTAGAGGCTGGCGGGGCTGCTGCTTAACAGGGCCAGAGGAGCATCCTCCATCCTCACCGCAGCCGCTGCTGCTGCCGATACACCCAGACACACCATAAATCCTTACCCCATTAGCTGTCCTCAACACACACTCTCGCACACATATACACACACCCAGACAGACATACACACACACAGACATACACAGGCATACAACCTCACATGCACACATATATATACACTCTCTCTCTAACTCAAGCACACACATGAAGATACATACACACACAGAGACATACACACACACATAAACATAGATACACACACACACATATGAATATACACACGTACTGTACATACAAACACAAGCTTTCTCTATCTCACACATACACACACATATAAATGAAGGAGTGCTCACACACACTATAGACACCCTCCCTGCTGTGGATGCGAGGCTGAGTCATAGCCTGAAAAACACAGGAGGAGCCTGTCATACCCATCCCCTTCCTGACGTAGATACAATACATACACACGACACACACACACACACACACACACACACACACACACACAAATACACAAATACACACACACATGCACACGCACACACATGCACACACACACACATACTCACTCATACTCAACCATACTCACTCTTGCACTCACGCACTAATTAACACACTCACCCACACGCACACACACACACAAATACACTCTCTCTCACACACCCACAAGCACATTTACATACATGTACACTCACATACGTACAATCACTCACACATACACTCTCTCTCTCTTACACACACACACACACACACACACACGGAAACTCATCTGAGTGTCTGTGAATATGGTGTCATTTGGGTCTGTGAGAAACTATGTCTAGAGGAATGCATCTCAACAGAAGCACGCCAGGCCAGGCGGAAGCAGAGTTAAAATCCAAAATGTAGCATTGATCCGTATCCCCGCCCTCTCTTCCTCCTTCCACCCCTTCTTCCCTCTTTTCTTGCCCTCCCCCCTCTCTCTTTTTGCGCTCTGTTTCCTTTTTTCTCTTTTTAATCTCTCTCTCTCTCTCTGTCTCTCTCTGTCCCTCCTTCATTGTGCCTCTACAGTCTCTATTTTCTCTCTCTATCTCTCTTTTACTTTCTTTCTCTCTGTCTCTCTTTTTCTTTTTATCTCTGTCTAAGTTCAATTCAATTCAATAGAGCTTTATTGGCATGACTAAAAATACACATTACATTGCCGAAGCTTTACCAGTTGTACAAAGTACAAGTAGTGTGTGCACAAAAGTAAACAAGGACACAACACAATCAATCTCTCCCTCCTCTCTCCCTCTCTCTCTCTTTCTCTCTCTCTCTCTCTCTCTCTCCCCCCCCCCCCCTCTCTCCCTCTCCCTCTCTCTCTTCTTCCTAGTTGAGGAGTGAGGGTAGGCCCATGAGAAGCTTGGCTCCAAGTGAGGGCAGTGGCTGCCAGAGGAAGGGGGAGATAAATCACTGGGCTTGACCCATCAGAGCACACACACACACACACACACACACACACACACACACACATATACACAGGAGGATAGGATACACACCAACGAGCCAGCAGACAGACAGACACACACACACACACACACACACAGGGGGATAGGATCCACACCAACAAGCCAGCAGACAGACAGGCACACACACACACAGACACACACCAGAGGATAGGATCCACACCAACAAGCCGGCCGACAGACAGACAGACACACACACACACACACACACACACAGGAGGATAGGATTCATGCCAACAAGCCAAAAGACAGACACACACACACATACATACACAAACACACACAGGAGGATAGAACCCACCAACAAGTCGACGGACAGACACACACACACACACACACACACGGGAGAATAGGATCCAAATCAACATATCAACAGACACACAGAAAGATAGAATGCATATCATCAGACTTACAGACACTCAAACTAATAGCCAGCCAGCCAGCCAGACAGACAGACAGACAGACAGACAGACAGATAGACAGACAGATAGAGTGCTGAATGAGATACATATAGTCAGGAGAGGGGAGATGGGACAAAAATTAGGTAGAGAAAATATGTAATAAAATGAGTGAGAGACAGAGAGAAAGAGAGAGAGAAAGAGAGAGATATGTATTTTTTGTAGGCAACACAAAGCCTCTCCTCTTCTCTCCTCTCTTCTCCTCTCCTCTCTATTCCTCTCATCTCTTCTCCTCTGCTCTTCTCTATTTGTCTCCTCTCCTCTATTCTTCTCATCTCCTATATTCCTCTCATCTCTTCTCCCCCTCTCCTCTCCTCTCCTCTCCTCTCCTCTATTCCCCTCTCCACAGCATTCTTGCAGATCTTTGGCTCGCTCTGTGGGAAGCAGGATCAGTGATCTATTGCCCCCCCCCCCCCCCCCCCAATCACCACCCCTACCAGTCCACCCCCACCAGCCCCAATCCAATCCAACCCCCTCCCCACCCCCATCCTCACCCGACCGTCCCAACCACCCCACCACCACCACCCACCCACACACACACACCACCCACCCCTCTCATCTGCTTCCTCTGCGGGCCCCTCCTCTGGCTCCTCTGTGAGACGGCGAGGCCTGGGACAGATAAATAATCACAAAAGGAGAACACAGTCGGGGACGCTTGGCGCGGGTCGGTAAAACAGCGCGACGCCTCCCTCAGAGGAGCGAGGAAATCGAGGAGAGGATAGCAGGAGACGGAAAGCAGCACAAACATACAAACCTTAATGGACCGTGACGTATTTGTTATTACGGGAGCATCAGTTTCTTTATTTATGTGCATTCCAAGTCCAAGTCTCCAATGTTAGCATTCTGGTTTTGTATTTTAAAGATTGATATCTTTGCCATAAAGTAGGGAGAGATTTCATCTGGGAGGTTTTCATCAAAGTTTGCAATTTAGTGTGACTTGTGGTGCGTTCATGCTTTGGAACCTTCTTTCACTTTTTCACTACAGACTCGTTCACTTGACGACAACAAAATGGTGATGATGCTAGCGTTTACAGGCTAACTAGCCAGGAGGCTAGCATCCTGTAGTGACCTAAAAGTAAACTGTAAAAATTAAAAGTAATCTGGGAAAACACTGTCTAACATCTCAGTCACCTGCACTGATTAAGTCCATTAAACAGTTAAGTGACTGACGCGAGCAAGGAATAAGTACATTTGTAATATATTTCAATTTCTTGAATGTGACGTCAAAGAAGTTCTCCTTGGAATTTTTTAAAGAGCTTCCACTTCAAAGTGGAATGTTGAGAAGTCAACAGACATTCAGCCACTTACGTAAAAGTGGGACTTTTCCCCTTCCCAAATTCTCATGAATACACCATTCAGCCGTGAGAAGAAAGTGAACTGGAGAAAGAAAACGAAAAGGGCAGACAGAGAGATGTAGGGATATTCCCCCCTGAATCATCAAACATCCCAATGATTCACCATTCTTACTTTTACCTCTTCCCACTTCCTGGGTTGTCATGAATGCACCATGAAGCAAAAGGGTATGAGGAAGAGAAAGTAAACTAAGAGATGAAAATGAAAGACAGATAGAGAGACCTATGTGTACCCCTCCCCCTTTCCCTCATGTCTCTCTGTCCTCTCTCCCTCTCTCTCTCTCTCTCTCTCTCTCTCTCGCTCTCTCTCTGCACCTGTTCAGGGGAAGAGTGAGGAAAATGGGCTGATGGAGTCACTGAGACACCTTGGCCCTGACACCCCCCACTACACCAAATCAATTGGCCTGATGTCTCTGTCACGCAGCACCATCTGTGCCCATGTCGTACGTGTGTGTGTGTCTGGAGGGTGGTGATGGAGTGAAGTGAAGTGGGGGGTAGTGGGGCTGTGTGGGGCCGTGTGGGGCCATGTGTGTGTGCATGTGTGTGTGTGTGTGTGGGTGGGTGTGTGTGTGTGTGGGTGTGTGTGTGTGTGTGTGTTGCGGGGGGGGAGTGCTATCAGCAGTCTTGGTCAGCCTTGTGAGATTTGAGCCCTGAGCTTGTGTTGGGCTGTATGTGTCTGTGTGTGCGTATGTGTGTGTATGTGTGTGTGTGTGTGGGTGGGTGCGTGGGTGGGGGATGTCAGCGGTCTTGGTCGGCCTAGTGAGATTTGAGCCCTGAGCCTGTTATGGGATAATATGATCACAGCGCTCAGGCAGCAAAGTCATTTAAATGGCGGCGGGAGCTCGAGCTGCTTGGTGGAGGAGAGCATCCTCACTGAGCTGATTAGAGCTACGGCCATTACGAGGGAGAGGGGGGGGGGGAGTGGGCAGAGAGAGAGACAGATAGAGAGAAAGAGAAAGAGAAAGAAGAGAGAGCAAGAGCAGCAGGGAGGAGAGGGAGACACTTGAGAGGAGAGAAGAGGAGAATTGGGGAGGGGGTCACAGAGGACAGAAGAAGAGAGGAGAGAATGGCACTGGCATGGGAGTGGAGAAGAGAAGAGAGGAGAAGAGAAGAAAATGGCACAGGAAAGCAGAACAGAGGACAGATGACAGGAGAGAAGAGAAGAGAAGAAAAAAGGACAGGATAAAACAGGAGAGTAAAAGAGAGGAGAAGATGACAACCAGGAGAAAAGAACAAGGAAGGGGAGTTAAGAGTAGAGTAGGAAAGAAAACAGTTGAGTATAGGAGAGAAGAGAGGAGAGGAAAGAGGAGAGGAGAGGAGAGAAGGCACCACCTGAGAGGAGATTACCCAATCAGGCAAAATGAGTCGGAAGTCGCAAATTTTAATTACAGGCCAGTTTTGAAGTAGAAATTGAAGTAGAAAGTATTAAAAAACAACTTTAATGAACAAAACATAAAAAACATCCCCCTACTTTTTATTGTCAACATAACTATTTTACGGTTTAAATTTGGTTATCTGAAGTTTAATTGCATCATTGAAATATTACCAAAATATGATCTTCTCAGGTTTTGAATTTTAAAAAGATAATGACATGTCATATTTGAAATGACTATATCTTGACAACGGTGAAAGGTGTGTCTCTGACCAAGAAATCATTTTAAAGCGTAGGTGTAATTCTCAGCTTTGAATTTTGGGTCACTGTGACCCATTTTGCCCGATGTGGTCATGAGAGCAGGGGACAGGAGAACTGGGAGGATACAAAGGTGTGGAAATGGAGTCCGCAAAATGGAGTGGTGGAGAATAGAAGAGGGGGGAAAAATGCAGGGGGAAAAAGAAATTATATTAAGACATCATTTCAGTGAGGACTTAAGATACAGTACTGGCCTACAAAGCCAACAGGCAGTAACTACATATTTGGCCAAAACTGAGTTTAGACTGGAAATTCACTTTATAACACCTCTTCGTCTTAATCTCCTGCTTCTTCCTATTAAGAAAGTACATAAAAGCATCACCACTATTTTACCAACAACAACATGTTTGACTGAGCATTATCACAACTTTTAAGCCATTTTTCTCAGTTTCAGTGTTGACATAGTTACTACTACACGTTGACTTTGTAAGGCAGAGTACACTACTGTATATTTGTGCATTTAATACTAGGATTACACTGATTAGTCATGACAATGAAAACATCTTGTAAGTCTAGAATCATTGCGTTGCTGTTATCTAAATTTTATAGCGACAACAACGTACACATGCCATCTAAATATCGCACTTATCTCTCATAAAGCATTTATGCTTCATTTGACTACGCATGTCGAGACACTGCATCATTCCTACATATTTCTGTCCGTTGCATCATAACGCGACCCTCTCTCTCTCTCCCTCTCTCGCTCTCTCTCACTTTCTCTCTCTCTCTCATGTTCTAGCATGATATCAGTACACACGACACTGCTGCGAGTGTGAGCTTCATGGAGTGTGCTGAAAAACTCGGCCATGTGACCATGTGATCATGTGACCACGTGCTCAGGTGAAATGGCGCTGGCGACAAACAGCTGAGCGTTTTAGCCCCTGATCCTCCATGTTGGAGAAGGGCCCTGACTTCTCTCCTTCTTCATCTCATTCCATCTCTCTTTCTCATTCTCTCTCTATCTCTCTTCCTCATTCCATCTCTCTCCTTCTCTATCTCCTTCCATCTCTCTCTTTCTGTCTCTGTCTCTCACTCTCTCTTATTCCATATTTCTCTTTCTCATTCCCTCTCTCTCTCCGTCTCTCTGTCATCTCATTGCATCTCGCTCTCTCTCTCTCTGCCTTTCTCTTTCCCTCATTTTCTAATCTTTCTCTGCCTTTCCTTCTCTCTCTTGCTCTCTCCCTCTCTCTCTCTCTCTCTCTCTCTCTCTCTCTCTCTCACACACACACACACACACACACGCACACACACACACACACATTCCCATTCTAGCAAGAGCACAAGACAGGAGATGTCTTCCTGCCAAGTTGGTACCGCATTTCCCTCCCATAAGCTGCCTAGGACTCAAGCTGCCAAGCTGGACGCTTTCAGTAATGCCTCACCAACCACCACCCGACCGACCGCAACCAACAAGTGCCTCTGCCCTGCCACAGCTTACCTCACAACAGCCCCCCTACCCGATCCAACGCCACCCTCTCACCCACACCCCCCCAGCAGTATCAAGGTTCCTTCCCCCTTTTCCTTTTTCTTTCCTCAGCTGCCTATT
>CM059283.1:18766179-18771179 GCA_030347295.1 Setipinna tenuifilis
AATCTTCGGACCATATGGATGGTGGGAGCGGGCCAGCGCACAAACAGAAAACAAGGGGCGTAATTTAGACCGAGTGTGACAAACACGGGTGCGCCGTCAATGAAAAGGGAAAAGCGGTAGAGCGAGACAGAGAGAGAGAGAGAGAGAAAGAGAGAGCGCGAGAAAGAGACAGAAAGACAGAAATGAGAGAGCACAAAAACAACAGACAGCAACAAATCTGGCCGGCTGGTCAGAGTGCACGTGTGTGTGTGTGTGTGTGTGTGTGTGTGTGTGTGTGTGTGTTTGTGTGTGTGTCGGTGTGTGTGTGTGTGTCTGGCCAATGTGCGAGAGTGTGTTTACTCAAACACACACAACTACAAATGGCCCTTTTAGGGCCCCCCAAACAATAGGGGCTAGGGAGGCGTCCATTAGGCCAAGACTGGTAATCCCCATTGACTCAGCACTGCCAGGGAGCTAGAGTTAAGTGGTGCAAGGCACTGGCTGCACACACTCAATGATCCGGTTACACAGGGATGGGTTTGTGTGTTTGCGTGTGTGTGTGTGTGTGTGTGTGTGTGTGTGTGTGTGTGTGACTGCACCAGGGGTGGAACTTGGTGAACTTTGCAAAATGTGAATTTTTACCGGCCACTGACAAATAAATGGTAAAATTTATCAATCGCTGAAAGTAGATTATTTTTTTGTGTCCGAAAAATATACCAGCCAATTTTTATATTTTAATAGCAGTTGGCTGATCTGTGGTCTGTGTGAATTATAATCTCTGGTCTGCACACACCACAGAGATATATACAGATATCGGCAGTAATTAAGTCAGTGTGCGTGTGTGTGTGTTGTGTATGTGTGTGTGTGTGTGTGTGTGTGTGTGTGGTGTGTGTGTGTGTGTGTGAGTCTGTGTCTGTTTTATGTGTAAGTAAGATACCGGTGTTGTTGTGAAAATATTGTGTATTGAGTCTGGCTGAACTGGCCTAAGTCCTCTGGACAGCGGGCATGTGAGAAATCAAATCAAAAGTTGTTTTGGGCGATGGTGTTTGCAGCCGTCCACTTCCTGTCCCTCCGGGGGGCCGCCCGCCAGGTCTGCCCGGGTCGCTCGCTGGCTCCCAACACCACGGACATGAAAGCCAAACGTCAGCGGCTTTGATACGCCGTGA
Organism: Setipinna tenuifilis; assembly: GCA_030347295.1. Lineage (NCBI taxonomy): Eukaryota > Metazoa > Chordata > Actinopteri > Clupeiformes > Engraulidae > Setipinna > Setipinna tenuifilis. Next base: position 18,767,325 of record CM059283.1, read on the forward strand.
TGAGCTGGAGGACAGTGTGTGAGTCAGGTAGTGTAGTGTGTGCTCAGCAGGACTGCTCTCTGACAGTGGAAAAAAAGAATCATACACACACATGGATGCAAGCACATACACACACATACACACACATACACACATACACACATGGAAGCACTCACAGACACACACACACACACGCAGGCATGCGTGCACACAAACACACTCTTTGGTCTCTGTCTCTGTCTGTCTGTCTTTCTCTCTGTCTCTCTCTCTGTCTCCCTTTCTCTCTTTCTGACACATACACACACACAGACACACACACACACCAACCTACACTATTCCTGTGCCGTTATACCCACGGATTAAAATTAAAATGATCCTGACGTGCCATCCATCATAGGAAGTATTCTGTGTTCATTTCCTCGAGTTAGCTTTGGGCTTTCAAGTTTCAGTTCAGGTGCTGTATGTGTGTGTGTGTGTGTACTTGTGTACGTGTGTATGTAAAAGAGAAAAAGACAATGTCTGTGTGAGTTCATATGTGTGTGTGGTATGTTTTGGGGGGGGGGGGGGGGGGGGGGGGGGGGGGGGGGGGGGGGGGGGGGGGTAATCCTTGTGCACTGGAGATATTGTGGGCTGGCATGGTTAGAGTGGTATTGTGTGAGTGTGTGTGTGGGTCATTTCTGGGCACGGAGATGATTGTGGCTGGGCATGCTTAGAGTGTAGTGTGTATGGTGTGTGTGGTGGGTGTGAGTGGTAGTAACTTCTGGGCACTGGAGATGATGTAGCTGCCTGGTTAGAGTGTGGTGTGGTGTGTTGTGTGTGGTGTGGTCATTTCTGGGCACTGGAGATGAATGGGGTGTGGGCTCCTCATTAAGCCCCTGCTGACCAACGCAAGGAGTGATGGGCAGACCGTTGGCACCCACCGTCTGTCGGCTGCACCGTGCCAACAGCCTCTCCTCTTCCCTCCTCTCCTCTCCACTCCTCTCCTCTCGTCTCCTCTTCTCTCCACTCCTCTCCTCTTCCCGCCTCTCCTCTCCACTCCCCTCCTCTCGTCTCCTCCTCTCTTCACTCCTCTTCTCTCTCTTACTTTATCCTCTCCTCTTCTCCCCTCTCCTCTCCCCTCTTCTCTACTCTTCTCCCCTCTTCTCTTCTCTCCTCTACTCTCCTCTGCTCTCCTCTCCTCTTTTCTCTTCCCTTCTACTCTACTTTTCTCCCCTTTCCTCTTCTCTCCTCTCCTTTCCTCCCCTCTTCTCTCTTCTCCTATTCTCTCTTCCCTTCTCCTCTCCTCTCCTCTCCTCTCCTCTCCTCTCCTCTTCTTTCCTTTCCTTTCCTCTCCTCTCCCCCCCTCTCCTCTCCTCTCCTCTCCTCTTTTCTTTTCTTTTCTTTTCTTTTTTTTCTTCTTCTCATCTCTCTTCCCTTCTCCTCTCCTCTGCTCTACTCTTCTCTTCTATTCTCTCCTCTTCTCCCTCAACCACCAAATGTCCAGAGAAAATAAAAAAACCCAGTCTGAGACTAAAAAAAAGAGTAAAATGTCTGCACATCCCTCCTCAGTAAGGCTGGGTGCCTGTCTACACGCTGGTATAAATCTTAAAAAGTTAATTTAATTTAAAAGTTTATGAACATTTTTTTTTCCGATCCAGCAGGGTCTTCATCAGGCAGGTTTTTCACCTCATGAACACAAGGATACACGGATACAAGGATGGTTTATTGTCACATGCTTAGACATACTGGGTAGAGTAGGACATGCAGTGAAATTGGTGACCCCTCTGGGGTCGAAACTTGCTGGTGGGTGGAAACTTGGCGGTGGGTGGAAATGTCGTCATTGCCATGTTGAATTGGATGAACTTCTTGGGTTCTATACCAATGTGTGGACACTCTCATCTTCTTGTTTCTCCATCCATACAATCCCACACCCTGACATCCTAACCTGCACCTACTTGCATGTCCCTATGTGTTTGTTATTTATGTACAACCTCTCTACATAGCACTTACAACTAGATCGCTACAGCAGTGATTGGCAAAGCTAGGGGTACCTCGATCAACTCTAGGGGGTACACAAAATAAAACTGTGAATGAGTACTCAGCTTCTACTGGCATAAAGATTAAGTATACATACTGTATGTGTAAAAAAAGATCTTTACATTCAAGCTATCCCCTATACAACCCTATTGGGACTACATTACCATATAATATGCACAATTATTATGCGAAAATACTTATGGGGATACTTGGTAGAACAGAGTGTCTCAGGGGGTACAAAGCAGTTAAAAGTTTGGGAAGCTTGAATTGAAAAACTGCTCTACAGTATTGTAACTGCTGTGGTGCTGTAAATCTGCTGTGTTACTTGTAAATCACTTGGGATGAAAGCATCTGCTACATATAAAGCAATGTAATACTACTGCCACTGCTATTACCACTACTGCTACTACTACCTGTTATTACATCAACAACAACAACAACAACAACAATGAGATGCTGGGTTATGACGTGTCTTAAGGTTGAAATAGGATCTTGAAACCAATACAACATTTCCTGTAACAGGTAGCCAGTGGGCCAGGAGGTGGGAGACAGGAGAAGCATGTTCTTTTTTTGAAAAAGGGTTCTGGTAATGATACAGGCAGCTTGTACCCTGAACCAGTTAAAGTTTATGGAGGAGGAGTTTTTTTAGAGGAAGTCCCCAAGAGCGTAGAGTTACAATGATCTAAGCAAGGAAGTACCTAAAGCGAGTCCAGGAATAGAAGTACTACGTTGAAAAAAAGACTGACGTAAACGATTGCTGTTGCATCAGTGAGAATGAGCAGGCCAGGTGATATTATTGATGTGAACTTCAAAAAAAAGTTTGCTGTCAAAGATGACACCCAAACTGTTCACCTGAGGCAAAGGGAAGCTGTGGCATTGTTGATGCTCCGTGCCGTGCTCAGTGTCACTGCTAAGCTCCAGAAAATAGAAGACAACGGAGATTTAATTTCACACAGACAGAAAAACAGAAGGGCAACAGTGTGGTATTAAGACTTGGAGGATATGATAGACATGTAGAGCTGAGTGTCATTAGCGTAACAGTGGAATTGGATGACACGCTGTCTTAAGACGTGACCAACAGGACAGAGGTAAAAGACAGGGGACCTTTAGAGGAGCTTTGGGGAACACCACAAGTGACTGGGCTGACCTTTACAGGAATTGAACACACTGAGTGTAATCACAGAGATGGGGTGCCAGTGATGCCATTGCATGCTAACCTGTCTGAGGGACTATTGTGTGAGACTCAAGTGGAGTTAACAGCAGGTCAACAGTGATTTAGACAAAGACCTTCTCTGCACTGTGAAAGTGATGAATTATGGCCTGAAATTGTTGTAGTGATGTAGGGATACAGGCACTCTCTATATCAAAATGATTCATTATTTATATGTTTAAATATGTATTCTATACAAAACAAATTCATATACTTAGACATGTTTTTCATGGAAATTCCAAATTATTGGTGATACAATATTCTTACTATGGGGCAACATCAGCTAAGAGGTGTTTTTCAATTAGACAATATGTACAGTCAGGAAAGTCTAGAAATGTATCTACAGAGACATGGCTGATAGATTAATTATTTTTCAGCTTCTCCAAAACCTACTCCTTTCTCACCTCCTGGAGTTAGCAACACTGAAAAAAAAGGCTCATTATACAAGAAGCTATTTTTGGGCCACAAACAAACACGTACACACACCACACACCTCCACCAACTCACAACCCCAAACTGACAGAACACCAAACAGACCCTCCCTCTCCCCTCTTGATATATTTTTTCCCTCTCTCTCCCACTCTCTCTCTCTCTCTCTCTCTCTTGTTCAGGCTTATGGTCTGATGTTTGTCTGTTGTTGTTGTTTATCT
>CM059283.1:18778679-18781179 GCA_030347295.1 Setipinna tenuifilis
TTTGGAGTTTGGCGTGGTCAGTGGAAGCATGGAAGCATGATTCGGGTCATGGTGGCCACTTACTTTCTCTCTCTTTCTCTTTCTCTCTCTCTCTCTTTCTCTCACTCTCACTCTCTCTCTCTCCGTCTTCTTTTTCCCTACGTGTCCTTCGGCATGACCACAGACGCTCCCACTTCCCTCTCTGCTCTGGGAAAAATGTTAGGAATTCCCCGCCGACCACGATAAACGCTCCCCGAGTGTTTACGTTTCGGGGAGAGAGACGAGCACAGGAAAACAAGACAGTTCACCGGGGACGGAGAGCAAGAAGCGCAGCAACAGAGGGGCAGCACAAGCAGAGGAGTGGAGGAGGAGGAGAAGGAGGAGAGAGGAGGAGAAGAGAGGAGGCGCAAAGGGGGGGGGCAGGAGACGGTGAAGGTGACGGTGATGGACAGATATGGGTGTCAGTCAACGGGGCTCAGAAAACAAACAAAAAATACGACAACATCTGATAAAAGCAAACTGTGTGGGGAGATAAAAAAAAATCTCTGGTGAAAAACGCATGTCTGTACTGGCAGTGACTGAGAAAGTGCTGATGAGTGATTTGAGCTGTCAATCAAACCGTGCTGTGATCCCATGCAGATTTGCTGGGTGTTAGAGGCTGGGGGGGGGGGACTAATGGCTCTGGTTACACTGAGCGCGCTCAGTAAGCGTAAGAGAGCTGATGGGGATGAAGGCGTACATCAGTGGCCACTAATGACAATGTGACACGGATTGGCCTGGCAGTACTGTGTAGCTGCATGGACAGAACAGCACAATAGCTCTGTGTGTGTGTGTGTGTGTGTGTGTGTGTGTGTGTGCGCATGTGTGTGTGTGTGTGCATATGTGTGAATTTGTGTGTCTGTGTAACACAAGGACGCACACACACAAATTCACACACATGCACACAAACACACACACACACACACATGCACACACACACACACAGAAGTGCAAACATGCACAACTGAAAGGACAAGATAACATAAATTCATAAATATGTATATTACATGCTGAAGAAACAGTGCCAGATTAATGTATTGTTTTTTTTTACCAGCTCAGCAATGCACATAAGCATATGCATAAAAAGAACACATGAACCTAGCATGTTCTGACATACCATGTGCATACCATTTGTACGGATTGGGCATATGGTGGTGGCTAATCACTTCCTTTAAAAAAGCTTCATATCGTACAGCAATCATAACCAATTACTCAAACTCCTGAAACCTGAAATGGTGCAATTGTCAGTGGCGTCTCATATTGTGATGTGCTATTGAAAATGATAATCGCCCACAAGCTCAGCTGTTCTCCCCCACCAACCATTCTCCTCCCCCACCAACCCACTGTCACAGGCCATAATTTGCTTTAACAGGGGCTGCTTTCTGAGAAAAGCATTTCTGCTGAAATCTTCCTCTGGCCGTTCAGCGCCCCAGGGCAGAACCATTCTTCCCAGGATTGGCAGCTCGTATGGAGGGCAGAGAAAAACGGACCCGTCGCCTTACATTTACTTTCCACTGTTGGGGAAGGAGAGAGAGTGAGAAAGTCAGAGAGAGAGAGAGAGAGAGAAAGGAAGATGGAGGGAAAGAGAGAGAGACAGAGAGAGAGAAGGAGAGGCTGTGCACTCTAGAGCCTTAAGCCGGAGAGCTGGAGAGTCAGAACACCAACAAGGCCATCAGATTCATCATCGGACTCTTTCCCTCCCGCCTGCCCGCCCTCGATCCCCCCCACACTCCTCCCACGCCTTGTTTATTCTCCTTCCATTCTCACTCGGCCTCTCTCTCTCTTTCTCTCTTTCTCCTCTCTCGCTGTCTTTCTCTCTCACACACACATTCACATATGCACACAGACACACACTCACAAACATCTCACATACGCACACAAACATGCTGCATCTCTCTCTCTCCTGTCTCGCTGTCTCTTTCTCTCACACACACACATGCACACAAACACACACACACACACACACACACACACACACACACTCACAAACATCTCACATAAACACACAGACACACACACACACACTCACAAACATCTCACATACGCACACAAACACACAGACACACACACACACTCATCTCACATACGCACACAAACACAGAGACAGTCACACACACACACACACTCACAAACATCTCACATACGCACAGAAACACAGAAACACACAGACACACACACACACACACTCACAAACACACACACACACACACACACTCACAAGCATCTCACATACGCACACAAACACAGACACACACACACTCACAAACATCTCACATATGCACACAAACACAGACACAGTCACACACACACACACTCACAAACATCTCACATACGCACAGAAACACAGAAACACACAGACACACACACACACACACTCACAAACATCTCACATATGCAGACACACACACACACACATACACACACACACACACACTCACAAACATCTCTGCTGCACCTGTGGCGAGTGGCCACCTCACATGCT
>CM059283.1:18791179-18793679 GCA_030347295.1 Setipinna tenuifilis
TTTTCCAAAGTATCGTTGAAGTACCAAACTTGAAGTACCAAAATAACCACCTGTTCGTTTTTTTTTTCCCACTTTGGGGAAAAATTATAGCTCTAACTCGTCCGAAAGTGCCAAAAAATAAAACTCAATTCTACCTGGTATCACGGTGGAACGGCTGAGCCGTAAAAGGCGTGTGGCGATTACGAGGGGGACTGTGATGGAGTGTGGAGAACAGGGAGAGGTTTTGCCATTTCTCAGCACTTTTTAAAGGGGTTGTCGCTGAAGGCTGGAGTTGTGCTGTGATTTAGCGCACAAAGCTGCCATCCTCCAAGACATATTTCCTCCATATGGCCGCGTCTCCATACACGCCGGCTGGGGAATAAGATGTTAAAAATGCATGTAGACACATACACACACACACACACACACACACACACACACACACACACATACTGCGCAATCTGGAAGTGGGCATCTATCATCGCCTTGCACTGTAAACACACACACACAAACACACATACACACACACGTACAGTATAAGCACACACAAACACACAAACACACACACACACACACACACACACACACACACACACACACACACACACACACACACACACACGTGTCATGTCCCTACCAATGTTGAAGACACTAATAGTGTTTTGTGTGTGTGTGTGTGCGTGTGTGTAAAGTATTTACTCTCTGGAGGGCTGCACACACACACACGAGAACTTGGAGAGGACGATGAAAGATTGATCGCAACATCTCTGCCATAAGCGTTGAGTGTGCCACTCTCAGAATAACCAGTTAGCCTCTTGTGAGGAAGACAATAATGATGATACAGATGAAGATGGATTCCATGGATGGAGCTCATCTTCGGTCAAAGTCTATTCCTGGCTCCAGCCTCCTCCCTCTATCCGTCCGTCCATCCACAAGCTGACCGACCTCAGTTTATTTGCCTTGTGTGCCTATCTATGCACTGTAAGGACTTGGGCAATCAGAGCTAGCCCCCGAAGCAACTTCACATGAATAATAGATAAAACACATACAGATGGCGGGATTTGTTGTTGAGCTATATGTGGAGCTAGCACAAGAGAAAGAGAGAGAAGAGAATAAGAGAGAGAGAGAGAGAACTGGAGTACAGAAGAGACAGAGAGACAGAGAGAAAATGAGAGAGAGGATAACAGAGGGAAATAGAGAGAAACAGAAAGAGAGGGACAAGGGGGACAAGATGTCGTTTGATTACACATCTCGGTAGCGGCTAGCTAAAAGACTCAGAGCACAGCAGCTAATGAGAGTGGCACTTAAGCCGAGTACTTCAGTCCCTTCAGTCCTTCTGTCATCTTCTTCTCCTAAAAAAACACCCTTTTTCTTCCCTTCACTCGTTTCTTTATATCTTTTTTCACTTTTTGAAGGCTGGGTGAGGCTGTGGATGGTCTGTCAGAGGACTGGAGGTGATGAAAGGTCACCTTGAGCCTCCACATGCGTATGAGACACTGACGGCAGACTGCTGCATCACATCATGTAAATTGATGAACTGATTTTGGGGTGTTGCTTTTGGAGGAGCCCTGGCATCTCAATGTCACTAGTCTCAGCAAGAGAGGCAGACATGGAGGAGGGAGAAGAGAGTGAGAGACAGACAGACAGACATACAGACAGACAGACAGACAGACAGACAGAGAAAGAGAGACAGACAGACACACAGACACAGACAGAGAGACAGAGAAAGAGAAACAGATAGACAAACACACAGACACACAGACAGAGGGCTCTATTTTCGCGATCATAAGCGCATTGTCTAAAGTCTGTCGCGCAAGTTGCTTTGGGGGCGTTCCCGACACAATTTGGTATTTTCACGGCGGAAAAAGCGAACATTGCGCCAGGCGCATCGTTCAAAAGGGTTGGGTTAAGTTACTTCATTAGTCATGGGTGTGTTTTGGGCGTAACATACAATTAACCAATGAGAATTTATACTCTCATTCCCTTTAAGAGCCAGCGGGCGCATTGTCCATAGCCTGTTGCTATTACGATGGCGGATTTACCCGGACGGGAGGAGCTTTTCGGTGGAGGAGACCGATCTGCTCGTGCGTGAAGTAAAAGCGCGTGAGTAGTTAATATTCGGGGATGGAAAGAATCTCCCCAAACCTCATAGAAGTATGGGAGGAAATATCTTCAATAATTGTGTCCTCCTTTGGCAAGAAGAGAACTTTTGAACAGTGCCCAAAGCGGTACAACAACGTTAGAAGACGGGAAACAAAGCCTTAAACTCAAAGGAAACATCAAAAATAAACAGAAGGTATAGGTCCATCAAACCATTAGTCCACTAGTTTTCTTTTTGATGATTTGTCCATATAATTTCTTACAACTTGCCACGCTGTTTATTTAAAACGACAAAAGAAATTGTAAATAAACTGCAGAACATTGCAATCGCTGTTTATTTAAAACGACAAAAGAAATGGTAAATAAACTGCAGAACATTGCTATAAACTTCACAACATTGCTATATTCTCATTATTTGTGC
>CM059283.1:18801179-18811179 GCA_030347295.1 Setipinna tenuifilis
GCATACTGTCAACAGGAGCAGTGTTATAGAGCAGAGGGGGGTTGGAAAGGGCCAGGGCGAGAGCTTCAAACACACACACACACACTCACACAGAAAGCACAAATGCACAAAAAGATAGAGAGAGAAAGAAAGAGAGAGGGAAAGAGAGAGATCCTACATACATGCATTCACAGACATACTGTAAAATATACTAAATCATGCACTACCAACAACTTAATTACTGCAGAGGGAGAGAGACAGACAGACAGACAGACCTAGAGACAGAGACAGAGACACAGACAGACAGACAGACAGACAGACAGACAGACAGAGATAGGGAGACCCCACTTAAAAGCATTCACACATGTATGCTGTACATACACAAAACCATGCACTTACACCCACCCCCTGTTCTGAACACACCAAGACACACAAACACAGCATCCTCACACTATGATGAGACCATGAGGCAGCTATGGCTGAGACTAACAGCATTGAGAAGACATACAGGAAAGAGAGAGAGAGAGAGAGGGCAAAAGAGAGAAAGAGAAAGAGAGATAGAAAGAGAGAGAGTTAGAAAGAGGGCGAGAGACAGAGAGAAAGAAAGAGGGTGAAAGAAAAAGAGAGAGAGAAGGGGAGAGAGAAAAAGAAGGGGAGAAAGAGAGAGAGAGAGTTAGAAAGAGGGTGAAAGAGAGAGAAGGACAGACAGAATAAGAAGCAGAAAGAGAAGAAGTGAGGAGAAATAATCAACAAGGCCTCGCTGTACCTCAGTGACACCATCATGGCCGCTGCCCAGTGTGCTCTGGGCTCAAAGACGTTCTGTCTGTCACATAGGAGCAGTGTTAAAGCAGCAACACAACGCCCACTGCCCCGGAGGACACACACACATCACACACACACACACACACACACAGCTACAACATACACACAAAAGAACAAACACATGGATGGTTGCATAACACACAAAATGAACACACACACACACATGTAGACACACACACAAACACTGAAATCTATGCTGATGCAACACAGTCATGCCCACACACACAGTCACACAAACATACAAACCCTCACATACACTCACACGTGCACACACACACGCACATGTGCATACGTGCATACATACACACACACACACATACCCACACAAACACACGCACACATACACTATCCTTCTTCGCACTGTGTGGGGGTGAACCGACCAAAGAGGACAAGCCTGAGCTGAGATAATACCAAGAGCCGTCTGACACCTCACCCTCCCCTCTCTCTGGGGTTTCAACAGTGACTGTCCACCCCCATATTCCTGCTTTCCCTTCCTTTCTTTCTCTCTCTCTACCCCCCTTTCTCTATCTCTCTTTCTCTCTCTTGGCTAGATAAAGTCTCCTCACTTTCTCGCTTTTGTCTTTCTTTCTCATTAGACATACAGTACTGTAGCCCTGTCTTCTCCCTTGCTGTCACTTTCCCTTCTCCCAGGTTATATTGCACCCCACAGTGTCTCCTTCCCTCTCTCCAATTCCAGTTACTTGCTACAAATCTTCTCCCCTTTCCCACTATTCGAAAACTATTTCGAACTATTCGAAAGATGCTTTATTTCTATGGCTCTTGCCAAAGCCACAACAAAAAACAACACATTAGTTAAACATATAACAGGTATCTAATTAGGTAACTGGTGTAACAACATGTAATATCGTATTTTTGTGACAAAACCAGTAGACAATAAACTGTGAAATAAAGTGTTACCAACACCAAAAATGGAAGGAATTAAAAAAAAAACAAAGACTGATGAAGAGGAATGTAAGCTGAAACATATAAAATTGTGTACACCCATTCACGAACATCATATAGATACACACCCCACACCTTTACCAAAAGATGAAGTACTAATCATATATATATGCACTCATTCTTGTAGACTCACATCAAATATGTACACAATGCCCCTACACACATGATGACACACCTCATATAATAATTATTATATTATATATTAATTATTATATAATATCATATAATATAATAATCTAATTAAATCTATCTCTCCGTCTATCTCTTCCTCATCCTCCCACTGTTGCTCTCTTGCTGGTGTTTGGAGAGGCACATAGCCATCCGGTCCTCTCGCATGGCGGCCTCGTGGGGCTCAGTAATGATTGGCTAATTGGGACCGAGGGAGAATGTTTGGCAGGGAGGACGACGATTGTCTACTGTTGGCCAAGACAGGACGACTACTGAGCGCGTGCAGTCCGAAAACAGTATACTTACTGTCAATCCAACATGCGTTTGGCCAAAACAGGCAGTGCATGAACAGTAATTTGTTCTGATAGGGTGCGCACACACACATAAACACACACTCAAATACACACACACACACACACACACACACACACGCACATAAACACACACACACACACACACACACACACATAAACTGAGGTAAATGCATACTATAGTGTTGAAGTCATCTACTCTTACCTCAAACTTCTGCCTACCTACGCTTCAGCAAATTTTTTTAAGGGTAAACCACACAATCTCCACTTTAAGGGCTATGGATCACGGGATATGCGTCGTGGCATACGCTTCATTCCCTCTGATACAATGTGCTTTTGTTTGTAAAAAAAAAATCGCGCCAGGCCCCAAACTTTGCCGCCTTATGTGTTGGAATCCTGTTTCAAAGGCCGATGCAAAGCTGGCCTCAAAATGTGACACAAATGAAGATTTGGCCCCAAGAGCTACAGCCCTTCCCAGACTTCCCCTAATTTCCTCACTTTAGAGCATCCTGAAATCACTTCCCTTCCAACTCTAGGCAGGGTACCAACACTGTAAAACCTCCAAGTAATAATGTATTTTTGCAACAGTGTTCCATCAGATACCATTATTTATGCAGTTTGAAGACCAACTCGACCATGTGGCTTAGAAAACAAACCCAACAGTAGGATAATTGACTCAGGAAATAATACTATGGTAATAATAATAAAACCTAAAGTGGTACAGCTAACCATTCTCAAAAACAATAAAATGCTAGAATAAGGTTTGTAGTCAGGAAGGCTGAAATCGTTTCTCCCAAAGGTACTCTTTCTAGGTGCATAAGTGGCTTGTGTTTTCTCTAAGCTCTAAGCTTGCCTCAACCAAATTATTTGGTTTTCAGTTAGCTGTAATTGGTCAAAGGCGGCCCCTGTGGTTTTACAACTCATACAAAGTATGGACCCACCATGAAGTAAACATATGTCTATGGAGAGTAGCCAGACAAAGTAAAAAACACAAAATGAAAGGGTGCTGGTCCACGAGGCCATTCCAACCCCACCCAAATAACACAAATCCCTAGATCGACCTCCTCCATCCATCCCCCAACCCCCAACCCCCACCAGCATTCCGGCATATTATGTGTGTTCAGGGTGTGAGAGTTAAAAAAAAGAGGCTGACATTCTCTGTCATCGTCATCAAAGGCTGACTAATGTTGCTTTCACTGGAGGGACACACAGGGGTCCGTGTTTTAGCACATAGCTTCAGTTGTTTGAGTCCGTCCTCCAACCCCCCCACCCCCCTTCTCCCTCCAGCCCCCAGCCCACCCCCATCTAACTAATGACACAGCCTTGACAGACATGAGGAAGAGAGGAGATGAGAATGTTTTTGCGGTGGAATGACAGCGTGATCCTGTTTCCCTTAGCATTTGCTTCACCGCACAGCGCTGACGTCTGATTGTATGATTGACCTCCTCTCACTTTATTCCTCTCGCTTTCTCTCAATCTCCTGCTCTCTCTGTCTTGCTGTCACACACACACACACACACACACATACATAGACACATACCCACATGCATACTCTCTCTCTCCCTCTCTCTCTCTTTCCCTCTCTCTCTCTCTCTCTCACACACACACACTTACCCACACGCATAATCTCTCTATCACCCAAAGAGTCTTGCTCTCTCTTTCTCTTTCTCTATCTCTCTCACACTTAAACATAAATACACATAGACACATAACCACACACATAATCTCTGTCTGTCTGTCTCTTTCTCTCTCTCTCTCTCTCTCTCTCTTACACACACACACACACACACACACACACACACACACACACACACACATTTTCTTGCTTCATGTTTCTGCATATTTCCCTACTGGAGTGCGCAGTTCCACTAATTACGCGATGATGGTGAGGAGCCAAGCGCGACTGATTTCTATGAATAAATGAAGACGTAACCTGATGAGCTTCGCCTTGACTCGAAACAAAATGGCACCCGTCGCCACAGCGCAGCACAGGGTGGCCTGTCGCCTACTCTGAGGACAAAGGGCGACACAGAGAGCAAGGGTCAGCCTATTTAGCTCGGGCAAATGGAGCTTACTGCTTCGTATGTACGTGTGTGTGTGTGTGTGTGTGTGTGTGTGTGTGTGTTGTGTGTGGGGGGGGGGGGGGGGGGGGATTTAGAAATGTATCAATGTACCAGGGGAAGAGACACAACTTGTCTTTTCCAGGTCAGCTTCCATGCTCTAGGGTAAACTTGCCGTTCTGTATTTTTCTTTCCACCAAACCACCCCCAGCACTCCCAGCTCGCACCCTCACTCACTGCCCCCCCCCCCCAAACACACACACACACACACACACACACACACACACTCACACACACACACACACACACACACACACACACACACACACACACACACACACACACACACAACTCTCTACCGCTTCCACTTGCCTAGGGCCAAACTGGAGCTTGCAACAGGACTCAGTCAGAGAGGATTTGGATCGCTGTTCCCACGGAAACGAGTGAGATGTCGCTGCCATGACAACGGACATCGTTCTCCAGAGTGGTGAAGCGGGCCCTACTCATCTTGTGCTTCCTCTCTCTTTCTTTCTCTCTCTCTCTCTCTCTTTCACTGCCGGCCAAACGTGCAAGATTGTTTTCATCAGCTGAATGCATTCTCTTTCTCTCTATTCCTATTTTTTCATTCTGTCTTTTTATCTTCTGCCTTTGTTCCATCCTGCCTGTCCTCTGTCCTCTTTTCTCTTTTTTTTTACTAGATGCACTGGCATGCGAAAACCAAAAGCAATAACAGCAACACTGAGCCGATAAACAGGCTAATGATAAAATACGTCTGTAGAGGCGGGACTGATCAATATCATAATCAAAAAGAGATTCGACTAAAATCTTTGGAGGAATGCATTTCCAGTGTAATTTATGATATTATGCCCCTGCAGGTATCAATGTGCGGATCAAAATTTGAATCCTACAAAATCCTGTTCCTTCCATCGGCAAAACTTTTGTATCGACTTACCATTTTTACAGCCACAATATACACAATATAACAACTCTCATTTTAAAACAAGAAAATCATTTTTGGGTCCTGGTTTATTTGGATAGTTCTGTAGATTCTGTAGATCTGTAGATTCTAGAGACTATCTACAGATGCTGAGACTATTAGCAAACCGTCTGTTGAAACTCTGTGTCTTGTTGAGGTTAAGGTTAGGGGTTGAATTTTTCAAGGTAATAATCAGTGAACAATAAATAAATTGAAGCTGCTTTCATATCCAACCATATCATATCCAGAACTATGGGCGGACTTTCCAAATAAAGTGTTTTTTAAAGATTTGGGTAATATTTACACTGACCCCATTTCTCCTCTTCACAAATTACTCTTGCAGATGATGCAGTGACCTCCTGACTGAGGTCAGGGGTCAAATAGAAGTCTAACAAGGCTATGTAGAATATGTGATCAAACGCACCAACCCAAACAGCTTGTACGTGCGAGTAAGTAGTATGAGGTCAAAGCAAAAAGCGAGGAATTTTTTTTTTTGCCTTTCTCTAGTTTCTTTTTTCAGGCTGTCCCTCCCTATTGAGGTTAGGCGGAGACAAGTCCAGCGAAGAGAGAGAGAGAGAGAGACAGAGAGAGAAAGAGAGAGAGAGTAAAGGAAAGTGAGTAAGAGAGAGAGTGAATGTCCCCCCTCTCCTACAACCCTCTCACCCTCTCACCCTCTCTCTTTCTCTCTGTCTCTTTCTCCTTCTCTCTCTAGCTCTCTTTCTCTTTCTCCTTCTCTCTCTCTCTCCTTCTCTATCTCTCTCCGTGCTGTTCGCTCCACGAACCTGCTCCCCCTGATGTGGAGTGACATTTATTGCAGCCTGCCCTTTGGGATTTGTCGTTTATTTTTTATAATAGTCTCTCTCCCCTCCGCCGTCCCCTCCCTGCATCTCTTGTCGAAGGGGGAGTTTGAGCAGATCAGGAACGAAAGCTGGGCGTTGGAGGTTTGGATTATTGATGCGCCTGTCGGAGAGAGTTCTCGTCAGACACCCCGGTGGAGAGAGGGGTGACTGTAGGGGACTGGGTAGGGGTAGGGGTGGAGTGTGTGTGTGTGTGTGTGTGTATGTGTGTGTGTGTGTGTGTGTGTGTGTGTGTGTGTGTGTGTGTGTGTGTGTGTGACCCCCTCTGAGGTCTGCCACTCTGCCACTCTCCTTACACACACTCCGGCACCTCAGTGTTGAGGTTACTCTGTCAAAATGGCAGACTGGCACACCTCACACACCTCTCTCCTGTCTCCTTGGCAAGACTCTTTCTTTTTTTTTTTTTTTTTTTGTTTGGATGATAAACCACTCCCCAGCCTCACCTTCCCTTAGTCATCCAAGGTGTGCCGAGCATCTCTGACAGAGACAGGCCGGTCGTTAATTCTAGCGATAACACAACCACCCCACCCCACACACACGCACACACACATACACACACACACACACACACAATCTTTGCAGCCAGATGTAAAGAGCCAGAGTTTACCGTACCCAAGAGTAGCCCCGGGTCACACAGTTCATATATATCTACAGCTGAGAAAAGGGGACAAGTCCCAACTGGAGTACAATGAATCAGCAGAAAATAACTTTCACCCACACCCACACACAGACACATGCACACACACACACATATGCACGCTGGGACGGACACACACACACACACACACTTGTTGGCCAAGCAGCAAACAGTACACGTGAGTCAGCTCCTTGGCGAGTCCAGTTTGCGTGTGGTTTATGCGTCCAGTCCACCTTTCGTCCAGTGATTAAAAGTGGCCCTGGACTCATTCGGCGTGGGTCTTAATTAGGAGAGGTTTCCCATAAATCTCAGCTAATGCTCTCAGCACATGAAAGCTTTGGCAGGCGCCTTCTTCCCCGACCCTCTCTCCCAACACGTGTTATGAATCAATGTGTGAAAGGTTCATGTACGTATATCATCCCTGCACTTCTCTTTTCTGTCTGTTCACACATACTTTGTACACCTAAACTAATAACAAAGAGAAAATAATTAAAAATAAACAACCGCCCATTAATGGGTTTGGATCGGTGCCGGGTCGATGCTCGCAATCTCCCACCAGGAAGCATCTGGGAAGACGGAGAAAAAATGAGGAAGTTCAGCCCTGCGGTGTGTGTGTGTGACGCTTTCGTGCCTCCATCGCATTTTCATTTGTTACCTGCAGGCTGCGAGTGTGGCGCAGGAGGAGCTGCAGGTCATTAGCAGGGAGAGGCTGGCTGCACTGCTAGCTGAGCTGAGCTGCGCTGCTGCTGCTAGGCTAGATGCTAGCCATGCGACATGCTGCGGAACCGACCCAGGCCCAGATGTCAGAACACTTGGATCAGACGCCTTCCAGCGCCAACCGGAAACCTGCACAGCTAGTGCACTCAGACAGACACATAAGAAATAATCAGCTAGTAAAAATCACAAAATGGAAGAAGCTGGAATGTTGTCACACTTATTAGGGGAAGGTTAGGTTAGGTCAGATTAGCTTAGGTTAGGTTAGGTTAGGTCAGATTAGGTTAGGTTAGGTAATGTTAAGTTAGGTTAGTTTAGGTTAGGTTGGGTTAGGTTAGGTTAAATTAGGTAAAGTAAGGTTAGGTAAAGTAAGGTCAGGTTAGATTAGGTACAGTAAGTTAAGGTCAGGTCAGATTAGACAAGGTAATCTATAATGTTCTTAGAGGGGCAATTGGTTGCACAAACAAACAAAAACTGTACAGACATAGGATCAAGACATAGACAAGGATCAAAACATCTGACACTCATTTCCATTTCATTTCCATTAAATAATAGGCCTACATAAATACCAGTAAAAACTTGGGAAACATAAATGCATAAATGCAACCAAAAATTCAACTCTTGACTGCTTATTTAGGAAGGAAATGGCAGTGTGGACAAATGGAATTTTTAACCTATTTATCCTTCACCGTGGCATAGTGTATCTGGGCACTGAGAGAAGTGTACTGACATCACAGGACAAAAGACAGACTAGGGTCCACAACGATTAAATGAGCTAAAGGGGTGCATTATACCATGCGGCATAATGATGCACAACCACAGAAAACTCAGAATGTCTCAAGACATCTCCAGTGTCTTTGTAGACTTATCCTTCATGTTTTTATTTTTGCTGAGTCTGTTGTTCCCACTCGCTGTTCTCTTGATGCTAATGGGACAACACAGCAACCTGCTAGAACAGGTGTTCTCTCTGTTGTCCTGCAAAACGGTTCTACATCTTTCAAATGTGAGGCCTACAGTAATCAGTCAGAAGTGCCCGTGCACTGTCCCTCAGGAAACTCAGACGCATTAAACGATGCAGGTATCCATATGTAGTTGTATCCAGTGATGTGATGAAGCTAAACTGCTGATGGAGTTAAACTCAGACAACATTGCAAGTAAGTTGCCAGAGATAGACATCCTTGCTTCAGAAAGTAAAAATGACACATTTTTTACTGACACATCTCGGTTCCAACCATTAACTTAAACAGCTGATTTTATGTCACACAACTCATCAGTCAAATAGATCAACTAGTCCGTGAAATCACCTGTATTAGGTTCATTGGTACATCAAATACATACTTCCTGAAGACAGATTGTCCAGACTAATTGTCTCTAAGTTGCATAGAGGAGGCATCATAGACCAAAGTGATTCTGAGGGCTTTGTCAGCCAAACCACCAGAACAAGCTGCTTTCCTCGATGTGTGTAGATGTACGTAAAGTAAAGCCACCGTCAGCCCCCTCGACCATGATTTCTCCTGCATTAAACACGGTGGAAACTCGCCTGGGGGAATGGCTTCCCAAGGAGGAGAAGAGGAAGACCAAGCCAAACATTTTTCAGTTTTTTCCTCCCCTCAGGCCTGTTCGAATTCAGCCCCAGCGCTGTCTTCAGGAAACAGGGCTGCTTATTAATAAGCTAGCTGTTAGAAAGCTGAGAACCAACTATGGTGGTGGAGTCTGTATGTGTGTATGTGTGTGTATGTGTGTGTGTGTATGTGCATGTGTGTGCGTGGAGAGGAGGGGAAGGGAGGGGTTGAACACACAAAACAAGCAGGATTACTGATCATGGGTTGCTTTTCTTGGGTGATGGTGTGTGCCAATCCGCCTCCATGTTCCATGTTCTTACGCCACAACGCCTCACACACCCTCCCCACCACCCTCCAAGCCTCAACAACACACACACACACACACACACATACACACGGTCAGAATCTGAATAATCTGTGCGGCGAGATCGCTGTGCATCAGCTGTTGCCATGACCACCGCGGAACGTTCGCCGGGGTTGCCAGAGCAACTAATCAAGAGTCACATTGCATCCTCCGTCACCTGGCAGATTTTGACAGCCGCTGAGGAGGGGGAAAGATGGAGACTTAATAGGAAAGCTGGCTATAGGTTTAATGCAAACTAATGCACAGACACGTCAAAAATATTGACAAGAGCTGAAATAATAATAAAAAAACAACAACCCTTGGAGCATTTGCCATCACACACAAAAGACACGCATGCAGACACATACACACACACACACACAGAGACATAATCACTCACAGACCTTCGAGTAGAGGTGTAAGAAAATATCAATAATTGATTTTAAATAGGTAATATGTTTTCCATTCATACAGACTAAGGATAATGCCTGTGAGCAGTTGTACATAGATTATTAGTCTAATGATGCACTGACTGGGATAATTGCAGGTGCAGATGTAACTGTTCTGATTGCATAAAAAGTAAGTTTTTGTTACCTCATGCATGTGGT
>CM059283.1:18818679-18821179 GCA_030347295.1 Setipinna tenuifilis
TTTATTGTGTTGCAGTGCAGTGTGGTCAAAAAGAAGGCAGATGCTGTTTTCTGTGGATTTGCTGCCCAACTCTCTGTGGTGTTTTAATTCAATTCAAGGGTTTGTTTATTGCCATCCTGATGAGAAGTTATCTCGCCTCCTTTTTTTTTAATCCAGAGTCTTCGCTCTCTCTCACTCTTGCTCTCTCGTTATCTCTCTCACTTCTCACTTATCATGCCCCACTCCTACTCTCTCTCTCCTCCTTTTCCTCTTCTCCCTTCATCCATCTTTACTCTCTATCTCTCCTAGTTTCTCTCTCTCTATCTCTCTCTCTTTCTTTCTCTCTTCCTCTGTCCTCCCTCCCTTCTTTTCTCTGCGTGCTTTTTTGGATGCCGGCCCTTCCAGTGTGTTCAGCAGCCTCTCTCTCTCCCTCTCTCTCTCTCTTTCTCCTCTCTCTCATCCCTCTCTCTCCCTCTTGCCTGCGCAGGATGCCCTAATCATGGGGGTGCGTCTATCGCCTAATTACCGTGATTTAGTGCCATCAGTGCCACTCTCCGTGCCAGGACCCTGGCACACACGGGCCTCCGAGCGCCAACCAGCCAGTACACTTCAGCACCGCGCAGCCTGCCGCTACCCTCACTACCCCCCCCACCCCCCCCATCACCACTACCCCCACCCCCAGCCCCGACCGCCCACAAACAACCTACCCCTCTGCCTAAAGGATCGAGGGACTTAAATAATGCTCCCAGAGTGCATTGCAGCCACTGGGAGGGAGATGAGGTGAGGTTTGTGTGTGTGTATGTGTGTGTGTGTGTGTGTGTGTGTGTGTGTGGTGGAGTGAAATTAAGTTTAATGTCTCCCACCTCGCAATGCAATTTGGGCTCCGACACATGGTAGTGGTAGCAGCTCATACCGAACTGGTCGATACGATACCCGGCCATCGTGGGCACGTGTGTGTGTGAGACGAGGGGTGAGGAGGGGGAGGGCTCAGTGGCATTTGGTATTTAGAGCTGAAAGTGTGTTTCAAAGATGTCGTGCTGCGTGAGCAGTCTGACAGTGGTTGTACATGGGCGAAAGGGGAGACACAATCTGGCCATGAGGCCTTTTGGGTGTCTGGTGTCATCAGCATGGGGGGGTGGAAGGGGGGGTGAAATGTGAAGAAAAGAGGAAAAAAGGAGTAAATACAAAAGAGTCATACACACAAAAAAAGGAAAAGAGGAATGGAAGAAAGTGGCAAAACAGGAATATTGAACTGGGGGCATGATCCACCAGGACGACAAAAAAAATAGAAATACGTAGAGGGGGAGAAAAAGAGACAAAAACAGAAAATGAGAGAAGGAATGAAAGAGAGAGAGAGAGAGCAACCAACAGACAGAAAGAAATAGAGAAACAGAGAAAGAAACCCGGACAGACAAACAAAGTGTCGGAGGGCATTCAAAAGAATAAATAAAAGAGAAAGTGAGAGAGACAGAGTGAGAGACAAAGAAAAAGACAGACACAAAAGGGAGGAAAAGAATTGAAGAGAATGAATAAGACAGAAAGAGAGAGCGAGAAAGACATGGATAGCCACAGACAGCAGAGAAAGAGACAGAAAGAGAGAGAGAGAGAGAACGAGAGACAGGCGGGCAAGAGAGACAGATAAAGAGAGAGAGAGAGATAGAGAGACAGAGAGAGGTACACAGACAGAGAGAGAGAGTGACACACAGAAAGAGAGAGAGAGAGGGAGAGACAGACAGACATAGAGAGAGAGACAGAGAGACAGAGAGAGAGAGAGGGAGAGAGAGAGAGACAGGCAGAGAGACAGACAGAGAGAGAGACATAGAGAGAGAGGGAGAGACAGCGATAAGGGGGGATGAAAGTGAGTTGCCAGAGGGCAGTGGAGCCCTCCACACTGACCTGTAATTGATCAGGGAGGCCGGCGAGCACCAGAGACTGTAGTGCAGTAATTACAACTGGGAGATGTGGCGAGGTGTGTCCTGGAGGAAAGAACGAGGGAAACAAGAACAAGGCCTGAGAAATAAGAGAAAGAGAGAGAAAGAGAGAGGGGGGGGGGGAATGAAAAAGAGAAGGAAAAAATGTAGACAGAAAGCGGAACCAGTCTCAAACAAAATACTACCCTGAAGTTCTCAGATACAATATAGGACAGATTCATCGTATCTTGAAGCCTACTTCCCATGTCAGGCAACTTGGGCTGTGAGCGGAGATTGCCTGGGACTAGGACATGCTGAGGCTGGTGTTGAAGAGGTGTTTATGTTCACTCTCACTCTCACCTAGCCTGGTGGAGCTGACTTTTTTTTTTTACTTCGTTTCACAAAATTCGTGGAAAGTGAGTCTGGCAACAGCCCGCAGGCATAAACTTGTTTCCTGGTGGGCAGAAACTTTTTCTGTGAACTTTCTGAAAACTATTGGGCCTCCCCTGCCATCAATCAATCGCTAATGCCTGAAAATGCAGAACAACAAAAGGCTGCTACCCAAAAATTAACAATCAACATTATCAATTTTAGCCCCCCAATGGAGCCTC
>CM059283.1:18823679-18828679 GCA_030347295.1 Setipinna tenuifilis
ATAGACAGAGGGAGAGAGAGAGGGGTGGGGGATGGGTGTGGGCTCCATCTGCATGGGCACATCCATCCTGGAATTCTGGAGCACGAGATGGAGGGAGAGAGGGAGGAAGGGAAGAAAGAGAGGAGAGGAGAAAGGAAGGAGGAGAGGGGGAGGGGGAGGGGGAAGGGTGGAGAGTAGACTCTCCGCTCTGTGCCGGTGTAGTCACTGAGTGAGCAGTGGGAGATTTTTTTTTTTCAGGAAAGACATATCGTGTATGTCCCACTATTAAGACGCCTATGCCAAAGCCAGACCAACGCTCTAAACGACTAGGCACCATAATGGTGGAAAATAGTGTGTATATGAGTGCATGTGTTTGTGTGTGCAAGTGTGTTTCTATGACAGTGACTGCTAAAAAAAAAAAAGAGAGAGAGAGAGAGAGAGAGAGAGAGAGAGAATAAGAGAGAGAGAGAAAAAGTGTGTGTGTGTGTTTGTGTGTGTGTGTGTCTGTGTGTGTGAGAGAGAGAGAGACAGAGAATTAAGGTAGAAAGAGAGAGAGAGAGAGAAAGAAAGATAGAGAGAGAGTGAAATAAAGAGACAAAAAAATTGGGGAGATATATTTTTGTGCAGGGAGAGGTTTGGAGAGGTATACAGCAGGAGAGAGCGATACAGAGAAAAAGAGGTATGGGGGTTGGCAGAGGGAAGGGTAGGGTAGGGGGAGAGATAGCATGAACAAGTAAATGTAGTGTGTGTCTGTGTGTGTGTGTGTGTGTGTGTGGTAGCGGTGATGGTGGCGTTTGGGAAGGGGGGCTGGGTGAACCAGAAGTGGGAGGCTAGGCTGTATGACGGGTGTTGCCATGGTGATATTTTCCTCCTCTCCCACATGCAGTGTATCTCTTGGATTTTTACGGTGTGGAATTAATCATGTGAATTTCTGTTTCTCCCTCTCTATATCTCTCCATCTCTCTTGCTCTCTATCTCTCTGCCTGTCTCTCTCTCTCTCTCTCTCTGCCTGTCTCTCTCTCATACTGTGTCTTAATGTTATATCTCTCTTGTCTTTCTTTCTCTCTCTCCTTTATTAGTATCTCTATACATTCTTTCGTTTCCATGCGTTTTCCCGGTCGAGCCACCGCTTCAACTTCTCGTCTCCTTTCATCCGCGACTGATGCAGAGGCAAAAAAAAGACAGAGAAACAGAGAGAGAGAAAGAGAGAAAAAAAAACAAATAAATAAATAAAGACCCCCACCCCACCCCTCCCTTCCTCCCTCTCCTCTCCTACACACCCATTGTGACCTATATCTGTCTCACACGTAGAAGGCTCCCTGTCATCCTTCGCCATGCAAATATAGGAAATAAATAAGAAATGAAGACAAAGGAATACAAGGGAGAAATATCCCTTCACACACACACAAAATTTGGGGGGGGAGGGATACACACATAGACACACACACACACACACACACCCACACACATACACACAGCCTGCAGGACTACGATCTACCATTCTCTTAATTTTTCTCCCCCTCCCTTCTACAAAAGGTACCCGACCGGCCCCTCCCTTTTTTCTGTGGTCCAGCGTACCCAAACTGAGAGTGGGGTGGGGTACGTGGGGATGCTGGGGTACGTGCAGCGAATCTTAAAGAGCCTGCAGCCAAACAGCCAGCCAGCCAGCCAGCCAGCCAGGCAGGCAGGCAATGGCGGAGAGGCTGAGGGCTAGTGAAATGGCCCTCATTTATTTTAAGGGAGAGGCTGCATCTTCAACATGGCTGATGATAAAAATAAAATAAAATAAATAAATAAAAAATCACACATACATACAGCCATGCACATACGTACGTCCACATGCCTAAATGTACCCATGTCTGGTGAGCCATGTTGAACGGCTTGGCGGATTTGAGGGAAAAAAAAAAAGACAGGCGGACTGTCTTTCTTTGGTGAGGCAGTCAAGATGTTTTGGGGAAGCAAAAAAAAAAAATACACAAGCATGCCATGCGCTACAGGTGTGGCGTAAAAATGTCACATAGCTCGGGCTGAGAATGTCTGGTGTGATATTTGTGACGAGGCATGACATGCATGGCAAAGAGAAGCCCCCGACTCCATCGAGACCTTTACAAAAAAAAAAAGAAAAAGAAAAAAAAAAACAGGGAGGCGGCTAGGATCGCTTCGCCAAACAGATTCTCTAGCCAACAGCGCTACCTGGTGTGCAGAATGGGTACTGCGTGTTGGGGGAACAACTCCCACACCATCTGTGGAACATGCATCAAGCCCCTCCTTCATGAATGACTTATTCATCAAATCACCGCTCGCCTGAATGCACAAACACATTTGCACAAACAAAAATGACTATTACACAGCAGCAGATACATAATGGTGCGCTATTTGCATGTATATTAAAAAATGGTTAATGGTAGCTGGAAAAAGATTGGCATCGCCAAACTGCACTGCATATCATCACTTTGCACACACACACACACACACACACACACGATGGCGTTCATCTGGCAACCTCCAGTCTACTAGGAGGTCACTCTAGATGGCCATTATGGGAGAGAGAGAGAGAGAGAGAGAGAGAGAGAGAGAGAGAGAGAGAGAGAGTGAGTGGCTTTGCGTGATGAGACTTGAGAGGAGCTGATGAAATCTCCAGGATGGCATCCATTTTTAAAGTAGTCACGGGGGACAAGGACACGGCACGAGGAGCTCCACACAGCAGGTGGTTTAATGTGCGCGTCTAAAGATGGAAGAAGTTATAGCTTTTTCTGCTCACCGGGGGCCACCATAGGCATAATTTCCCAGCTGGATAAGAGGACTGGCATCAACCACCACCAGCCCCCTTACCCCCCCCCCCCCCCCCCCCCCCCACCCCCCCCACCCCAGAATCGATGCCCGCTGGCGGCAGTCAAAGCAAGCTGAGGTCCCATTAAAGGTGCCAAAGACTGCAAATGAATTTGCTGCAAATTTGTGGTTCGAAAATGCCAGCAGATGCTGTATAATACCCAATGAGAAGGAAGCCATTTTGGTCTAAACACATTAGAAATGAGTGATTACGCAGACACTGAGTGTCAACAGTCAAATGAGCAATACCAGCCCAACACTGCAAGCAAATGGGTTTTAAAAGTACTGTATTTTAAGTAGGAATGTAAAAAAATAATTAAAAATATGACTTTGTTTTTCATTTACTTTTAAATGATCACACTGAAGTACTTTAAGCCCTTACACAAAAAGTTGTTTTAAAAAAAAACGTCCTTATCGCTATTTACTTTTAAATGTTCACACTAAAGTACTTTAAGCCATTTCAACAAGAAGCGTGTTTTTTAAAAAAAAATCACATCTTTATCACTTTAATTAACCAACTACATCGAATGGTTGAATGTCTTTCAGAGACCCGTCCATTAAACTACTCAGATGTTTCTGCTGAATGAGTGAGAGGGCGAGTCGTTATTCAGGCACAACAGCCCATGTAATTAGTGAGTTTATATCCTCCCTACACACACGGGGTCTCTCAGGGCCCCAGCGCAGAGATCGTTTGCTTTAATGGTCAGTGAATGTGTGTGTGTGTGTGTGTGTGTGTGTGTGTGTGTGTGTGTGTGTGTGTGTGTGTGTGTGTGTGTGTGTGTGTGTGTGTGTGTGTGCGTGCGTGCATGCGTGCGTTTACGTTCGCTTGTGTACGTGTGTGTATGTGTGTGTGTGTGTCTGTGTGTGTGTCTGTCTGTGTGTGTGTGTGTGTGTGTGTGTGTGTGTGTGTGTGTGTGTTGCTTGCTTGCTGGAAGAGATCCATGTGATAGCTTGCTAATGAAAAAGAAAAAAAACATGGTTTAGAATTTAGGAAGGACCAGTCATCACAGCCTAAACAGCACAACCCCACAACCCCTACACACACACACACACACACATACACACAAACACACACACACACACACACACACACACACACACACACACACACACACAAACTTTCTCTCTCTCTCTCTCTCTCTCTCTCTCTCTCTCTCTCTCTCTCTCTCACACACACACACACACACACACACACACACACACACACACACTGCAGCCAGCCAGGACCTAATCCCCCTTTGCAGAGGAGGAAAGCGGGGCAGGTGATTCAGTGTGCTGGCCGTTTCATTGGCCTAATACATCAGAGAGATTCACACTCATGCTGCGGCCTAACAGCCCAAACAACTAAAGCAGCACAGACAGCAGTCTGGCAGCGGCCAGCCATCCCCTCCTATCTGCCCCCTCACACACACACACACACACACACCTTAGAGTGGGGAGGAAACCTAACCAAGCAAAGAGGGCAAATACATTTAGTTTTTTCTAAGAATCAGTGTGTAAGTTCTCTCTTCACTTCTATAGTGAAAAAAAAATGCAAACCTGGAAGACTACCAGACTGTGGCCAAGCGTATCATCCTTGCCTTGCGAAAATCGTTATATATGGGATGGTGTTGTTAGGCGTCTGGCCATATCTGACTTAATCCAGAGGGTCTAAACCGAACTGGGTGGATCTCTTTTAGTTTATAACTACGCCTCTGGTTATAATTTACCTTCTAACTCTATTCCCGGCGATGCTTCCTCAATCTGAATTTACTAGTCGCCCATGAAGAATTCAGAGTTATATTTATATTTACATAATTACAAGCTTACCAAACCCTTGTTTGTACCTGCTTTCGTTGATTACTTGCATGTCTGTTTTTTTAAGCTGATGCAATTGATTGTTTTATGATGGTATTAAATCAAATTTATGTGATTTTCTTTCCTTCATTTTTTTATATTTATTTTACTGTTTGATTTATTGTTTACTACTTACTCATCATTGTAAATGAGGGCTTGACTTTAATTGATCTATTAAGTTTTAATAAAGAAAAATATCTCTGCCTAAACTAATGTGCTTCTTGGATTTGCCACAGGTAAACATTCCCAGCAAGCATTGTTACCGCTTGTCACCAGTAGAGGGGGCATGTGTCAAATCATCCCTCCACCACCACTGCCGAGTATTTACTGGACAAAACATTTTTGCTCGTTCTCTT
>CM059283.1:18833679-18838679 GCA_030347295.1 Setipinna tenuifilis
GCGAGTGTGGTGTCAGAGGTGAGAATTAGGCAGGAGAGACGGGCCAGCGGAAGAAGGAGTGTTATTTATTGTGTGTGTGTGTGTGTGTGTGTGTGTGTGTGTGTGTGTGTGATTCAGAGCGGCAGTAGTGTGCCACGCTTGTCTAGCTTCTTCCTGCTTAATTGCCTCTGTGTCACCGCAGCTTTGGCTCAAAACAAACCTGGAGTGTGAGGAGAAGAGAGAGTGAGACAGGGGAGGAACAGAGAGACAGGCAGATAGAAAGAGAGAGAGACAGATAGAGACAGAGAGAGACGGGGGAGGGGGCTATGGAGATATATGATGACAAAGCAGACATGGTTGGTGAGAAAATGAGAAAATAACATTTGGTCAGCACTCTAAAAGTAGGTAAAATGGTCTGGATGAAGCCTTCTCCTACCCTTATGAACTTTTGTGAGTGAGAAAATGAGGGCCATGTAAAAACTACTTGTGTGTATGCTGAATGTGTTCAGAAGCATTGGGGAAAGTTGTTGAAGAGTCAAAAGCAAACTTTACCAATCACCATGACCAATTTCTTCAGGTATTTTCTGCTACGTGTTCATTTTAATACAGCAAAGGATTGTAGTTTATCAGAAGGTCAATAACATTAGTTTACACGTGACTAAATATACTTGAACATATATAAAAACATTTGTATTTAAAAATATAATGTCTTGGAACATGTGTCAAAGGGCAGAAGCATATGTCTCTCTGCATCTGTATGTGGGTTAAGGGGTTGTATCCACAAGTCTCTGTTTCCATTCTACAATATATTTACTCACCTACTGCTGAACTCTCCCACTCTTCTTCACCTCTTCTCCTATTAGACAGCATCAGGCAGCATCATTCCCTCCTCCACCTCTCTCTTGGTCTCTCTCTCTCTACCTTTCTCTGTCTCACCCTGTCTCTCTCTCTACCTCCCCCCTCTCTCTCTACCCCTCTCTCTCCCTCTTTCTCTCCCTCTCTCTTTCCCCTACTCTCCTCCTTTGCTCCATTCCCCCTCTCATTAGATCAACACAACCCTTTACAAACAAGCTGAGACTGAACCTCCTAATCAATACAGTGGATATGGAGAGAGAGAGAGAGAGAGAGAGCGAGAGAGAGAGAGAGAGAGAGAGAGAGAGAGAGAGGGAGGGAGGGAGGGAGAGAAAGCGAGAAAGAAATCAGAACAGGGAGAGAGGAAAAGACAAAGGTAGTGAGAAAGGTAGACAAAGAGGGAACAAAACAGAGAGAGGAGGAGAGAGAGAAAGGCAATACAGAGAGAGAGAGGGAGAAACAGAAAGGGAGAGGAAATGAACATGGTAGAGAGAGGTAGAGAAAAAGGGAACAAGACTAAGGAAGAGAGAGAAAGACAGAGCGAGAGAAAGAGAGGGAAAGAGAAAGAGAGATAGGGGGCTGAGCACCTGCATACAAAAGGCTGTATACCCTTTTCATTTCAATCAACACCCCCCAGTAGCAGCATCAGCATCAGTGGCGTGATGAAATAGCAGCTGATTGTGTATTCTACAGTCTGCTTGACAAACAGGAAGATAAAGCTTGTCCAGCTGCACAGTGCAGGCCAACAACACATGCACACACATACATACCACACACACACACACACACACACACACACACACACACACACACACACACACACACACACACGCACACTCATGCACACATACACACACACACACCAACACACACATATACTCTCTATACTGTGTGCACACATACATGCACCAAACACAAATTGTCTCTACATACTGACACACGCACACGCACGCACACACACACACACACACACTCCTCCTCTCTTTCAAACACACACACACATACACACACATGCTCATGCACACACAGCACAGTTGCACACACAAGAGCAGAATTATTCATGAAGCTGTGCCTTGCCAGGCCCTCACAGGCACTGTGGAGACAGCCTGTTATCAGTGCCTGTTAGGGGGACTGGCCCTGCATCTGTGTGGGTGGATGGATGCCTGCTACCCTGCCTGCCTGCTTGCCTGCCTGCCTGCCTGCGCTGACCACCTCCTATCCTTGGATCCTTGGGGCTTCATTCCATTCCAGGTTCATTTATTTGTCTGTTAGAGTAACACTATTTGTGTTTACTTCTACATGTAAATGTGTGTGTGAGTCTTTGTTTGTGTGCATGTGTGTTTGTATACTATATATGTGTGTTTATAGGGAGGGGTGGTGGTGTGGCTGTGTGTGTGTGTGTGTGTGTGTGTGTGTGTGTGTGTGTGTCTGTGCAAGCGTGCGTGTGTATGCGTGCAAGCGTGCATGTGTATGTAAATGTGTGTGCATGTGTGTGTCTGTGTGTGCATGTGTGTGTATGTGTGCGAGCATGCGTGTGTATGTGAATGTGTGTGCATGTGTGTGTCTGTGTGTCTGTGTGTGTGAATGTGTGCATGTGTGTGCATATGTGTGTGTGTGTTTAAGAGAAAGCGTATCCCAGTTATGAGTGCCCCAGGGTACCGCAGAGAGGCCTCAACAAATCCCTCAACATCTCTCATCCCTCCGTGTCATCATTAAACATAATTAAGGATTAATTGAGAAATCAAAATCAAACCAAAGCCCGCGCTGCCCATGTTTGGCAAATCAGCCGCAAATGAAACGTGATTAGACCTAACAAACTGCACTAATGCGTCTGCAAGGGCAATTAGAAATGAATTAAACGTGTTTACGCGTCTGTGTATCTGTCTGAATGTGTGTTTAGATGAATGTGTCCTTGAAGGTATACCTGTGTCTGTCTCTGCATGTAAAGTGTTTGACTGGGTGGAGGTGCGTGAATGCAAAAAGAGAGACCTCCTCACCAAGGAAATCCAGGGTAAGAAGAAAATCATTTGATATGCGAGAATACGAAATACAGCACTCAAGATTGAATCTGTTTGTGTGTGTGTGTGTGTGTGTGTGTGTGTGTGTGTGTGTGTGTGTGTGTGTGTGTGTGTGTGTCTGTCTGTCTGTCTGTCTGTCTGTCTGTGTCTGTGCACTTGCATGCAACACACAGTTAAGGAGACTATCACGTCAGTGCAGAGGGATTCTGGATGACGGACATCTGCACAGTGCATATGCTCCAAAGGTTTATTACGTTTACTCATTCTGTGTACTAAATAAAGACCTCCTCCATCATGTAGTGTGTTGTTTTGTTTTTGTCTGGCACCTGTACTATTACTTTTGGATGTGTGCCCCTCCTTAGTGAAAAATGAAGAGGCATTTAGCATGTTTAAGCATATAAACGCCAGTATTCTATTCCCTCCACACTTCTTCTTCTTTTTCTTTTTCCCTGCACTTATCCGAACAGAAGCCCTTTCTCTTAATTGCCTCATAGGTCATGGGAAAATGGCTGGTTGGTTCTGGAAAAGAAATGGTTGGCTTTCCATCTCATAAAGAGGAGACTTTCACCAACCCAGACACACACACACACACACACACACACACACACACACACACACACACACACACACACACACACACACACACATGAAGATGTAAGACCCGGTTCCGGCTGACTAAGTCCAGGCTGGCTGTCTCACGCTCTCTTAAATGTCTGCGTTGGCAGCCGATGCTAATTTATACTACTCTGTAAACTCCATGGCTAATGAGCCTCCGCCGATTAACGTTAAGCCTGACTGCCACAAGAGGCATGTGAGTGTCTGTGTGTGTGTGTGTGTGTGTCTGTCTCTGTGTGTAAGTGTGTGTGCGTGTGTGCGTGTGTGTGTGTGTGCTTGTGTGCGCGTCTGTGTGTCTGTGTGTCTGTGTGTCTGTGCGTCTGTGTGTGTGTGTGTGTGTGTGTGTGTGTGTGTGTGTGTGTGTGTGTGTGTGTCTGTGTCTGTGTCTGTGTCTGTGTTTCTGTGTGTCTGTGAATTTTAAGAATTCATTACCAGGCGTTGATGTTAAACAATTCAGCCACATCTTAACAAAGGCACATTTAAATTTTGAAAATTGAGTTTTGCCCATAGACTAAGAGACAGAGGGGAGGAAAAAAGGACAAGAGAATGATGTCTCAGGTTTAAAAAGAACCCACTTAAACTCGAATGATTTAGGTGACTGATAACCCAGGAACCATTATGTAAAGTCATTAGACACTCAGAATGGATGATGATTTTAGTTTGATGCTTTTTTTTCCCTCATCCTTAATGTTGGAGTTGGATTTTAGATCTTAAAATGAAATATTAGAACTGCAGTGCTCTCTTTCATCCACCGGTGCATTGACAGAACGTTATATTGAAAATGCCCTTGGAGGGGGGTAGCAGATAGAACATGGCTTTAGCCCAGATTAACCAGCTTGGGCACGACGCCTTCACTGGGCTCAAAGTTTACAGTCCATCACTGTCAAAGGAGACACTTAAAACTGCACAGTGGCCCCCTCTTCTTCCACACACACACACACACACACACACACACACACACACACACACACACGAGTGTATTACTCTAATATATTCCCCATTGCCTGAATGTCGATGCTTAACTGCCCTCAGTCTGACAGTGACTGTCAGCAGCGCAGTCTGAAGACAAGCCTGGAGATTCCAAGTCCGACCCCGCACACACACACACACACACACTCACACACACACACACAGACACAGACACAGACACAGACACAGACACACACAGACACACACACATACTGTAGACACACATAGACACACACAAACTCACACACACAAACACAGAGAGAGAGCCACACACACATAGACACACACACACACACACACACACACACACACACACACACACACACCGGTCGCTCCTGGCTTGCCGCCCTTAGAGGACTAAAAGAGGACTTGAGGCCTGACGTTTTAAGTGCAGGCCCTGCAGCAAGCTGCCTACCTCCGCTCTTAAGCGTTCATTCAATTTGCTCCCAATTCAGTTCATTACGTTGCCCGCTCGCTCGCTCGGTCACTCGCTCGGTCACTCGCTCACTTGCTTTTGTGGAGGGCAGAAGAACTGGCGGTGTGGCACTGCAGAAATGGCACACGTGG
>CM059283.1:18846179-18963679 GCA_030347295.1 Setipinna tenuifilis
AAAGAGAAGAGGGGAGGGAGGGGAAGAGAGGAGAAGACAAGAAAAAGAGAGAGAAACAGAAAAAGGAGAGAGGGAAAAGGGAGAACAGAGCACATAAAGAGAGCATACCCGAGAGAGAAGAGGGGAGACTGATAATAAAGGAATCTATTTTATGTAGGGAGATGTGTGTGTGTGTGTGTGTGTGTGTGTGTGTGTGTGTGTGTGTGTGTGTGTGTGTGTGTGTGTGTGTGTGTGTGTGTGTGTGTGGACTCATAAGAGGCTGATAAAAGGACACAAGAGAAAGGGGCTGTAAGTGCGAACTATTCCTGCTGTATGACACTTTATGGAGCGCTGCAGTCGGGGTGATACCGTGCAGATATCTGCTGCAGTGGTGGGAGTTAGGATGGAATCAGATAATCAGTTTTGACAGGCTCGCCTATGGTATTATTCAAAATGGCACTTATGTGAATGTGTTTAGTACTGATCAATATTTCTTCCTCGTTTCTTTCCAAAGATGGTGTTGTGTGCACTTTGAAGGGAGGCTTAAATCTCATTGTACTTTCTGTAATGACAATAAAGGCTATCTTATCTTATCTTATCTTATCTTAAATGGCACAAATGTCCGCAGGGAAAATGGGCATAGTCACAAAAATCACACTTTTCAAGTTACTTCCACCCTATCGATAGTTGCATTGAAATCCCAGCTTTTTCAAAAGTAATCCTATGAATAAACAAGCATAGTCTCGAGCTAGAAGCATTTTAAAAAACATCATTTACACCATAACATCAAATGAAAAATCAAAGTTATAAATTACATTTTCCCAATTTGTGCATTTCCTGACTATTTTTGTACTGTGGACTCCTCAAATGTGAAGCACTGTCAGGCTTTCTCTTTTTCTCGCCCTGCAACATGTATGACAATCAATAGGCATTGATCTGTGAGAGTAACGCCTGACTAGCAATGCTTCAGCAGGGATGTGAAATATGGAGCCAATTTTCATATTCAAATCAATCATTGTTGAGAACAGAGGGGGGTGATAGATCTGTGTGTGAAGCCTTTAAACGGCCTCTCATCTCATGTCAAGAGAGGGTCATATTTTATCTGAATGCTACTGTAGATGGTCGTATAGACTGTCTACAGATGCTAAGACTATTAGCGGAAGTGATCCTATTAGTGGCATATAGTGCCTATTCTCAGCCATTTCCGTTGCTATTCTGCTTAAAATGAGGCTTTGCCTGGTGAAAAAAGAAGTAATCCCAGTGAAAATTGACAAATTAAGCTCCCGTAAACCTGTGGTTTGAGTAAGCAGACTTATAAAATTAATGTTAAACATCAAAATGTCTTTCACCAACTGGCCGATAGTACTGTATTCATATGTAATACATGTGTACTGGAGTGGGTAGGAAAACAAGAGTGCAATGCAGAGACATTATGGTTGGGTAAAATACTTTATTAATGATGTTTGTACTACTAATAATAATGAAAATATTTATATGTATATAAACCCAACTGCCCAATAATCAAAATTACCCCCCCACCCCCCCAGCATCTGGTCCCAGATGCTATCTATGTCAGCACCCCCCACCTCCAATTTTAATAAGAACATTTTAAGTAGATGTGTGAGAGGCTCCTGTTGCCTAACTCCTGGCCAGCGGGTGTCACGTGCTGCGCCAGATGTCCATCTCATACCCCGTATCCTGTGCCACAATGGAAAATAGTTCATGCATTAATTCAACCACCAAATTAGCAAATTCAAAGACAACAATCACAAAAACATCACATTCATGCCTTAGTTTGGATTGAATACTTTCATTAGGTGGTATCTTTGGCTTACCCATGTTCAAGTGGGCGTGGAAGCTGTTAATGTCTTCATGGGGGCTGAAATAGGGGGAACTTCTCTCTGCCCGCCCATTCACTACTCCAATGGCCGGACGCCCTGAAACATTTTCAAGACATCAGAAAGACTGCTAGTTAGTATCAAGAGTGTTATTTTTTGGCAAAGAGCTGTGCCCTAGATAGGTTGGGACTAGTGGTTAAATCACCTTTTGTATGGAGCTGAAGTCCTTCTTTACTCACAGTGATCAACATCTCACTCTACTATATTAGTATAAATACTGTAGCAGAGGGAGCTCAGCTCTGGCTGGCTGTACTGCTGAGGTAAGGAGGGGGCGCTGAGCTCCAGAAAGCTCCAGCCCAATTTAAACTCTGGTTGGGAGAATACTGGGATTCCTAATGGGTCTTTTTTAACCTAAGTAAGACAACTTTAACCACCCCATGTACTCTTCTAATATTAGTGTTTAACTCACTGAGATCAAAGATGTTCCATTTGTTTCCATAACCATGTTCCATTTGTTTCAGTTCGAACACATAATGGGCCTCTTCCACTGATCTTATGGTAAGGTGCTTCTGGAAAGTGTTGATTTCTTCATTGGGGGCGAATCCATTCGCTGTGCCAATGGCCGGATGCCCTGTAACATTTTCAAGACATCATAAAGGCCATTAGTTAGTGTCAGTAGTGTTCATTTTTGTCAAAGTGCTGTGCCCTAGATAGAACCTCAACCACCCCATGTACTTTTCTAATATTAGTGTTTAACTCACTAAGATTAAAGATGTTCCACTGGTTTCCGTAAACCATTTGGTTCAGCTCGATCACATGCTGGGCCTCTTCCAGTGATGCTAGGGTAAGGCACTTCTGGCTCCAACGAGAGG
Source organism: Setipinna tenuifilis (assembly GCA_030347295.1). Lineage (NCBI taxonomy): Eukaryota > Metazoa > Chordata > Actinopteri > Clupeiformes > Engraulidae > Setipinna > Setipinna tenuifilis. The sequence goes on from CM059283.1 coordinate 18,848,869, forward strand.
CCCTTGTTTCCATCACAGGTTGAACCTGTGCATTGACCTCTTCACCAGTTTGCAGGCAATTTCCCAACCCAGGGAGAGTTGGACTGCTGAAGTCATTGTCTAAAATGAAACACAAGATGTTCATTCTTTATAGTTTTTAATTGCATTAACTAAAGTTATATCTATGGGGTGTGCCGTAAAATAACCACTTATGTGACATGAGGAACAGTTACCAATTGAAAAAAAATTGGTTAGTATTTTAGATTGCTTGCTATTCTGTTTTCACAGACTGGACCTACTCAAAATATTAGCAGAATGTAGTTTTACTACTTTTAGCAAATACACAAACATAGAATCAATCACAGATCACATCTTAGCAGTGTTGATCATACTATGATGTATTGATAATATTGTATTGTTTTTCCCCCCAGATTCACTCACCCTTGTCCATATTGGCCTTGGCCACTGGCATGCCCTCCAGGGCCACATCCTGCCACTTCTCACTGTGGGCCTTTTTGCCCATGAGGGGACAGCAGGCTGCAGAAGGGGCACCCTTCACTGGTACGCCGCCTACAAAAAAAAATGAAATGAACACCTAATCAATCACAGATCACACATTAAATCATTTGTTGATTATACTATATTCTATTGGTAATATTATATTTTAGCATGGACTATATCACCTAGCTGCTTTCTATGTGGTATATTCTATCACTATTTTCCCTCAGATTTACTTACTCTTGTCCATGTGGACCTGGGCCACTGGCATGCCCTCCAGGGCCACATCCTGCCATTTCGCACTGTGGGCCTTTTTGCCCATGAGGGGACAGCAGGCTGCAGAAAGAGCACCCTTTACTGGTACACCGCCTACAAAAAAAAAAAGAAATGAACACCTAATCCATCACAGATCACACATTAAATCATTTGTTGATTATACTATATTCTATTGGTAATATTATATTTTAGCATGGACTTTATCACCTAGCTGCTTTCTATGTGGTATATTCTATCACTATTTTCCCTCAGATTTACTTACTCTTGTCCATGTTGGCCTGGACAACTGGCATGCCCTCCAGGGCCACATCCTGCCATTTCGCACTGTGGGCCTTTTTGCCCGTGAGGGGACAGCAGGCAGCAGCAGAAGGGGTGTCCTTCACTGGTACGCCACCTACAAAAAAACGATAAAACAAACACATAATCAATCATAGGCAACATCTTAAATAATTTGTTGATTATACTACATTGTATTGATAACATAATATTTTTACATGGACTATATCACCTAGCTGTGTTCTGTGTGGTATTCTATTACTATTTTCACCCAGATTCACTTACTCTTGTCCATGTTGTCCATGTCCACTGGCATGCCCTCCAGGGCCACATCCTGCCACTTCTCACTGTGGGCCTTTTTGCCCATGAGGGGACAGCAGGCTGCAAAAAGGGCACCCTTCACTGGTACGCCGCCTACAAAAAAAAATGAAATGAACACCTAATCAATCACAGATCACACATTAAATCATTTGTTGATTATACTATATTCTATTGGTAATATTATATTTTAGCATGGACTATATCACCTAGCTGCTTTCTATGTGGTATATTCTATCACTATTTTCCCTCAGATTCACTTACTCTTGTCCATGTTGTCCATGTCCACTGGCATGCCCTCCAAGGCCACATCCTGCCACTTCCCACTATGGGCCTTTTTGCCCGTGAGGGGACAGCAGGTGGCAGAACGGGTGTCCTTCACTGGTACGCCGCCTACAAAAACAATGAAACACACACATAGTCAATCACAGATCACATCTTAAATCATGTGTTGATTATACTATATCATACTGATAATATTATATTTTTTCACTGACTTGAGGACATAGCTGTGTTCTGCGTGGTATTCTATTACTGTTTTTACCCAGATTCACTTACTCTTGTCCATGTTGGCCTGGACCACTGGCATGGCCTCCAGGACCAGATCCTGCCACTTCTCACTGTGGGCCTTTTTGCCCATGAGGGAACAGCAGGCAGCAGCACGGGCATCTTTGACCAATATGCCGCCTACAAAAAACAATGAAACAAACACATAATCAATTACAGATCACATCTTAAATAATGTTTGATTGTACTGTATCATACTCATAATATTATATTTTTGCACTTACTTTACCACCTAGCTTTGTTATACAAGGTACTCTATTTCCAATTTTCCCCCAGATTCACTTACTCTTGTCCATGTTGTCCATGTCCACTAGCATGCCCTCCAGGACCACATCCTGCCACTTCCCACTGTGGGCCTTTTTTCCCCTGAGGGGACAGCAGGCTGCAGAAAGGGTAGGAAAAAAATGGTTAGCCATCTTTTCATTCACCACTGAATTATGCTGCCTCCTTCTACAGTGTGTTCCTAGTTTTCTTACTTGGGACATTGGTCTTGTTTCCAGTATGATCATGTTGTTTGTTCACTGGTGCCTCAATCAGCCCCTGTGGGACTGCAGTAGTCTTGGGGTTTTCAGTGAATTTCACAGGTTCCCCCTGGTTAGTGATGTCCATGGGGTGTGGTCTCTGGGCTCTCTTCCTGACCCTCTGTGCCTTCCGCTTCTCCTGGAAGTCCAGGAGAATTGCCTTCAGTTTCTCCTGAAGCTCCCTGCGAGTGACCCCAGGGTCCTCCATCCCCTGCTTCCACCCAGAGGCCTCATGTTGAGCTCTGCGTGTCTTCTTTTTGGCGTTCCTGGCTCCAGCCTTTACCGCATCCGTGTTGGCCATCAGTCCTCTGCCCCTCTTCTTGAGCTTTTTGATGGCCTCCATCTTACGGATGCGGTAATTGCGCCGCCTCTGCCTCACTCCTCTCTGTTGAAGCCTCTTCCTGAGTTTGGCAAAGGCTGCCCTCAGGACATTGCCAAAACATCCAACATCCTCCATTTTCAGGAGTCCTAACTCTGGTGATCTTTACAAATTCTGGTAATTTGTGCCTCAGTAAATGTTAGTACAACACAGAAGTACAGAACTACAACCTGAAAACTGAAAACAGACAATTCAGATGAGTGAATTATTGCAAATATCCGGTAATTTCTTGGAGAATACGCTTTGTAATGCTGCCTCTTGCTCAATCAAAGTCAAAGTGAATGTGTTTACTTCCAAATAACAATGCTTAAAGTAGAACACTCAAACTAGAATGTTCAGGTAGAGTAGAATTCTCAGCCACTGATGATGCTGAGCTGATGACCAGCTTAGCTGTGATGAATTCTATTGGCTGCAGCCTTAATTTAAAAAACAATAAAATAGAACACAGGAAATGCCAGGAAATGCAATAAGTATAATGCATTTAGGTTCATAAGACAATAAAGTGTGATATATATTTCTGGCAGACACTTTTTATCAAAATAATAGTAATAATAATAATAATAATAATAATAATAATAATAATAACATGAACACACTTTATTTAGATGGCCCTGAAAATGGTTTGGACACTGTTAAAACAGTGTCTTGTTAAGGTAATGCTTTGGGGTTGGGTTTGATTAAGGTGGTAAATCTGTAAACAATAGACACAATTAAGTTGAATTTTAACAAACTATTTCCAAAGTCTCTGTGGGTGGACAATCCTAATAAAGTGTTACCTAATATGGTAGTATAACTAGTAATATACAGGTAATAACAAATAAATACATACACAGTTCCTCTTTATGCTCTGCAGCTGAAATGGTAGCAAAGATACTGATTTTTTTGCCAATTAATATAACGCGCAGTCAGAGAGTTGGTGTTTATTTCAACATGAAATCATGGACATCTTACAGGCATGCTTGCCCTGCAGAATACCTGAATAAATGAATTAAAGGAAATCTCAACTTTTTCACTTACCTTTAAATTTACCGATTTATTCACCTGACTGTAATGACACAATATGATGTCACTTAGACAAATCAGACAGGACCTAGAAAAATGGTCATACTATGGCAAAATGTATCATCTTAAAAATAACAGCACTTTCAGCCTGTCATATTCTTAACTGAGAGAACCTGCACAATTGGTGGCTGACTAAATACTTTTTTGCCCCACTGTAGATCCACTTTGGCTAATAAACCATCTGTTGAAACTCTTTCTCTTGCTAAGGCTACAGTAGCTTCAGGCATTGTGTTCAATTAAGGTGATGAGTCAGTAAACACATAAACAAATTAAAACAGAATCTCAACAAACCATCTGTAATGTGTCTGTGTGCAGACTAGCCAAATAAACTTATTACCGAAAAACGTTGTCTATATGGTCTACAATGCAGGTGTGACTGTCTCCAATGTGCCTGTTCTCAGTCTGGCTTCGATTTGGAACAATGAAGAAAGAACAGTAAAGAAAGGCAAAGTTCCAGATCATTTACAGTGAGTCCAAAATCATTTGCCCCATCGATTTGTACAGCAAATGGCTTCCACAGAAGCCAGATTCTCATTTTTTTTCTATCGCTCTCTCTGTCGTTTTTTTTCCCCGATGCTGGGAGTCAGTGTGGACTGGAAGTAAAAATGAGCTTTTCTGACAGTTCGTTTCTCCGCTTGGAGCAGAGGGCCAGAATTTCAATGAGTGGGGGAAAAAGTTCGGAACTGTTCCTACTCAGTCCAATTTAATTTTTCCTATTGATTTGTGCTGCCAGTGGCTTTAACACAGTCCAGACTCTGTCTGTCTCTCTCCCAGCCACCCCCCCCCCCTCTCTCCCACTCTGTCTCTCCCTCTCTCTCTCCCACTCTCTCTCCCTGTCTCTCTCCCACTCTCTCTCTCTCTCTCTCTCTCTCTCTCTCTCTCTCTCGCCCATTGTCGTTTCTCTCAGCCACACTCTGTACTCTGGGAGCCCAAATGAAGTCTCCTGACAGCAAGGCTCTCACAGAGAAGTCTGCTGTCAACTGAGGTGAATGAGCTGCAAAGCAAATACCAGAATAATTGTTGGCAGTTGTCACAAAGGCTGACTAACAAGTCGCGTTTTCCAAACCCAGATGGTCCTGCAAATAAAGGGAGAAAAAAGAAAAAATAAATAAACAAAACAAACTAAAGTACACATCCGGTGGGGTCGTCACGGGTATGGGGAGGGAGCACCTGGCCAGCAGCACAGATGGATGGTTAGCAGTCCTGCGGTGCCTTCAGACGTCACCAGCAGCAGCCCTCATTAAGGCCGGATAATGGGACCACACCATGACAAACAGGCACACATGCACACATGCATACACATGCATACACACAAACACATACCTCAACAACACACACACACATGTCCAACAAACACACACACACACACACACACACACACACACACACACACACACACACACACACACACACACACACACACAGACAAACAAACAAACACATACCCCAACAAACACACACACACGCATAGACAAATGCACACATGCACACACACAAACATACACACACACACACACACAAACACAACAAATGCACCTACACACTGGCATCTGTGTATTTCCATCCCTTTCCCTCTCTCTCCCTGTAACTCAGTCTCTGCATATTTGTGGGATGAATGAATGGAAATCTATGCAGTGGGATGGCAACAGGAGCATGTGGAGCGCATTAGAGAATCACATCAGACACCAGGGGACAGAAGGAGCGCAGTGTGGAATGGTGTGTTGACGTAAGGGAATGGTGTGTGGACTTGACTGGGCACTTCAGCACCAGTCTCTTACACTGAAGTGCAGTGCTAACTGGACAAAATGCCTCTCATAACCTCTCCAGATAAACACACACACACAGGCTCACACACACACACACACAGGCTCGCTCACGCACACACACAGGTTCACTCACTCACTCACTCACTCACACACACACACACACACACACACACACACACACACACACACACACACACACACTTGGCTTAAAACTTTTTCATTTTAGACCTTAAACAACACTATGAATTTCAACTCTATGCTTTATGCAAAACTAATAACATAAAACCAGTCTAAGTGCACCAAATGCAACCTTCCAACTTTTCAAATTGAACATAAACTCTTAAAAGCTGACATTCATTGAAACCCTTATTCCCATCCGTTCTGCCTTACTCTCTGTATACTCACAGAATAAATAAATCAAATAAAAATGAAATGCAAAAAACTAACTAACTAAATAAATAAAATAAACATCAGTCTTAATGCACCCAATGCAACCTTCCAGCCTTCCAAATTTTACACAAACTCTTATTTAAGCTGACACTCATTCAAACCCTCCCTCCATGTTTCCCCATCCCTCTCCTGAGCATCAGGGGAGGGGCCGGTAATGATGCTGGGCTGATCAGCACGAGGAGCCACCTGGAGGTGAGGGATGGGCGGAGAGCAGCTGGCTCTGGGGCTGGGAGGCAGGCATGGGCTAGAGGAGTAGCTAGGAGGCAGAGGAGAGGGGAAGAAGGAATAGAGGAAAGGAGAGGAGAGGAGAGGAGAGGAGAGGAGAGAGAAAAAGGGGAAAGGAAAGGAGATGAAAGTAGAGGAAAGGAAATCAAAGGAGGAGAGGAGAGGAGAAGAGAAGAAGAGAGAAGAGGGTTGGGAGGCAAGCAATGGCCAGAGGAGTGGGTGAGAGAAGAGAGGAGAGGAGAGGAGAGGAGAGCAGAGAGGGGAAGGAGAGAAGATGAAAGACGGGAAGAAAAAAAAGAGGAGACGGGATGGGAGGAGAGGGGGATAGTGGAGAGGGGAGAGGGGAAAGGAGAGGAAAGTAAAGGAAAGAGAAATGAAGGTAAGGAGAGGACAGGGAAAGCAAAAAGAGAGGGGAGTAGGGGGGAAGAGGAGAGGAGAGGAGAGGAGAGGAGAGGAGAGGAGAGGAGAAGAGAGGGATGGAGATGAGAGGAGAGGGGAGGGAGGGAGATGAGAGGAGAGGAGAGGAAAGGAAAGGAGAAGGAGGGAGATGAGAGGAGAGGACAAGAGAGGAGAGGAGAGGAGAGCAGAGGAGAGGGGAGGAGAAGAGAGCAGAGGAGAGGAGAAGAGAGGGAGGGAGATGAGAGGAGAGGAGAAGAGAGGAGAGGAAAGGAGAGGAGAGGAGAGGAGAGCAGAGGAAAGGAGAGGAGAGGAGAGGAGAGGAGAGGAGAGGAGAGCAGAGGAGAGGAGAGGAGAGCAGATGAGAGGAGAGGAGAGGAGAGCAGATGAGAGGAGAGGAGAGGAGGATAGAGGACAGCAGAATGGGGCTGCTGGTGGGGATGCTCTGTGGCGCTCGCATCCTTCTCCTCATCAAAGGTGGCCATGCCGAGGCCGTAATGAGGCATGCTGTCCACACAACATCTGCCTCCCCCTGCAGCTTGGGGGGAAAGGGAGGCTGGGGGAAGAGGAGGCATGATAGACCTTAATACAGCCCAGGCCTCGGTTTCATTCTGCCTCACTTTTAGAGGTAATTCAGTTCATATTCCTATAAACTGTCTGAACAGAGAACACTGGGGCCAAAGAATACATATTCTCAGTGTGTTGTTTATGTCCACTAATGTGAGTAACTGCTTTTGAGTACAGAAGTCTTTAAACAAAGTACAGAGAATCATTTTGTTTTTTAGCACAGGCTATAGAAAATACCTAAAACACCCCACAGTGGTAAAGATGTTTTGCAGCCCACATTTGGAAGGGAATAAAAAAACCCATGATTTGACTGTGTTTGTTGAAAGATAAAAGAGAAAGTGTGAGTGAGAGAAAGAGGGCGGTGGCGAAACACAAAGATAGGAAGGCTGGGCTCAGGGAGAAACAAAAGGCAGAGCGAAAAGATGAGTCATCAGAAGGCTGTCTCTTCTCTGGGGGGGAGCTCTGGTTGTGTGAATGGGGGGCTGAGCGACAGAGAGAGAAAGAGAGAGAAAGAGAGAGAGAAGGGGAGCATCTGTTGTTCTCCGGAACAGGTTCACTCTGGGACAGCACGTACGTACCAGCAGGGCTGATGATAGCGAAGGTGGTGGCGGTGGTGGTGGTGGTGGCAGCAGGGTGGTGGCGGTGGCGGTGGTAGTGGGGACCGGTTCCCTGACAGAGAGGCACATGGTGTTTGGCAGGACAGGACAGGGCCATCCCTTCATTATACTTCAGCCATCATGAATAAATGATGGATGCAGCTGGAGACGAGGAAAAAAGGAATCTAATAAAGGGATACACAGCAAGGACTGAGCTGGTAAGAGAAAGAGAGACAGAAAGATAACTTTAATCAAGGGGACAAAAGTTTGCATAACACCCACATGGCAGCGACCTTTCTCCCATCAATACATTTTCTCTTCAATCTGTGTATAGACAGGGGTTGAAAGAGAATTAGAGACAGAAAGAAAGATAACTTTAACATATATGGAACAAAAGTGTAACACCTACATAATTGTGACTTCTCTCTAATCAGCACCTTTCCACTTTAAGCTGAATGTAGCCATGGGTTAGCAATGTAGCAAACAGCATACCATCCATTCCACCTCCATCTCCAGAATCTCAACACAACAGAGAAAGGCCCAGGTGGGCGTGCATAATTGTTCATATAGGTGGAAGAACCAAGATGAGTTTCCATCCCCTGGGAGATACAGACTGCAGCATTATACGTGACTGAAGAAAGGGTCTGGCTGTCTTGATGCAAGACAAGATCTGAGGAAAAAAAACAACTGGGAAAGGCCTGCCTAACAAAGTGTATGCACTGTCTGCACAGTAGACATGACAGACTCCCAGTGACATTGCTGACAAAACATCCCACTCGGGCTGTTCAGCACCACAGTCACAGTTAAAACTTCTGATAAAATACTCTATTTTTTAAATCCCTTTGGGTATGGGCTCTGTCGTGTCTTCTAACTTTTTAAAAGAAGCAAGTGTGGGACAAAACTTCAGGTACACCACAGGCTCACGGTTGAAAAAAAAGATGACAGGTGATGATGTTCTTTAGAGAAAGTGGGACAGGTGATGATGTTCTTTAATGTCCTTTGATATTGAAAAACGGGACAAGTTCACTTTTTAAAAAAATATTGTCTGTGACTGAAATAGTGGTGGAGTGACTAAAAAAAACAGGGTCTTCATTATTAGTACATATAATTTGCTTATGTACAGAGGTGGTAGCCATTGACACCCTGACTACAGTAGACTGTGATGTTCAGTACCTGCCGACATTTAAATAGCAGACTTCAGGGAGATTTCAGTGGTAGTGTTAAAGGACCCAGAAAATCAGAGGTGTCAATCCCGGGTTCAGAAAGTAAAAACCCTGCCACAAATTTGATCTAACCAGCTCTGAATCAGCTGATCGTTATTAGCACTTAAGGCAGGTAGATCAGCTACTCAGTGAAGTCACCTGTGTTAGAAGGAAAACCTGGCAGGGTTTTTACTTTCTGAACCTGGGATTGACACCTCTGCAGAAAATGGACACTCCTGAAAAGAGTATAGTGGGTGCCTAGGCTAGCCTGGTTAACCAGCTTTGCTTCATTTCATACAGAGGGTCTGACTGCGTTTTCATTGACATGGTTGTCTCAGGTAGCATGTTGCCTGACCAATCAGCAGACAGAGGGAGTCATGACCATATGTTCGCGATTGGGTAAAGGCAGATCCAATTGTTTTAAACTTCAGCAGAGTCTTTACCTCTATATATAGAATAAATTGTTTGCTGCGTGGTCAGGCAAGAGGCTGCCTGAGACAACCATGAGAACCGCTGCCTGAGACTCTGCACTAAATGAAGCGAAGTGTGGGGGGCTGGTTTACCAGATAGGCACCCTGATTATGAGACACAGAGAGCCACCCTGAGAGACTTGCCTATGGGACTAGGTATGGTATACTGTATTCCTGCCATATACAAAAAAAACACAAGGCCATGAATGGCAGTACAACCAATGCTGAACACCCAGGTACAACATGTTTATGTAACCACGGGCTTAATGTTAACAAACTTGCCTCGAGAATGGCCTGGATATTACTCTCCATCCCCAGCCCTGGCGTCTGTTTACAGAAATGTTACTTAAGCGGGAGAAAGTATTGATGAGTGGTCTAAAAAAACTGCCAGGCTGTCGGTAGACAGACTTCGGTGTCGGCACACACACCTCTAGGGTACGAAGTAAAAGTAAGAGCGTTAAGCGATAGAGACAGAATGTCTTTGAGGCTTTCTCCCACGTTCTCTTTCAAGCAGCTGTCCAATTTCATTATTAAAAGTCGACCATTTGATTATTAATGAAGCAGTTTGGAAATTACGGGAGATTATGGAGGCAAAACAGGCAGCTACACTCTTAGAAAACAAGGTACCGAATTGTACTTTTACTTGTCACATCAGCAGTACCCTCAAAGGCACATAATTGTACCTTTAGATCACTATTTTACAACTAGTTTGTACAAAGATTATGGGACAGTAGGGGTGCAAATTCTGTATCTTAAGGTACAGTCAGCATTAACGTACCCCCAAAGGCTAATATTTGGACCTTAAGGTAGCGATGTGTACCTATTCAGCTCTGGAGAAGGTACAAACTAATTTTAAACATTGGTTTAAAGGTACAATTATGTGCCTTCTTCTCTGAGAGTGTATGGATACTGACTGGTGTGAAGGAACACTATGTGATCCCCTTTAAGTACTTCAGGGCTGACAGCTTCTTCTGTCAGTCTCTGCATCTTTTATAAACTTCTCCAAACGATGCTCCATGACATGGACCATCTGTGACAATGACCTGGGACAGACAGGCATTCGTCCACTAAATAAAAACAAAGCACCTCCAGCACCGTCCTCAACTTAGACCTTGTTTCAGGGGCGGTAAAAAAAAAAAAAAAAAATTGGTCATCAATGTGCCTTGGCCCATGACAAAGAAGGCATGCTGGCAGGTGGCTTTGAGGGAACATGGTGACAAAAAAAAGAGAGATTTAGAACAGAACGGGCAAATAGAGAAGGGTTGTGGTGGGGGGGAGAAGAGGCCGTTGCTGGGTGACGGAAAAAGGGAGAAAAGAGAGAAAAAAGAGAGGAGGCTGGAAAGCAGGAAGGATGGTGATGAAAAAAAAAAACCTCACACACACACACACACACAAACACACACGCACACACACTCACACACACACGCACACACACGCACACATACACACACACACACACACACACACACACACACTCGCACACACACACACGCACACAGCAGAGAAAGAAGCCAGCTTGTGGATTCAAGATACCAAATGTGTTCCCATTTTCTGTTTTAATGAGGACACAGTGGCAGTAATATACAGGCCTTGGAGCCAGCGTGATGGGAGGGGGGGGGGGGAGAAAGGGGGAAGACAGAGAGAAGGAAAAGAGGGGGCACGTGGTTGATTGTGTGTGTGCGTGTGTGTGTGTGTTTGTGTGTGTGAGAGTGTGTGTGTGTGTATGTATGTGTGTGTGTGTGTGTGTGTGTGTGTGTGTGTGTGTGTGTGTGTGTGTGTGTGTTTACCCACATTTGCCTACAACGTGAAGGTTTACCTCTGAGTCCATGTGTGCCTGTGTGTACATCACGTGCCACATGCACATCTCTGTGCCTGAGATGTGTGTGTGTGTGTGTGTGTCTGGGGGGAGGGTTCTTTGTGCGTGAGTGTGAGCATTAATGTGTTTGCAGGCTGATTACTCCCCAGTCGACCCATAAGTCTTCGGCTCCCTCTAATGATAGCGCGTGCTTAGGGTGTCTGTCGAAAGGGAAGGCTGGCTTGGGGAGAGGGAGATGAAATGCCAGACAGCAGTAGGCAAACGAGGGACTCTCTGAACTCTTCTCCAGCTTGAGGGCTGCGTCATGAAGACATGCAGAGATGCTTTGAAACATTTGGTTTTTATGGCACGTGTAAATTGGCAACACAAATACACACAGAGTATGACAAAAAAAGAAAGAGAGAGAGAGAAAGAAAGAGAAAGAGACACACACGCACACACACACACACAAATGTGTTTCCTGTAGTGAATAGAATTTCTTTCTTGCATTATTCTTGCATTTTTTAACATAATTGTGCTTAATGTACCTTACCATATTTTAAGACAGCAAATAATATAGTCCAAAGCCCCAGGCCAACTACTTTCACTGCTTTGTATGGAATATGGTCATATACTACACAAATGCAAACATGTACAGGGAAAAAAACAAAAACGCTAAAACAAACACAGACTAATATATTATATTAAATAAATAATACTTCATTATACCCAAACTCTCCACACAATGAATGTACTCACAGAAAATTTCCCAGAAGCACGGGTGTACTGCTTATAAAAAAGTCAAATGCATATCTATACTAAACAGCAAACGTTACTACGGTAAATGCTGAGACACATATAAAGTCCGTAAGGTAAAAACAAAAGACTGAGGACACAGAACACACACCTACAGTACACACACAGACACACAGATTCATCCACGTGAACACACAGGGGAACACACATGAGCAAGCATGCTTGCACACTCACTCACTCACTGACACACACCCACACACAAACAAACACACACACAGCCACACACACACACACACACACACACACTGTGTGGGGCTGGGGCTGGGGCTGGGGTGGCTGGGAGCTGGGGGTGGCTGGGAGCTGGGTGGTGGTGGTAGTGGCGTGGCTGCTGTCGGCTGTCAGTAGCAGTACCGCAGTTATTCATCACGCCACGTCCTCCTTCTCCGGTGCCTGCCTGCCTGCCTGCCCTCCTGTGTGCCTGCCTGCCTGCCTGCCTGCCTGCCTGCCTGCCTGCCTCACTGCACTGACTGCCCTCACTTTCCTCTGGCCCCACATACAGCCCGTGACACAGCACTGCATCCACTCACTCACTCACACACAGACCCAGTCCTACAACACATTCACTAACATGTTAATCTATACTCCACACAATCTAATCCAATCCAATCCAATCAGATCACTAGTGTAATGCTTTGAATGCGGACATCAAATACATAATGGAGCTAGATTAATTTTATTCATTATTAATCTAGAGTCATCACTGACACTCTTACAACCCCTATCACACATTTACTACGTGTTAATCTACAGTCAATGCATAGGTGCGATATTTTGAATGTATACTGTGGACATCAAATACATACTTCTAGATTGTGTTTATTGGTCATTAATCTTCAATATTTAATCATCACTGACATTCCACTTACAGATCAAGTCATTCATCATTAATCTACAGTCGACACAATCTAATCTAGACGAATTATGTTAATTTAATCTCTTTAATGTGAATACCTTGGACATAGATTATGTTACTGTAATTCATTATTAATTTTAAACATTATAATCATCACTGCCATCTGTTTAAGTATACCTGTATGTTAATGAGTTATGAGTAAACCATATCAAGCACATATATACTACATGTTAATCTACACAGTCGATGCTGTCTAATCCAGAGGGATTGTATAACTGCAATGTTTTAAATGTGGTCAATAATCCACATATATCCACATAATGAGATGTGTTGGACCTACAATAGCCTGTCCTCAGTAATTATTAATAGATTATAATCATCATTGGCATCCATTAGAGTGTGCCTGAATGTTAATGGGTTATGAGTGAATATTAATGTTGTGTGCTGCAGAAACTTCATGAATCAGCACCGCACTCACAGCCCAAGCCATACCACACATTTACTACACGTTAGTCTGCAGTCAACGCAATCTAATCCAGATTTACTGCATAGGTGCGATGTTTTGAAGGGGGACATCAAATGCATACTGGAGTTTTTTTTATATTATTCATCTTTAACAATTCTAATCATCACTAACATCACACTCACAGGTTAAGCTGTACCACACATTAACTACATATCAATCTAAATCTACACAGTCTAATCAAGATGGATTGTATGACTGTACTCTTTAAGATATGTGCATATTAGAGCGAGACTTAATTCATTATTAATCGTATGAAGTTATAATTATGAATGACATTTGTCGTACAGTACCTGAAAGTTAATGAGTTAGGAGTGAATATTAATGTTATAAACTGGACAATGGAACTGTCCATATCACAGCATAACGTAATTCTGGAAACACCAAGCAATCCAACTGTATTACAGAAGTCCTAAGGTTTGTTGACTGGGCACATTTGATATACGATCCAGGTAGATTTTGAAATGATAAATTCATAAATTATTATGCAGAGCATGAATAAATATTTATGAAAGTGTACCTAGGTATTAGGGAGTTATATAACGAAATTGTAAATGATGACTGAAAATAAGTTGGGTGCATGTGTGTGTGCATAAGTGAGTGTGTGTGTGTGTGTGTGTGTGTGTGTGTGTGTGTGTGTGTGTGTGTGTGTGTGTGTGTGTGTGTATTTGTGGACGGGGCACAGTGGGTGGGTAGTAGGGGGTTGGCAGGTTGTTACAATAAAACAAAGAGAGCCACTACTGTATTATCCAGATGTCAGGGGTTACTTTAACACAACCCCAGTACCCATAATCCTATTCTTAGCCAGAGCCCTAACATTAACCCCCATTCTGAAGAGCCAGAAAAGCTGCACTGACAGCAAATAACTGAGAAGTTTCCGGGGCGGGAAAAAAAAAGAAATCTGCACTTTCGAGAGCAAAGAGCCTGCTTAAGCTTTCATGGACTTTAAGTCTCAACCTCACCTTGGCAATTTTGGAATGTGCCGGATTCAGCACAAGCCAGAAATAGAGCAACCTAATGGGATCAACAAGAGTACTTCCACAAAGGAAAGTTCATTACCCATCAAATTACTTTCCATCCACAGCTGTAGGGGCAGAACAGCTTGGCAAGCAAGAAAAACAAAGAGTTAGCGTTAGCGTGGGGGTAATGTGTAGGCCAACGAGACCTCACAAAAACATATTTGCATATCGACGCTCACTTGTGGAGATAAACACCGTATGAAACCTAAATTCTTCGAAATATAACTGGTGGTGGTGGTAATGGTGGTGGGTGGAGTGATGGTGGTGGAGATTCAGAATGAATTGCTTTCTCAGCAAAGCCCCATGAGCATTGGGTGATGGTTATTTTATTACGTAACATTTCGCATATATTATTTTGCTAACATTATTTCACGTGTACATACACACATACAAACACATGTATGTATACACATGCTGTTCTCGTTCGAGACAATTGGGATTAACGTGTCAAAAAACAATTTATTTGTGAGAAAATCCTTTCACAGCCTTCATTAGCTCATAATACCCTTTTCCTTCCTCTCACTATTTACATTTTTATTAACAGACACGTCCAGCTAAACACAGGTAACACTCATTTTACACTTTTTACCCCCTTGCTGTGACAGCAAGGACTAATGCACTCACAGGAAGGTGAGCCTTGTGCCAGGTCATGGGCCTCTGGAAGAGCTCAGTCCCCCGTTCTCCCTGATAATTATGTGCTGCATGCGCTATTCTGTGGGTGACTCTCTCACACGTCTTTGCATGATAGGGGCTTTTATAATTAGCTTGGCAACAGACAACCAGCAATCTTTTGACATCCCGCACAGAGGCAAGATTCAGTCTTTGGAGGGCCCTATTGGAGTAGACTAGCCTGGCTGTCGCACCAAACTCGTAGACGGAGCTTGGTCTGGCAAACCTCCCATAGACAGGAGTTTCTCAGAGGTGGGATCAACGAGCATCTTTCAAATGCCTCTGTGTACTACTGGACAGAGCTACAACCAATCAGACCACTGATTCTGATGACGAAGTCGTAGCATTCATTTTTTCATTGGGGCCCGATTTTTCAGGCAAAAGAACGGCCAAGAAAAGGCAGATTGGCCAGACTGACTTGAACACAAAATTCAATGTAGCGTCACTGGCAGCAAGGAGCTTATTGTCTTCTTTTAACATCAGTATCTCAGATTTTAATACAGATCCACTGTGACTGTGATTTCACTAGAATGTGCAACACTAGTCAGATACTCCAATTCCCAGTAAGACCACTCTCTATTTCACTCACATGACAAAAAACACAATTTCTTCTAGCACTGATGCCATGCTTTGCTCGATATTCAATCATAATATCACGATTATTTATATATATTCCAAGCTTAAGATGTGCTTACACGCAAACTGTTATCCAGAGCTTAGAGGTCAGGTAGGTGCTGAGCAATGTAAGCGTAGCACACAGAATAATGCAAATGAATGGCACCTTTTGTAATTACATGGGGGTGAGAATAAACTGCCCTTGTTAGAAATAACTTCAGCAGCCCTGCACAGGTAAATTCGTATGCACTAAGACATGTACCTCCAATTTATGTATTACATAACCTCTCCTCCTACATTTTTTGAAGACAGTCTGAGAGGAAGATCTCACAGACCCAAAGATTACAAGTCGTTCCCCTGTATCCTGGTGAATACTTCTCCTGGGGATGAGTACCTCTCCTCTGTTCCCTTTCAGATCCAGCACATGCAGAGACAATGATCCCACTCTTGTAAAGAGGGCTCTGCGTAGGATTCAGCTTCAGTTCTACCTGCAGCTGGGTACGCCCACCACCCTTATACATCGTGCCTATTGGCAGCCAGGAACGGGTGTTAGGCAGTGCATTTAAACGGATTGATTGGCCACTGTGTGGTCTGCTGCGTTCAGGAGATCCTGACCTTGGGAGACCCTGAGAGAGTTTTCCATGTGAGGGACATAATTTGCACAGTATCATTGTGATGATAAGGGGTTGATTTTTTAGCTAGTTAAGTCGGTTCAGTTTATTTATATAGCACATTTAAAACAACAAAAACTTAAAATGTTTTTTCGAATAATATTTACATTACATTGCATAATTAATTAATAGTAAAGTTTATTTTTTACAGTGAGCTGGGCATTCAGTGTAATGTAGAAACTATTTTTTGTTGTCATTTCTCCTCTGAATTGTAATGTTCCAAAGAAAAAAAAACATGTTGTTAACATCATTCCACCTGATGACAATGTTGTCATGCCATGCAGCGTGAGAGAGAACTTAACATATCATGTAATGCAGGGATGAGGTAAAAAACAAAAAAAACAAATACATGACTGATTCCACTAGATTCCAATTCCTAATTCCAAGTATTGATTCATGTCAATTTCTACTTTGGGTTCTGTCAAATAATCTCACTCACTCACTCACTCACTCACTCACCACACATGAAGCTATTATTAAGCTTATGACTATTCTGTCACAAGGTTTATGTATCAAAAAGAGGCCAAAATGCAGTCCTCATGCCTTTCAGTGGACTGCCAAGTGTAGGCCTACTGTATATACTATACTCATGGACCAGAAGCTCAAAGTAACAGCATTCAGTGGATGTTCTTGGAAATGACATTAGAAAAAAAAGAGTGTTTTTGAAGGAAATGTTTCCTGTTGCCTTGATAGCACCCCTGAGGCTGAGCCAAGCAATTATGTTGGTCCTCCTCCCAGCTGGGCGAGGGAGCCGTTCACACAACAAACGCCTCAGTCTGACTCTGGGTCAGAGCAGTTTTTGCAAGAAGCTTTGCTATCTTGGTTAGATACCCAAGACCCTGCATTATTTGCTCAAAAAGTCTGAAACTTTTTTCCCTATAGTATAGTCAAAACCATTGTCGTCTAACTAATAAGTGGTAGATGATTGGATGTGGTCAGTCAGGTACATTCGCATTACATTACATTAGATTTAGCAGATGCTTTTATTCAAGGCGACTACAATATTGCAATTCAATATGCATATTTCAAAGGCTTTTTTATACTAATGCTTGACTGTGAAATGGATGCTTAAAATATACACATATAAAAGTCTAGACTGGTGATGAGGTAGGCAATGCATAAAAAAATCTCCCACACCAGCTTACATCTATTCAGAAAAGTTTGGTATGTCAGATAAAGAAAAAATCTAAAATAAACATCCGCCTTCTCATAGCCTTAGCTAGGGTCACCATCAAGATATCCGGTGTCATTTTCAACAGATGTCTAACAGGAACAATTGATTAGTGCACTTTTATAAAATGCCACTCAAACGCATTCCTTCTCCCCCGCTTTGACATTTATAAATATGCATCAGAGCCCATGGGGGCTTTTTCCCGACACATAAATGTGAAGATGTGAAGCCACTGCACCGTCTCTGTCTGATATCCATGTTATTTCCTTTTCACCTCTTTCTCTCTCTCTCTCTCTCTCTCTCTCTCTCTCTCTCTCTCTGTCTCTATCTATATCTCTATATCTCTCTCTCACTCTTATTCTCTCTCTCTCTCTCTCTCTCTCTCTGTCTCTATCTATATCTCTATATCTCTCTCTCTCTCGCTCTTATTCTCTCTCTCTCGCCCCCCCCCCCATCTCTAGCTCTCTCTTTCTCTCTCTCGCTTTCTCTCTCTCCTTCTGTTTCTTTCTTAAATGTCTTCCCCTCTCTCATCCTTTCTGACTTTCCCTTGCTCATTCTCTCTCATTTCCCTCCTCCACCCACGCCGGCGAATACAGAAGACTGCAGCTTCCAACCCAGTATGAAAAGACTGACTCAAAATTTACTGTGAATGTGCTCTCTCTCTCTCTATTGCTCTCTCTCTCTCTCTTCATCTCCCTCTCACCCACTCTCTCACTCCCCCCTCTCTCTCATTCTCTCTCTCTGTCTCTCTCTCTCACTCTTTCACTCCCTCTCTCTGTGCCTGGGTATGTACCTCTACAATATGTGTAAGCCTGAGAGTGTGCATTGGTGTTTGTGCACATGTGTATGTGTGTGTGTGTGTGTGTTGTGTTGTATTAATTTCCCTGTGTGTGTCTCTGTACAAAGTGTGTGTGGGTGTGTAAGCTTCAAACTGTGCCTGTTTTCATGTCTCTGGGTGTATGAGGATTTTAGGAAAGTACCTGTGAGTGTGTGTATGTGTGTGCTTTCATGTGTGTGTTTGTGTGTGTGTGCAAGTTCTTT
Source organism: Setipinna tenuifilis (assembly GCA_030347295.1). Classification (NCBI taxonomy): domain Eukaryota; kingdom Metazoa; phylum Chordata; class Actinopteri; order Clupeiformes; family Engraulidae; genus Setipinna; species Setipinna tenuifilis. Next base: position 18,867,590 of record CM059283.1, read on the forward strand.
ACTGAGTGTGAGTGTGTGTGTGTGTGTGCATGCATGCTTCAGGTATTGCGCGGGTATGTGTAGGCCCGCATGTGTGTGTGTGTGTGTGTGTGTGTGTGTGTGTGTGTGTGTATGTGTGTGTGTGTGTGTGTGTGTGTGCGTATCTCTATAAAACAGGTTATTAAATGATTTCGTGCTTGGGTTAACATAATCGCTGTGTGGAGCATGGCATTGAAAATGGGCAAAATGGTAAAATGGGTAAAACGCAATGCAGAGATTTAAAAAAAAAAAAACCCAAACTGTGAGATCATGTACCTGGAAAAGCTTAAAATGGTTCATAAAGCCCGAGGAAATGATGTGGGAGTGAAGGGCAGTGACTCACTCTATCCCAGGGTTCAGTTCACTAATAAGCCGCCATCGAAACACCACGCAGTGAAGAGCAACACTCTTCCATTTTTTTTTCTTTCTTCTCAGTGACTGACTGACTACTCGGTGTGTTCTACATGTTACCTTCTTGTAACCTGAGAGTGTCAGTGACACATAAAAGTGCAAATTCATTTACTGTACAACATCAGCCTTCAGCCAAGCAAAGCCTAATGGCGGGGGGGGGGGGGGGGGACGACATGCTGTGGAATGGGTGGCAATAAAAGTCATTGCTTTAATGAAATCAGTAATGTATTATAACACAGGTAGATTAAATAAATAAGTCATGTCTGTAAAATTACCTATTGCACAAAATGCAGCAAGGACTAAGGCAGAGGAATGTCTTAGTTGTTTAGTTCCCTGGTCTACATAATGGTTTAACTCCGTTTGCCATGTGCTGGAAAATGTCCTGTCTGTTGCCAGTCTCTCTTAAGATGATCCATGTACATTACAGACATAAGAACTGAGGATGTGAAGGTGCCAGGAGCAGAAACCCCATCTCAATCTCACAATCAGCATTGGGTGGTCACGCTGGGCCACTTCGGAAGCAGACTAGACCCAGAAAAGACTGGAGCACATAGAGTACTTTTTAGAGTTTTAAACAGTGCAACAAATGGCTAAAGTTTCCACACACAAAGTCTTTTTTCAAAGTAAAAAAAAAATCAGAAATGTTAGTTGTTTGTTGCACCAATTAAAACTCTTGTTGAGTACTCTTTGGGTGTTCTGGTCTTCCCTGGATCTAGTCTGCTTTAGAAGTGGCCCAGGATGTGCTGCTGTTTTCTGCCATCCTGCTCTGTGATGTACCCAGGCTTGGGTGCAAGTGAACCCCTTTTCTCATTCCCACCTGAACCTTGTTTACTAATCCTTAGCAGCATGCTCAGTGGCCTTCGGCTTCTGAAGCTAACGCTAATTAAACTCCATCTCCATCCCCGGAAGCCATTGCTTTATGAACTGATTCTTCTGCTTTTAGGACTGTGATGATGAGGCCCTCAAATAGTTCCATTAAATACAAACACGGACAGACAGATGATGGGAACTAAAAATGGCTTTTGGCGATGCGTGTGGTGTGTGTGTGTGTGTGTGTGTGTGTGTGTGTGTGTGTGTGTGTGTGTGTGTTTGGGGGGTGGTGAGTTACAATGGGTCTATGATAAGCAAGCTCACCTCTACACATCGACAACAGCAGGGCTCACCCAGTGAAAAAAAATATGTGTTGTGTATATAAGTAGATACACTTTTTTAAAAAAGGAGCCGTAAAATAAAGTGCTAGCAAAAAGTTTCATGGGGCTCCTTTCCTGGCCCTGGCCCTGGCCCTGCGGGTCTCTAAACACAGCAGCCATTATGTCCGCCTCCCTAATAGCTTGACTGCACCCTCAGCACCCTGTGCTTATCGTATATGCCCTTGTGCTGAGGAGCTGAGGCACCTAATGAAAGAGCACTGCATCCGACGCAGGATCATTTACAAACGTCTTCTTTTATCAAAGGGACAACCCTGCGCCTGGCTGCCAGCGCCAACGCTGCATCCTGGGATCACTTTAGTAAATGCGCTTGACTCCAATCTATTTTGGAACCGCCACAGAGCCAAGGCAAGCCAAGCCAGGGAGCTCTCGCGTGCAGCAACTGTATGGCGTGCGTGTGTATGCCAAGTGCATGTGTGTGTGTGTGTGTGTGTGTGTGTGTGTGTGTGTGTATGTGTTCACTGTGTGCACATACCTGTGTACATGTGCAGCATACAATATATGCCGTGCGTGTGTGCCAAGTGCATGTATGTGTGTGTGTGTATGTGCGTGTGTATGTGAGCATATGCATGCATGTGTGTGTGTGTGTGTGTGAGTCTGTGCGTGTTTTGCTCCAAGGACAGGAGGTCAGAGAGCCTGGATAGAGAATATTCATGACTGAGAGGTGATGCAGTGATGTCAGCTGTTTTCTTCTTCCCTCTCTCTCTCTTTCTCTCGCTCTCTCTCTCTCTTTCTCTCTCTGAGTGCTTTGCTGGCCTGGTATGATGTGGGCTGCTCTGACACTGACATTGCAGTAGCGAGGGAACTGGAAACATGAATGGCAGCTGTTGCCCACTCTACATAAACAGACTTCTGGTCCACAGTAATTCTTCTTCCACTTCTGCCACCACTTGCACTTTAGTCTACTTAGTCTGCGAAACTGTTATGGAGAGACACACAAAAACTCTAGTTGTTCGATAGAATATTCTTTTTTTTTTTTACTCTCTTGTAAATACTGAAAAAATATCTAAAAATCTAATCTAAAACTCTAATCACTCATATCAGGTGATATGAGAAACAATTTAATGCTTTTATGTCATCAAACGTTTATCAGTAAATGTGAATGATTTTGAAGTTTATCCATGATGAAGTTTTGTGAACAGTGATGAAGTTTATCAGTTAAACGCGATAAAAAAATGATAAAATAATTGGTTATTTTCCTCAGTCTAGACATACTTTTTAATGAAGTGCTTGGGCTCCTTGTGCTGTCCGTGTGCTGACCCTGGATGCACTCAGCAGTAGCAGCAGCAACCAGCACAGACTGGCTTAGTGGAGAAACTTCCATGATACATTCTCAAAACTCAAAAACCCCTCAAGTAGACAGAGGACGCCAAGACTGCAAAATGAAAGAAAGAAAGAAAAAAATAACCAATCAGTGGACCAGAGAGAGAGAGAGGGAGGGAGAGTTCACTACACACCCCTGCTGTGTAAGCCATCCACCGTGAAAATCTGCTGTCAGCGCTGGACTTGACCCATTTATAATGAAACCAAATTTTATCAACACGACTCCTTCACAAACACTGAATGGGTTAGAGTAGAACATTTGAGCATGTAAGGCAGCATCAGGGAGATACAGCGAGCTTTATTGTGTTTGCGTCAAGGCAGACTTGTTCTTGCTGCAAAGGAAGCAGCATACTGTGTGTCTTATTATGACTGTCACTAGTGCTGACACAGCAGCCTCCAGGGTCATAAAGGTTTTATCAGGGCTTTTTTTTCTTCTTCTTTTTTTTTCTCTTGAAAGAAAGTGTTGGTCATCGATACCCAGCCCCCTGGTGCACGAAAGATGCTAACAACAAAGAAACTGAGAGGCATTTTTAAATCGACTGGACACTGAATGGAAATATATTCAACTTTAAGAATTCAACAACATATTTAGCACTTTCAACTGTTGCTGTCTGGTGTAAAACTAAGACTGACAGAAAATTGTCAGGGATATCATTCAGGATAATGTAATTTTCTTAGAATATAAATATCTGTTGGGATGCTAACACCATAATAAGCCTGCCTATTTTTATACATCACCTTTCACTTATTTTATAATTGCAAACTTGACTACAAATCTTTGATGCAGTCATAATACATATCACACTACAATCTGTCTAGTTTTGCTAATGACTAACTTAGATCTTAGGAAATGAAGGTTTGTTGGGTCTGTGGAGAATTAAACAACATAAAAAGTATATTTCCCTGCATTTTTTTACTTTCTCACTATAATGTATATCATAGACTCTGCTTTGAATTTTTATGACAGCACTTGATAGAAAGCAATTAATTCCTGAAAACAAATGGCCTATGGGAGTCCCTCCGCAGTGTAGGCATCATCAACAAACTGTACACAAGGAGACACATGAGATAAGTTATGTTGGATGAGTAAACAAGTGTTGATTTGCATCTCGAAACCTCCACATGTGAATTGTTGCCGCTCTCCTCCAATAGGTCTCCAAGGACCGTGCTGCTTCATCTTCAGTCTTGGTGCTCCTTGCTGAAATGAGTCAAACAAGTGATTGGCTTAGACCAGCAAAACAATGGCAAAGATGGCATCAAAAAAACAAACATAGGCACACACACACACACACACACACACACACACACACACACACACACACACACACATACACACACATTGACACCTGGCATGCAACGTTAGTGAAGAAAATGTGAATGATGCTGGGGCACTAAAGCCTAGTATTTTTTTTCCTTTTCCTTTCTGTTTTTATAAATCTGTAACCACACCGTGACACTGATCTCATCTAACGCCATTTCCCCTCAGAGTGGAAGTGCGAGGCGAGGCAAAGTCTCTACAGTCCTCCTCCACTCTCTGGTCTCCCCCATCACACCCACACACACACACACACACACACACACACACACACACACACACACACACGAGAAGAGCTGGTCCCAGTGACAGGGCTGGTAATAAAAAAATCACACATAGCAGAGCTGTGTTCTCCCCGTGCCCCATCCCACAGGCCAGCCCTTTCATTAGGGAAGCATGGGATCGATTCGGAAGTGGGCCACGTCTACACACTTGGGTAGAGAGAAGCAAAGAAGAGGAAGAATAAGAAGAGGAAGAAGAAGTAGAAGGGGGGGAAAAATAATCGGCTGGGGGTCTCTTTGGACCGTGGAGAATGGTAGTGGGGTAGTTCGCCTGCATAGCAATTTATGGTGGTTCTGTGGCCACTGTTATCCCGAGGCATCCCACAGGGCCTGGGGAAATGGGCTCAGTGAGATTACCATCCACTACCCAATTTTCCTTTTTGTCAAGGAAAGAAAGAAAGAAAGAAAGAAAGAAAGAAAGAAAGAAAGAAAGAAAGAAAGAAGGAAAAAAAGAAAGATAGAACAACAGAAAGAAAGAAAAAAGAAAGATAGAACATCAAAACGACAGAAAAAAAGAAAGAAAGAAAGACAGAAAAAAGAAAGACAACAACAGAAAGAAAGAAAAAAAAAGACAGAACGGCAGAAAGAAAGTAAAAATGATTGAATGAAAGGACAGAAGAAAGAGAAACTAATGCTTGACACTAAATGGGTCTTAAAGTACAAACACTGATAGTGCTAGTGATGGTGCTGGTTGGTAGATAGTTAAATAAAATGTGGATAGCTGTGAAATCGTCCGTGTGGTGATTCTGGGCCATATGGCAGTTATTTACAATGCCAGAGCCACCCCTCCTCCCAAAAAACCTCTTCCTGTGTTGTCAAGAGTCAGCAAACTGTAAAAGCCTTCCAAGAAACACTCTAACAAAAAAGGCGATTAAAGAATGAAAGTCTTGGGTGTATGCATACAGTAGCTGAAATACTACGGTGAGGGATCCACTGCTACCAGTGTCCTCATTTTACTACAGTTTCAAATCTATTCTAATAATAATACTATATATTCTATAGGCTGTTGGTCTAAATAGCAGTTGTGGAACTGAGTGGACAGAACTGCCCAGTAGGCAATCACCTCAGATGGGGAGCCTCCATAAACCTTTACGAGCTTATTGAATGACATTGTAGGCAGATACACCATTAGCCACTGTCTGTTTGAGAAAAAAAAAAGGTGAATTGCAATTTGTATTGATTTAACGTGTACAATTTATGAGACTTTTCATCACAGCTTCATGACTCAATAAGTCATTTTGCGCCCAAGGGGAGTGAAATTACTGTAAAGTTAGTTTCTGATCTAATGGAAAATCGGGGAAACGCATGGCTGATTAACATGGCACAGAAAGCTATCGCAGGCAAATCTGGTGCTGTTGCACAGATTTAAAGTGGACATCATGTGCTTATTTTCCCTGTTATAATGTATGTAATATTAATTTTTTGAGATACTAACGTACACTGACATGCTTCAAAGCCCCAAGCCCCCAGTGCACCAAAATAGTCTCGGCATCTGATTTTGTCTGATTGTTGAACTGATTTTGTATTGCAAGTTAAATTTTGAAAAGTTGAAAAATGTTCTCAGTTGACATATATTTAGTCAACAGTATTAGTCATGTGTTGTGTTTTGTTAATGTATTCATGCCATTTATTAATATTTCTGAAAAAATGAAACCCAGACTATGTCATTAGAAAAGTCAGAATGTTACAAAGTGTTTAGGATTGATTACCACAGTGTTTAACTCACTCAAACACAAACAGATCATATTTATCATGTGTGTGTGATTTGGCAACAAAATAGCATTTTTATAAATAAGTGTATAGTTTTAAAAGAATGATATCGTTTTGCAATAGATCTGAGGTTGTTCTGTTAATTGGGTGGGGTTGTGGTTGGGTTAACTGTGTGTAGCATTCTAACAAAATGGGCCCAGTTTTTTTTTTATTGAGCTACAATTGCAAAAAACTAATCAAATTGGGAAAAATCACAAAGGCATGTTATCTTATTCAATGTAAGTATCAACACACAATACAATCACATGTCAAATCAACACATCTCTTGTTGTAACCATCTTTTTACTTGTGTTATGATTAAAAAATACAGACTTAATATGTAAAGTCTGTAATATAAAATGTCATGGTGTTTTTTCTTTCACTGACATACTTTATTGTATTATGAACCGTTTGCCTTTTTTATATCGAGACCAAAGCCACGTTGACTGTGTACAGCAGGTCGTGTAACTCAAAGCCCACAGTGTCAAAGCCTTGTGTAATTATCTCGCAAGTGTAGCCACAACATCTAATTAAGCTACATGGAGTAAAGGCTGGTGTTTGAAATGCTAGTTTGGTGTGTGACCCATGCATAAATAAGAGGCCTCCTCAGTTCCTTACAACATGTACTCATAAATGCTTTGAAGAAAACATTGAGTTGCCTGGCAGTTATGGCGCACAAAGACAACAAGAATGAGGACATGGACATGTAGCTGCCATCTGTGTAATATAAATAAGACCATATCATTTTATTGTAGTTAAGTAATTAATCGATTACTCTTGTGGTTATCAGGTACAAGTACCAAAGTATAGACTGTCTAAAATCGGACACCTACAACCTCCCTATTAAGGGTAGATGCTGGGCCTATTGATTTTCAATATTCTGTAGTGAAGAGCTCTGCAAAGTGTTGTGTGCAGAAAATAGTGTCTGAGGAATGCATCTGGTGGAAAGGATAGGGAAACATGCTTTAAATGTGGGTATTAATGTTCAATAATGGGTGGCAACAATGGAAATACAGAGTGTGACACAGCAATCAACACACACACACACACACGCACACACAGACACACACAGACACACACACACACACACAGACATACACACACACACATGGACGCACACCTACACACACACATGCACACACAGGAAAATGTTAAACTGAATTACAGGGTCCAAATGCACAGTGACTTGACTGTTACATTTATCTGCTGGTTTTGAGGCTTGTTAAATGATTCAACCCTTACTGTTCATTTTATGGAAAGCCTTATGTGTACAGAGAAAGCTAACGTATATTGGTTGTAAAACAGTAAAATTGATGTTCAGCATGTTGTATTGCCTTGAGCTTTTATTGTTGTTATGCTGTAGATATAGTGCAGGTTTGTGTCTCTGGGCAAGGTTGAGACTGTTGGATGAATGCTTATAATGCACACCCGGTGTCCCTCCTTTTAATATGTACAAACATACACACACAGTTAAAAAAGCCAAACATTTGGGGTTCTAACACCATTGAGACACCCCCAAAATGACTGAACAGAAATGCAAATAAAATGATAGTACTGACATCTATACCTAAGCTCTGCAAGTGGCAAATGCTAGAACTACAAATCTGGAACTTTGAAAAAAATCCATCATCTATCCATGAATCCATTGCATTTATTATGTTCAAGTCATATAAATTCACCTGTGACTGACTGCTGACCAGAACACCCCACAGGTAATGGATCTAATAAATGAGTGGTTTCAATAAGATTAGTATGCAATGCCTGTCTGTGTCCTCTACCACTTGGCATGAGTAAGAGAGGAGGTGGGATGTCCCCGCATCTGCAGTAATATCATTAATGCTTACTATTCACCCTAAAAAGGCAATACATGGGGAAGGGAGGCCGGCGGGAGGAGTGAGGAGTGAGGAGACAATGAATGGGCTGGATTTAAGAGGTCTGACGGTGACAGCACATCCTATTCTGCAGCACTCCAGTAAACTCGAGTGCCTCAGACGTACACTTGGGCACAACTGATGAACGCGGCATCAAGGCACAACAGCTTGTTTGCTATTGTGTATGGCACAAACTCTATCTATCTGTCAGCAATTAGCAACGTCGACGCAGATGATCGCGGCACGCTTGCCTGCAAAGAGCAGAGGTGCATAGAATGGTGTGCGCGCGTCTTGAATGCAGAGCTGGATGCGCTGTCCCAGGTCCTGTAGGCAACCCAGACCCCCGATGTCGCGTTTCTGCGGCAACTACGGAGTTTAGACCCGACGCCGTTTCTGCACGAAGGTAGCCAACGCAAAGAGCAAGGCGGCATTAGACAGTCGTGAATGTTTTACAAATACACGGCGGTCTAGCTGTTCACATACCCAAGAGTAAATGGGATTCAACGTCCTCCGAACAGAATGTAATAATTTCTTTGAAGGATGGAAGAAAAGGGGTTCAACGCTGCGTTGCTTTTTCTTGGCTATCTTTCTGTGTCATCAGTTGATGCCGGTAAGTTTGCATTTACTTATGTTTTTTACAGCCATATACGTAATAGGCTACCTGTTAATATTTCATTCGACAGGGGTTTTCTCCCAAGGCAGCCATCGCATCATCGACTGTGGACAATAAGCATGGCATTTATGTGCTGTCTTTACAAACCAGTATCATCAACGTTTGTTTTAAAACAAGCAACCACAGTTTAGAAATGCAATCGACAATAATTTTGACCGTAACTGCAGACAGTGGTTTGAAAATGATCACCCACTACCTGTTCAGCTTCACCACCAGGCAACAGTGGTCCTGCCCGCCATGCACGGTAGAATATTATGCACAAGTTTAATATAATCTTGTCTCAGCCATGTGTTGGCCATGGTACTTAGAAAATATTGCCTGCTATGATCCAGATAGATGAGGTTTTGACAGCACAGAATTCGCATGACAAACCACTCCCGGATGTGCGCCCCAATTTTCGAAAATACAGTTGACCACGAGCTCCTGGTAAGGTGTTCACCATATGACAAGTGGTCTTGTCAAAACAGGGGAATACTCTCGCTTTAGCAACTAAGTTCGTGAAATATAATGTTAAAAACGACAATGTCATCCTCAGCACAATAATTTAGTCAGTTTACTCGATAGCACACAGGCCTCCTTTTCAAACATGTCTGTGTGACCGTCAGTAACATAAACAAGACGGATGGCATACCAAAAATGCTGATGCGAAGGGGTAGGCAACATTTTTATACTGTAGTTTACTACTCTGACGATTAGACGGTTGAAAGTGAACCAGATAGTAAATCGAGGCCGTAAATGTTCACACACTACTTAGTGTTACAGGTCACACCAAAGGGAGGACGTGTTCCAGGTATCTTGACATGGATCTAAATAGCTTTCGAGGTGGCTTAAATGTAATCTGCTGTATTGATAAAAAATGAGAACATCAAAACATCAGGAATTGTGGTTAAATACATCACTGTTGTTGCGGTGTTTACAAAGAGGCCATTGTACTCATTGTATTGTCCATCAACTCACTGTGGTCTACCCCAGGTGTGCTTCTCATCGGTGCTAAACTTATTTAGAAAATTGTGATTAGGCTACTATATAGCAAAAAAAATTAACTGATCACATGTAGCTTTTCATAGCCTGCACAAACACACTGTCACTTATAACAGCAACAATAACAATGGCAGCCCTAAAGATTGAATCATGTAGTGTAAGCCGAAAAAAACTTCCATTTTGTCCCAGAGCACCAAGTCTCATTTAGGTTTTTCCCAGATGTTTATTAATATGTTGATGTAAATGTTCTATTATAATAGCCCCTTGCAGCCTGGGATAGATACACAGCACTTGCGCAGGGACAACGCAATGAAGGCCTTTGTGCATATTTCCTGCGAGCTGCTGGGTAAATAACCCAGTTTAGTGATAGGATACAGTGGTGCCCCAGAGGAACAGCATGCGTCAGCCTGCAGACTAGACCCGCCGCTTCCTCACAGGTGTTGTGTGACTTCAGGCTTTTTGTGAGAGGTAATCTATACGACTATAAATACTGTGACACTACCAACAGCAACTCAGTGTTTGTTCTCTTTAGCATATTGTGACCGGGATGTTTTTGTTTTTGTATGTCTTTGACCTGGGAGCAGTGTGATTATCGTGTTACTGTTTGGTGTCTGTTTGGCTGAGGACAGCCAGTTCCTAATGAAGCGTGCTCTAGATGATTAAAGTTATACAAGAACTCAATAAGCCAACTGTAATTAGATTAAAATGTATAATATTTTAATTAAAAAATCTTTAACAGTACAGTCTGATGTTATGAAATCACTGATATGTTTATTATATATCTGAATAGCCAATGCATTCCCAATAGTGTTGTTTTAAGGAGCAGATATTTCATTATATAACAAATAGCAGTCAATAATAGATGAAAAAAAAACTGTGAGGTCAAAAGTGGCCCTCAAAAGCACGTTTACTGTAAAAATGCTTGATATTTCCTTTTCCCAATTCAAAGCCTTGCCTTGCTGAAATGCTGAAAGGCCTGAATGTTTCATTGAGCCTTTTTCAGACAGCCCAGCATAACTGAGAAATATGAGTCACATTGGGCAACCATGTAAGTGCAGTTGTAGCCTATGTAAGCGTCAAACTGGGACATTCAAATCTCTGACAATGCAGTTGGGAATGGGACAGGTCGGCCAACTGTAACAGATTTTCCAGTATCTGTTGAGGAAAACTCAATTTTCTGTGAAGAATATCTCAATAATCAGTACATTATAATAACCAGCTTGGAACATTTGTTCAAATAACGTTAAGGTTTGCTGTTAAATGTCTCCTTATCTGCTCCTCTGACAACACATAAAATCCTACTGTAGTGAGGATATCCGGATGCAAATTAAATTGTATGAACACCTTGTAATTCACAGTGAAAGATGCTGAGTAGGTACCGCTACATTTGTGTCGCGTGTAGAAACCCTCAGTGTCAAAACACTCGAATAACAAGCGTCCGATCAGTTCATTATCACCACAAGCGGAAATGTGAGTGGCATGTTTATGGGGGAAATCATAAAGAGGTTGTCAAATGAACTGTTAGCCGACAGATTTTGTTGGGCTGTATTATAATTCTGTGACTTTTTTTTTTACTGGAACAGCTGTGTGTGTTTACTGATTGCATATGTCTACTCCTCTTCACTATCGGATTGTTCGTAATTAGGCACACATGAACAATGTCTGGGGAAACACTTTGGCAAATGCTTAACTTGGTGTGATGAAATTATTTGAAAATGGGTTCACATTTAACTTATTCTAGCTACTGTGGTAAATAGAAAGTGTGAACTCAGTATGGAGATGAATGAAAATAGAATAACCTTTCATGAACACTGTTCAGGTGATTATACTGATTTTCAAAACATCACAAAAAATCTGAAAGGTTCATTTTGTAGGAAAAGGTAAAGTTGTTAGCAGAACTCCCTAAATCAAACTGAAAGAAAAAAATCCAGTAAAACCTTTGTACCTTTGAAATGTTGTCACAGTTAATTAAATACACCAAACTAACTCTTTCCCCACAAAGGGCCACAGACAAAGATTTTTAGGCAAAATAGCAACTAACCAGAATCCTCTTCCTGCACATATCATGCAGGCCATATTGTTTTTGTTCTGTTGTTTCCTGCACTTGGGGCTTTTGTTAAAACCGGTTCATGGTGTAGGCTATAGAACTGATGAGAGGACTTAGGGGCCTCTGTGTGAAGGACTGGCCCATAGGTTAATCAATAGGCATTTGTCTTCAAGGCAGACTAATTCTCCCCACGGATGATTCTGTGTGCCATGGAAGACAACCCTGTCCAGAAACAAAAGTAATTACTGTGTATGACTTTTCATGATAACCCATGCAAGCCAGTGCAGATGTAAGGAGCATGCAAAGTCATTCAATGCCTGAAACACATAAAATGACATGGTGCAAAGGAGATATGCTGAGATATACTAAGACACTTTTGAGTCACCCAACAGAACACTGGGAATGAGACAGTTTGACGCTGTCGCATTCATGAGTGTTTTGGTGCTGTAAGCACACATGCAAAACAGCCTCTATCTCTGCTTACTGGTATGTGAGCCTCAGTGCTTTGCAAACTAAACAAAGGTATGTAAATAATTACTGACAACACCACGCCTCCATGTGACTCTCTAATTGGCTTAGTGAAGATGTTCTAAAGCACTGTTATTAAGGCCTAGCTCTAACAACAACAGCCCGTGCTCTTGTGTTTGGGTCGAAGGATGCTGTCCTTGATAGACATTTCTACGACTTTCTTTCTTTTTATTTCCAGATGAAAACACACTGTCCAGACCTCAAAAATCGCTTTCTCTGTAATGCTTAGTCTAGTTCACCACAATAGCAGTTATCAGCTGTCAGTATTTTTTTTTTTCGTGATAACCATTTTTCATTGAAAAAAAACCACACATAATCTTACATGAACACATAAATGAAAACATAAACCACAAACTACAGTATGCCACACAGTATACAACTCATGAGCAAAGAAAGATGTAGGCAACAACCAGAACATATAGCAGAGACTAGTTACATGGTAAAGCTCATATACATGTAAAACATTCACCTTTAAAAGAAATAAAATAAATAGAAAAAGGATACACCAGTGCAATCTAGCTGAAATACTCTGCACAGCGATTGGTTCAGTGGTCATTAGACATAACGACTAGTCCTGATAATAACCTTGTCTGTACTCCCACACAAGTAAGTGAAGGTAAAATGTAATAAAGCTATCGATTGCCTGTGGAGTTTTAGCAAGCAAAGGGAGCAACAAAACAGAGCTTTGACCAGACTGTACAGCTCTACTTTACAAAATGGAGAAAGACACAAGGCCAGGAAAAGGCGGAAAAGAGATGTAAAATGGGAAAGAGAAAAAGAAAGAAAAGGTGAGAGGAAAAAAAAGCCCTGGAGGAGAAGAAGAAGCAGTGGGGAGAAGAGGTGGAAAACTAAATCATGACCTTTTAGCCTGAGCCTTCATCACACCATTAAAACCACTTTTCCTCTAAGCATTCGAGCTTTAAAAAAAAAGAAATGAAAGACATGAGAGAAGGAATACCCTGGATAGCTTCCTTCCACTCTGACTGCTGCCCTTTTCTCCAGACACCCTGTCCGCCCCATTGAATGTGACCATCGAGTTTAAGGGTGTGAACTCGGCTTTGGTGAAATGGGAAATCCTTGAGGGGGACCCTGTTATTGGGTTTGCCATCACCCAGCAGGTATTTTGTGTGTGTGTGTGTGTGTGTGTGTGTGTGTGTGTGTGTGTGTGAGAGTGTGTGTATGTGTGCATGTGTGTCAAAACAGATCTGCAGTGAAATGTGTGTGTCTGTGTCAGTCAGTGTGCAGACACATCTACAATGGATGTGTGTACCGATGAGTGTGTGTGTGGGTGTGCATGCATGTGTGTCAAAACAGATCTGCAGTGAATTGTGTGTGTCTGTGTCACATCTCGAATGGATGTGTGTGCACCGGTGTGTGTGAGTGTGTACCGGTGTGTGTGTGTGTTTGTGTGTGTGCGCCAACCATTCTCCCACTTACCTTCTTCTTCCCTAACATGGTGCCTTCCACAGAAGAAGGACATGCGCATGCTCCGCTTCATCCAGGAAGTCAACACCACCACCCGCTCCTGTGCGCTATGGGACCTGGAGGAGGACACGGAGTACATCGTCCACGTGCAGTCCATCAGCATGAGCGGAACCAGCCCCCCCAGTGAGACCGTCCTCTTCAGAACACCCAAGGAATCAGAGAAGCTGGCCTCCAAAAGCCCAGGTGTGTACTGCCATCGCTGGAGATATACAACTTATATTATTAAAGCAACATTAAGTAGTTTTTTTTATTTTCAACCTTAAAATAATGTTTCCAAAATCGTTTCAGTGTTTCATCAACTTGTAGCAGGGTGAAAGGCACTTCTGAATTTGCTTTGTAAGCCCTCCATGGGATATAACAGCACTATGTAAGTTTAGACGAGCGGACAGTCTCCCTGTAGGTCTCTATGAGAGACAATTCTGCTTCCTACCTGTAGGAAAAAACTACTTAGTACGAAAAAACTACTTAGTACTGCTTATATGTATTGCATCGATCTCACCCGGATAGAGAGTGCATAAAAAGTATGGGTGTTTTGTGTTGCTCTGTAAATATGAATTAGCTTGGGAGTACATGATGAAGGACAGCTCTGTGCGAGAGCTAGCAGTGTGAAACAAGGTGGACAACATGAGTGACAAGAGCAGGAAAAATAGCAGTGATGTAATACATTACATAACTTTATTTTCTGACAAGTGGCCATTTTCTCTGTGCCTCTTTAGTTTGCCCTTCAACACTGACCTCCGCTGACCACTATTACCGCTGCAAAAACTTTTTTTTTTTAGTCTGTCCCTTGTTTGGTAGCAGACATAACAAATGTTCAGACGGTGAAAAGGTTATAAGCAGGACCTACATTTAAAAAATATATAGTTACAGGAAAGAACAGAACAGAACAGAACAGAACAGGCGTCCCAACTCACCACAGAGATGCATTTTCCACAGGCACAATTAGGGCACCATTGTACAACCACCGCACAATGGCCCTTCAAAAACAAACAAGAAAAAAATAACCTGCAGACTGCACTAGCTTTTTTAAATAACAATTGGCCACTTTGGTACATCCTTCCCCATTAATTTCCCATTTGCAGCTTCGGCTGTCTTATCTAGACCTCATAATATTTCCAATTTCATGTTTCATAATCTATTCACTGACCCATTTCTTGCAAGAAATTGTTGGCTGGGGCAGAGTTGTAGAGCACAGGATTAACATGAGCTAGGACGGCAAGGAGTCTTTTACAGCAGCCCCTTTGTGTCCATAGCAGCAGCCATCATAGGCAGGGCTGTAGTGGAGGGTAAATAAAAAGTAAACAGAGTTTACAAATTTCAGAAGTAGAGTTTATCCACCTCTCGACAGAGATTATCCACTTATCCGTAGATTTTATTGTCTTTACAATAGTGAAAGCATGAAATACTAACATTAAACATTCTAACATTAAATATCACACTACATCATCTATATTTATGATATGTTTACCAGGGACCATTTGGTACTGTTCAAAAATGTTTTAAATGTATCCTCTGATGACACTTGACTGAGGGTCCACCTGACTGTGTTTACAGAATTCATAGTTTACCAACCTCTTATTTTACCATATTAAAATAACATTACCATAATATTAACCAGAAATGATAAGAAACAATTTGCATCGCAACCGACTATTTGTTTGAGAATACAAAACATACTACTAATGATATGTGCATTTCATTGTGCCTTCCAAGACAGCTGAATTTTAATTTCGAGTCACTTCTTTGTCTCGCAAAGAAACAATTACGAAAGAACATTTATAAAAAATAAGTTTACCATAAATTTAACTTCACCTTTGAGGTTGTTGTTTTTCTTTCAAAACAAATGCCTCGAGCAATTTTTTGACACACACACACTACTAGACCAACCAAGGTGTGTGTAACTGAGGCAGATGAAGTATGGTGAAAGGGACTGTGTTATTCCAAGCTGAAAAGCTCTGTAGAACAGGCATGCACTGGAGCACACAGACTGCAGTGTAAAATGAGTCATCTCTCAAGAGAACTTACACACACTATACATGACCATTAGCTGTGAGCTGTACAGATAAGACAAAAGGCAACAGGAAGTTTCCTACCTCAAAATGTCAAAAAAAGTATAACAACACTGAAAGTCTGAAGATATTTCATCAATATAAAGGTGTATTCTAGTCTTAACCTAACAGATGTTGAATGAAAAAGGACACACATCATCCATCTTTAATGTAGGTACACATTAAAGAGCACACACTGGCTTGGCGGTTGTTAAGCACATCTATCTGCTTCAGGCTCCTATCGGGCATGTTTGTGACTGTGTGACACCGAGTGTCTGGTACGCTTCAGCAGTCAATCGGTTGTGAGGCACGTTCGTTCGTTAAGGCCGCTTGCTTAATCATCGGCCATTATGGGCCCGCAATTAATCAAGCGGGCGCCATTTACGCCTGGCTTCACACCGCAGTGGTGGGATTGAGCCTAATGATCACGGACAGTTTACCTCTCTGCCTGGTGTGTAGTGGTGTGGCTCCATGCTGAGCTTTGTCCTTCCAGGTCCTGTGGAGAGAGAAAGAGAGAGAGTGAGAGAGAGAGAGAGAGAGAGAGGGAGAGAGATAGGGAGAAAGAGAGGGAGAGAGAGAGAGAAAGAGAGTAAGACGAAATAAAGAAGTAAAGAAGAGAGAAGGAAAACACCACGATTTGATGTGGGAGGAGAGGTGTCCGCCTCCGTTTGTCTGAGCGCTGACATGCACGCTAAAGGAAAACCTAAAGGCATGATGGGAAAAGTATAGGGCTGCCTACTTTAAGTGGCTTTTTTGATGGGTGCCACACATAACCCTCTTTCATTTCTCTGATGGTGCAGTGCACACCTGTGCATCGCCTCTCACTGTTGCAGTGTGTGTGTGTGTATGTATTTGTGTATGTATTTGTGTGTGTGTGTGTTTGTGTGCATGTATGTTTGTGTGCATATGTGTAAGTATGTGTGCGTGTATATATTTTTGTGTTTGTGTGTGTGTTTGTGTGTGTATGTATTTCTGTGTGTGTGTGTGTGTGTGTGTGTGTGTGTGTGTAAAACCAGAGCCTTTTTTCTGTTTCCAGCAGATTTCTTTCCAAAAGAAAAACATACATCTACCTCTCCCACTGATGGGAGGCTTGGCACTTTCACTTCTGACAGTGCAGAGACTTGAATAACCCTCTCCGGCATATCCAGGAAGACTAAGAGACAGAAAAAAGAGCAGTATGAGTATACTATCACAGATTGTTGTTTCCTCCCTCTGCAATAAACTATAAAGTGAAAGAAGCTAAAGAAAACAGGTCCTAAAAAACAAGAGATAAAAAAGAAGAGACATTCAAAAAGATGAATGGCTCAAAAACAAGACTCTCTCCTCTCCTCTCCTCTCCTCTCCTCTCCTCTCCTCTCCTCTCCTCTCCTCTCCTCTTCTCTCCTCTCCTCTTCTCTTCTTTCATGACTTGCTTGCTTTCCTCGGCTCGGCTGGTTCAGGCAGAGGCCCAGACAGCCGTGATATTAGCAGTATGCCGAGTGCTGCAGCCATCGACAGCTCTGGCTGTGATGTATCTGAAGAGAGGGAGAGAGAGAGAGAGAGTGTGTGTGTGTGTGTGTGTGTGTGTGTGTGTGTGTGTGTGTGTGTGTGTGTGTGTGTGTGTGTGTGCGCGCCTGCCTCGTGCGTCTCAGGGCCCGGCTGGGCAGTCTCTCGCCGAGGAGACTGAAAAAAAAATAAAATAAATAAAAAGCAGCGGAGGAAGATCATTACATGAATCACTGTGCAGAAGAAACTGCAACCCTGCTCCCCACGGACTGACTCTCTCTCGCTAGTGTGTATGGGAGCACACACACGCCACAGCTCTTCTGATGCTTAGATTAAACCCATCGAGCTGCGCGGATGCATCTGAAACACTTCAACTATGCTGCAGCGTGTGTATATATAGTATATATACTTAAACAAAAAAAGGAGGTTGTTTACGTAGAAATTCAGTGCCGTTTCTGTGTGCAGAAGGGAAGCAGAGGGGAGATGAAACTGATTTTGGTATGACTATCAGTATGTGATGTCTTCAGCAGAGTTGTCTCTGTCTATGTGTCTTTTTTTAATGTGTTTACATTATGGCTGTGACCATGTGGTTGGTGTAATGATGTAGGAGTGTTTGCATGAGGCTTGCATGAGGTGTTTGAGGCTGGATGAGGTCTTTGGTCATTAATTTACGAAGTGATGCCTGTACATGACCGTGTGTGGGGCAGGAGCGGCTGCTTCATGTGGGCAGGTGGGGCAGAGCCCTCCCAAAGATTCCTCCACTAGGAAAGCTAGATCCATTCATTAATTGTAAATAAGATGTTTTTTTGTAAATGCAGTGCGAACGAGAATCTTGTTGTGTTTTGTTATGCATTAAGAATTTGTAAGAGAAAAAGTGTAGGTTCCGCGCATTTTCCCCATCAAGTTTGCTTTTTCAAGATAGTGGCATACGCACTCTTTAGTGCATGATATGAATTAATTGTAATAAACTTGGTTATCATCAGACGATCTGCCCTATCTTTTTTTTCTACCCACGAGCCGCTACTGGTCTGGGGGTAGAGTCCACATGAAACAGCCCATTTAAATGCATGTTCAAAAACACTACAGGAATATAGTTAACCCTCCTATTATCTTTGGGGTCAATTTGACCCCATTCAATGTTTAACACCTCAACAATACACCAAGAATATATTTTTTTTGCTTCATCCTTGATGACTTTTCCTAATTAAGGGGGGAGAACTGGGTAAACATAAAATTAACAAGATAATATGTTTTCAATGTCCTGTATGCATGTTGTACGCATCCGTGTTCCTTGGGGTCAATTTGACCCCAAACTGTTTTAGCTGCATAAAACATAATACAAAATATCCACATTTTGCACATACATGTTTAAGTTGTTTTAGATCACATTAAGGTGATCAAAACATGCAGTTTTATAGTCTTCAGACAGGTTTCCTCTGTTTATGGCCCTAACCTAACACTAATAATTTTCATGACATGGGAGAGGGGCAAAACAATTTCCACAAGAACCTTGAGGCAATGGTGGCCATGCGCTTAGGGTAATGGGTAACCAGCGGTAGTACCACTGAGGTACCTTGAGCATGGTACTGTCCCACACACTGCTCCCTGGACAGTGCTGTCATGGCCATACAGCCAATATACTAAATGAGGAAGTTCCGTCCCCATTCATTTCAATGGGAAATGGTAGGCTAGTCAATTCAGCCAAAATTGAGCAATTTTCTGATGTTTCAAAATGGAGATTCTCATTCTCATTCATCCAGGTCATAGTACTCAAAAGTTCTAAGTTGTAAGCAACTGTACTTCTTTTTGAAGCTTGAAATTGTGTCTGTTTTTCCCGGGGTCAAATTGACCCCGAAGACAATAGATGTTACTATTCTTGATGACCACAACCATATTTATTTTCAAATGTTACAAATAACAGAAATTTGTATTAAGAGGTACTATGCATCAATTGAAATACCAAAAATATCTTTCTTTCCATTTTTAGATCAATCAGTAAGATTTTATGGCTATTTCCATATTTTTCCATAATCATGAAATACATCATGGATGTATGTGGTGTTTATGGGGTCTAAGTTATTTTTAAAGGGCTTTTTCTTTGGTCCTCAACAAAGAAATATAGTAGTACCTCACACACAAACCAATAACCAAGGCCAATATTTTGAATTATACACATTTTAAGGAGATTTCAATGGCTGGGGTCAAATCGACCCCAAGGATAAAGGATGTTAGAAAATTTGAGGGTAACAGGAGGGTTAAATAGGATTTGATCTGTTCATACACACAAAAGACATATTACAAACAACACATGTTGGGATGTGTGAGGATACGCTGAGTTGGGAAATAATCCAAAGAGAATAACAGACCTCTGGGTCTAAAATTAAGTCATTTTTAATCTTTTCAAATTGTTAAACTATTCGATGCAGTTAAGATTTAATTTTTTGATACAGTGCAATAAATGTGACAGACCTACCATAACTCAAGCCTCATCATTTTTAAAGTATGTCTAAATGACACTATATTTCCAGCAGCTGACAAGACATAAATCAGTTAATATATAAATGAAAATTATTTTTAATGTGTTTTTTATATTTTCAATGTAACCATCTTTTTCCATGGCATTAGCGGGGGCTGATGGCCAAGCCACAACTGTCTGAGTCGGCATAAACAAAACAGGGAAATAAAATTTATTTTTGCATATGAATGACATCACTTGGCACAACTTCACTTGGCTCATCTTAGCTTGTCAACCAAACACAACTTAGATTTGCATTTCACTACATCAGGGGCGGTTCACTTGAGAGTGTGTTGAAGGCTTTTATCCAGACTTCATATCCAAAAATATTCAGCAAAATAGAGAGAAAGAACTTCAAGTCAATCACCTACATTTTTGCCTTTGTTACCCTACATACGTTTAGATATATTAGTCCACAAAACATTAGGAAACATTAGGTTTAATCTGAAAAGTATCCAAAATGTTAAGGTTCCAGACTCGTAAATCTCTGTTCAGTCAAATATAGCAAATACTGTTTGGTTAATGTGGATGCTATTATTTTTCAGTCTGAATCTTTTGTAACATTAGAGTAACCTCTACTGTTTCTAGCTTGCTTGTAGGCTTATAAATTCTGTAGATAGTGTTGCTATTTCACTGGGGATTTTTTTTTTTCAGCATACAACTGGCTGTGTAGTGTTGGGTAAAAACACATAAAAACTGTTTATGCTCCTTTAAAAATGAACTACACCACTTTTTATATCCTTTTCCCCAATGAGAGAATATCTATATTTTATTTATATAATGTCCGCTTAAAATGTCAAACATTGAGGGGGCAGTTTTAGCATTTACCGTGGCTATAAAAGTTACAGCTCAGATTTTAGGATTCAACTTTCTAACACACTTTTTTTAATGCACCTGTTTGCACTTGACATTGATATTCAGAACTGCACACACAGAAGCAGTGAAAGAAAGAGAGAGAGAGAGAGAGAGAGAGAGAGAGAGAGAGAGAGAGAGAGAGAGAGCATTTTAACTTCATGAGGTGCATTTGGCGCTGAACCCAAAATGGTTGTGCCTCTGCTCAGGTGGGCACCCAAAATGAGCGTGGCACAGCGCAATTTGTGACGGAAAAGCAAATTAGATTGGCACAGCCCTGATCGTCAAGGCAAAAAATGCCAGAGGAGAAACCCTTACTACTTACCCTTATCTCCACAATAGGCTGATGAAGCTCTTAAAGGTTTATTTTTTTGTCTTACCACCAACATTGAGGGCAGGAATCATAGTCCTAGCATGTACATGGGCCTGAAAAGCCACTTACTGTATTTCCGGTCTCAGTATGTGTGTGTTTGTGTGTGTGTGTGTGGGCTTGCACTGGCATAGTTGTGAGGTCCAAATGTCCTCACTATAATAGGAAAACTAAAAAAACACTGACTAGTGAGGTCATTTCGAAGGACCTCACTACTCTCAGCAGTATTTTTCTTGGTCATTTTGTTGTTACTGAAAAAAGTAAAAGTGCAAAAACATTTCTTTACTGACAGGTTGTGGTTAGGGATTGTTTTGGTCTGGGCACAGTTAAGCATTCTTTAGTTAGTTATGAATGGTAGTCAATGAAGGACCTCACTATGATACAAGAGAAAGTATGTGTGTGTGTGTGTGTGTGTGTGTGTGTGTGTGTGTGTGCGTGCGTGTCCGTGTGTATGAATAAGTGTTTGTATGCTTGTGTTCCTATCATCTTTCCATCTCTCCCCACAGACGAGGTGACGATGGAGGAGGTCGACCAGGCAGCTCAGCTGAGGGCAGGAGAGCTCATCATCATTGTGGTCGTGCTGGTTATGTGGGCAGGTAAGGCACTCACACACACTCTCATCCACACACACACACACACACACACACACACACACACACACACATACACACACACACTCTCTTTCTCTCTCTTTCTCTCTTTCTCTCTCTCGCACACACACATACACACACACACACACACACACACTTGGGACCATAGAAGGGAAGGAAGAAGGAAGGAGAGATGGGGCTGACACACTTACTGTAGGGCCCCTGGCTGGGGGTCCCTGTGGAGGGACTGACTCTTAAAATCTCCCACCACCCAACACACACACACACGCACGCACGCACGCACGCACGCACGCACGCACGCACGCACGCACGCACACACACACACACACACACACACACCTGGGACCATGGCTGTGTCTGAGATTTTTACTTGTTCATTATAAAGTGCACTATGCAGAGTGAGTTACATCATTTGCTTCTCCACCACATAGTGCACAATATAGTTAAGGAGTGAACATTTCGGATTTGGCCCATCTGTATTGCGAAAATAAAGTAGCCTACTTATACATCATTCTGAACAGTGCTGCAGAGTGATTAAATGATGTGGCAACCACGCCAATGTGTTTAGACTCTGTGAAACATCTTTGTGTTTCCTTTGGGCACTATATAGTGGGCTAAAATCTGGTTTAGAAGGCTTCTTTTCATAATAATCATTAGCAGCCTAAAATCTGATGCACGCAATCATATTTTATTTTGTTTGGTTATTAGCTGCCACCATGTTTTTATGCAAAAGGTGGGCTTTATGTTTTTGTATTGCCACGCTTGAAGTGATGACAGACGACCACACACATTTCCACACAAAAATCCCCACTCTCTGTGTGATTCTTGCACAAATGGAGGCAATTTAGGCATGTCACATCTGCAAGATGCACTCAATGCAGTATTCAGCAGTGCATTCAATATGCATGCTGTTTTCCTGGCACGGCTTAGAATCAAATCCCACCAAAACCACACAAATATAGTTTGACAGTTCTTGGCTGATTACACCACAAAGCTTTTTGTTTCCTGTGAGCGCCTCAGACTGTGAGCGAGCAGTGTGAGATGCTCCACTCTAATCAGCCGCATTTCCGCTGTCAGGTGAGATGCAGGTGAGGCTGTGTGTGTGTGTGTGTGTGTGTGTGTGTGTGTGTGTGTGTGCGGTGTGTGTGTGTGTGTGTGTTTGTTTGTGTGTGTGGGTGTGGGTGTGGGTGTGTACCAAGGCAAGTTGCTTCTTTTTGTCTCTTCCATGGCTTGATAGTAAGAAATGCAAATGCTTTTTAGTTCTAGAGCTTAGTTACTTCCACAGCGAGGGAGACAAAATTATGAAATTTAATGCACAAAATGGAAAGCATGATTAAAAATGGAATAACATGGAATTTTAACATTTGCTTTTTAACTGCCAGAGTGTTAGACAAACTTAATGAACCCTAACTTCATTTACATTTTTCAATCAAACTTACAGATTCTGAGATTTTAAAGTTGTAGAGGTGCAGGGTTATTACTACTATGGCCAAACAACATATCCCCTGTGGCCCTATGGTACTCTGTGTACTTCCATCCTTAGTCATCATTTGGTAAAACTGCTGCAAAAATTAATTTAAAGTCTAAGTTGATGGATTGAAGCATAAGTGCGAAAATTGGCAAATATCGTAAGTTTGCATATATCAAAAAGTTAACTATAAGACATAAGTAACCAAGTCATGGTGTTACAAAAATATAACCTGCAGCTGAACTATCCAATTTTCACGGCCTCACATATCTTCACACAGTTTCCCACTTTTTGTAATCTTCCCTTTTTACGACCTTTCCCACATTTGTTCCTCAATTCCCACATGGCATTTCAACCCTCCTCCCCCCTCCCACCCTCTCTCCTATCCTCCAGGCGTGATTGCTCTGTTCTGCCGTCAGTATGACATCATCAAAGACAACGAGCCCAACAACAACAAGGACAAAGCCAAGAACTCGTCGGAGTGCAGTACCCCGGAACATCCAACAGGGGGCCTGCTGCGCAGCAAGGTCTAACACAGCCCCCCCCTTCCACGGCAATAACAGGCGTTAGCCTCAGGACAGGTAACCATGTGATATCCTACTGTGTGATCATGGTATAGGAAATCAGTATCACACAGCAATATACATAACGACACTGACATTTACTCAAGTCAGCTGTCTGATCAGATGTAACAAATGTGACTATACATGCACCGTCATCCACAGATGTTCAAATATACCACCATTCCTTGCATATACCGTTGTCTTATACTCGTCATAACATTATTCACAAATTACATAAAAACTAAGAAGATGGAATAGGAAAGCAATAAATGAAACAGCTGCCATCATGTGTGAGTGCTTCTTGTAAGTTCCTGAAGCTGGTTGAGCTCTAGAAAAATAGTAATAATGTTAAGTCTGTAGGCAATATGAAGAGAGGAGCCTTTGTAAATCCTTAATTATTACATAACACCGAAAGTGTAATCCCTGCTCAGTTATGGGAATAAAAACATGAATCCAACTGGATTAATCCTTTTCTTGCCCTTTTTTGCAGAACCTTGACATGTTAGAAAGCCATGAAATGACATCACCACACCATCCCAAAAAGACAGACGTCCCAGCTCCATCGTAAAAGACTCCTTTGAGACACCCCATAGAAGATCAAAAAACAGACCCCTTGGTGCTTTTCTATTCAGCCTCTCTCTCTGCAGAGTGAGCACAGTGGAAACAAAAGGAGGTTGACACTTGGACTCCAAGCGGACTGGAGAGACCTATACAAAGACTGGCGGTCAAGAGGAAGTCTAAGGGGGAGTGTGTGGAGGCCAAGTTGGGTTCGGGGAGGGGGGGGTGGGGTGGGTGGGTTTGGTGAAGCAGGCAGATCTGAGGTGGCTGCCCACCCACAGAAGCACTGGTGTCTGGCCCCTGCAGAAGCAGAGGGCACGGCAAGGAATCCGGAGGAAAAAAGTGGAAAAAAAAAAAACAAAAAAAAAACTTGGCATCCAGCAGCAGCAGCTCTCTCTCTTTCTCTCTTCTCTCGTACAGCCTTGCCCCAGAAGATAAGACCTGAGAAATCGCTTGCCCTCTGATACGGGGGGAGACTTTTGAGGAACTAGAGAGATGCTTTTACTGGATGCCGTAGAGGAGGAGGAGGAGGAGGAGGAGGAGGAGGAGGAAGGAGGATGGAGGACGGGGCAAAAAGATTTGGTGTTCTGTTCCCTTTTCTGCTTTTTACCCTTATCAGTCCAGAAACAGGATTAGTACTCTTGGCCAGACTAATGCTGCCGAAGCCCCGACTGATAACGGATATATACATTCCATTTATCTATCTACCTAGTTAAGTCTATTGATCTTTACTTGTCCCCGTTTTCTATTTATCCACCCTTTTTAGCCATCTCCTTTCTTTCATCAACCAAACAATATTGGTTGCTGTACCCTTTACTTATCCCACCCCACCCCCAGCTTTTCTGCCCATGCATCCTTTAGAAAAAAACAAACCTTTGTTTATTGGTGCAGTTTTACCCCTCCCTGAACACCCCTCTCGCTCTCAGGGCACTTAAAACACTGTCCAGAGACATAAACAAACAAACAAACAAACAACAACAACAAACAAAAACATACACGAGCCGCGAACACTGAGTTAACTCTCGGCCTGTACAAAAAATGGGGCTTGCGTTGTCGGACCAACGATTACAAGTCATATATACATTTGCATATTCATATAACCTGCAAAGTATCTATTTAGTCACTTGTTGTATCTCCAGTAAGATTGCTGTCTAAAAACGAGCACATTAACTGTAATATTTAGACTGAATGTTGGTCTTCATTATCTGTCATGGTTGTGGGTACTATATCAAATCATTATGGTTTTCTGCTACTTTTTTGTCTGGTTTTGAGCTATTTTGAGAACAAAAATATTCACATCCCTTTGTGAGGAATGTAAGGCTGAATCTCGGCTCACTGTCACCCATACGGTGAGGAGGAGGAGTGAGCCTGCGGACATTCTGCTGAGCTGGCTGCTTCCTGGGAGAGGCATTTTTCTTAGGGCGGTTTCAGAGCAGGAAGAGGGAACAGGAAGAAGGAACAGGCTCACTCTCACTCTGCGTTTATCAGAGCAGTCAGTAGGCCAGGCCTGCTCATCAATCAACTGTGTTGAGAGCTAGAGTTGACTGAATACCAGGAAAAGTCACAGTCGTCGGTAATAAAGAGCTTCAGGGCAGTTATGCAGTGTGTGTGGGGTGGGGTGGGGGGATCCACCGGTGGGTGACAGGCCCGACTTGAGTTTTAACTAATTGGCTACACTGGGCTTTAGTTGGACGAGCTTTGTTCATTGCCAAGAGATAGATTTGGTTGCAAATTACCGTATTCTAAAATCCTCACCAGGGGGGCAAGCAGAAAAGCTCCATAAACACAAAGGCATTTATACCTGTTATTCTTATTTTCTCTCCTTAACTTCACCTGACTAGATTGTCTGTGTCCTGCTATAAAACTGTGTGGTGTGGTGAAAAGTCTTTATATTTGCAGAGGTGAATATTCCAGGTTCATAAAGTAAAAGTCCTGCCACATATTTGTTCCAACCCATTAACTGATCCAGCTGATCCTAATGACCACAACTCTTCAGTCAGGTATCTGAGCTATGTAGTGAAATCACCTCTGTTAAGAGCACAGGCAGAAGGACTGTATATGGCAGGACTTTTATTTCTTCTGAGTATTTGACACACACACATTAGGGACACCACCAGGATTGTCATGAGCGAGTTTCATCAGTGCAGCTGAAGCACTTCAGTGCCACCAGCTGCTCAAAGTGGGTTATATACATTCAGACATGTAACTTATGACATACGTACAGTTTGCCCAGTTTTCAAAAATTGGGCAAGCAGCTGGATTCCGTGGATCAAGCTGTGATCAATGCACTTTACAAACCCAATTCCCTTAGTATTTCTTTTTGTTTTACATTTCATTTCATTTTCTGCACAAAATGAGCTTGTTAGATCTCACGAATGTAAGATTAAGTTGTAATTTTTGGATGCATTCGTCCATGATTAACAGCCAATTGACACCTTCGGTAGCCACCACCAAACAGGAAATGAGCTTGTATCTCAGCCAATAGTGGGGAAAGTAAAGTAAAACTTTCTATGCCCTTATACAAAATAATATAAAGTTACCATGGCAACGCTGCCCTGCTGTGCTGCTTGGCCTCCTCATCGCTGCTTGTAGCTATATTTCACAAAGCAATTCATTTAAGCGATGGCTCCACTTTTATGATTGTGTGGATTTTTTGAGAAAAACAGACAGTAAATTAAAACTCTGACTAGCATGGAAACATTATCCTTCAAATTGAATCAATATGTAACTAGTTTTTTTTTTTTTCAAATGTATGCTATTTCTAAAATATAGCCTCTGACATGCCACTGTAAAGTGGGATCTCTGATTAGAATGGAGATGAATTGGTTTGTATAGGTGTGGACAAGACGTGACATTGTGTAAGTGGCTTTTGTGGGCCCATAATCAAAAGCACAATGAATTTAACATCTTACACTCTCAGAAAAGAAGGCACAAAATTGGATTTTTACTTGTCACACTGGCAGTACCCTCAAAAGCAACAACTCGTTTGTACCTTCTCCAGACCTGAATAGGTACACATTAGTACCTTAAGGTCCAAATATTAGCTATTGGGGGTAGATTAATACTGGTTGTACATAGACATAAATATTTGTACCCCTAGTATCCCTTTATTTCTAAGTGTAGGGGTACAAATCTGTATCTTAAGGTACTGCCGGTGTGACAAGTAAAAGTACAATTCTGTACCTGCTTTTCTAAGATTGTAGCCTGTGTTTAACAAAGAAATCTATAACCATTTCAACTCGTGAGAAGCTAAATATTTCCAGTTAATTGGGTTTTTGAGGATTCACTAGAGACCTTGGTCATGTTGTTTTGTCCTCTAACATGATGCCCATGACGCTCGTCCACTCTGCTCATCCACTCTCCCCTATTCAGTCAGGTCAGCATCTAATGGGAGGTCAGACTCACGAGCGGTCAGCGGTCGGCGCGTCAACGCCGTAGGGAGCTCCCGGCCGACGATATGTATTCCGCTCACCACCTGCCGCGGATTGATGACTCTGTTAATCAAGTGCGTTGAAGGGTACCTGAAGGAATCCGAGATCAATTAAAAAACACATCCCGCCACGGCCCAGGCCTGCTACTAGTACTCCCCCGCCTCTGCTTGCCATCGCCATGGTGACGACGGGCACAGGCATCGCCCTTCCCTCTCTCTTTGCCTTCTGCCCACACACTACTCGGCGGCATCCTCATTTTTCACTATCTCTCCCTCGTGCGCCCGCAGAGGCAATATATTTCTTCTTTAATGACTGCTAATTAACCTTGGCTGTGGGCGAAGAGAGTAGGCGGGTGGTGGGGGTGAAAAATGACTGATATCAGTGTTGTGTCAGGGCAGCTTACATAAGAAACAGAAAGAGGGGATGATGCAGAAATAGAGAGAGATGGGGCGGATAGAGAGACTATCTTGACACATGAGAAAGAGCGAAACAGTGGAGGGGAGAGAGACAGAGAGAGAGAGAGAGAGGGAGAGAAAGAGAAAGAGAGAGCAAGTAGGTAATTTATGCTGTTACAGACTAGTGAGCTGATCCCCCCACCACCACCACCCCCTCTCCATTCAGCTACAGTGCATTACCTTCCCCTGAAAAAAAGAACAATATTTCCTTGTGCCTCAGCCATGAAATGCTGCTTCAGGAGGGAACATTTGACTACAAAAGAAAGAAAGAGAGACAAAAAAGGCACTACACTTACCAGACTAAGTGATAACCTCCCCGAGCGACGTTCTGCCACACTGGCCAAAGCTATTACCCCTTTCACCCTCTCCCGTCTAAAAAGAAAAAAAAAAAATACAAAAGTGCATAGTGTTGGCCTTGCATGTTTTTCCACTTCATTCAAAAGTCTAGACCCAAACAGCAGCTGACAGGAGACACAGTGTGCCATTGCCAAGAGACCTTTTAAAATTACCATTTCAAGAAATCCCATCTTACCTGGTGTACCAGAGGCTACAGTTACTGTACTGTGTGCCCCCTTGACAGAGATGCGAAGAAAAAGCATTTTTTTTGTTTCTTTTTTTCTCCCATCAGCATCAAGTATTAACTTATGTCTGGTTTGTACGTGTGATATTGTATGACTTTTAAACATGATTTCTGATATGAACATCTATTTCAGAATCAAAGACCGACATAAGTAGTAATTTGGATGATAAAAAAAGAAAAAAAAAACTTTGCAAGGTTGTCGGAAGCTTGAGATTTTTTGAAACCTTCCTAATACTTGCTGCATGTTGTGTGACTCAACAGTACAGTTTGCAGATTTAAAAAAAAAGAAAATCAGAGGATGACGAGATTTGCATGTCAGACTGTGTGACTTACTACCAACAATGACGAGCAGAGTACTGTCCCGAACACTCAGATGGAGCCTAAACCATCATTTCTACACAGATGCATTTTAATATCATGTTGAGGATACATGTATAACATGTTGAGGATAACCTTTTGTTCAGATACAGGCCATTTCATGTTTTTCCCTATCCACAGACAGACAGACATTGGCATGCATGCATACATACAAACAGACAGACAGACAGACAGACACACACACGCATACAACATCTCTTGCTTGGGACTGTGGCTAGAACACTTACACAAACTGATGAGAAAGTACACCTTCAGTTACAGGCTTAGAGCCAATAGCAGAGTTTGCTGTAGACTTTTAATTCTCCCAGCTTACCTATTTACTTTCAGCATAAGTACATCATGGCTTTTTCTTTTGTTGCCTTTTTTAGGTTAACAACCTATGATGTTTAAACTGCTGCTTCTTGTACATACATTTGTGATTTGGCTTCTGTTATGAGCAGTATGCCTACAATTTAGTTTTAACGGGACAAACAAGCCTTAAAGCACCCAGGACAGTGGATGGTACCAAGTGTTTAAAAAAATAACAGTGAATACAGTTCAATACAACTAAAAATACATTTGTACCACAGTAGATGGATTTCATAAGACGCATGGACTTAAAGAACCTAAATAAAACGTATAGCTGATGTTTTATGTCAATCATCCAGTCTATGTCAGTTGTAGTCATAAAAAGCTTCATGAGGGCTAGCATGATTCTGCAATTCTGAACAGAAATTATACGATTTATACCATTATAAAACGTAAATGTTCAATAATGTTACAGAAATAAAGTGTCACATATTTTCAACATGTGTCTTGAGTTGTATTTTGGGTTAGACTTTTTTTTTTTTTTTTTAAAGTTGAACAGGTAAGTGTGTATAGCAATCTGTATCATAATCTGTAATCTGTATGTATTTAGAATATTGTATGCTGGTCGAGGTCGAGTACTTATTCCCTAAATAAGGAGTGCCCAGCTTTTCTGTATCAGTAGACACACTTTCTGGCACTCTTCACCCCCAGGGGCTGTGTCTGTCAAAATTCCTCTGGAAGTCCCTGTGTCAGGCAGTTCGGTCTACTCAAACACTCAGACCTACACACACACACACTCTCTCTCTCTCTCTCTCTCTCCCTCCATTCATAACCTGCTGGAAATTCCTTCTGACAACCTTACTGCATTATTTAAAAGCATTTATATGCTTAGGTAAGACAATAAGTAAGAGGGAAACCAAACTTTATGCCTACATCTCCACTGAGGTATAATCATGTGTAAAAATGAAACACCTTTGGGTTATAAACATAAGGAAAATAAGAAAATTGCTAAAAAAAAACCCAAATAGTTTACTTCTGTGGACTTGCTTCTGGTGTAGGTAAGATTACATTTTGGGAGGGGCATTTACTTTGATAAATAAGGTGTTTGCTTTTTTATTCTTACTTTCATAATTCAGAGGTTTAAAGAATGAATGAAAGAAAGTAGAAATGAAAAAAAAAATCAGCACAAATCAAGCACAATCCACAGAGTGTTACAGCAATACTATACTTCCTTTGGGAATGATAGACTAGCTTACTTTACTTGTTTTTTTTGCATTCCTTCTCTATATTTCCCCTTATAGTCGAGTGTGTGACATGATAACCTCTGTCCATTTTACTAAGTAAACACTGGTTGTGTCCCCCAAATATGTGCACAAGGGCAAAATACACATACACACACACACACACACAGAGGAAAAAAAACACTCAGCACAAAATGCCAGCGTTAAGTAGATGAACTGCTCAGGGGCCTGGATGCGCGTCCATGTAGGTGACATTTCAGGAGCGCTGTAATAGGTCAGTGGCATAAACAGCAAGCGTCTGTCCAAGAGCTGCTCAGAGGGAGAGCGTGTGTGTGTGTGTGTGTGTGTGTGTGCTGAGTGTAGATATGCTGCCCCCCACAGGTGTAAGCCGGCGCATTCCTACAGGCTCCAACCCCATTCGCTTCGGTTTTGAAAATGGCCGACGAAGCAGTCATTTCATTCGCCCTCCTTTAAACGGCCCAGCAGCAGGGGGGCATGTAGACCTTTAACAGGAGAGAACAGACACACACACACACACACACACACACACACACACACACACACACACACACACACACACACACACACACACACACAAGAGACAGCTATCCACACAGTTCTGTTTTGTTAAATGCAACCCTCGGACAACCCTTAAATCCTTCTGACATAGTTTGGGTGTTGCTGTTCACATTTACCATTAAGACTAATAACAACACTGTCACAAACTTAAATCAAGGCAGAAAAAATACATAACTTGGTCATTATTGCTTTTATTAAACTGTCAATATGATACACAGATGTAACATTTTTTACTGCTTCAGAAGTCCCTCTGTGAGATAGCAGCTTGTTTTAAATTTCTGAAAATAAATGTGTTCATAAGAAGTTTTGATATCATTACAAAATAAACACAAAAATATATCGTTTACTATCCTAAGATTTCATGTTGTGATTTGAATTAAATCAGCGATTGTCGTTTGTACACTTTTCTAACAGTCTTTATGAAATTTTTTTGGCCTATGATACAGTGAGGATTATAGAAGCGCTGATAAATATTTGTAAATGTAAATAATACTGATGCAGGTAAATACAAGTGGCACATACATCGTACAGACAAACAGACAGACAAAGAATATAATCAATGGGTAAAAATCAATAAATCAAGGAAACGCATGAATGCTGAACTTATCCAGCTATTGACGTAACATCTACTGTGAGCGAAAGCTTTGCATTGGTTGGCTGACATAGAACAAAAAGTGCCGTCCAATCCGATGTCATTCTTGGGCATTTCCAGGAAGCTGTGACATCAACATCCCCCGCGGGGGTGTCCCGTGCACCACAGGTCTGCTTCTCAGAATCCGAACTGGTCACCTGACCTGTTGGGTGGATTCCCATTGGCCTTGTCCCAGTCCGGCTCAGTGTTCCAGTCCAGAGGGGTCACCCCAATGTCCAAGACCTGGGGGTTAGTGCGAGACTCTGCCAGTCTGAGGTGACAGGTAGAGAAATGACACATCAGCCATTTTTAAAAGAAATGTGGCAAATATTCATTTAAAAGAAGCAGAGATGACATTTGGTTCAATGGATGGATTAACACTGTTAGAGCTGCTACTAACGATTATCACAGTTATGCCATTGTGTTTGTAGGAGCTGAATGTAATGCTATTAGATGTTATTAGTCAACTGCACACTGAACAAAGGGAAGTCAAAGTTCACTGTTCACCTCTCTGTTAATTACCAGCTTTTTATTCTTAGGCTACCTTACTCATTTATTTATAGCAGAATAGCGACACTATTTCAGTTTAAAGAGGGCAGGCCATTCTGCAACTTGTTTTATTCCCAGTCTGCAAACAAATACAAACACACACATAGACCTACAAGACAAGCAAACAAAAAACAAACAATCAAAGAGTATGGGGTTGGGTGCACTGCTGTGATCACTGCTGAGCCACACAAGAGCTGCAACAGCTGAAGTTCAAGGACACTGCAGACTTTTGGGGTTTTGTGGCACTGCAGTTTATCAAGTGCAGGGGGGTGGGGGGTGGGCAGGTGGGGTGGGGTGAGGATCCATGACAGTAGGGTTGAGGATGGTGGTAGGACTGGTGCAGAACTCTGCCTTACTGCATATTTAGTTGAGAGGAGGAAGAAGAACTTATTGAATGAGAGAAGCTGTAATATTTCATTTCTCTCGGGAGGTGCTACTAAAACATTGCCATGGTGTTTATTTTTCAGTGGCCCCCCTCAGACAGGCAGAGTTCTGAAACCTTTCCCCTGGGGTTGATGGGGAAGACGGGTATAAGTAAGGTAAGGGGAAAAGATGAGGGGAATGAGGGGTTTTTTTTATCAGTGAGGGAGCAATGCTATGGGGTTGACAAAGATCTGCTATCACAACTTTACCTGCAGAAGACCGAAAGCTATCCAAACTGCAGCTATAGGGACAAAGAAAGACTGGCATGAGGGAGCTTTAGTGCATGGATTTTTCTTTCTCCCGTGGTTTTCCATAATCCTCTTCTCTGGTGGAGGGTTAATAAGTTCACCCAGATTTTTTTTTCATCAGTTACAAAGGTTGTTACGTGTTCGCTGAGGGCAGCTTTCAGTGTGAATTACAAGACTTTGAATAGCTTTGAAAAGTTAAAGTTGATTAGTCCACTCAGACTCAGCAGTCAGCTTATCCAACCTCCTGCTGTGTATTCAGTATGAATCATTGGGTCTCCTTAGTATGATTTTTTTTTTGATTGCGATAAAAACTTTCACATTCAAGATGTGAATTCAGTACTTTAAAGTCTGATACTTGCGAGGCTAAAAGAGAGAAGGGAGCCATTATAATGACAATAGAGTGTGCGGTCAGTGATGCCACTACTTAGCCATACAATGAGATGTTTTCCCCCTGCGAGAGGCAATTAACAGGCTGTGCTTAAGCAAAATGAAGCCAAATGTGGGCAGTAAAAATGGCCATTTGGAAACTTGTGGCAGGCTGTTGTCTTAGATGACAATTTGGTGACCTACAAAAAGGTCATGCTTAAGTTTGCAGATGTGGTCTAAGACTCAGCAATCAGCAATCCAACTGGGTTGTTTTACATAAATCTCAACAAACTGTCTTCACAAACTGTCATATTTGTTACCTTCATAAATATAACATCAATAAACCCAACAACATGCTTAACCACTCAATGCATCACTAGACCTAACAATGTTTTTGCTGCTCTCATGGGTTTGGTACAAATTGGCCAAAGTGACAACGGGTTCTATTAAGTGGGAAAGTGTCAAAGCAATACCACATTGAAAGCCTGTGTTTTTATGATTATAAATATGTTTTTTTATGATTATAAATGGTCACCTACCCTTGGCTCAGATCATTAAATTCAAACTGAGGAAATGCCTTTGATAAATTGTAACATCCACACCCCTCAGTTCTCAACCCCAGTAAAAAAGCCTCAGATGTTGGAAACCAGGTAATTTACATCTTTTTTTTTTTTTCCTTTCCTTGTGAGCTCATTCCCAAGCTGTTCACTTTTACAAGGACACTGCTGCCAAGCCACAATTGTTAAGAGTGATGTACAACAACAGCAGTTGGAAAGGACGCCCTCTGAAAAACACACCGACTGACTGACAGTTATATGAACTCCTTACCTTGAAAACGCTTCGTCCAAGCCATCGTCAATTTCCTGTCAAGGGATGAAAACACTTCCATGAGCGTGTTTTCTTTTGTAGTCGGTTCATATTTTAAAGCGCTCCTTCAAAAGGCTTTTGAAGAGGAACCGCAAAAGGCTACATTTTTACTGAACTCAGTTTGTTAGTTCATAACTACAAAGATCACCATTTTATGCAAATAATAATAATAATAATAATAATAGTAATGCACTTACCCAGATGGTGTTGTTGTTGTCAGGCCTGTTAAGGTTAGTCACAAGGTTCTTCCGATTGTCAACATCCTCCACTGCTGTACGAGACTCTTCATCAAAGTCCAACAGATTTCCTGTGGCTACATCTAACAACATCACAAGAGCGCAACAAACAGTGTCTGTAGTGTCGGATTTATCACAACAGCTTACTTTGTAGCTAACGATTACCCTGTTGAGACATAATCAATCGTTTCAAGAATAGGCTTTGAACAGAATCTGCAGTGAGTGAAAGTGTTTTGTGTGTGCATGCATGAGGAAGAGAACGAACATACGCTTTCTTGATTAGACATGTTAGAAAGAAAGAAAAGGCAGTGTGTGTATGTGTGTGTGTGTTACAGACAAAAAGTGCAGGTATACTCATATGTTCATTGTAAGAACAACCTACCTGGTCCCTTTAAAGTAGGCAAACTGGTAGAGGTCTCCCTCTGAGAGTTGTCTGTGACGTCTTCCTGTGCTGTGACGGAGCTGGACTTTACCCGTTGCTCTTTCTCTGCGAGAGACGTGGGGACAGCTGGGACATTATCATCATTATCCCTCTACATCAACACCACCATCATTACAGCCACTATTCCCCATTAACCAAAGCCACTCTTCACCCTCCACCCTCCACCCACCACCCCATCTCCACAGCCAAACCCTTGCTCATCCTTCCGAGCACAGACCATTTAGCAGTCAATAAAGAAGCGGGGGGATAGCACAGAATTGGATACCTTCTTTGGCCACCTGCCAGAATTCAAAGGCCACTTTGAAGGCTTGGGCCACAGTGAGAGTAACTGCTTGGGCCTACAGAAAAGAAAAGGAAAGGAAAGGAAAAGAAAGGAAAGGAAAGGAAAGGAAAGGAAAAGAAAGAAAAAGAAAACAGAGACAGACTTCAGGAGCCAGCCATGCCTCTAAAATCACAATATTTGTACATTTATCTGATGCCATTTACATATCTATCTGATCGTTTCATCTCATGGAAAAGTCCCATGAAAAATATCTGTGAAGATTCTCAATCATCCAGTTCATTTTGGTCAAATAAGCTAAGTTGTAAGCAACTGGACTTCTTTTGGAACTAAAGAAGCATTTTGGATGAAAGGTGAAACATCTTTATACTACTAAAAGGAGTCCAGTTGCTTTCAACTTAGCTCATTTGATTCCCATGGAAAACATAATATAGCAGCATTTATTAGTATGAGCGAATTGAAGTACAGCCCTGTTTTTACCACTTTGTTTTGCATAGATAATGCTTGTCAGACAGTCATGTTAAGGCTATTTATTGGGAAATTGGAGTCTTGACCAGGGGTGTAACTTGTGCATGTCATGACAAATCAATTCACCTTTGATTAGAAGCATATTTAAAATACAAATCATGAGCCAAATCAGTCAGTTTAGTTCAGGATGCATCTCCACATTTTTAATTTAAAAAACATTTTAAATGGAAACAAAAAACTTTTCAAAACATCTTACCACTTTTCTTTTGGCACAGAGGAATGCATGACACTCCAGAGTCTGATTCTGTTGGTTTTGAGCAATGTAGGCAAACACCTTGTCGTGCATCTTGTCTGCAGTGCAATAGGATATTCTGTTTGGGGGGGGGGGGGGGGGGGGGTCAGCAAAAAAAGGTCAGCTCACTTCATGCCAATAAACTGATATCCATACATGCAGTCTGTGCACAACATCTCACACTAATGGGCCAAAATGTGCTGAGTCTAGATTTGTGTTTCCAAGAACCCTTTTCCTTTAAACTGTGAATGAACCGAGTTTTTTTTTTAAGAGTGTGTGTGTGTGTGTGGGGGGGGGGGGGGGGGGGGAATTGCTTGGGTTGTTATTCTTCTAAGTCTGTCCATATGTGTAATCTGGGTCTGTGTTTATGAGCGAGAGAAAAGGGGGGCGAAAGAATGTGGACAGCATTACGTCCAACAACACGTGCGCTGCCCACCCAGCTGTGGGGAGCAAAGATTTATGGGAAACAGACCTGCAGGACAGCCCTGGGCCACGTCTCTCAAGCCATTCCTCTACAGCAAGAATATACAAACGTGTGTGTGTGTGTGTGTGTATGAGAGAGAGAGAGAGAGAGAGAGAGAGAGAAAGATGTAGAAATGAGAAAGAAAGAGAATATGTAAGTAAGCTTTAAGTGCAAGAGTGAGTGAACTAGAGCAAGACCGGGTGAGGAAGAGAGGGAGAGGGAGGAAAGGGGGGAGAGAGAGAGAGAAAGAGAGAGAAATCTTAGAGCTCGCGTGACCAGATGGAGTAGGAAAATAACTGCAGTCGAAGGATTTGGATCCCGCACACTTCTTGTCACATTCAGTAAATTGCTCCTTTACAGGCTGCGTGCTGTGTGTTTGGTGTTTGCACTAAAAAAAACATTGATGTTTACTCATACGTAGTTTTAATTCTGTAAATGTGAAACAAATATGGCTATTCAGACTACGTAACCCCAGCCAATTAACATTGTGCTTCAACTGCACAGAAGGGTGCAAGCTGACAATCAAGCTGACAAACTACAAACAATCTTTGGCAAAAAACAAATCACCCAATGCATCTTTAGAGCTGCTATATGTAAACAATAAGTACTCATTAAATGGCACAAGTACTCATTAAGTGGCATGTTACCCATTTAAGGGAATGAGACGACTGAACTAGTTATTTCACTGACAACAGCAATATAGCTTGAGAATTCCCATTTCAAAACTTTATTTAAAAACTTTAGTGATGACAGCGGTCTAGACATTATTCAATTTGGTGCTTTGACTCCTGCCTCTGGAAGGGGAGCAAGACTTTACAGTATTTTAAATTTAATTGCGGTACCAGTTTTGGCCACAATCCTGCATATAGTAGCTTTAATGGACAGAGATGGTTTAGGGCTGCCAAAAACAGAGCAACATCAGTTTCTCTGATGCATTTACAAGGAGGAAGGGGAAAAACAGAGCCAAGCTTGTATAGCTCTGTATAGTGTAAAACTATTGACACTATATTTGGGCAGCTGTGGCCTAGTTGGTCTTGGGCTTGGAAAGTCACAGGTTTGTTTCAGTAGGAAGAATGGGGTTGGGGGAGTAAACAACTAGTGCTACCCTGCGTGTGCCTCATCCCTGGCAGAAGTGCCCTTGAACAAGTCATCTAACCCCCAAAGGTAGTGTAACTGAAGTCCTGTACATGAATAACTGTAAGAGCATCAGCAAAGTGTAATGTAATGAAGAACGGCGGACACACCTGTATATGGACACATTCTCTATCAGTTGTTTGGTCTCATAGTCACAGAGGATGATTCCCTGAGGAGAAACTTTTAAAGCAACTTTCTTGAGTTTCTTTCCACTCGCTTTAGCCTGGACCAGAAGGAAAAAAAAGAGAGTCTCTGTTCAGAAGGTAACAACATTACATCTCACAACTCTGAATGTCTGAAAAGATAAATAAAATAAAAGGCAGAACAGCACATTGATTTACACAACAGTAAAAAAAAAAACCCAAAACACTAAGGACTCACTGTGGCAACGATGCGTTTGACAGCTGCTGCCGAGAGCTCCTCTCCTTTGGGTTGGTCCACCAGGGTCATCCCCAGGTGCCTGAGGTTAAAGGTCATGCCCTCCAGGATGGTCTCCCTCGTGTCCGTCCAGTTTTCAGGAAGCTCTGCAGAGAGCAAAAGATGGTCACGGGACATCAACAACCTCCCGCTCTGCTAATGTAAACTAGCATTTTTTGTTTTCGTTGCAGAGGCACATGGACATGAGGGCTAACAGAACTCTGCCCCAGTGAGACAAAGTTCAGTAACGCACTGCTTTTGTGCAAACACCAGTATGCGTATTCAGTATGTATAGATATCTTCTAAGCTGAGCGTATGTAAATATTTACCAGCTGGGATTGTGTCCTACAGAAAGATAGCATCTATATAAACAGCCAGGGATCCAGATGAACTGGTGCGAGGCAACGTCCTTCGCATTTGAACTCGCAGACTTTGATAACAACTGGCCTTGTTATGCATTGACATAGTGAAGAAAACAGAACAAACCAAAAATACAAAAACAAGTCTAGCCTGAAAAAAAGCTTCGAGGACAGACGGACATCTTATCTCTCTCTCTCCTGCTTTTGACCTTCCTCTGGGCCCCCAAAAAACTATGTTTATGAAATATCCACGGCGATGTGAATATAGCTCTGATAAGATACTGATAAACATCATGACGGACTGTGGCCTTGCTTGCCCCGTCTCTTCCTCTTTTTCTCTCCCTCTCTCTCTCTCTCTTTATCTGTCTCTATCTATCTCTCTTTCCCTGAGGTTCAGCCATTCCACCCTCACTCCTAGCTCATTTTCTTGAGCTTCGGCACAGAGCTGGAATCCGCAATATGGTCCGAGAACTTGTTTGTGAATTCCAGTGGGATGGGTGGAGGGACAAATCCACCCAAAATGTACAATGAATTATTACACCGAGTGTCCAAGACACTCACAGAAACACACACACACACACACACACACACACACACACACACACACACACAAAGTTTTGCTGAAATGATGAAATCCTGTGAAAACGTCCAGCTTTGTCTTGCCTGACAACCCAAAAAGCCCAGTTTTATTCAATTGGATTTTACAGAGGACAACCCAGTACCCAAAAATCTCACAGGAGAAAATGGGGTTAAAATTACACCATGTAGAGAGAGGGAGAGAGAGAGGAAAAAAAAAAAAACAAAAGGACTGTGTGAGTGTGTGAGAAAGAGAGAACAGGATGCTTAGCGCAACAATGCTGGCCGTAATACAAAACGAGATGAACAGCACAACGATGATGCGAGACGATCACGGGCACAGTTGATCGATAGCCTCGAATCAGCACCTTCCAGACGTGATTTAGAGTCATGGACGGGAGCTGGAAATCCTGAATAATTTTTGAAAATGCATCCAGCACACCCCCCCCCCCCCCTCTCTCTCTCTCCTCGGCCCCTCCACTCAAATCATGCTTCTTTCCTGCCATTATTGATGACTGTCCTCAATGATCCAGACAGGCGTCTGGAGGTGATCTTCTGTCTCTGCAAAAAAAAAGAGAAAGAGAAAAACGAAAAAAAGAAACGAATAACGCTGCAATAACATTGCCACGCTTACAGGCAATCTCTCGTTTCCTGATTAGGAGGACTCGCAGGTGCCCTTCATCACAGAGGGAAAGAGACGCTCTCTTTCTCCTCATGATGCCCCCTACGAGACATTTCACACACACACACACACACACACACACACCAGTGGTACACACGCACGCACGCACGCACGCACGCACCCACACACACACACCTGAGGTCTTTCATTCCTGGCTTACTTTATTATCCATTTCAAATCCCTTTTCAAAACTTCAAGGATATGGTTCTCTGATCTGGGTATATGTGTGTGTGTATATATACGTGTGTGTGTGTGTGTGTGTGTGTGCGTGTGTGTACACTCTCTCCTTGGAAAACCTGCTGAAGAAGTTTGGAATTTGAGGCCCATGGGAAAAAGTGACATCAGAAGCAGCAAGGCCTGATCCTGTAAACTGGACCAGTGCCATTACAGCAACTTAGAATGCCACTCATACACTGAACCTCTTCTCCCCCCTCCCCCATGACTACCCCCACCCCTTATCATAACAGTGGGTGGGACAGGGAGAATTAATACGTCATTTCATATGCCAGGACAGTCACCGCGTCTGTTCTTGAAGGGATACTTTGGGAGCTTTTAAGACAAAATGTAAAATTAAGCTACTAATGTTTTGCCCTACAGGATATTTAAGTTGCCACATCTCTGAGCTTAGTTATGTCTTCACCAGAGCTGTATTCTCATGGTGCAATGATCTTCCTTATCTTCACATCAGCGACTGTTGTTTAAAAAACTCTCAGTGACTGACTATAAAACACTATTTATGTTGTGAGAATGAGAGCCAAGTGTCAGACGGTGTTGAGCGAGGGTTGCGTCTACTGTTTCAGGCCCTACAATAACAGCATTTTTTTGTGTCAGTGCACACTGTTGTTTTCAGGATGTCTGACGGGCAAAAACACATTTCATTACCCTGACCGAGAGCTGCATCATTCACCTTCCATCAAGTGCTACTGCTGGGCAACCAAAAAGCTATTTAAACAGACAAGTGAGACAGAGGAAAAACAGCTCAGAGCTACAAACATTGTCTCCTGGAATAGAAAAAGCTTTTAGTCACAGATAGCTTCCACACTCTCCCTGTCAAACAAACCAAATATATGTATGACTAAGAAGTAATGTTAGTTTGGGAAAGTGTCTTTTCTCTTTCTACCAAATTGAAATCATTTAGAGTCTTTTATGCAAGAGTGTAACTTAAAACTTTGTATGCACACTCTGTCAGTCTCCCTCTTTCTTACTCTCTCTCTTTCTCTCCAAACACACAGACACACACACACACACTTCAAAGTCACTCACTGTAAATGTTCAAACTAAAAGATGCAATAAACCACCTTGGCCCCCTTCCCATTACAGTGCCTTTGGCCCCCTGCTCATTACAGTGCCTTTGCTGCAAGCTAAGACGGTTTATCTTCCGAGCCGGCATGACTTTGAACAAAGGCGTAATATCTTCTTCACCTATTACACTGACCAATGTCTTTGAAATGGTAGTTTATCGTAAGGCAAGACTAAACACACACACACACACACACACACACAGTAATAACCAGACTGCCAATGGTGCTGAAAATGCACATGGCTACATCCAAGCCAACTTCTCCATAATGCTCATAAACCTAAATATGTTAACAAATCATCCAGTTCCAAATGTAAGACCCCTGTGTTTATCGAAGAAAGCCTACTCTAAATCAGGTCCTCTCCCAGATAAGACTGGGATCTAGTAGCTTCTAAAGAACATAACTAAAGCATACTTCAGAGCTGATCTGTAGGATTTGGGCTAAGTAGCCTAGTCTTCATACTCTGTCATTCATGTGGTGGAAATGCTCATATAGTTTGACAGAGGCCAGATTAAAAGGGAAAGTAGGTCAGTAGAGCAACAAAAGGTTAGTGTAACAAATCATACACAGGCCTGTGTAACACGCTACAAATGTTGTGGTCCAAAACTCGCAAGCGTTTAAAACTAGGCA
The DNA here is from genome assembly GCA_030347295.1 of Setipinna tenuifilis. Taxonomy (NCBI): domain Eukaryota; kingdom Metazoa; phylum Chordata; class Actinopteri; order Clupeiformes; family Engraulidae; genus Setipinna; species Setipinna tenuifilis. Next base: position 18,909,266 of record CM059283.1, read on the forward strand.
AGTATACCACTAAACATTTTTCTTAATCATATCCAGCATGTTGATTTAGACTTTAACTTGAACTTGTTGAGTTGTATATCTGGCTAGGCTTTCCTCACTCGTTTTGATGACACTATAGTAGCCTAACTGTTCGAAGAAACCCTGACAAAAATCTCTCGGAAGTTGACAGGGCTGTGTGTATTTATATAGGGAGAGGGACATTCCATTTCGATGCAGTTGTCTAATGGATAAACTACTTGTGAACGGTCTATTTTTTTGTTGCGCATGGCTACTTTCTGTCATTCTGTCATAATGCAATCGTATATTGTAAACAACCAGTTCAGTAAAAATTTCAGTAAAGATCTGACGATAAACGAACAACCTGACGAGCTGAACAAACATTAAGAGACTTTGTCCAATTTAGCAACTATGTAACCACAGGTTTTGGATCCATGTTAAATCGCCTTGGGCCAAGTCAGAAAAAGCAAACACTACCGACCGAACCGCCATAACTACCGCAAGACAAAGTAGAACTGGTTGAACAAACCCAAAGTCAATCATAGCCATTGGGGTAGTCGGTAAACCACACTGATTTGTAAATTAGATTGAAGTTTAACAATGGAAAAAAGTAGTCTATCTTTCCTGGAGCTTTAGGTGCATTAAGTTTACCCGACAGGCAACTGTTGCACGGCTCCCAAAAAGTTGACTATCGAATGTGAGAGAAAAAAGGATGGCATACTTACTTTTATGTTTTCCTGAATTCCAAGATTGTTTGGCCATACTTGGACTACGGATGATAGCCCTCCCAGCTGATTTAAGGGCATCCATACTTGCGATGACAGAAAGAAGTAAACTTTACACTTTCACTCCAACACCGATCGTAGCCATGCGCTGTCTGTCATCTACTTTTCCAACTTTGTTGTTTGAGCTTGGTTCCCAGCACTCGTGGGGATTCCTCCGTTTCCAATTGGGCGTTGTTGTGGATGTCGGTGAAAAAACAGCAAACAGGGCGTGATGGGATGACTTGTCCTTATTTTACAACATTCTCGCTTCTCAACAAAATTCAACTCTGATCCTGACGCAATAGCAACATGAGCTCAGTGAACTCTTGTAACGTATTATTCAAATATCCAAGCTTTGTTTTCAATTGCAAGCGCCCCCCTCTGGTCATAAAGAAGACTGTACTCCGGGCTTTTTAAGTACAACACAGCCATAGACCACTGCTCTTTTGTACACTTTACACACTAATAGACAGCTATTTACAGCCGACAACAGCAATGAGCTAAATCAGACAATGATCGGATTCTGAAACAGTCTGGAGCTGATGAGGTTAGAAAGACGTCTGGCAAACCAAGAAGAAAGAGAAGTCATCATCACAGTCCCACTAATCCAAGAGTATTGGTACAGCCTACACGGTATAGCAGGATGCATAACACATATTCCAGCTATTTTGCTAATTACATCAACAACACAGCCAAGACTAAGATATAGACACTTGGAATAGAGCAGTCCTAGTTAACAGCCACATTTAATGACCGTCAGGGATTTCCTTTCTTATTGCAGTCTGACTGCCTTGCAGGTCTTACTTGGTAAGTAAAGTTCAGAGAAAATATAGTTTATTGGGATACTTATTGCTAGCGGGATATAAAATGACCTATACTGGGATACCATGTGATTTTGGCCATACTGCACAGCCCCATCACATACTGTTCAGTTTACCAGTCTTCTCAAAATGGTCTGAATGCAGCTGAACACATCCAGTACACACATCCAGCTTCAGCATTGAAGTATTCAGAGACCAACACTGCCCTCTGCTGTTAGCTTTGTGCCATTTCCACAGGTTTGCCTAATCTATTCATACTCCATTCATTGCCACAAAGTGTGTGCATGAATGAAGTTAGCAGTAAGTGAGCTGACTGTAATGAAAGATTCATACTAGTATAAAACCCAGAATAGTTAAGCAATATAGACTTCAGTTACTTACAGAGGAGCAAACTGTCAGACTACATCTTACTCAGTATATAATTCTAAGCACCTACCAGTTCAGCGAATGAAATCCTGCTAATTTAGGATTAAAATGACAGTATATTGACTAGTGGTAAACACAGATGCTGTAAATGGGCAAGTTAGGGGGGGCTTTTCACCGATTTTAAAACAAGCATACGTGGACAGTTCACATGATGAGGAACAAGCACATAGACCCATGCAATTTCAAACGTCTTGCAAAACAAAGCAAGATTTCGTTTAATTGTTCCGTAAAACCCCACAGAGAGTGACAGAACACAGCAGAAATCGCTTCTAGAAAGTAACAAAGTGGACGAGCAACAGAGAGAAACAAAACTTTTTTTTTTTTCCTTTTACTCTCCACAAAGTTTTACAAAAAATGTCAATAATCCAGTACAACGCCATTGCAATCCACAGAAATACTTTTCCAATGTAGGCCATAAAACACACGACATGGTCAACGCTTAAAGGAATGGGGGAAGGTGGACTTGGGGGAGATAGAGGGCGGTTGGGGGGGGGAGAGAGGTACAATAAAGATAGATGCAACACTTTTAAACAAAGTCATCTCACAGGAGAGAACAAAAAAAAGTATTACAAAAACCAAAACAGTAAAAAAAAGAAAAAGAAAAAAAGAAAGAAGAAAAAAAAAAAGCACAAGAGCTGCTCCTTTTTGTAACATGATGCAACCACTGAAGAAACTAAACTCCAACTGAAGAAATAGAAGGGTGGAGGCAAAGGGGGGTGTAGGTGGTGTTGGGGGTGGGGTGGGGGGAGACTCAGAACCAACTAAAGACTCACCCTTTCCTTTCCAATCTTACAATCATCAAAGAAGGAAAACAAAAAAAAAACACGCACTGGTGCTTTTTTTTTGCCAGCGCCATTATGTTACATTATTATCATCGTCATCATTGTCTTAAATAAATATGCATGGAGGAATACAAAAACAAAAACATGAATGCAGAAACAAACACCCAATAAATTGGCACTTTTTGACTTACAAAAGAAGAAGAAAAAAAAAGTCAAATAAACATTCAGCAGAAAAAGTTATTTTACATTGTCGTAAACAAATCAATGGCGGCCTGAAGGCCTGATGAAGAGTGGCGGAGGGGGGAGGGTCCTTCTGGAGGGTGATTGGCAGGTTGAGCTTCAGTACCCCCCCCAACCTCGCCCACTCCCACTCCCACTCATCCTACCACATCTACCTCTTCCCTTACACAATAACAAGGGGTCACTGAGCAACTAAGCAAAAGCATCACAACTGGGTCACGGTATATGTCTTAAGTGTGTGTGTGAGTGTGTGTGTGTGTGTGTGTGTGTGTGGTGGGGCTGTGTGGGGCTTTAGAAAAGGGACCTGCTAAGGATTCTGGGAGACTGTAATACAAGTGTTTGAGAAAACTGCATGTGGATTTTAGTATTGCGCTGTGTCTCTGTGTGTTTTAGAAGAGATCCCAAGGCACTGTGTAGTATGACAACTGGCAAACATCAGTTACCTAGACATCATTGTATTCAATGTTTGCATTTTTTTTCTGCTGTTGTTTTGCATTGCTTCAAGAATTCTATGTCCTATGCAATTTTGGTCCAAGAAGAAAAAAGATTTTGCAATTAATTCAAATACAGTTAACATTCCCCAAATGGTTTTGCAGCATTAAGTTAAATGAATATACCAGGCCACAACCAGTCCCTTCTAAACAAACTCTTCTCTTCTCAGAACCACAAAGAGTTCTAAACACAAAACAAATTCATTGCTGGTCTGGGAGACCAAATGGTTGTTTCAGCGTACCCATGTTTTAGGAACAAAATTCACACATGGCCAAATGTTTTTCCAAAAAAATATCTGAACGTCGAAATGATGAAATGCAAAAAAGAGGAAATGTACATTGCTATGGTCATTACTGGACTGAAATGAATCATTTTCTTTTTCCAAAACAATCACACTATTTTAGGGAACAAAAGTGGACAAATGAATTCACAAACTGTTTCCTTTTTTTCCTGGAGTAAATTACAAAACATAACCTGTCTGCTTCTTTGTTGCATTTTTTCTGTTACATTCATTGAAAAAACTTAAAAGATGGTACCATTTACCAAAAGAGTAACTGCACAGCCACCATTTCTGAAATATAAAAGGAACCAGTGGCATGAGATGTTGCGTCATAACTCTAAAAATGTCTTCCTTAAACACCCATTAAAACATACGGATGCGGACAGCTTCTGAAAAGAACTTTTAGACTATGTGTGTGTGTGTGTGTATGTGTGTTGATGTGTGTGTGTGTGTGTATGTTTATTAAAGAGAACGAGGGAACAAAAAAAAAATGGCCAATCTTAATTAAGAGGATCCCTTACCTTCCTTCTTTCTCTAGCTAATGAGCAAATGAGTCACAATACATAAAAAGGCTCAACTGGGGTGAGGGGAGGGAGAAAACAGAGAGATATGGAACAAATCCCACCAGTGGTACACACACACACATACACACAGTAGTGCGTGCCGCGCGCACACACAAACACGCACACAAATACGCACTCACACAAAACCTCGTCAAAGTTATAACCAAAGTGAACAAAGAAAATAGGGGAGGAAAAAAATAAACATAGGAAAAATGAAAATGGAAGGAGGGAGTGAAAAAAGGGCTGGTTGAAAGGAAGGAAGGAAGGATGGAGGGAGTGTGTGGGGTGGGAGAGGGAGGTGAGGGGAGGGGAAGTCAAAAGTTCACTTTTTGAGGGGCTGGTAGACGGAGGCGTTGGGGTCCAGGCTGGAGGGGCTGGTGTCCATGAACTTGGAGGAGTAGTGGGGGGCCACGGGGCTCATGCTGTTGGCCTCGCTGCTGTAGGAGATGCTGGGCATCACCGCCATCACCTCGGCGATCTTCTGCTTCAGCTCCTTGATCTCCTGCTCCTTCTGCATGATCTGACCTGGACACAGGGGAGACATAGAAATGGTACAAGTGTGAGAAAGAGGAAAAAGGAGGGAAAGAGAAAGAGAGAGAGAGAGAAAGAAAGAAAAGGAAACAGACTCTAACATAGGTGAAGCTGCATGCCCATAGTTTGACAGTGTTGAGAGGGAGAGAGAGAGAGAGAGAGAGAGAGAACTAGAAAGAGAAACCGAGAGAGTGAGGGAATAGCCTCTGTGGGTGGTGCAGAGCTGCCTCAGGTGAGTAGTGGGATGCCAGTATGTGTTTAACTAAACACACACACACACACACACACACACACACACACACACACACACACACACACACCCATCCATCTATCCATCCATGACACACACCTACAACTACCATCATTTATGTAGTGGGTGAAAAGCTCAGGAGGTGTGTCTGTGTGATGGCGTTGGTGTGTGTGCTCATCTGTGTCCCTCCCCATTACAGAATTCCCCGCAAACTCAGTCATATTGATACTGTTCAAGTCTAGCATAACTCTCTGCACCGACCATGGAGAAAAGAGTATCTAAAAAGACCTAAGGGGCACGGTCACAATTAGGTATTCATAAGTTCAAATGCTGGGTGCGGTCTTACAGTATACACTGGCACTGCCACACTGCTGCAAAACTGGTTGGGTGGGCTCATGAGGGCGAGAGAGTGACACACACACAGAACTCTGTCTCCTCCATAGTCATTTATTTCTGCATTTGGCCCGGAGGCTGGAACAATGCAGGATCATCAGTGCGATGTAGTTGTTCGTGTACCTCTCACAACCTTGTCGCAACATAAGAACACGCGGCAGACAAGCATTCCTAACACTCTTTAAATAAACTTTTGTTTACATGTACACGGAGCTTTGCCTTTTGTGTTGCAGAGTCTCTAGTCTGGGAAGTCTACCTGTTACACTACAGTACACTTCTGCTGATTTTTTTAAACCAAGGCAAATTACAGTGGGAAATTTTAATCAAGCTCAGGTAACACAGTAGATTACAGAGGAAGTGGAGGTAGAGAATGCATGTAGGTGTTGATTAGGCAGTTAGCGTGTTAGATTTGTTAGGACTAGTGCAGGGCAGCCTGTGCTGTGATGCAGCCTGTGCTGTGTGAGAGGAGGAATGGCTATGGTGCCCAGAGTGACACACAGACAAAAGGCAATTTAAGGTTGGGACACAAAATGCCAAATCTATATCGATTAAACGACAACATGAAACTTGGCACTGCACTCAGTCGTGCCATTTAGCAAGACACCAGTGGATTGAATGGTTCGAGAGTTGTGCGTGGAACACACACACAGACACACGTTTCTTGTATGTATAGATAGATAAGAGGTGCTCTCGGAACAGAAGAGTTCTCAAGTGCATGTTGAAAACAGAGGGATGACTCTGCTCTTGTAGCAACTGGCATCTTGTTCTACCATTGGGCAACCATGAAGGAGAACTGCTTGTACTTTTCCATCTTTATCAGTCACAGAGACTAACCCATCACTGGTTGCAATATAAGTACACAGACTCTCTCACTCTGCCTCTCACGCTCTCAAACAAACAAAACAAACACACTAAATCGATTTCTCACCTCAGGATATTTGAAAAGAGTGCTTAGCAAGAACTGTTAAGCATTTTCATTAAGGAAAACATAGATTGTGCCAGCTCTTTTTGAAAAACTCTCAGGTAATTTCACTACAAAATAGACTTGTTTCCTCAGCCAAGAACACACATTTGATTAGAAAATAACAGGTGTGAATAAAACTGATCGGATTGTGTCTTCAAATTGTAACGAGTATGACTAAGCTGATGTGCTTATGAGGTGTGTGTGGGTGTGTGTGTGTGTGTGTGGGAGGTGGGCATGTTGGGAAGTGCAGATAGCCACACTAGCCGTTTTGCAAGAATCTTGCCCGAGGTTTAGACCTTTTGTCACGGTGCTTAAACTTTATGCCAGAATTAAAAAAACTAGTTTTCAGAAAAGTCGAAACTGACGACGGAATTAATGCATCCCCCCGCCAACCAATCATTCTATTTGTGCGGACCCTAAGGCCATATGTTCCACTGCACCTTGACTATGGAGGGAGGTGGGTGTAAAACACCACACACCAAATGCTGAGCCTTGCGGCAGCATGAAGGACCTAATTCGCCAAAACACTGATGAAGGAGCTCTGATGAAGGACCACTTGACTGCTCTTCCTTTAGTGTTTGTTACTGTGGAGGTTATGAAGCTTGATTGGTTCGACAGGGAACACACACAAACAGCAACATGAAAGAAGCCCTTGTAGCCGGTCAACAATATTACTGAAAGAGGGCGGTAAGTGCGTTAGCAAGCTTGCGTCTGCAGTAACTGAGCTCTTGGTGGTGTTTTGAAAGGTTTCTGAATGCTATTCATCTGGTTAGCTGGCTAGCTTTAGACCACAACTCTATAATACGATTTAAGTATCGGTATGATGGTTGTAGCACACCCTGTATGCTTTACAACTGTAGTATATATAGTATAGATATTACAGTTTATTTGACTTCAGCAAAGCCGGACTATTTCAAATCTGGATATAGATGCCTATCCATACAATCTGCCAACACATGTTCCAGGAAAAGAGGGGGAAAATGAGCCCAATTTCCTCTCATCATTTACCCTGTCAAGGCGGCCAAATGAAGCAACTGCTAAAGGCAGCTGATGGGGTGGGGGTGTGAGTGTGAGAAAGGAAGAGAGAGAGAGAGAGAGAGAGAAATAGAAAGATAGAAAGGTCAGGGAGGGACTGAAAGCAGGGGCATAAATAAATAGAGAAAAAGTAAAAAAAAAAATTTTTTAAAAAGGGTGGCGGCCAACCTTGTGCAATCTCCAGCTGCCTCTTGGCGTCGCCCAGAGCGGAGAAGAGGTCCAGCTTGATGCGGGTCTCGGCGCTCAGGCTGTTCTCCAGGTGCTGCGTCTTGTCCTGCATGGCCGACAGGGCCGACATCAGCACCTCCGTCTCCTTCTCGTTCTCCTTGTACTTGCGCAGCTCCTGTCACAGCAAAAGGACGACAACAACCGAAACAGTAAAACAAAAAAGACGGGTCAGTTTTGATGGTATGTTCTCACTGTCAATGTGAATGTTGCCGTCAGTGAGTACTTTGCTCTTGGAGCTAAGAGGGGGAAAAAAATGTACAAGTTTTAAATCATGTTGAGCAAAGCCTGATTAAATCCTCTCACAAACTCAACGAGCGTGTGACAAGTTTGACTACTCAGAGGCTTGGTGATTGACTACATAATTGCATTAATATTTTGACAATTTTCAGACCGTGTTAAATGATTCATTTCTTCCCCCTACAGTTGTAACAAGCCAAGCACACCTTGGGATGGTGCCAACGTGACGCAGAGAGTGGCGCCAACAAAAAGTGTGGGTATTTGACAGCTCTGTACAAAGTGCAGAATCAGGTGGTTTTTGGCTGTCAACTTGTTCCATTAAAAAACACCGTTCGTGCTCGTGGTAGTGCTGTTGCTAGCAGGTGCCGAAGGGAGAGACGCAGAAGCCGACTCGGTGAGAATAATAAAAAGCACAGTCGATTGTCTGTGCTGCAGGGAAATGGTGTAAAATGATCAGCACATATGTTGGCGAAAAAAGGGAAGAGATTGCCTTCACCGGGTCAGATTGCCTTCATGGGGTGGCCATCAAAAATGGGCCTCCAATATGTCGATACAAAAACAGAAACATTTCAGGCACTCCTGAAAGTAAAAATTACAAAGCCTTTTACAGAATACTGGCTTCATGCCTACACGTTTGAAGAATCCTTTATCTTAATTAGGGCATTTTTTTTTCTGTTTTTACATACATTAATGGTTCAGCTGGCTGCAGTACATTTGTGCATATTGAGGTCGTCTGGCTCTCGTTTGTGTTTGTGCGTTTGCATCAACAGGCACGGCTGGCCAGTTCCCAGGCCTTATCAAATCATCAAAGCCTCGTCAAACACGCCACCAAGTACTTGCGACACATATCAGATTGGAGTCACCGGACTTCACCTGGCTTGTCCCAAGTATGGCAATATGGGGTATGCAATATGCAGTCGCAAGCACAAACACACACAAGAGAACATAAAAAGATACACCACTCTGGATGTGCCAATTTTGAAATCCTAGACTGATACTGATAAAAAAAAGACCTCACAGTCAGTGACGTGCAACTGGTGAATGTCTCAATGGGAACTTTTTCTTTTGTCAGGTGAGAGAGGAGCAGTGGTGTGTTTAACTGATATTGGCCCTTTTGTATCACTTCCAGTGCCCGTGTTGGCCAATAGATCAGTGAATCTCTTCCTATGACAGAAGACCCTGCAATCAGTGACGCTGTAAACATCTAAATGTGGACCGATTAAAAAAATTTCAAGTCAAGGATTATACCCCTTAAAAACATGTTAATAAGCGTGACGTTTCAGGCATGTTCCCTTTCATCAAACAACTGGTGTTGCGGACTTTAGTTTTGAATTGATTTACTTCTAATTGATTAACATTTTAAATGTGGACGATTCCAGTCAGTTGGTGAGCAAGGAGTGGTGTGTGTGTGTGTGTGGCTGACCTGCGCCTTGACCTCCAGCTCTCTGATCTGTTCCTCCTTCAGCTTCATGTCCTGCGTGAGCTTCTTGCACTCCGACTCCAGCTCACGGATGCGGCCCCGCAGCGAGTCTGTGCACTCCCCTCTACACACACACACACACACACACACACACACACACACACACACACACACACACACACACAAATTTTACTCATGCATGTGTTACCTGCATAAGTCACTCTTCTTACTGGGTGGAGATGTATCTCTGTGTACCATTTCACATTTTACAGCCTGTTTCTACGTGCATTTCTGGGTGTGTCAGTCTGTGCATGTGTGCACACTCATACACATGTTGCAAGAACATCAGTCACCTGCTCCTATGGATGTTGCCCAAAGGCAAAAAAAAAAAAAAAAAAAAAAGAAAAACCTTGGCTCAAATCAATCAGTCAGAGAAGGTGTAGATGCAAATACAAGCCTCTAGCACACCTGTTGATTTGCATATAAACGATTGTGGAAAATGTATACGTTTTTGCATGTGTGACTCGCATTCATTACATGCAGTTGTTAATGTGTACATCACAATGGGAAACTTAACCAAGCCGCTGTATGAATGTACTGTAAACTACTGTCTGACCGCAATATTGCACACAAGAGAATTTTTAGCCACAGGCACACACACAACTCTCAATATGTAAAAAAAGGCAGGCAGGTGTGTGTGTGTGTGTGTGTGTGTGTTTGATGATTTAGTTATTACGAAAAAGAGGGTGTGTCTGTGTCTGTGTGTGTGTGTGTAAGCGTGTGTGCAGACCTGGAGGCTGCAGCCAGGGCGACGGCGCGTGCCGCTGTGGCCTCCTCCATCTTCTTCCTCTTCTTCTCCTCGGCCAGCTGCTTCTCGGCGGCGGCGCGCGCCTCCTGCTCGGCCTTCAGCCGCTTCTCCAGCTGCACGATGGTCTGCTTGTCCTTCTGCTTCGCCTGCACCGCGTTGTGGAGCCTGGGGGTGGGACAACGCCACAGTTCACAGCAGGGAAGGTGAACACTAGCCTGGACGTAAAACCAGCCATGTACACTGCATTTCCTACAGAGGGTCTGGCTGTGCCGTGTTGAGACACGTTTTTCTTCCTGGAGGTGTAGATTCTGCTCAAGTTCAAAATGATTGGTTCTACCTTTACCCCATCGTTAACGTCTGGTTGGGATGTATGCCATTACCCTGGCTATAAGCTTGCTTACGCACTAAAATTCAAATGTAGCGCACAAGTTGACATCACTCATGAACACTCCCTCTGTTCACCGATTGGTGGTATCTGTACCAGACCAGTCAACCATGTCAACTAAGGAAAACCTGGACTACCAGATTACTGTAGAAACATAATATTTGCACAGAAGTGCATAGCCAGGCTTATACACAGGCTAGATAAACACACACCCACACATAGACACACAAGCGGTCACAGGTGCCATGCTTTACAATGTGTAAAACAGGGGACTGTACCCACCATGACACAGTGTGTATAGACTATATTGCAATGTGCAAGCTTGCATACGAACAGGTATACACACACAAATAACTTTGGGGATTTTTTTTTTTTTTAAACTTCTACATTTATCGGTTCCCCGGACTTCCCCACTCTTTATCATCTCATCAAAAGAGTGACAAGGCATTTTCACCAACCACACGGACATTGAAAATTGTCAATCTAATGACAACATTTTGCAGATGGCAACGTTAGAAACACATTCATCGGTCTTGCAGACTGCCAGTTGTACCTGCTTAAGGAAATGTTAACCAAACACTCACGCTCACTCTCTCACTCACACACACACACACACAGCTGTGTGGTGACAGAGCTCACTGTCACACTGAGTCGTCAAATACATTAACATGCCGTCTGTCACAACCAAGTTCCCTTCTGTGAGCGGGACATGTTTGCAAATCTACGCTGCTGCTCACGCTGCTTGGTCTAGCTGAGAACATGTTTCTGGCACCTGCCCATTTTACTGGACAGACGCCTTCATCCAAGGCAATTTACAATAGAGAAAAATAATCAAGCTCAGGCAGCACAAGAGATTACAGAGTAAACGCCTGTTCCAAAAACTAGAACGATAATTATACCTTTGTAAAAATCATTCAGCGAATGGTGCTGTTGACATATCAACTATAACGACAATGACAGGCTGAGAGATATTGCTGGGATGACTTTCAGAGCGATTTATGAACTACAAAAACACTATCAGCCAATCAGAACACATTAAAATTCACTGGATGTCACGTTCTATTAGTTGTTTAAAATGCGACGAGAATGTTGCAATTAAAATGATGTTCTTCAGTGTGGACGCTCGTATCATTACAGTGGTCATTATCGTTATACTTCTTGCTGTGAACAGGCCTTAAGTGCGAAGACACAAGTTGAGAGTACATGTAGTCTCAAGTGTCAAGTGGTTATTGAGTTAGGATTTCATTTCACGCTGCAGGCAAGGGAAAAGTGTTAAAATGCTAACCTTGATAGATGAGCCTTTAAGCCAAGTGAAAAACTGTAAAGACTCAAGAGAAATGCTTAACCTTTCATTGCTAATGTGCCAATGTTAAAGACAGTTCAGTGGGAGTGCTGTAGTGTCACCTCAGAATCTAGTCCTCATCTGTGTGCAGGACAAACACACAACAGGTCACAGCGCGGTCGCAGGCCACTCATGTGTAGACCTCTGAATGACCTCCTTGTGGCTTTTTTTTTTGTTTTTCCAGAATTTGCGCTAAACGTGCCACCCTAGACATTGCACGTTGCATTGTGACCGTTTTATTCGACCAGTGGGACTACAGATGAGAATGATCTTTTCCATTTTGATTTTGAATTTAAACTGCAATACTGACCAATGTGCCCTGCCCCTCTGAAAAATAAATAAGTATGCACGTATGCAAGCAAGCGAGTAAATAAATAAATAAATAAATATCGCACTTCGTAGAACATCTTTTGCACAACCATGTCCTCCTTTTTGTAAGCCGCTTTGGATAAAAGAGTCTTCTAAATGTAATGTAACCATATCAGCAGCGACAACACTGACGGCCCATAGCATGGTTCCACCCCAATGTGTATGTGGGTTCTCACCGGTTCTGCAGCAGCTCGTTCTCCTGCCGCAGCTGGCCCAGTTCGGAGCGCATGCTCCTCTCGGCGCTGCTCAGGGAGCTGATCTGGCTGCGCAGGTCCTGCTCCAGCTGCCGGCTCGCCTGCAGGTCCGCCTTCAGCTTCTTGATGTCCTGCTCCAGCCTGGGGACAGACCACAGTTCAAATGACTGGGGAGTACTGACATATTAATGTAATTGATGGATAATGTAAGAGGTAGTACCCCCCCCCCCCCCCCCCACCCCCGAAGTATGGAGAGGTACTTCACACACTGGGACAGACAATGACAGACAGAGAGAGGGGGGGTGGTAATGGGTGACAAGTGACCACAACAAGTTATCACAGGCAAGTGAAGGAGGGAGGGGGGAGTATATGGGGACAGAGAGAGAGGAGTTATTACAGCAGAGCGCAAGTTTGGTACGAGAGAGAAAGTGATGGGTGATGTGTTGGTGACAAGTGTGGGAGAATGAGGACTAGAGGAGGAGTGTACAAGACAAAAGAAGTCAGGGCAAAATGAAACTTAGACAACAAAAAAGAAGATGGACTGAAAGAGAGTCACTCCCACAAACAAAGAGACAGAGACAAACAGGCAGAGAGAGTTGATGTGGAAGAAAGGTACCACTTATGTAGAAAAAAAAATCCCCCCCTAAGGATTTCCAAAACAGTCCCCAAAGACTTGTAAACAAAAAAGTACCACAACTCCCTCTACTACGTGGCAAGCATAGAGTATGCTTCTAAATTAAGTGTGTGACAGGGGCCAACACACCATCTGTGTGGACAGGCTCTTACCGTACGAGTGCATCCGGCTTACTAAGCTGGTTGTTGGGGATGCAGTTCTCCATCGTGTCCCTGTGCGCCGCGGGGCTTTTCCCGCCCGAGCACTTCTGCTTCTTCTCGTTCTTATTGGACGAGGAGGAGGTCGAGGATGACGAGGGCACGCTGCCATTGGTGGAGCTGTGGCTGCGCGGCGATGAGCTCCCGCCCCCCGTGGCGTTTTTATAGTTCTTATTGGACGAGGAGGAGGAGGAGGAAGAGGAGGAAGTGGAGTTGTTGTTGTTGTTTGGGGGAGGCCCCGCCTCGTCTTTGACGAGCAGGTTCTCGGCGCTGCCGGCCAGCTCGTTATTCAGTCTCTTGCTGCTCAGGTGGTTCTCCAGGTACTCCAGTTCCTGGAGCTTGGAGTCCACTGTGTGCAAGATGTTGTTGTTGATGCCTATGCTGTGCTGCTGTTTCTTGGCCTCGCGGTCTTTGCCCCCACCTCCGCCGCCGCCATCTTTCCCGCCCTTTTCGCGGTACTCAAGCTCCGGCAGGGTGACGGGTGGCTTCTTGGAGGCCGGCGCTCCGTTCTGGGACACCGCCGTGGAGTCGCTGTCTGAGGTGCCCTTGTTGGCTGCTGCTGTCGAGGTTTGTGACAGGGAGGAGGAAGAGAAGAAGAAATTATTGTAGTGCAAGCAGAGGAGAAAAAAAAATCTCTTCCAATAATGATGACACTAATTATTATTGGCAGCGATATTCATTGGCCTCTGAGAAGAATACTAACAGTGTCAGCGACGCTGATGGCAACACAGCAAAATTTCACAGCTAATAATTTAGGCAATAACACAGTAAAGAGTGCTTACACAAGAGGAAAGGCCGTAAACAACAGTGAAAGCCAAAGAAATGGAGAAAAAACACAACGGTGGACAGCAAAGAAGAGAGGCCTTTGGGACCGCGGCAAGGGTAAGAAAGATATGCCAAGAGGCAGAAGATGAAGTCAGGGAGATACTACATCATCTCACTACCACACAGACCTTTGCTCTGTTTTGAAAATACTACTCCAATTACTTACAGTAGTAACTCTAATGACAATAAACAAGTCAGAGCTGAAAACAATGATGTCTGCATGGATCTAGAAGAATAGTTGTACCTAGTGCTTCTACTTCTCTTCAGTATGGGACAGGCTTACAGTTGTGTACAGAACAATAGGGAGTGGCAGTGTATTTTGCAAGCAAACAGATGGATAAAGTAGTAAGTGATTATTAGCAAATAAAGCATATGCAAACATGTAATCCGAGCAGTCGAGAGAATGACAGACAGAGAAAGAGAGTGCGCTAAGAGAGAGAGAGAGAGAGAGAAAGACTGGTTTAAGTGGGTGTGTGTGCATGTGTACTTGGTAAAAGCTACATATGTGGGGCACAAATTTCCCCCACTAAGATAGGGAAACCAGATTAGGGGTGATATTGTTAAAACACACGTTTTTCTATTAAGGTTATTTTGTTGTTACTGATAAAACAAAAGTGTGAAAAGCATTGCTTTACTGACAGGCAAGGGTTGGTAAGGATGGGTTGGGTCTGGGTACTGTTTAGCATTCTTTAGTCATATTATAATGGACGTCCATGGGAGTACCCCATAAGGATAGAAATGCACAGGGGAGCATGTATGTGTATGTGTGTGTGTGTGTGTGTGTGTGTGTGTGTGTGGTGTGTTTCTCTGACCTTCCTCGGCCTCCCTCTCCTGCCTCTGAAGCATCTGCTGCTCTGGTGGCAGGGCCTGCTGCAGCAGCTGCATGTAGAACTCGTTCTCCTTCTGCACCTCCTTCTGCTTGCGCAGACGCATCTTGTAGCTGACGTAGCTCTTGAAGCCGAAGCCCAGCGTCACCACCGGGTAGCCGATGCTGAGGGCCACAGGACGGAGGAGAAGATCGCATGTTAGCAGGAAACCATGTGGGAGAAAGAAGAGGCGCACCCAGAGGCTAATGGTTATACTGTATGTATTGAAAGCTGAAAATAAACAACAAGTCTTAGGACTGACTTTGTCAGGAAACCATGTACATGAAGCAGGAAACCATGTACATGACGTCTAATGCAGGAAATACTTTTATCTTAACAGCAACACTAAAACACTTTTCCCACCTTCAGTTGCCCTACAGGTTGGAAGCAGAATGGTCATTCTTGTGTTTCTTTCGAACTACTTGAAAGCACAGCAGGATTTTTTTTTTTAAAAAATAGTGTAACAGGAAGCTGGACCTTTAGACCTTGAATGTTATAAAGTCTGAAGGAGGATAATTCAATAAAAATGACGTGCAGAATGCACAATTTTACACATGGGTGAAGACACTCCCAATGTAAAGGCACAAGTTTCAGACACACTGCTGTGCACACACAGAAAGTCTCTCTTTGATTTCCCCCCTTTTGTGTAAAGAATCACTTTGCTGCATGAACACCCTGATTATGATGCTTCTTAAAACTGGACCAATGCCCTCCTCCGTTGTTTAAGAGCGTGGCTCGATTGCAGGGCTTAAGTGATGCAATCAGGTGATTTACTAGGTATTTTAGGAAGTACTTGGGTGACTCATAGCTGGGTTTCATCTTACACATACACACACACACACACACTTGCTGCAACAGGTAGTCCTTCCTTTCATGCCATTACAACACCACATTTACGGCCATGCGAAACTATACTTGTTTCAAGCATTCATCCAATCGACAGAGATGGTTACCAGTGGGCAGCGAAGGGCCGGCAGAGGTCAACATGGAAGTTTTTCAAGTCTTTGAATCGGATGGCAGCTTCGATGTAGACAAAGAGTATCCACAGGGACACAGTGGGTAGGCACACTCCTCGTTCTGTGGCAGGGGGGTAGTAAAGAAAAAGAGGAAGAGAAAGAAGGGTGTGATTCAGTTTTCAACACTTAGGGACAGGGTAAAATGACAGTATGGCACATGCGGTTCTTCCCACCAGAGTGCTAACCACACTTCCTCGCTCATCAGTGCATACTATTTGGCAATCTGATTGCATTTTAATGAGGAGGGCAAAGAGCGTGATATTACAGCCTTGACACTAAGAGCATCCCATTTTGCTATACTATATGTACATACAAAAAAAAACAAGTCTGGCCTTCTACTGGTTAGGGCATTCTTTTAAGGCAACGCATTCTTCCACTATATGCCGGTCTTTGGCCTATAATCAGGAGGCGGAAACCCCTTGTTTTAGCAGAGGAAAAAAAAAATGCCACAGGGACCATGTGAGCAGGACTCACACAATATGTGCAGCGTACATCACGTTCAGACTTGCTCAAGGGGTGCTGTGGCAATGATGACCATGACTGGTGGTGTCAGAGCGTTGAGACCAGTTGCCTCTGTCTAAGTCAGGGGGAATGCCATTTCGCTACAGGACTTCCTCAGGGAACTCTCCTAATGCTTCAGTTTCCCTTTAAGTAATTTTTGCTTATTTTTGCTACCAGTCAGCGAACACCGGGAGGGCTATGTCACTAGGTGAGAGGGCTAAAGGCAAAGACAGTGAACTTAAGTATTACGTTTAAGTATGTCTGCTGCATTCAGGCAGTTGCATTTTTATTTTTTAAAAACAGGACAAATAGATTTGAATTTTACAGAATCCATCTGGCCACCAGGAAGTTAGCCTATGCCTTTTAATAGACATATGCATGAAGTGAAACAAGAGTCTATGCAAAATGTCTGGTCTACCAGGCTAGAGGAAGGCCATCCATCTCAGCCAAGCTTTGCACGAATCCCCTTCCAGCATGTCATGAGGTCCCCCCACCACAGAGACAGGAGGGAGGAATGATGCATTATGTCATGGTTCCATGCCTAGCCTCTGTAGCCATTTAAAAGATAGGGGGTTTTATTTCTCACGGTTTTAGACATTTAATGAGTGCAATCAAAAATTTAACAAGGTGGGAGAAGTATCTGGAGGGATGTTCTTTGCTAAGTGGAACTGCAAGTTCATTCAGAAACACCAGCGCTCAGCATGCAAATTAGTGTAGTTTTGAGAACATCCGCGACTAATCTCATGTCAGCTAAAATTCGTTTGCGGTTTAACGATTTTAAGACTGAGTGGACCAACAAGTTGCTGAAGACGAGTCTTTTCCTGTACCCTTTAGTGTAAAAAAAAACACACACTTTTGTACTATTGTGGATCAAGGTGAGAGGCAAGCGTTTGTTAATCAGCAGTTTCCACAATCTTCCAATTAGTAATTAACAGCTCTCCTGTGTGAAGCCAAGTTGAGAAGCAAAGAGACAAGTCCTCACCTGTGTGCCATACGTACTGCACCCACACGTATGTGCTGGCGGCAAAGAATAGCCATTGGACTGGGATGAAGAGGAGGCATATGATATCTGAGGTGAATGCAACGCATACGAAAAACACAGAGAATGCCTGCAGGAAACAAAAAAAAAGACAGGGGATACAAAAAGAGGGAGAAAGAAGAAAGGGATCATAAAGCCGTTAGATCATAAACCATCCAAAGACTTTGCCAAGGCCCTAAAAGTATTTTAGCACCCATGGTAATCATCATCATAGTCTGGTGTTTTTTCACTTTTTCAGCTCATGCACTGACTGTAAAAGAACTAGTTCAGGAGGACGTTTGGGTTTTTGTTGAATGAGTAGAAATGACTAGAAAGAATGTTTACAAAGCATACAGACAGGGACAATAAAACTTCTTCTATACTCTTCTTTGATTAACTCGACAAATTTAAAAAAAATAACATGAACAAGACTGCAAATGTGTCAGTAATTGTGAAGTATTCAAACGTTGCAAGTGATAACCTACCAGTCCCTGGTACCTGAAGGAGTCATACACACTCCTGATGAAGAGCCAGAATGGCCACAGGTACTCAAACCTGAATTCCAGCACAAAGTCCGCCAAAAGCACCAGTGCCCACACCACCAAGAATTTCAGGTAAAGGAAGGTACTATGGAGAGAGAGAGGGAAATTTAAGTGTGTATTACTTGAGAGAGAATAATAAAGACAAGAGTTTTTTTTCAGTCATCTGGAGGCAATGGGGAGTGTGACAGATGTAAATGTGTGATACAATCTTTGTTTACCCTCCAGGTGCTGCCAACTGTCAATGCAGTGAAAACATTTGTCCTTAGAAGTCTAATAACCACTTGCAGACAAAACACCATTTTAAATGTTGCTTTTTTATGTTTGTTGCCAATTACCTAGGCTTATCTCAGAATCACTTTTACCAGGTGGTGTATAATTGCATAGTAAAAAAAAGAGGAACAGTTAGAATTCAAAAGGGACAAATGTTGACTCCTACTTTACATATCCGGGCTTAAGGACGTATTGTATTTTACATAATTTCCACCTAAATGGGGAAACCAACTACTCCATAATAAGACATACTAAACGAGAATGTGACAGCTGACAAACTCAGCTCACCTGGCAATCATGTGGTTCTAAAGCAAATAGATGAGCTAGCTAACTACATTAGCCAATTTAAGACAGGCAGTGTACAGTAGAGAACAGGGTTTATTGCGATGCCCTAGCATTTGCCCCTTTTCATGAATAAAGCGGTCACTGAGAGACAGCTGATCGAGTGTTTAAATGCAATTGTACAACAAGCGTGTTGCATGATTAGCTTCACCAGTTTGCTAACATGGGCATTGCTGGCTGAGGCACTCTGCCAAATTGGCTGAAGGATAAGGCTACATGATAACCTGGTCAAGGCAGACAGCTGTTCTTGCTCCAAGACTTTTCTGCAATGTGCATGCAACTAATTGGTAGAAATAATCAATAACAACAGCTGTCTATTGACATTATGTGCTGAATGAATTTCAGGTGTTTTTTGTTACAGCGTGTAGTCCACGAGGCCTAAAATGACTAAACAGGAGTCAAATAAGATTTGCTAACAGGCTAGCTTTGGTAGCCGCAGCTTCATCGTTGCCTACTGGATGCTGTGTGTGACAGGCAATATCTAAAATTAAACAGTTATATGACTGCCAGGTCTCACATTGTTGCCGCCATTGTTGTGTGATCGAGTCCCTAAAACCCCACACTTCATACCTGCTATGAATACCCTCGGTGATTCGGTTCCGTTTTAACGGGCGACGGAGTTTGCTGCAGTCCGCATTGCGCCGCTTCATTCTCCCCCTTTTCGATAACACTTACTGTTTATAGTTGGTATATCCAGTAAACGATTATGTTTGCTGGGATGCACGGATGTGCATTGCTCTCCAAATGCACTGCTGATATTGTTTTTCTTGTACCAGAAACAAAGAAATAAATAAAAACATTCTATTGAAGGCCCTCCCTCTTTTTATTTCAGACGTTGCATGACGCTATCACGCTGTGTGCGTCACTTACAGCATACGTACCACAGACCAAGATGGCGGCCCCCCGTGTCAGATGTTGCTGTCTTTAAAATTGTTTTTATGAACGTTTATGAAGGTATGTTTGCAATATTAAGTGTTTTGTGTATGAATGGAAATAAAATGTGAGCTAGCGGCGCTGGCATGGTCTTGTCTAACGTCAGTTAATGTGTAACATTATAGCCAAAGTCTTTCAACTCATACACATGCTGTGTTTTTCAGCCATGCTCAACAAGGATAACATAAGCTAGCTTAGCTACATAATCAGAACTTGTCGACTATATGGGATATTTTTGTACGAAATTTACAACAATAATCTTTTCCTCTACTTATGCAAACGTTGACTGTCTTGGTACGTGTGGTTTTGATTGCTTGTCCCCTGAACGTGAATTGTAACGTCAGCTAAACATCAACACCCCATATTTTCTAACTTATTGATGGCTGCTTTAGTATTTATATATTACAACACTTACGCCAGCTATAAATACTTTAATTTCACATGTTTAATAATTAGGACAATAATGTGTGTGTGTGAACATTTACAATAAATATTCATTATATGTAACTTGATTACAGTGATTTGGAAGAAAGCATCAAGATGCCGACTGTGCTGAATCTTAGCAATGAGGTGGTGAAGATGAGGACTGAGGTGAAGAAGGTGAAAGCTTTCATCATCCGCAAGCTTACACGTCATATAACTATGCTCAAGAAGAAGAAGGGCAAAGAAGAAGAGGTGCAGAGGAATCAGCGGCGGGCAGCAAGACTGCTGGAGGAGATCCACGAGATAAAAGTCCTAGCTCCAGACACAGTCACCAAGACCGCCTTGCAGACTGACATCAACTTTGAGAAGGTGTGTCAGAATCCACAGGCCAGCATCTCAGAACGTGCTGTGGCCCGCATCGCTTGTCACCCACAGTTCAACGAAAAGATTAAGAGCATCAAGGACAGAATCAGTGCTTTTAAAGATGAGAGGACCAACACATCAGAAAAGAAAGAGAAAACCAGTAAACCAGACAAAAGTGAAGTCACTCCTGAAATTAAGGATGAGAGCCCCTCAGTCGACCAAGACGCTCAGGCCACGGCTGTGAAGATACCAGCAGAGAAACAGGATGAAGATGACAAACCATCTGGTGAAGGCTGTGTAACTGGGACTGATATGATGCTTGCAACTCAAACCATGCCAGACGAGGAAGCAGTTACATTAAAACAGGTAATGCTTAACAGTTTTCATGCAGTTAATAAAAGTAGATAATCGAAGATGCTTTTTTGATTCAGGCCGCAAATGATCAAAGAACAAACTGTTGTCTTGGTCAAGGACCACACAATACAGTGACAGAAGTTCAGACCTATTATGTACTATGTTTATTTTAGTCTGCCTTTCTTATCATTTGCACACTGTATGCATACAAGGGAGCCTTTTTTGTTTCTGAGGACTATAGTGGAACAAGATTGCAAATGTGAACCTATATATAATATGAACTGCACATAATACACACAGCAGGCAACAATACTCTTACCATGTTGTAAACAACACTCTAGTATATGTGTACAATAAAGAGCAGTAGTTGTAGTAATAGTTGTATAGCAGTTCTGTGCAAAAATGTGTGTGTGTACCCAAGGACTCAGTACTGTTTCCAGCATTGGGCATCTGAGAAATCAAGCCACTCATCACATTCTACCATTCAATCAGTAATAGTTTAAACAGTATGATGTATTTGATGCAGAACTAAACCATTAACCCAAGGACCTTGTTTTCTCTGCCCAGACATCAACTGCAAACAAAATGGTGCCAGTGGAGGTGGTGAGGATGAGGAAGGAGGTGAAGAAGATAAGAGTGCTCATCATTAGCAAGCTCACGAACCAGATAGACGTCCTGAAGAGAAAGAAAGGTGAGCCACCCGAGATGGAGGCCAACCAGCAGAAGATCTCCAAACTTCTAAAAGAAATTCAGGGGCTTCGAAGCATCCAGCCAGACAGTGTGACCAAGACTGCCCTGCAGGAGAACACAAATCTTGAGAAAGTGTGCGAGGATCCTGACGCAAGCCCACTGCAGCAGGCCACTGCCCGCATGGTCACACATCCTCGCTTTGTAAAGAAACTACAAGCAGTCAGAGAGGCCATTCAGGAAGAGGAGCGAAAAGCTGCAGAAGCAGAGGAAAAGAGGAAAAAACGCCTTGAGCAGGGAGAGGGCAGTGAAAATGAGGAAGAGGAGGAGGAGGAGGAGGAGGATGAGGAGGACAGTGATGATGGAGATGAGGAGGAGGCTGATGAAGATGAGGGTACAGAAGGTGAAGGTGATGATCCTGACACAGATGATAGTGAAGCAGAGGAGGAGGAGGAGGAGGAGGAGCTTGATGACGAAGAGGAAGTATTAAATATTAAACCAAGTACTTCTCAGGTTGAGGAAGTGGATGTTTTAATAAAAGAACTCCGTTCTCAATGTACTGGCTCAGTAAATAAACAGGTAACTGTAAAAAACAAACCTGAAGGACAGTCTATGGTTAAAGTGAATCAGGCAGGCATGTCAAAACCCTCTTCCATGGTAGGCAGCACTGTCAAACATGATGCTAATACATCACCCTTGAAGAAAACCTCAACTGACTCTCCCACTCAAAAAACTAAACTAATTTCTAAACCACCCCCTAAGACACCAGAAAATAAAAGTAAAGCAAAAGGGACAGAAGGCGAGGACAGTGAAAGCGACTTATCTGATGATGAAGGAAAGCCGTACTTTGATGACAGCACTGAGGAGCGCTTTCTCAAGCAGTCATCTGTGTCTGAGGAGAGTGACGATGATGACTTCTTTGTTGGCAAGGTAAGCAAATTTAAGAAGAAGAAGACAAAGACATCTGTGGCAGCTGAGAAAAAGACAGATGATGTAAAGAAAAGTGCAGACAAGGACATTGAGCAAGACCACAAACAAGAAGAAACCACAAACAAAAGTGACTTCAAACGCTCAAAGTTTGAATCAGTCTTCTGCAATACTCTTTCAAAGGGCCGTGGTGCACCTCAAAAACACAGTGATAGATTTGGTGCCAGACCACCCCCGCGGTTTCAAAAGCAGATAAGACAGCCAGCTTCTAGGGAAGGAAGGCAAAACCAGGACTTTGTGCCAGACAGGAAACCAGACTCGTCATCATTCCCATATCGAAAATCTGACTCTGGCGGGGCTTGGGGCCATAAGGAGAAGGGCTCGTTTGGAGCTGGAAGAGGCAGGCAACCATTTGACCGTCGACAAAGCCATAGTCAGAACCAGAGGCCCCCTCCAGGGAAGACCTTCAACCAACCACGTCAAACTGCAGAAGCACTGCACCCTTCTTGGGAAGCCAGCAAAAAGAGGAAGGAGCAGATGAGTCAAATCACAGCTTTTCAAGGGAAGAAGATCAAGTTTGATGACGACGATTAATTTGTCTTGTCATGATATAGTCCCTATAAGGACCTGTACCAGAAGACCTTTTTTAAAAAATCAAATGAGTTTAATTGCAAGGATACGATTTGCTATTTGTCTGTGAGCATTGTTTAAAAAATGCTCAACATTAATTACAGCTTTGTTGTTTGTAAACATTTCAACCTGTTTTGTTGTTGCATTGCACAATTTATAACAATTTTTTCATGTTATTAAATATTTGCCCTTGCAAATGTCCAGAGTTATATCCAGATACATGTTGATTAGAGTGTAGCCTCTGCAATAAATTTTAAGTTTACCACTCAGGGAAAGAATTACATTTAACTTCCTCAGCTTGTCAAAATGATGACTGAGACAGTAGCACACACCGGTCTGTTTGTACTACATTCGAACTTTGATCACTTGTATGGCCATGTGATTGTATATTGTTATATTGACTTTTTTTTCTGTCGTGAAAAGGAAGCCATGTCTTTTGTAGTACGAGCACCGCCCATTTCAGATACGTCACTAAGACGCTGCAAGCAGTTGGGCGGAGAACATCACGTCCTCGACCAATCGCCTATAGTATGCAAATTGTATTTGAAAATTTCCCGGGAAATCTGAGTTTCGCGGGAGGGCCTTTCGCGCGTAAACCGTATCCCTTCATTCATTGTCAGCTTCCTGGAGCCATTTTTCTAGCTGCTGGGGCGGAGTTCGGAGCTCTTTTTAAATCCATTCCATCGGACGATTTTAACCAACAAACTTACACAATTTTAGAATAAATCTTTTCGTAAGATATTAGTCTATTGATTTTTGTGATTATTGCGATACCCTGCCCGAGGGATTTATTTATAAATATCTCAGAAGTAAGGGAGGGACAAAGGGAGCCCGAGCCTCCGAAGATGAGAAAGGGGGTTTCCTCGGTCCCGGAGAAATTGATATTATCGGGGGTCGGGGGCTCTACCCTGGACAGAAATTCAGTGTTAACGCATTTACCTGACCGTCGGGCTACTGGTTATCCTACTGCTACTTATATTCAAATTATTACTCCGCCGTCCTGTGCAACACAGTCCAATAATGTATGTGTGCCTGATCCTCAAACTGGCAGTTTGCTGTACTCAACTCCCCACGGACCAACCAACGGAACGGGACAACGACCAGCTTTAGGAAGACCTCCGGTAACCCATCACGAAATATGTTTGTGAACTAACTATGTGCAAGTTAGCGACGTAAAACCAGCTGTGTTGCAACGTTTTTAATAGCTGTCAAAATCAGATATTGCACCAGAGCTAACTGGGGCTGTCTGGAAACAGGCAAGCATAGCCAAGTTAGCTATCGGTTCTTTGACTATGAGAGTAACATCTCCAAGTAGTTTTTAATTGCTTCTTGCAACCACTACAGCCATTAAAATCTATTACATCATTTTTTGCAAATCCTCAAGTTTTCCTGCTAATCTTTTGACTGCTATGTGTGATAGATTGGGTGAAGGTTTAATGTCATGCATGTCAAGTGACTAGGTAGAGGGACCAAGCTGTATTAACATTTGATGAAAATACACCGTTTAATATGCAACAATGGTTTATTGGACATTAAGCAATTTGCCATACTAATACAATAACAGCTGCAGCAAGCCAAGTGTGTGCCGTCATACAAAGTGCATACATTGCTAAGCAATCAGTTAGCAAGCTAGTCGTGCAATGGTAGTGTCGGTCTACCCTTACTGTCTGCAAACTCTAATGTTTTAAACTAATGTTACAAAAACTTACAGCTGCCCATTCAAATGTCTCGAATGAGAGAGGCGAATCTTTTCCCAATAACTTGGCAAACTAAACGACAAGACCTGCTTCGTGTTCTAACTAGGCCCAGTTAGTGTTTAGAGGGGGGATGGGGTCCATTTGCTACCTCCAAAGCACCTCGAGGGCTTAATAACTAAGTTACACTTAACGTTTGAGAACTGTCAGCACTCAGTATTTTGGTTTGCATGTTCTAAAACTTCTTTAATACTCACTCATGAACTACTATTGATTGTTTACATCCAGTTAGCTGGCTTCGTACACCAAGTGTTCATACTTTACTTGGCCAGGTTAGGGAACTGAAGCCATGCAGCTAGCTTGCTAACTTAACTATGACGAGTTGGCCATTTGTGATAACTTTGGTGATAACGTTGACTTAAAACGATCTAAATAAGTTTTTAAGCAGTCTCGAGAACCGTGGTGTTATGGGGTACTTGTTTACGATATGTCGCTACAAGTTGTAGCCGCTCTCCGCTTTATTGCACACACATTCTTAGAAAAACAAAAGCATGTTGCTTTTAAAACTTTCTAAGAAATATTATACTGCTTAATGTATCGAAATAATTTGGTAGCAGCAGCGAAGAGGAAGGCATCATGGTGTCTGTTTACTTAAAATGGACGCAGCTGCAGGAGGATGGGTAGTGAAGCACACAGTGTTGTGGTTTTTCTTCATCTTCGAAATGTAGCAATGCTTCACCCTTGAACGACACAGCCAGTAACGTGCATGGTTTTATGCCTGAACACTTGAGAATTTAGTTTTTATAGAAGATTTGACGATCAGTTTCAAAGGCGTTACCCAGTGCAAACTCCTTAAGAGCACAAAAAACTTATTTTTTTCTCTACAAGTGCGGTGTTTCCAATATGAATTTCCGTTGTGGTGCGCCAAATGTAGCCACTAGTGTTTTGCATGATTTAACCAATTGTGATCTTCACTGGTAAAGACGCATACAATATGCAGCTGTTGGGAGAACTTGAGCTGACATAAAATCTGTTAAGGACATTTTGTTTCAAGCATTTCCACACTTTTCAGGCAAAACGTCGCCTGGAGCTGGATATCACAGACCACCAGTATAGTGACCCAACAAAGACTGCTAAGGGCAAACGAGGACCTCTACAGCCAAAAAGCCCCAAAAGTAAGCCATGAATGCTGACAAAATGGAGGAGTTCAGTCAGAATTTAATAAACCAGTGTCTGTCTTTATTGCAGATGATTTCAGAAATTTGTTGTTGATAAAACATTTCTGCAGCACTGGTGCACAGGAAGAGCTTTGTCATTCTGTTACTGTCATGCGGACCATCTGAAATTAATAAATGTCAGAATTAAAAACAGCTTAATTGCCATGTATGTCTATAAAGACCTGGTGTAGTGTGGTGGTTGGGGTTGATGCAGTTTACCTCAAAATACAGGGTGGGAACCAAGGGGGGAGCCAAGACAGACATTTTCCAAGGCATCATGAACACATATCAAATTTGAGTATAAACTTGGGAGTACACAAACAGTGTAGTATTATTTTTATTAGTTGATATTTATTTTTTTCATCAGATTGTCTTTGTCAGTGCACACCGATTGATTGTTAATATCCTCCTTTGGTGGAGAGAGGCTGATTTATTTGTTGAGTATGTCGTCTAAGTGACTGGCGTTTTCTGTTTTCGCAGCACCCAAATCTCCACCGGAAAAGACCCGTTATGACACGTCCCTGGGTCTGCTGACCAAGAAGTTCTGTCAGCTGCTGGCTCAGTCCTCCGATGGTGTTCTGGACCTCAACCAAGCAGCCGAGGTTTTAAAGGTCCAGAAGAGACGCCTCTATGACATCACCAATGTCTTGGAAGGCGTCCGCCTCATCAAGAAGAAATCCAAAAACAACATTCAGTGGCTGTGAGTACGACCCAGGCATTCAGGATTGAAATGGAATCATGGCACCAGCGATTGAGTAATAGGGCTGACCAAAGAGGGAGAAGGGGGTTGAAGTAGAGCATGGAATTAGGGTTACAGTTGGGATTAGTTCAGGAGTGTCAGTGCCTGGGTCAAGGATAGGATTAGATTTGCAGTCTTAAGTTCTATGTTATGGATGTGTTGGGCCATATGGTCCTGCTACAGTCTATCTGCAGCATCCCTATCTGTATCGATGGTCTGAACTGAATATTGTATTTCAGATGTAGCATTAGGCTTTTATCTTGACTTGCGCTACATATTGTACTCTGTATTCCACCAGATATGCTATGTATATTTCAAGTGACACAGCAAAGGCCTCTATTTCAGCATGTTAGCACTTTAGAATTTAGAACTGCATGACTTGAAGGGCAGGGCAGCCTGATATAGCCAGAGTTTCATGTTATCACCATTGCAGTGCAGCAAAAGTTCACACTTGATATTCTGTGTTTAAGGTGGGGTTGTGTCAGTCAGGCCCAGCCTTTCTTCACTTGAAATTCGTTCCCTGTGTTCATTTGGTTGATGCAGATAAATCCTCAAAAATTAAAATTAAAGTTGAGCAAAGTCTGTCCAAAAACATTTTTAAAGCTTAAACAGATCATAAAACTTTTAGAACCCTGAACAATAAAAAATGATTTGATAACAGAATGTTTCTTAAAGGAATAAATAAAACAATGGATTCATTTTTGTTATTCCTTGGGTTGGTAAATCACATCCGGTTCTGTATCTCAGTCAAGATCTCTTTATTACTGCAGCATAGTGTAACCATTGTTTGCAGTCTTGAGTTGGCAAAAAAAAGTTTTACCCAAAATTGCTGTTCTTTTTCAGCAGAAATATTTTCAATAATGAAATATGTTTTGCTCTCTGCTCTTTCTCAAGTTAGCCATAGATGAAGCCTCTAGTGTACATTTGATGTACATTGGATGTGCCATCGTGATTATGTTGGCTGCATAGTTGTTGGTAGTTGAATGGGCAGATTTGACCGTTTTGGATTGTGTGAGAGTCCATGTCCAAGTCTTGCGCTGACAGGGTAATCAATTTTTTTATTAGTATTTTTTTTTTTTTTACAGGGGCTGCAGCCTGACCTCCGAAGGGGGTCCCCTCTCCCAGCACCACCCAAAGCAGAGTCTGGACCGAGAGGTGCTGGAGCTGACCCAAGAGGAGAGACGCCTGGACGAGCTGATTCAGACGTGCACACACAACGTCCAGCGGATGACCGAAGACTCGCAGAATCAGAAATATCCTTTAATCATGATTCCTTCCCATGACCCCCTTTTGTAATGAGTGAGGTACATGTTATTGACAATTGCGTTCCCAAATGGGTTCATGCCTCCACTGCTGTGTTGTTGCTTTGCCCCACTTGCTAAATTAAGATGAAGATTTCTTTGTCATTGCTTGATGGGTGCAGCGGAATTCCAGTGAACTCCCTGAAATGCTGGTCTAATTATGCTTTTAAACACTACACATCTACCACACACACACACGCACATGCAGCTTCATCATGCATATACATTCACCAATATACAATAGCCAACATGACTTAAAATGATATATTGCATTCATAAAAAATATGATGCATTTGTGCCTCCAGGGTGTGTGGTTACAGTGCAGAGTTCAGTGTGGAAATACCTTTGGGGTAAAAACTGTTTGTGAGTCTTGTAGTCTATGTTCTGATGGACCTTGTATCCAGCGCCGGGGAGGGGAGAAGTTCAAGCAGTTCATGTGCTGGGTGATATGAGTGTCGGTGTTAATTAGTGCCTACTTATTTTGACCTCTCTACTGTCCTCAGAAGTATAGGTGGCTGTGTAGAGGGTGCTACAAGCTTCTTTGAGCGGTTACAATGGCAAGCTACTCCCGCTCTTTCACCTGACCTTTTCCTTAACCTTATCCTCACATATGCGTACGTCAGCTACCAGGACATCCGCAGGATCAGCAGCCTCAGAGACCAGACAGTAATTGTGGTTAAAGCACCTCTTGAGACCAAACTAGAAGTGCCTGATCCCAAAGAGGTTGGTTTCTTTTTTTTTTTTTTGGCACGTAGTTAAACTCAAATTAAGCCGTTTCTGGCTAGTGTCAGAGTTTTGGCTTCAAAAACCAATCTAGGCCTTAATATGGCAATATTTCATGAATAAAATGGAAGCATTTTCTGTCATTTAACAATGATCGCATCTTGTACCTGTTGTAATATTTTGCAGTATATGGAAGGAATCTGCAGTTTGGAGAAATGAAAACTGCAATAAGACCATTCATATGCCTGTTATTCTAACTATGTTGCAGTATAGAGGTGTCAGTGAATGTACAGACTCTTTTAAAAAATAATTCTTTTATGTCATCCTGGCAGAGTTTACAGGTCCACCTGAGCAGCTCGCAGGGCCCCATTGACGTGTTCCTCTGTACGGATGACAACACCCCCGGCAGCCCAATAAAGAATGGCCTGGACGTGAATGGGAACCACACCGCCTTTGTCAAAATGTCTCAAGGTAAGAACTCTATATGTCTCCAACAGCCGCAGGACAAATTAGGAAAAAACTGCTGAGAGAAGGGAAAAAAAATGCTACTGTCGTTCAAGGTAGCTGTCCAAGGCTCTTTGGTTGTGCTTCGTTTTCCAGGGATATTGATATTTCGTGTAGTTTACAGTAAGCCAGCTGCAGTGATGAGCATCTTTCTATGGGCCTCTAACCACTGCAAGACAGGCTGCTGGCGGAAAAGAAGAGGGAAAAAATAGCTCAAGGTAGTCTTTAGTTGTCCTTTAATCTACCAGGGAAATTGTTATTTCATGTTCTTCACAGTAAACCAGTGTCACTCATGAGCATGGACTGTTGTGCCTTTCTAGAACAGGAAAACAGTATTGCATATCACACCCTGGCAGTGACATTTTCTCTGTGATGATAAAAAAGTAGGAAAGGAAATGGAGACAAGCTGGTTTCACAGCTTCCAGTAGCAATATGAAACTAAAAACATGTAGCTATTGTGCGATACTTTACATTTAAAGACCTCATTTCCTTTGTGGTTTGCCTAATAAACCACAAAAGAGATGGCAGGCCATCCAGTTAGCTAACTTGATGTACCATGTCAGGTTTTTTCTAGATTTCTTTTGGATGTGGAACTGAATTCAACCCACTAAACTTTTAAGAAAAAAACACACTTTGAAGTTACAGTCTATAATTGTGTGGAAGAGCAGTGAACTGATCTAGTTGAAGCCTAAACAACAAATGTTGCAAAAATGTAATGTTTTTTTTTACCTGAAACCACTTTGCAGACACAGCTCAAACACGTTTGATGTTTCAGGTACACATTCTGAAAATGTCAACACAGAGGCTTGCCTGCAGGAAATGCAGAGTTGACCACACACAGTCATTGGATTTTGAAATTTGACATGGCTTTGCTAATCAGATCCTTGCCTCTAGTTGGCTAACCATGAACATGGCTTGGTCTGATCTTGAGCCAGAAATAAAGTTAAGGCCCCGGTAATGTATACGTCTCTATCATCCAGATGATTCTAATTTCATCATCTGAAGAGTCTGTATTGATGGTCTGTGCAGCAGCCAGAATTTGTGACTGGAATTTGTGTATGGTTTCTTACTATGGACAATGTGAACCTGGTGCAGGAAAAGCTGATCTATACCTAAAAGTAGCTGTAGATTTGAGACCGAAAAGTACTGACCTGGAGTAAGACATGGCCTACCAGAATGAGGGAGAGTTGTGAGCTGGATGAGCTGCAGTTGAGAAATAAATTCACTACAGTGGACAGTGTGGTCAATGCACAGTTTTGAAACTGAGCAGAGAAAAGAAAATACCTACTGATCAGTTGTCAGTGATGAAATGAATCAAGTTGTCCAAAAATTTAAGTTGGTTAACCAAATGTACCACCGGCTCTGATGGTGAGCTTGTGATCAGATATGGCAAGCCTAATAATTTAGTATTAGGTATTTGAGAGTAAGACATGCATTCATAGGATGACAAATTTGTGTTTATTTAAAAAATGTTTTTCTCGCCAGTACTTATGTGAAATATAAGTTGAAGGACTTGTTTGAAAGCTATGTTGCTGTGCTGTACATTTGTGGAGTAAGTAGGATTGGGTGTTAATTTGCACCCACTGTTTGTATGTTGGGCCCATAAGTTAAACACTCCATGATTAAAAGCTGAAAGGATAAAGATGGTTTTAGCAGCTATGTTGGGTTATGAAGGCTGGAGTAAAACATTCAACAAACATGAACAGTATAGACTTCATACAGGTCACTTTAAGCATGAAAAGTAGTTACAGTCAGACACGTACAGAATCCGTACTTGCAAAGTACTCAGAATGACTTGGGATTATCCATTTACATAGTTGTGATTAAATATTTTCCAATCCACAGAAATAACAAAGGTTTAACCTAGCCCTTTCAATCCGATTGAATTCTCATTTGCATTGTGGTAGCTTATTCCAGTTGAGGTGATTACATGCGGCAGTTGCATTTGATTGGGCTGGCAGATTATAAACAAAATGTTGGGCCCCCCTGTGTATGTAGACATTCATAAGCATTTTAGGTTCAGTTGCATGGCTCCCAAGGTAGTCCAAATGTAGGACAACAGTGCTGTGGCCCAACCTCCCCAGCAAACATGACTTTTAAAAAGCTTCTAGGCTTGGTTCACTGGTTGGAAACCTTCATTGGCCTAGACGTAATTGGTATGAAAGGGGCAGTGGAGTGTCATGGTGACCAAAGTGGCAACCTTGGTCCAATCTTGGTTGATGGTTATTTTGAAAGGATTAACCTTGGTTGACCAACTGCTTTGTGACCCACCTCTTGAGGTGGCACAGACCAAGGTCTGGTCGGGGTTAAGACCTGGGTTAATGACAGCGATCGAGTTATGTAACCTAGTTTCTGTGCAGTATTGCAATTATACACGATATGCAAACAAGCAGACAGGCTACTGTGTTATCTAACAGGGATCCATTCACATATTCAGTTATCTGCAGCGATAATGTGTATTAAATTCTCTGTTACCATACCGGGTGCCTGTTAGCTCTAAGAACCCTCTTAGATTGTCATTGTTGTCTCGCTTTTTGCATGCATACATAATGGCTGTATAATCCTTTACCGTCCCCATGCTTCATATGTTTATCAACTGATATTGTGTCAATTGACAAGAAGGGGTTGAAAATGGGTTGTGTAATTCTGATGCAAACTTTATTGATTGTATGGAAATGGTATACATATATGATGCATATAATATGGTATACTGTTTTTGTGAATGTGACTAGTGCAGATGTATTTAATCTGAAGGGGAAATGGTCTCTTAGTGTTGTTTAGTATACAGTTCGTCCAGACTGCACTTGTATCTGCAGGGTCTTGTGTCAACAGAAAATGCCTGTTGAGAAAGTGATTGCGAGGTGTTAATCATTAATAATCATTAATCCTGACAGCCCATTTAAGCAAAAATGCCATAGGTGCTGAAGCTCTGGTGTAGTGCTTCTATTATGTAAGGCGTTGAACAGAGGGGAAATCTGTATGGATTTTATATTACACTACACTTAGCAGGTGCTTTTTTCCAAAGCAACTTATAATTGAGGGTATAAAAAACAAATCCCGCTACAGCAAACATGATTAGTGGAGTAAGTGTAAGGAGAGAAAGTTTAAAGTATGTGTAGGTCGTTCGTGAGTTATAGTTGTTAGGATAGAGAGCATGACAACCTTGGTCTTGTAGCAAGCGGTATCTTGTTCCACCATTGGGGAACCACAAAGGAAAAGTGCCTCAACTGAGACCACATTTGTGTAGAGAGAGGGCAAGGCCAGACAATGCCCTTGTGATGAGCGCAGTGTCTGGGACAGGACATAAGCCTTTATAATTAAGTTTAGATAGCAGGTGCGGACCCCACAGTCACTCTAGGCAATTGTCAGCGACTTGTGTTTAATTCGAGCAGCCAGAGTTGGACAAGTGAGAGGTGTGATGTGCCCTTTTGGGAAGATTAAAGACCAGACATGCTGCCATGCTCTGGACCATTTGTAGAGGTGTTATTGAGCAAGCTAGTAGGAACAGCTAAGAGGACGTTGCAGGGGTCAAGGTGGATATAGCCATGGCCTGTAGCAAGAGTTTAGTGGCATACTGAGTCAGGTCATGCCTGTTTTGTTTTTTTTTTTCTCCCAGTGTTTTGGTTCGTATTGGCTATAGTTAAAATATCTAAGATTAATCTTGTTTGAGGAAGAGGTTGCATTCAACCCTTGGATTGAGGTCACGCAAGCCAGAGCAATACAAGGTCAAAACTATTTCTCAGTGTGTCTTTCTGTCTTTTTTTTTTGTCGGCTGTGTAGATGGTGTGTCCAACGACGGCATCACGGTGAACGGCAGCAGCGGCAGCAGCAGTGGTGGCAGTGGCATGGCCAGCACCCCCGTAAAGAGCCAGCCACCCAACCTCGGCGTGCCGCCCCTCTCCCCCCTCTCGGCCTCCCTCTCCAGCATCCTCCAGCAGACGGATGACCAGATGCCTTTCGTCACTCTATCGCCCGCCCTGCTTAGCGACGAGTATATGCTAGGCCTTGAGGACGATGAGGGCATCAATGACCTGTTCGATTCGTACGACCTGGACACGCTCCACTTCGACGACCTCCTTTGCAACTGATCCCTACCCTACTCCAGCCTTGCAGTGAAGCAGCGACTTGGAGGAGGGAAGGATTACCGACCGACTGATGAGGTTTTGGGGCTGAGTGGGATTGGGGAGAAGGGGGTGGGGGTGAAGGGGGTTGGGGGGTGTTTGTTAGGTGTGAATGCGAGACCGTGAGCGGAGAGAATGAGTTATGATAACCCCTGGGAACACCTCTGTGGTGATGGGTGCACCTTATTTTGGGAGAAGCAAAGAAATGACTGCCGATCTGGAATGTGTGTGAGCGAAGGCATGGTGGGGGTTGCGGTCGGCATAAACACCTCAACGGGCAACAGGTTCTGTGGTCACACTACTGTTTCACACTCCTTTGACGTTCTCGGCCACAGATTCTTGCTGATGCCCTTGGAGCTTGAAGACTGCTGTTTATCTCTTCGTTTTCTCCCTTGATCATGTTTTTCCATGCCGTTCATCTCATTTTGTTTCTGTATTTGTTGGACATTGATACAAGTCGACACCACAGCATCATATCTACATTTGATTTGTCAGTGATGAGGTTTGGTTAAATGTGCAAACACATGTGTTGTCTGCATGCTTAAAATGTTTATCAGTTTTTTTTTTCTGGCCAATAGTGTCACAACTGCTTTCCTTCTTCCAGTGTGTACGTGTGTCTGAGTGTGAGATTATGTTTGCGGTGAATGAACATAACTGCATGAGTTTCATCTCTCTGCCTTTCTCTCTGTTTAAAAGGACAAAAAAAAAGAAAAGCCATCACGTATACATAGAATCCACTATTCTCTGGCAGCAGGAGGCAATGGAATGGAAATGGCCCCAACCTCCTCTCAAACACACACAGAAAAAAGACAAAAGGAGAAATTACAAGCCATCAGTCAGTGCTCAATCTCCAGCCGTCTGAAAACATTCAAAAGGTCAGACGATTTAGTTGGAGCAGTCAGGCGTAAGTTCATTTGAACGAAATTTAAATGGAAAACGGCAATTAATTCTAACCCTAGTAAATCAATCTCATGCTGTCTTGTGGAGACGTTACATACTCCAGCCATATAGAGCTAAGAGTTTCTCAGGGCCAGTTTAAATGTTATACTTGATCGATGCATTTCATCATTAATCAACATTTGAGAGGAAGAAAGCTGGTGGACAAAAGAAAAGCGGGGGATTAGGGGGTCACATCCAATTTTTGTCTTCCAGGCGTGTATAACAAAATTATTCTTCTGCTTGGTCTTTTTCCATCAAGCAGTCATTCTAATACCCATTGACTGGGTATCGTTCTTTTTTCATGCAGATTTTTTTTAAAATGTACAGTCGAGTACACTTTACATCCCCCCTAATATGCTTTGTGAAGGACATACCATTGCGGGAAATGGTATGTGTGTGTGAGTGCAGAGATTAAGTTATTGCCTTCAACCTCGAATATGGCGAATACTGTCCTTGTTCTTTGAAAGCCATTTTTATTAAAAAAAATAAAAAATAAAGCTCAGATGTCAATGCATTAGGTACTTGTAGACTACCTCTTACGCAGAGTAGTTGTGATTTTTTTTTTTTTTAATTAATGTCTGTTTTGAGCTAGCTTTTGTAAATGTACAGGTTTTACATTGATTGTTTCTTTTAAAAGCTGTGTTTTTAAATAGTTCCCCTGGGAGGCTCTGTACACTTTGTCAGTCCACAGAAGTAGTCACTTTACATCTCTTACAAACACCATCTTGTGCTTTAACCATCTTTAGAATGATGGTTAGTTATAGCAGTGCAATTTGCACCAGAAGACAAATGTATTACTTTTTGCTTTGGTAGCTTTTTTTTGTCAATGTCACTTGCAAAATCATGTTTTCAATTTCCTTCTGTTGTGTTTTTGATGGCAGTATAGTCCAATGCAATGACTTGACATCATCGACTGGAATGGTGTGTACATGACAATGCTCAAAATGGCGAAGTGTAACGTTTTCACCCTATAATGTAAAAATGGTGCCTTTTTCCCCTAAACAGTATGTGTTCTGCTCAACTAAATAGACTTTCCAAATGCTGTACTGTACATGTGAAGAAGACTCTTGTCATGGGAATGTTCAGTGTGGCATTCTAAAATTGCCATTGATGGGTTCCTTCAAGCAACTCTGTCAGCCTACAGATTTTTTTTCCCCCCCAGAGCAAAGTTGTTCTGACTTGAGCATATCTTCCGTGATGTCTGTGGTGGGACATTTCTTTGCCTTTGGTCCCAGTATTTTTTGTTTTCATGCCTGACTTGAGGAAGCTAAGCTAAGTGTAACATGGCATGTGAACACTTTCTCTCAGCTAAGCGAGGGACCGAGCTGCCTTGGATCATGGTTGGCTACTTCAAACTTTTGTTTTAAATGTCTATTTGGGCTTTTGGACAAACTAATTTGCTTTGCGGATTTCCAAAGACTACATATAATAAGAGTATTCATCACTTGTGCCCTCAAGTTAATTCTTGGGGATATGGTTGACTTGATAGGTTTTCTTTTTAAAAAAAGAAAAAGAATCCTGAGTGGCATTTTATTGGAGTCTATTGGACAGTGAGCAATGAACCTTAAAAGGAAAAAGAGGAAATACAGAATTGAATCAGGGTTAATTTAAAATGTGTTACGACTTACAATGGAACGTATTTAATACACGTAGGTTTTTTTTTTCTGTTTTGTGTGTGAATTGTACATAACTAAAAAAAAAAAACGTTTTAATAAAGATGTGTTGGAGCTTTTTGTACCTTAAGACTTTGACTTTCACTTTTTAAATCAAATGAGCCAAAGGCAATTACACCTATCACTTTTAAGGAATGCTGATTGCGGTGTTGGAAAAAAGTGTTACTCAGAATAAAGTGAATGGAGTTCTCAAATTCAAAAGCCATAACTTAAAACCTGAAGCACAACAGATGGCTCTGTTTGAAGTTTGGTGATTGTGCATGCAAGCAGGCTTTTCTTTTTTTTGAAATCAGTCACATAGCAGCTTGCACCGGATGTTGGGAGGAGGTGGCATGCTCTGCTTAAGAAGTCATGCTTCAAGTTTTCGATTTGGCAACCGTCACCACACAAGGTAACCACACGAGATGACCCAAGCTCTGATACAAGTTTGAATATTAAAGGAGCTATGTGATTTTTAGGTAGAAATATCACCAGTTTCTGCCACTTTGGTTGTAGCAAACAACACAACGCTGGCAGAGGCAAAAACTGTTATTACGGCACTGCTGGGTGGGTCGAAGCTAGTTATTTAATGTGACAACTGGGATAAATATCTCAGCAGCCCAATACAGTCATAATTTCTGTGATGTGACTGCACTCACTTCTACTCCTTCTTTTAATGTTTACAGGTCATTTGCGGAATATTTTAACCTAAGGATCATATGCATAGCACCTTTAAAGATACGTATTAAATGCGTTAAACTTTACTATGAGCTGAGCTGCTGTCAGGCCTAATGGATGCATTCTTAAAATAAGATGGGTGTGGTCCAGGAAAAAAAAAAAATGTTGGCAAATTTGTATCTTTTGAGAAGGTATCCCCTGGTAGTTTAGGAGATGCCTTAAAGGGTTGGCTGATCTTGTGTTAATATTTCCTTCTATGTTTATGTGATTGAGTGACATTCAAAAGCCGTTTAACCATTACTTCGACATAGGAGCCCAAGACGGAATTTTTTAGGCCATGTTTCACTATGAACATAAAATCATCACTTGAATTACATGTAGGTATCCTTATCAGAGTTGACTGTTCCTTTTATTTAGTGGTGGCAATTGTGATCCAGCTCTTTGCATGATAACATATAAGACTGCGGTATAAGATGATCCAGGGCGAACTTGAGAAAGCAGGTGTAGTTACATACCTAGACATTTTTGGGTGGTAAATGTCCAAATAGATGGAGCCTCATTGCTTTGATATGTCAAGAAAAGGAAGCTGCAAGTTTACCACTTACTGAGTTCACTTATCTGGGTTAGTCACTTACTTTACCCACCTACTTTAATCACCCCACCCGCTGCTGTGTCAGCCCCCCAGTTGGGTGCTTTTTTTGGTTGGGTCAACTTCGAGTTTTGAACCGTGCTTGGCCATGGAGTTGGCACTGGTAATCCACATACTTGGAGTTAGGGGTTGAAATGGCTGTGGTGGTGACCGGAGATGCCAAATTCTACTTTGGTGCTCTGAAACCAGGTAGAGGGAGACACCCATTTGAGTGTGAGTGTGTGTGTGTGTGTGTGTGTGTGTGTGTGTTTTCATCCTTACTACAGGGGGGTCAAGGACCCCAATTAGCTTTGCTCTAATTGGAGAGAGTGCCCTTAGGGTTGATTGATGGCCTTGTTCACACTGAAGAGCAGGTTGTCTCTCCCAGAACAAAAGTTTTTTTTTACCCCCCTCTCTCTCTTGCCTTGCTCCCCCTTCTCTTAAATGGAAGCCTGTGGCGATTGTGTAGTGCAAGGTCAAAGGTCACTTGTACAAATGAGTTGATTTTCTTTCTGTCAGGGCTTTTTTAAAATGTCGCCAGAAGTTGGGTTTGTTCTTTGACTGACATCCTTGCTTCAACCTGCGTTTTTTTTTGTCTGATTTTAGTGAAAGAGAGGGGTTTGTGCTGATTACATGATATTGGTAAAGGAAAAAAAGAAGTCCGTCTGGCAATTGAGATTGTACCTTGCCACCAAGGAGCCTTGCCATTTCCAGTAGTCGGGGTGCTCTCCTTAGACATGCATATTATATCCCAGCTCAAATTTATAGAGCACTTTTTTGAAAGGTTATTCTCATTTAGCTCACTGGTATAAGATTAGCCACTTCAGAGGATATAGAGGATCTTGACAGCACTGGCAGTGTGTGTGTGTGTGTGTGTGTGTGAGTGCGTGCGTGCCTATTTGAGGTAAGCTTCTTTGTTACACTAGCCTTGATCTTCCTCGCTTTAAACTTGAGGTGGCAGTGTTTCCTCGTGCTAGCAGCCTTGAGCTTTCAGCAGCACCGCCCCATTAAAGTGCGCCCTGGGTAGCTCTCCTGAGTACAGTAATGTCAGAATATTATTAACTGGCCACCTTGTTAAACCCAGGACGGTGTTTTTTCTTTCTCTCTTCGCACGAGAAATAGACTCTCCTTTGTCTGGTTCGCTCCTTCCACTGGAGCCTGTAGCCGCCTTTTTTCACACTCCAGAGTGTCTTTAAGCAGCTCCCATAATACAGCCTGTTCTTGAGAGCCCCCTATACATCACCTAGACCTATACATATACGGCACCGCCAATATCATATCTGTGGCAATTACGGCGGCTAAGGTGAGAGCGGAACCCTCTCTTCGCTTGTGTTGGTGCCTGTCACATGGGACTGTCAGACATCCTATTAGCTTTTCATTATGTGCTGAGGAGTCGGAGGAACAGGCTGCACCATTAGAGCGAGCAGATTGACTGACGCGTTCATTGTGCGCTGTTCCTCTTATCTCGCTGAGCCTTGAGCTTCTGTGTGTGTATGTGTCTGTGTCCGTGTGTGTGTGTGTGTGTGTGTGTCTGTCTCCTCTTTGTCTGAGGCAAAGATGAAGCGAAGGCGAGAAGCATAGCAGGGCTGGCGCGCACTACGCGGTGATGTAATGTGGCGCCTCTGCTGGCGTAGTGCTGCCACCTGCCTGTAGGTGGCACTGTTGAACCATCACAGCAGGATGAGACGCACTTAACCCAGTTCCCCACTTTTTTTCACTCGCCTTCCACTGTCAGACAGAAAGTTCATAGAAAGTCACAGGTTTCATAAGAATCGCTGGTTTGTGTGATTTTTGTAAATGTGTTGTGCTGAGTTCTTTATTTCTTTTGGATATCCGTTGTACTGTCTGGATAAGGGACTTACAAGATACCCCCCTCCCCCCCGCTCCCCCAAAATCCACTGATTTTTTCAAGTATTACTTCCAGGGGTTCTTCTTAGTGCATAGTCAATTGGTGTAAAAAATGACCCTCTCGTGTTATCAGTTGCCTCGATGTTATCAATCTTATCTAGACACTCTTTAATCGCTCCCACCATGTGCAGACCCCCAGTTTGGGCTTCAGTGGTATTTTCAGAGACGTCATGCTCGCATACTCGGAGGCAGGTTCAGAGCACTACTCTAACTCTGTTGCTCTACTTATACATGCCAGAGAGAGAGCATCAGTGAGGGTGAAAAAAAAAAAAAACTGAAAAGAAACCTCACACAGCGTTTTACAGTATAAGCGGTAGCGGTGGTGGTGGTGGCGGCGGCGGCACTGGTGGTAGTAGTAATAGTAGTACTACTACTTCTGCATGCACACGCGTGCTTGGACCACATGCCGCAGCTCATTCACAAAAAAACCACACACGCTCGCGCACCCTCGCAGCGTACGCCACCGAGCCTTTAGGAGGCAGCTGATTGGCCGAGGGCTGGGCTGTGCTGCAATTTGCGGCGCGCCGTTATCCAATCGGAGAGTTGGGGAGCGGCTCTCCTCTCCTCCCCGACTCGCCTCCTTCCTCACTCTCGCTCTTTCACTCTTTCTCTGTCTCTCCATGGCATTCTCTCCTTCTCTTCTCCGTACCCAGTGGTTCAGACTTTGGTGCCTCGGATTGTTGTCCACCACTCCCCCTTAGCCACACTATGACAAAACAGAAAGAAAAATACACCTCTGTGACCGTGGCCAAAAAAATTTTATGCTACGCTCATAGGAGGGTGGGGGATCATCTAGTGACTGCGGTTCTGGGCGAAGGGTGGGTCTGCCACTCTCTTGCAATTTGGATCAATACCTCCCCCTTTTTTTTTGCAGTCAGAGGAGCGAGGTGTCTGATATCACACAGTAGTACCGCTTCGCATCATTATGCATTCATGCTCATTGATGTGTGCGTATGAATGGCACCACTGGGCAGGTCAATGGAACAGGGGTCGTTAGCCACCTCAGGTGGGTCGTTCCTGCCCCTGCACCATGAACTGAGCACGTCAACAGGAAGGCCCATCAATCTCGCGTCAGGAAGAAAGCGGAGGCTCGAGAAGTCTCCGCAGTAGATGATACACACCCACTTAGACATACACACACAGTACGCAGCAGAGCACTCGGTACAGTGCATGTTACAGTACATAACACTCATGATCAGGGCCAGAAAGGAAATGATCTGAGAACAGCACAGTTCTTAACAATGCCGTGTACATTATGAAAATATGTGGCATTGTAAAGTTAAACCTATGGGAAAAGATCCATTCAGCAGCTTTTATGAGTTAGTTCAATGCAACACTTTTTACAGTGTTGGGTTTACTCTAGGTCATGGCAACTGTGGGTAGACCACACACACAGTGCACAGCGATGCATTCAGTCCAGTGTACGTCTCACATAAAGCTAATGACGCTGATGATCAGGGCCAGTGTGGAAATGGTCTGAGAACAATACGGCGGCGCGGTTCACTTGATGCCCATTGTAGCTGAAACTGCTGTTGATAGCTACCCTGTAAAAAGAGCATAGAACCAACATGTAAAAAAATTGCAAACATGCTGCATGGATCTTTTTGTGTTGGATTAACCTTGCAAGGCCATGTAGGTTATACATATATATATGCCATTGTTAACTTAAAACAATGTGAAAAAGATACCCTCTCCGTACATGCTATTCCATTAGCGGAATGATTTTTTTTTACATTACTGTGACATTACTGAAATTCTTAACCAGCACATTACAACTTCATCTTAATGTTTTGACAAAAAAGAAACTTGAGATGGGTGTTGTTCCTCAAGGGGGTTAATGTATTTTAATGGTTAATGTTAACTAATTCACCTGTGAATGTACACACAAAAAAGGATAGCTGCTGCCACTTTGCTTGTGTTATTTTAAAGTTGGTTCAAAGTAGCAGTGAGGTTACTGGAGGTCATGGCAGCTATGTGCTACCTCGTACTCACACTGGTGCACAACTGAGGGTGAGAAAGAATGAAAGTGGGGGAGAGAGGGGGGTGGAGAGCAGGAAGAAGGGAGGGAGGGAGGGAGGGAAGGGGGGGCAGCAAAAGGGTGTTGCTGAATGGGGTGTCAAATGAGTGAGAGAAGCCGGGAATGTGCCAAGAGGGATGAGTAGGTGTGTAGCGCTTCTTAAATGTGCCGTTGAATCTTTTTAGCAGTGCCAAACAAAAAGAAGAGAGGAAGAAAAACACCTCTTGCCTGTAAATGCACAGTACGACACAGACTCAAGGCTGTAACTGTAACTTCTGCTGCCATTCTTTGATCGATTGGTGGTAAAGCGTAGAGTAAAAATCATTCCTTTCCCTATACTGATGCTGTCATTAAAATTCTACACCTCATCCACCGCTACATTTTTCAAGATACTTTTTTTTTTTTTTGCGGTTAGTGAGTAATCTCGGGAATGGCTGCATCAATACAGTATTCTAATCATGCATTGTCTTGTCCAGTTGTGGATTGATGGTGTTGGGCCAGCAAGCGATCTGAGTCTGAGGGCTGTATCTGTTTCAACTGGTGTTGTGGTGAAACACATATCACTCTCGGGTGTTGATCACTGTCTGTGATGCGTCGGATCCCTGGCACCGGCTCGTATAGCTCTTTTCATTTTCTCTCCTCTCGCAGACAACAATCTCGTCTCGTCTTTCCCTGGGCGATGGCTCCCGGCAAGACACCGCCAGGTCCCCGTGACCTCTGCCCCCTGCCTTTATGACTAAAAAGAGTCCTGATGGATTGTGGGATAGCAAACAGGTGATGGTGAATCACTTGGACAGATTTCGCTTGGTGCCGGCACAAAGAGATATGATTGATTTTCCCCCCAGGGCTTCTGTTCTCCTTCGACCAGAGGTGACGCCCGCCGACCTCCGACTCATAACTTTTGGTAATGACGGCCACCACTGTCACACAAACACCGAAACACCGGTCTGCCGCATCGCAAAGATTATTGGTGAAGTTGAGAGTGGCTTGTTGTGCATTCGAAGCACGTTTCTGTTCTGTTTTTTTTTTTTCGCTGTGCACCTAAATCTGAAAGCGTTAGTCCAAACAACAGCAGAGATGAAGGGTTACCACATCGCCATGTATACAGAACAAACGGGGGGAAGGTCAGGCACAAGGTTGTGGTGGCCTTGGTGTTTTGCAACTTGAATTTGAGACCAGCAACTTCTCCAGTAATTTGGACGTCTATCCGCATTCACATCCAGCCAGTGGTCATCCTGTCACTCTCACTCCTTCCCCACAGTAACCCTCCAGAGGGGACATTTATATCGACTTCATCAGTTGTGAAATGGAAGTGTCAGTCTAGCAGGATGTGCTGATGCGCTGTAGGCTCAGAAACCACAAAATAAATAAATAAATAAATAAATTGCAGAAGCGATAAAACTGAAGATTGTCAATTTACTGGATTTAATATTGCAGAGTGGTTTGATTGCTATGGATGACAAAATTCAGATACATTACACACACAACAGCTTGTTTTTTTTGTCATTTAATTCCAAGTTCTATCATTGCAGGATGATCTTAGCCAGAATTCAGTCAATGCGCAATACTGTTTTCTGAGGCTGTCCAAATTAAGATTAATAGTGTTTCATTTGCTAACTGGTTACAGAGTTGTGCATAATTAGACTGTGATATTTCATGTGCACTGCTTTTGGCAGATTAATGGATACATACTGGGCTTGCCTTAAAAGCATCTTCTCAGTTAATTTCTTAAACACACATTTCAAACAATCCCATCTCCTCATACTGGTAATGAACATTAAACATACTGGTCCCAAGGGGGGGGTGTGTGTGTAATGGTTTCCTTTTCTTTTTCATTATCCACCGATTTATTTTATTTTTATTTCTAAAGAAGTATTTTATATTTCTGTGCTAATCCTCACTAGCTTAGTGTCTTATCTTTGTAATGGCAACATCTGTATACACCACCCCCACCCCCCCTTGAAGCTCAACATGGTTTAAGCCCAATACAGTTAATGACTGAAAACCAATATTGCCTTTCCTTTGAGGAAACAGAAGTATATTAAATTAAAACAAAACTGGCTTGAACTTCCAGCTCTAATGCCTTTTGCTCATGGGAACACTCATCAATAACGTCATTGGCACTCATTGACTCAGAGTCTTTGGCCTGGACTTATGGGGTGGACGCGAGTAGGTGGGTGGGTGGGTGGGTGTGAGGGAAGGGGAGGGGTTGGCGCGGGAGTTGAAGGCGCTGGGAGTTGAAATTAATGGTTTGAGGATGGGGAAGGCGATTGAAGGCCAGAGCTGGTCAGACAGTCCCCCAGGCAGGAGAGGGAGAGAGACTGAGGGAGAGAGAAGGGAGGGTGGTGGGGGCGGTAAGGAGAAAGTGTGGTTTAGAGGAAACAAAATTATGACTGCTCTTCTTTCTCCCTTCCTTCCTTCCTTCCTTCCTTCCAATCCATAAGATGTGGGGGGATCCATATATAGACCAAGTGTTAATTTGATTCTCCGTTCATTTGTCTTTGGGAAAGAAATGACTGTCCTTGGGTGTGCATTAGAAAAGGATGGACTCCTGTTACATCCACCCAATAAGGTTGTGTTTTCATTTGTGTGTTTGCTTGTTTGTCTGTCCACTTGTTTGTTTCTCAGAAGGATTACACAGCTGAAGAACTACCGAGATGATTTTCATGAAACTTTATGGATGGTGTTGTTGTCTAGGCCAAGGAAAGTTACCTAGTTACCAGTACACACACACAGATCCAGATCGATGGGCGGATGCAGGATTATTTTTTAACATCAGGAGATAGAGATAGGGCATCTGGCCTTGACAGAAGTCTTCTTATTTTGTTTGTGGGATGTATTTTGTCGATCCTCATCTTTTTCCACCTTTTTCTGTTGTAATTCATGCATTCTCTCTCTTCTCTCTCTAGTCATGTCATATCACCCTCCAACTGCCTCTCTTTCTGTCCTTTCCTCCTTTTTCTCCC
This sequence comes from Setipinna tenuifilis, assembly GCA_030347295.1. NCBI lineage: Eukaryota > Metazoa > Chordata > Actinopteri > Clupeiformes > Engraulidae > Setipinna > Setipinna tenuifilis. The sequence goes on from CM059283.1 coordinate 18,953,402, forward strand.
TCATTTCTCCTCTCCTCTCCTCTCCTCTCCTAACCTGCTTTCCTTTCCTTTCCCTGCGTGTCTGTTTGTTTATTTTTTCCCTGTTTTTTTCCTCTCTCTGTCCTTCCTCACTTCCTCCCTTCCCCTGCTCCATATTGACACGGTCTCTGTGAGGAGCAGGTAATCTCGGCCTCCCGCTCTCGGAGCAGCTGTTTGGGGGGAATCTGTAAATTGGCTTGCCACTGACTCATGGGCCTGCCCTGGTGCGTGGTCAGCCAGTGGCATCCTGACACGTCGTCCCTTAGAGCACAGATTGTGTGTGTGTATGAGAGAGAGAGAGTGTGTTGTGTGTGTGTGTGTATGTGTGTATAAGTGTTGTCTGTTTGTGTGTGAGTGTTCTGTGTGTATGTTGTGTGTGTGTGTTGTCTGTGTGTGTATTGTGTGTGTGTGTGGTGTTTGTGTGTGTGTGTGTGTGTGTGTGTGTGTGTGTGTGTGTGTGTGTCCATGTGTGTGTCCATCCATGCACTCATGCATGTGAGGGCTTGCATTGCATACACGTGAGTGTGAGTGGGCGAAAGAAAGAGAAAAAGAACGAAAGAAAGAATGGTGTTGTGTAACTTGCTTTTTCAATGCCATTATGTGTGTCAACGTTTGAAATATGAGAAAGTGTATCCATATATTTGTATGAGTGTGTGTGTGTATAGAAGGTGTTGGCTTAACTTTATCCATTTGCTTTCATCCCAGAGTACAGTTCAGTGGTTTTGTGTAGTTGGGGCAGCAGGTTTTTTTTATTGGTCTAAGAGGGAGCAGCCTTTTTTTTTTTTTCTCGTTGCTTTCTCTTTTTTTTCCCAGACAGGCCAGATGTTGTCCGTGTAACGATCTGCCGTTGATGACAGCTGCACGGTCTCGAACCCCCGCCTCCTCCTCCTCGTCCACCACCAACCACCACCACCACCACCACCACCACCTCCACACACCCCTCCTGTGTCCGTGTTTCACCTGTGAACATCAAATATTAGCAGAGCTGGTTGCATCTCTTCGTCCTGCCCCTCCCCTCCCTCCCCTTCACGATATTTGGGCTTGGAAACAAAAAAAAAAGCATCTCGGCCGTCATTTGCATAGCGATTTGCATGTGGCAACCCCTAGAGCCCTTTTTTCGGGATGTCAGGAGGCCAAATTAACTACTTTTCGCTTTGCATTCTCATTTGCATGGAGGCCTCTGCCTGACTGGGGTTACTTGACTAGGTGACCTTAATTACCTTCGTCCTTGCGCACAAAAGGAAAAACCGCAGCGTCTGATTGCAATTAATTTCATTAAAAGCATATCCGTGACCAGGAGCATACATTTGAATGTCGTTAGCTTTTTTTTGGGGTGGGGTGGGGAGGAAGGGTGTGTGTATATGTGTGTGGGGGGGGGTGGGGGTGGCGAAAGATGCGCAAGCTGTTTCCAATCAAGCCACATCTTCGACGCGACGCTGCGGATGGCTTTTCTGTCGAGAGTTTTTGATAAAGATGAAAAATTAGGCCCTGGCTCTGATGGCTGGGTTTGATGCATCGCCGCAATCAATCTCACTCACGAGCTGGAGCAACAGTGCATCCATTATATGCAGGGGATAACCCACAGATGGGCTCGCATAGCCAGTGTGGGCCCAGGGTCATGTTTGGAGTTCTCCATGGAATTCCGCCCCCCACCACCCACACGCACGCACGCACACACACACACACACACACACACACACACACACACACACACACACACACACACACACACACACACACACACACACACTGACATGCACACACACACACACACACACACACACACACCCTCAAATCGGCAAATGGCAGGCTATGCACATGGAGAACTGCTGCACTGTCAAAGGACATCTGCTTTGAAACAGTAGAGGCTGGAAAGTGTGTGCGCATGTGTGTGTGCGCGCGTGTATGTGTGTGTATGTGTGTGTTTGTTTGTGTGTGGTTGTGTGTGTTTGTGTGCGTGTGAATGGGTGGCTTAGGCAAAATCAAAATTCCAGTTATGCCAGTATTTCTGTGCTACAGGAATACATGTAGTTAATCATCTCTCTGGGTACTCTTGAGTGTGTGTGTGTTTGTAAGGGAAGGCGAGAAGATTGTGTGTTTGTGCGTGGTTACAAAAATACGTGAAAATGAGGGAGATGAGGCAAGAGAATGATTATACGACAGAGAGAGTGTATCTTCGTTTTGCCTCTGCTGTTCTCTCCCTCCCCCTTCCTCTCCCTCCCTCTCTCTTTTCCTCACTCTTCCTCCCTCCCTTCCTCACACCCAGACAGACTGCAAGGGGAGAGGCTGTGTGTGTGTCCATGTGTGCTGGAGCACGAACGAGAGACACAGAGCTGGTCTGTGTCTGGTGTGTGTGTGTGTGTGTGTGTGTGTGTGTGGGAGGGTGAGGAGGGGGTTTCGGTTTGTATGTATTTCATCCCCAACATGGTCCCTTTTTTTCCTCAGGGTAGATTTCTAATTAAGCTTTTGGGTTAAAGCTTTTCTGCTCCGCTGGAGTTCCCAAAAGCTTCGGCGAGCCGCCGGAATCGTAATGACGCCACCCCTAGTGGAGTGTGAAATTCACCTCCCGATTCTTTACGTCGCAAAAACACAAACACATACATACACACACATACACACATTGCCACAACCCCATCTTCCACCTCCCCTAAACACACACACACACACACACATTGACACATCCCCATCTTCCACCTCCCCTCTGAACACACACACACACACACCTACACACACACACTCAAGCGCACGGGAGGGACCCCCAGCCGCCTCTTAACCCCAACCTGGTGGATCAGTTATTCATTCTGCCTCCCCCTGAATCAAAAGGTGTCTGGGGCTGCCCCCATCCTCCCTAATGAAGCTTTAGATTAGGTTCCCATCGTGAGGGAATGGGAATGTATTCACATTATTACAGAGAGGAAAAAAGAAAGAGAGGGAGAGAGAGAGAGAGAGAAGAAAAATAGATGGAGAGAGAGAGAGAATAAAGGAAAAATAGAGAGAGAGAGAGAGAGAGAGATTGGGCCTCCGCTCCTTGAGGGCAGGAGTTTGAGGAGGCGGAACGTGTCAAACGGAACTGCTAGGCTGCCTCGTGGCTTTCCTCCTTCCTTCGTTCATTTCTTCGTTTTTTTTTTTTTTCATTTTTTTTTTTCATCGTGCGGTCGTTTGGCTTTTGTTCCGTTCGCCCGTTAGCCCTGATGGGGGGCTTTTATGACGAGGGGCCTTGAGAATGATGGAAATGGGGAAACATAAGCGCTCAACATCCCGCCATATACCTCCATTACCCCCTCCTCAGGGGAGTCCTCACAAAGTCTGGAAGCTTTTCTTTCACTTGACACCCATACAGCCAGAAATATAGGAGCTTTTCCCATGTTTGTTCATTTGTTTGTTTGTGCGTTTGAGTTTTATATGTTTCTTTCAGCCCCAGAGTCATTTCCCAGTAGGCCTCAGATCAATGGTCCATGTGTGTTCTCCATATTGTTTTGCTCTCTTCGGACTTTACAAGCGTATGTTGTTGTGAGACATCATAGATGCTGTCTCGGGCTAATACTCTCTGAAGTTTCTACTTTTTATACGCCCCCCCCCCCCCCACATATTGTGTACAGAACTTCACAGATTTTCACAGTTGAGATTTAATAGCGTAAATGTGTCTAATTTCCATGGACAACTCGTCAGCCAATTCAAGGATTTTCTGCAAGACAAGGGAGGCAGGGGACATTGTGCTACACAAAGAAACAGAAAACAGCCACAAAAAAACACTGACGACCCATAGTCTTAACAGTATGCAGGCACCTTTGCTCTGGGCTTAAGGCTATTGGTGGAAGCTAATCTATGACCACTTTTTCCACTTATGAAATATTGAATGCAATTTAGCCACTGGCCTCCTGGCATTTGTCTTCGGATCACCTCTCGGCCATCTGCTGTGGAGACACGTATATGCACTGATCCTGGAACAGATCTGCCACACAGTTGTCAGCATCTGCACTGGAACCCCATCAGACTAGCCAAGTTAGCCTTAGCTATGCTAGCTTCTGTTTTTGTCTGTCTCTGTCTCTGTGTCTGTCTCTGTCTCTCCCCTTGCCTCTCTCCTCTTCTGTCTGTTTCTCTCCATCCCTCTCTTTCCTTTCTCATCCAGTAAAGCAAACTGATGCTGGCTTACCGCCACATCGAGCCTTGGTCCTGTTCTATGGAACGTTAACAGTCACATCACCTCAGGTCCTTATGCTAAGGGGGGGGTTTGTATGCGCCTGCCTCGCTCAAGCCGCTTGTTACGGCTGCCTGTCCAGTCAGGCATATAACAACTATGACAAACTTACTGTGTGTGTGTGTGTGTGTGTGTGTGTGTGTGTGTGTGTATGCGTGTGTATGTGTGTGTGTAAGCTGGGTAGGCTGGCATGTCCACAGGCCAGTGAGATGCGAGCGGAGATGTTTATTTTGCTCCCGTTTGGCCCCGGTGACCTGCGTTGGCCGACCTCCCTTACTCTGGGCTTTTCCCTCCACCTCCCCCTCCCCTACCACCCCCCCACTCCACCTCCACCTCCCCCTCCCCCTCCCCATCCCCTCCGCCTTTCTCTCGCCATAGTAGCTGTGTGCCATCTCGCTGTGCCAAGTGTGTCTGGGGTCAGAGTTGTGTTGTGTAGTGTTGGGCTGCGCTGTGATGCCCTGTGCTGTGTTGTCATGCAGACAGGCGAGTCGCTGCAAGCAACTGGGTCTTATATAGGCGCTCATCTCCCCCCTCTCCCCTCTCCCCTCTCCTACATGCAGGCCGGCCCTAGCTGTTGTGAAACATTGCGATGGCTTGTCGCGGCAGCCGAGGCTGGCTAGGATGGTGTTTAACCAAGCTTGAATGTCATGTGGCCTTTTCCCTTTTTTTTTGCAGTTTTGTTACTAAGTGTACAAGTGGTGGAAGTGAGGGTGTGTTGTGTGTTGGCGGGTGTTACACAACTGTGTGTGTGTGTGTGTGTGTGTGTGTGTGTGTGTGTGTGTCACTGCACTTTACTGACAACAGGAGGTCTGCTTGGCATCGTTTTGGCTGCAGGCGCTCTAGTATGTCTTGGATGCTCCATAACCCCCCCCCCCCCCCACTTCATAACCCCATCCACCTCCCTCCAACCCCTCACCCCATCACCCCTTATCCCTGCCTCCCCACCCCTCTACCCCAGATGTCCTCATGGTTGTCTTAAAGCAAACATGACAGGTCGCTCATCTGCAGATCAGTCTTGTTTTGTTTTTCTCTCTTTTTCTCAAAGTAAGGGCCTGTTTGTCTGTCTCCTTCTGAGCTTTTTTTTCCTCCTAATACTTAACAGAGTCTAGAAAAACAAGACTAATAGTGTGACCCTGGTCATGTGTTTGGGCCACTGGGCTCTTTGAAGTTGTTGTCACTCTCCTCGCTGAGCTCTCTCTTCGCTGCTCTCTGCCTCTGCTCTCTTCCTTCCCAGAGATGTAATGAGCCACAGATAACCAGGGATAACCTCGCCAACCATGCTGTGTGTGTATGTGTGTGTATGTGTGTTTGTGTTTGTGTGTGCATTTTTGTGTGTCTGGGTGTGTGTGTGCGCATTTTTGTGTGTCTGGGTGTGTGTTTGTGAGTGTGTCAGTCTGTGTCTATGTTTTGGAGTGTGAGTGTGTGTGTTTGTGTGTGTCTGTCTTTGTGTGTGTGTGTGTGTGTGTGTGTGTGTGTGTGTGTGTGTGTGTGTGTGTGTTTGGAGTGTGTGTGTGTGTGTGCGTGGTAAGTTGTGTTATTAGTGCCTCTCGGTTGGGTGCCTGTCTGATTATTTCTTCCAGCTTGCCTTAAATAGCCTACTGCATCATTTCGAGAAAGAGAGAAATCCCTAGGTCAGTGAGTTTACCAAGTTTCCCTCCACATGTAAATAAGGAACTCTTGCTTCCTTCCAAACAGCATGGGCCATCAGCTTAGGGCCTAGAAGACTGGGGGTGGCAGTAATAGTAGTGGAGTGCTGGTGATTGTGTGTGTGTGTGTGTGTGTGTGTGTGTGTGTGTGTATGAGAGTTTGAGTGTCTGTGTTTGTGTGTGTAAGTGTGTGTACGTGTCTGTGTATGTATGAGAGTGTGTCTGTGTTTGTGTGTAACTGTATGTGTTTGCGTGTATGTGAGTGTGAGAGTGCGTGTGTGTTTATGTGTGTGTGTGTGTGTGTGTGTTTATGTGAGAATGTCTGTGTCTGTGTGTATCTGTGTTTATGTGTGAGTGTCTGTGTTTGTGTGTGTGTGTAACTGTCTGTGTTTGTGTGTATGTGAGTGTGAGAGAGTTTGAGTGTGTGTGTGTATCTGTGTTTATGTGAGAGTGTCTGTGTGTGTGTATGTGTGTGTTAGTGTGATTGTGGTGGTGGCAGTGGAGGAGGTACCAGGCTGATGGATGGATGGATGGTGGGCTGGAGCTGGATGCCATGTAGGCTGGCAACTGGCAGGCCCTTCCCCCCCAGGCGCTAATGTTCCAGCGGCTTTGCCCCGGTGGCAAGTGTGGTGTTCCCGGCGGTGTGTTTGTTTTACCAGAACAAGCTCATTTTGCGTTCCGTGCCTGCTAACCGCTGTCTGTTCGCCAAGCTTCTCGGGCACAAATACTTACACAAACGCGCACACACACTCTCTTGTTCTAGTATGCACACACACACACACTCACACAAACACATTTACACACACTGTGTCATACACACAAACACATTTACACATTCACACACTGTGTCACACACATACACACCCATAAACACACACACACACCCATACACACACACACCCATACACACACACACACCCACACACAAACCCATACACACACACACAAACCCATACACACACACACAAACCCATACACACACACACACACACACACACACACACACACACACAGAGATGAGGTAGAAGAGGAAGGATGTGCCATGGAGTTGAATAAGACAGCAGGGTGTTTGTGCCGCATGAATACTGACTCTTATTAGGTGTCCTGCCTGTCAGAAGTCACCCATGTCACAACCCTGTCTCTGTCTGTGTGTCTGTGTCTATGTGTCTGTGTGTGTGTGCGTGTAACTCGCCTTGGCAGATGGTTTTGGAGCGTCAACGTTTCTCTTTGTCGTTCCCCTCGAGCAGCGGGCTATTGACAGTGGCATGAGGTTTTCTCTGTAAGGCCTGGACCCATTGCGGTGGAGTCAGAAGTTCAGCCACAGTCCACTCCATTCAAAGCGGCGGTCCGCTTTACCGTAACACCAGGCCTCACACACACTCACACACACTCTCTCACACACACACACACACACACATACACACAAGCCAGGACGGCATCCAGCCTTTGATGCTGGGATTTTTTTTTTCCTTTTTTTATATACTTGGTTTTCTGCCCTCCGTTGCCTGCCGACAGGTGCACAGCCTACTGGAATGCTTGGTGGTCAAAGCCGGAACGCTGTTGACTGTAAACATGATGAGCAATTACAGCCAGTCCTTTTCCAGCCAGCCAGAGAAAGCGAGAGAGAGAGAGAGCGAGCGAGAGACAGAAAGAGAGAGGGTCGTGTGTCATGAACAGCAATCAGATCATCAGAATAAGGCCACGTTTGGGTGTTTTCCTCTCACTTTTTTTTTCCCCCTGCCTTTCTATTTTTTTTCCCACCTCTGTCTTCTTTCTCTCGTTCTTAATAATAACGAAGGGTTACGGAACCGTTGGCCCCAACTGTCTTTGAACGGGTCCCTACCTCAAATGATCTGCCTCACTCTGACACAGAGTCGCCACGGCAATGAATCATCTGCCTGTTTATGCTTAGCTCACTAAATTCCGACCGAGCACAGCAGGGCCCGGGGCACTTTCTTTTTTCTTGAGAGTGTGTCTGTATGTGTGTGTGTTTGCGAGTATGTGTGTGTGTGTGTGTGTGTGTGTGTGAGAGAGAGAGGCAGAACGAGAGAAAGGGTGAGAGTGTGTGTGTGTGTGTGTTTCTCTATAGCCATCCAAACACTTGTGGGGTGACCTTTATGTTCTGCGCTGCACAGATCAAGTCTCACACAAACAGGCTGTGAAAAGAGCGCGTTAGCCTTTCCCAGGCCTGCCCTTGCTGGCACCCTTATGGTGACCGCGTGCTGGCCTCGGCGCTGTGGGGTGTTGGGTATTGGGGTGGAAATAAAATTAAAAAAAGAAATTATAAATAAAAGGAGCGGATAGATAATTAAATAAGTCCAACTCTACCCTCTGTACTCTGCACAGAACAGGAACATTGCAACTGACAGTTGGCTAATTTGCCTGAAGTCCTTGTCTGATTGGCTCGTTAGTTTGCTGCAGAAAAGCGGGCCGTTTGCATAACTAGGTACAGGCAAATGGATGGCTTAATATTCAACAGAAATGAAATTAAGGGTTTTTTTCTTTTGTGTGCTTATTTTTGCCCCTTTTACACAGAATCTGTAATCAGGGGACATGAGAGCGGTAAGTAATTTCATTTATGAGTAATTAGATTATGCTAATTGCCACCTTTTAAGCAAAGGTTTTTGTTTTCTTCCACCACTTTCTGAAATAAATCCATTATAAAGTTGTCCGGCTTCCCAGCTGTTGGTCATTTTAACTGTACCCACAGTCTGACCCTGAACCTTCTCTCTCACAGATTCCAACATTGACCTAACATAAACCTTTACCCTTAATCTACCTAACCTGTCAGTTTTGCATGTAGCCATACTATGAACTAAAATGTAAACCCTCACTCACTCAAATCCTGACATCAGCTGTAAGCATAACCACTTGCCTTACATGAACCCTTATCATATTTTTTCTTCTTCTAGGTGTAGCATTAGTTCTTCTCAGAATCTGGGCCACTGTAACCACAGCCTGGGAAAACATCTCACACAAATTCCAACCATGACCTTACATAAACATTTACTCCTAGTCTACTCAACCTGACAGTTTTGTGTCTAGTCATACTACAAACAACAATCTAAACCCTCCCTCACTCAAACCTCGACTTCAGCATTAAGCATAACCACTACCTTACCTCAACCCTTAGTGTATTTCTTCCTCTTCAAGGTGTACAGCCTTGGTTTTTCTAAAAAGCTGGTCCTTGTGTGCAGTTTGCAGCCATTTCTATCTTTTGACAGATTGTGTCTGCATGGAAAAGTGAGGGTGGTGGAGGGAGGTTTCAAATGTATTGGAGGCTGAAGTGCTGCACTGTACAGTAGTTGTACACCTGCTTTGTGTCCCCACAGAAGACCGTTACTGCTCACCTAGAGTAGATGGGAGCAGATCAAAGGAGGCCCTGTACAGCCAACCACTGTCCCTCACCTTTCCTCTCCTGAATCCTTTATTACTAGTGCAGTGCCTGTTCAGAATGTGCCAGGTTAGTGTCGTGTTTGTGTGTGGTTTTGATTGTTGCTGCATTGTCTACTGTTGAGAAGGAATGTCACACCTGTTTGTTATTCAAAGGTGCGCTTGGCAGATGTCTTGGATGCTAAGTGTGTCCAAACAAACAGATAGGTCTGGGTTGTACTGTGTTTGCAGCAACACCTTTTGTGTGGGAGCAGACAGCACTGAATCAAATGCACCACGTCTCGTCTCATTTCTCATTCTCGTCCTGTCTCATTTCATCTCATTTCTGTCTCGTTTTGTTTCGTCTCATTTCTGTCTCGTTTTGTTTCGTCTCATTGCTGTCTCGTCTCATTTTGTCTTATTTCTGTTTTGTCTCATTTCTGTCTCATTTCATTTCGTCTCATTGCTGTCTCATGTCATTTCTGTCTCATTTCGTCTCGTCTCATTTCTCATTCTCGTCCCGTTTCATTTCTATTTCGTCTCATTTCATCTCATTTCTGTCTTCTCATTTCTGGCTCGTCTCATTCCTGTCTTATCTCATTTGAAATGAGACAGAAATGAGACGAGACAAGACGAGATGAAACGAGACAGAAATGAGACGAGATAGAAACGAGATAGAAATGAGACAGGAGATGGGCTATGTACAGAAGTTTTGAATAATACTATTGCACTATGAGGTAGGTATTAGACATTATGCTGTAGGTGTTGCACAAAGACCTGTCTTGTTTTGGAGTTGTGAGGTTTACTCAAAGTGCAAACAGTCCAGCTCAAACTCTGACCCGATGATGCAGCACTGTGTAAGGAGATGAGTGGTCAGAGTGGCAGAAGGCGATTCATGTTTGTTTTTAGAAATGTTGTGCTTTTTGTTTGTCCAAACCACATCAAACTTCACACAGCACTCATGCATGCCATTAGCACCCTTACCAAATCTGAGGACACACACACACCGACACACAGTGGCACATGGGCTGAGCCCTCTAGGGT
>CM059283.1:18966179-18973679 GCA_030347295.1 Setipinna tenuifilis
ACACACACTCCACCCTACCTCACCACCACACCCTCTCGTTTCAGCTCGCCAATCATACATTCTGATCGCTTCCCTCTTTCTCTTTGGCACCTCTCGAGCATTGGAGAGGGGGGTGGGGGGGGCGAGTTGTGGAGAGGGGGGTGGGGGCACACAGCCGCTACGCATTCCAATTAATTCTAATGAATATGCAAATTACAGCGAATCCTCTGGATAATGTGGTCTTTTCAGAATGATATGATTCAATATTTAGAAAAGGGCTTCACCATGAAAAGAGGCCGGCACTGGAAAGAGGCAGGTTGGGGGGGGTTGGGGGGAGAGACGCGGGGGGGTTTGGGGGTTGGAGGGTGGCTCTCCTCCACCCAGACTATGCAATCAGTTCCTTATTCATCTGTAAGGCCATGCATCAATGTGGGATGTTTTTTTTTTGCTTCCATCTATTCTCTCTCTCTTTTTTTTCCTTTTACTTTCTCAATATCTCCATCATTTCTGCATCACTATCCCTTTTTCCTGCTATGGTGCTACTGCCCCCCCCCCCCACCCCCCATGAGGAATGGCGGTGGGTGTCAAGCTTTGCCTCTCCCACCCTGTAGGTCGCCTTGTGCGGTCAAGGTAAGGTAAGAAATGGCAAAAAAAAAAAAAAACAGAAAGAGTTCATCTAGTGTGTTGTGTGCTGGCCCCTCTCTCTCCCTAGTTCAACCAAGCGATCTGGTATCTCGACCTGCTCAACCCATCGCACGACAATACAGAGTCGAGATGGCGAGTGAGCGAGCGGGAGAGTGTGTGAGTGTGAGTGGTCATGGCCGTTCTCCTCAGTCATCAACAACAAGCGAGTATGGCTTCACACACACACACACACACACACATATGCGCTCCGATGTCGGCTAGCGTTATTGTGAGAGCGGTCTTTCAGACGTGCCAATCTGAAAAACAGTCAGGAGTGTGCCTTTTGAGCCATGAGGGTTTTTTTTTTTCCATCCAATGTCTTTTCACTCATTCAAAAGAGGCTTGAAGGAGCGGAATGTTTATTACCTCTGGAGATAAGGGGTATTCAGCTCCCCAGCGCTCATTCTTGGTGGGTGGTGAGGTGGGGGTGGGGGTGGTGGTGGTGGTGGTGGTGATGGTGGGGAACAGGGGCAGGCAGGGTTAATTTCACCTCAATGAGGGGATAATTCTTTTGCAGCGGCGGCATTTGGGAGACTACTGTTTGGCCTTAACAAAGCCAGTTGAGGGATTAAATAGTGAGGGATTTAAGTCAATTTTTTTGTTGTTGGAATGCATAGCACACATGGCTAGGTTTTGTCTGTGTGTGTCTGTATGTATGTGTGTGTGTGTGTGTGTGTGTGTGTGTGTGGGTCACGAGGTCTGGGTCTTCAGGGATGTGCTATCTGCAAGCCAGGGGGGGGGGGGGGGGGGGGAGAAGGAAGGGGGGGGGGGGGGGGGGGGGGGATTTAATCGAGTCACACGGACAGGCCCCTGCCATTTTCTCCTCTGGCCTTTAAGGCTGTCAATGAAACTGATAAGACATTCTTCTCCTCTCCCTCACCGGCTCGTGTGATGGACAGGCTGCCGGTCTGCTCAAGTCCACGGCGAAAACTTTGAGAGCAGAAATGTGAAGGTGCAAGAAGAGTGACTCATCCAGTCTGTCTGGCAGTGTGTGTTTTTTGTATTTCCCTGTGTGTGTGTGTGTGTGTGTGTGTGTGTGTGTGTGTTTACTCTTTCTCTATTTTGCACACTAAGCGAGCAGTTGGTTGTCTGAAGAGACATGCCGTTCACAGGGTAGGTGTGAACACGGCAGAGACAGAGACAGAGAGCGGCGGAGATGGTAAAAAAGCATGACGCGCCTCTCTCTCTGCCTCTACTCGCACGTCTGTCTGTCAACACACACCATCCGTGATGGTCGGTGACTCAAGTCTGCAACAGTTCCTGTTGATTTAGCTGTCCACCTGCTGAGGTTCGTTCTGGAAAGAAACAGTCGAGGAGGAAGGGAAAACACTTGAGGCCACGTCATCGTCGGGTTCAGCGGTGCAGTCTCCGAGCCAGTGACACCCCTGTAGGCAAAAGGTAAACACACAAACATGAGTGTACAAACACACACACATACACACACACACACCTACACACACGTGTACACAAATACCCACATATACACACAGGTCCCTTAGCTTCAAGTCTAGTTGGTCTCTAGAGTACTGGCATTTCTGCAGTCATTAATCAGCACACAGAAGTCTGCCTCCGATTGCATGTTTTATTTTTTTTATATAAACTTATTTATTTATTTCTGTCTCACTGTTGTTGTTGTGGGTTTTTTTTTTCCTTCCTGCAAGTCTGACGCGTTCTTAACTGCCCCGGCTCCTAATGAACACCGTTAATTGATTCAGCACCAATCAGTGGCAAATTTGCATAACAACGAGGACAACATGATTTATTACTCCTGGAAGGGTCCTGTGTGCACAATCTTGATGTCCCGTTGTTACAGTCCGCCCCCACCTTCACCACCACCACCAAGCTGCCTTACTGCTGCTCAGCGGGACTGAATGTAGCCATGTATGCCTTTTTACAGGATCCAGTCGTAGGCCCAGCCTGCTTTCATCAAAAGGGGTAGAATGTCATGCCAAATTCTCTAAGGCTTTTCGAGTGTTATTTCAACGCTGTTTTCTTTGTGTGTGTCATTTTACACCTCAGTCATACCTTTGCATTTCTCATTGACTGGAACATAACGGCTAACTTTTCTAATCATAACCCTAACCCAAAAACCTAACCCTAACCATCTTTTCAACGTCTTCTTTTAGTGTTAAAACGTATCCACAATAACTTATTGTGTAGTCTTACAGTCATTTGTTCTTCTGTATGAACAATTACATGTCAGTGTATAGTACACACAAATATGCAAAAACCAAAATGCAAAGAGGAGTTTCTATGACACGTGAAAATGCAAGAATCAGTAGTGTTCTCCGCCATCCTATAAGATCACATAGGTAGGCCACAGCAAAATCCAACTCTGTCTAGACAGAGGGCAGCTGACTGGAGCCAGAGAGAAAGATCAGTTCCTGCTTGTATGCCCCAGCTAAACCCAACTCTGGGTCTGTACATGAATTCCATCTGCCACTCTGAAAATGGAGCTATGCTCTACAGTTCAACAAAACCTGAGCATTCCCTTTCCCTTTGAATTAACGAACTGTTTTGTTGACATTAGTGGACCCAACTCAAATAGCCCCAAAGGTACGTGTGGGCTTTTATGTTTATGTCAGTGATGAACAAAATGTACATTGGACTGCAAAAACAACACCATTATACTGTTGTGAGACTAATAAAATCTAACTTTTAGCATGTGTTAGCATCTGTCATACAGCTGGATGCACCAGCAATACAACCAGTTAGTGTGATGTCACACTCTGCTGCTCTCTCTTTTCGGTTGGAGTGTCAGAAGTACGCTCTGAACACTCTTGGAGTGGGACAGTCTGTAAATGAATGTCAGTTCCATAAGCACTCTGAATTTCTGAACAATTTTAAACTGCCTGAATGTAGTCCGAGCGATTGGAGTGGCAGTTTACGATTGCACCCTCTGTCTGGATAAAGGGCAGCTGATTGGAACCAGAGGTGTGAACCTGAGAATGAGATCAGTTCTGTTTCATCTGGACTCCAGATCTGATAAAGAGGACTATAGGACCATTCTTTTTTTTCTCTTTGCCTTGCTTGTATTTGAGGAGCACATAGGAAAATGTCACAAAAAAATATGTTTCACGTTACTCCACTTGCATTGAAACCCCAGCTTTTTTCAAAAACAATCATGTGAGTAAATGAGCATAGTCTCAAGCTAGATGGATTTTAAAATGGCATTTAAAATCAAATAACAAAATCAAACTTAGAAATTACATGTTCTCAGTTTCTGCATTTTGTAATCGGGCCTATTTTTTCTGTGGTTTGCTTGGCTCTTTAAGTAGCCTTGCTAGTCAAACTAGCCTTGCTAACACACATACACCAAAGTAGTCTGGTACTTCATCCCAGGCAGAAGATGCAACCTTATAGGCAGCATGTACAATATGTTTAGCAGCAGTGGTTGCAGTGTCTCGTCCATGTGTTGTTCTATTGACAGCTTTGTTGCAAGAAATTATTCGTACGGAGCCAAAAAAAAAAAGGCAGGAGTGTGTCACAAACATTTCCTTTGGCCATTACTCCTGCTTCCAAAACAGGTGTGTGCTTGAGTTGTGGCCATGGACGGTCCCTAATGTCTTTATCCCAGAGCTGTGAGCAGGGGGCTGGGCTAGGGGGCTCGCTGGCGGGGGAGCTCGGCTCCTCTTATCTCTTCTGACGGATGTCGTTAGAGAGACTGAGGGCGAGATTGCATCTGCACTGGTGGAGGTAAACAATGTTACTCAATCATCCACCATGACACACTCTTTAACACACACACACACACACACACACACACACACACACACATACAGAAGCACTCTTGCGCCACACTCCTTTCTCACTGGACTTAAACTTCAGTCAGTGTCTTCATCTTCTTATGGGTAAACAGGTCAATAAGAGCCAGGGAACATTATTCTTTGTTTTATTGATTTCCTGGCTTTGTGGGGTTATTTTTTATATATAAATACAAGTGTTGTAGTCAGTCAGACATCCTCACAGAATCCAATGTACCCAACAGCAGCATAGTTCATGAAAAAAATAAATTTTCAATAGTGACTATCTGCTGAAAAATATATTTCCCCTGATGTACTGTGCATTTGTTTTTTTTTTCATTTCTGCACCTCTCAAATTCAATCCCTGATGTGTCTGGGAAAACTTTGAATTTATTTTATTTTGGTGAACTTAAACTCAGCCAAAACAATTGGTGTAAAAAATGATTTCAGAAAGAATTATGGGAAGGATTCTGGGTTTTTTTTTGCAATGAAATGAAATATTAGTTGTGAGAGACTCCCACTAAGTTTCTACATTAAGAGGGTGGGAAGGATGTGTATTAGGTTTGTGAGCTACCTTACAGATGTTGTCTCACTTGCTCTTAACCCTACAAACACAACTGTGAGAAACATACTCTGTGTGAAGGTGTTATGGAGGGTTCCTTTTCTCTTTGGCTCATTGGTCGGAAGCTCTTTTTTCTGGAATAAAGGAGGGTGCAAACATCACCTCAGCTGAATGACAGATTTTTGGGCTTGGTTGGAGTTCCAGTAAGCCCAGAAACTGTTAGGGGTTTATATCCTATTCATATCTTTTGTTCTATTAGCCCCTTTATATCAAAGCATCTGCAAACACCTCATATTTATTTAACATTTTGGCTAACCAGATGTTGGATACATATGTGCATTTGCAAATACACACTCACATAAAAACAGATGACAATTACTAACATTGTCAGGACAGTTAATAGTAACATTGTCAGGCCAGCGTACTGGAACATACTGTTTCCACCTCAAACATAATGATGTTGATGCTGTATACATTGTTATTAATAAGTAATATTAAAAACAGCATAGAGTATCGTTCCAGAAAGTCACTGGCTGCAAACACTGCCATGATATTCAGCAGCGCCCGGACTGAGCCCAACGAGATCAGAGCGTCACAGGGGAACCCTGGCGTCCACACTCCAGACTCCCATCTGAGGCCGAGCTGCCCTGTGGCTGTTGTGACAGGTTCGTCTGTAGCCAGGCAAAGGGGGGATGGCGAGCCGAGCCAGCACAGAGAGGGATGGAAAGGGAGGGAGCAATAAATATATAAATAAATAAATAAATACAATCCATCTCGCCCTGAGGCCCTTTGGAATGCTCTTCCCTCAGATTGTGGCCACGTTAGAAGCCCAGTGCGTGTGGCACGCACGCAGGCAGGCAGGAGGGCCAACAGGCAGGCACACAGGCACTCGCAATATCGTCCACCTGCGCTCAAAATGCGACTTATATTTTCCACATTGCAGACCAACATGCGATGACTTGGAGGGATGTGGGGTAAAAAAAAAGAAAAAAAACAAAGGCCTAAATAATTACGAACCGGTTCGGGACTACTGGAGCTATTAGTATGCATTACATGCAGTGATATTAAAGCGAGGCCTTTGACAAGTGTAAATTTTAATTTCATTTTAATCTCGCAGAGACTTCTCTCGCTCTCAGAGGCGCGCAAGACAACAAAGACCCCGACCACAGCCACCTCTGAACCCTTCATTTCTTTTTCATGTGAGATTATATTTTTCAGTTTGGGGACTACAGCTACTAAACAGTCTGAGATAACTTCACACACCCACACACACATACATACACACAAGGCCCAGCACGGCAATAACAGAGTGTGTGTGCACTAGGAAGATCAAACATGCTTATTCCTTTTTAACTCTTCATTTGAATAAAACAGACTTCTAACCCACGCTCCCTCTCCACCCCATGATAATCAGCTCTCTATCCTATTAACACACATCTCTAAGGAGTTAATCATTCTGTGTGTGTGTGTGTGTGTGTGTGTGTGTGTGTGTGTGTGTAGCCAGTACTGGGGAACAGTAAAGTACCTCTGGGACAAAAAGGGGGAAAAAAAAAGTACCCTTTATCGGTTGAGGACTTTGTTTCCTTTTACAGAGTAAAGCTAAGCGAACCCCATCACCCCACCCCCCCTCCAGTCCGTATATGTCTCCACGTATATAGAAGTCGTGCTCACATAGGCGAAGCAATCATCAGACAGGGCTTAAAACCATAAAGGGCACCATAACCTGGAGCTGTTTGAAAATGTATGTGGGTGCTTATGCGTCTGTGTGTGTGTGTCAGAGTGAGATGAGATGAGGTTAGAGGCTTCTGTAGAATGACTGTGAGTGTGTGTGTGAGAGAATGTGTGTGTGTGTGAGAGAGAGAGAATGTGTGTGTGTGTGTGTGTGTGTGTGCATTTCTACCCCCTTCTGTTATGACCCAGGCCGCCCCACCACCCACCTTGTCAGTCTGTGTATGTGCATGTGGCGCACGCTGACACGCTCCCGAGGTAGCGGACCGGAAACCTCACGCACCCTCAGGCAGCCCAGGCGTGTGGCTACAGAGGGAGAGGGAGACGCAAGACGAAAGAGAGGGAAAAAACTGAGAGAATAAAGAAGAAAAAAATTAGAGGAAGAAGAAGTAGAACGCATATCTGGATGATGTAGCCCAACGTGAGTTTAGATGCACCACGCGGGTCTGCTGTGTACACGTGTTTGTGCCGGCATCGTTGATCGTCTCCTCTGGGAGAGAAGGGAGGGGGGTGGTGGGGTGATGCAGTGCGGGGGGAGACTTCGGCGCTTGTTGTTGTCGTCTTCAGGAAGAACTGGATCCTCACAGAACCCCATTTCTGTTATGTAAACCCATATGAGAGCCATTAATATTGTAGCGCGCTGGGTGCTGCTGCTTTTTAAATTTAGCCCCGTCAGCCTTCTCCTAGGAAGCTCCTTGGGCACAGTTGGCCTGTGAATTTCGTGACTCAGTGCAGTTTTCGGAGTGTGTGTGTGTGTGGTGTGTGTGTGTGTAAAATGAGTTCTTATGAAGCCCTTTTTTCATG
>CM059283.1:18978679-19018679 GCA_030347295.1 Setipinna tenuifilis
ATACATAATTTATAGGAAGTAGTGATTCGAAAGTGTTACCAAGGCCCAGTGTACAAAACATGTAGGCTGCTTGTGTTGGCATGTCTGCTACCTCTACAGAAAGATTGGCTCATCATTTTTCTGGCTTATTATCATCAGCTCAACCTTCCTTGTGTGGTACAACAAGCATTCAAGTTTTTTTTTCTTTACTTACAAATCCTTTCAAGTGGATGACACATCAGAAGGAACAGGCACTGCTTGAACCCCTGTAGTGCCTCCATTACTCTAAGATGATAAATAAACAAATCTTCATGCCGATTTTTTTTTTTTGTCCCTGTGAACACGTACGCATTCCACCCCTCTGTTATCCTCTGGAGATGGCGAGCTCTACGCTTTCATCACCTTTAATTTCCGTCACGTTTGCGTCCTGCGGAGTGAATTATTCACCAAATGTCAGTGGGGCACGCAAGAAAAGGCCCATAATTGATTTGAGTGGAGATAATTGAATCCTCTCCTCCCGGACAGAATGTTTTAACAGGAGACGCAGCTTTCACCTGACCCCGGTAACCTTAACCCAAACCACCCATGTCAACCCCAACCCCCTGCCCTCGTGCACACACACATACACATTCACACACACAGTCACTCACACACACACTCACACACACACACACACACCACTCCACAAAGCCACTCTAGTCATTACCCCTCGCCCTCCTCTTGAACGTCTCGTCTTTAAAAAAGAAAAAAGGAGGCAAAGATGGAATGATGAGACACTTTCGAGGGGTCATAAAGGCACATGGTTTGTCTTTGTGCTCGCAGTTGACCCCCATCCTGGCTCTCCACGCGAGTGCAGTGGCATTTGAGGAGCGTGTCCACGACAAGCGTTCCATGGTAATGGCTGGTAATGGATAAACGGGCTTTTCATGCCTATTGGACTAAGACAGACAAGAATGAGGTGTGCGTGTGCGTGTGTGTGTGCGCATGTGCATGTGTCGGTGTGTGTGTGTGTGGTGGATGGAGGTCAAGTTTTTCCACCTCAGGAAGTTTTCTCCTAATGGTCTTCAGGAGATAATTACTTGGCAAGAAACAGGAAAAAGGATTCTCAGGTAAACAGACAAGTGAATCAGTATTGCTAGGCGGTAACGCTGTCAAGAGCTGAGCCTTACATCGGGTCAGCCCAGGGTAATGTTTGAACTTCAGTGAGATCTTGGCTTCTCAGACCTTACCGCTTAACACATACAATTAGTGAAGCAAGCAGCAATGACCTCCACTGAGTGATAACCTCCATTTCCATGATAACGCAGATACATCTATAGTTTGGTGTTACAGCATGGTGAGTTACATTTCTTAAAAGATCTTACTGCTTTTATATCTCCTGCCTTTCTATTTGTCTCATGGCCTTGAAAAGCAGTGAGGAGGTTTTTTAATTTTCATATTATATTTTAAGTCTCTATTTAGATTGGCTAAAAGCGAATCTTGAGTACATCCAAAGCAGGAAACTGAGAGTCTGCACACCAGGTGAAGGTCAGGAGTTGAGAGCCTAACGGACTGCTATGTTACTCAGATTCACTTGATTTAAGGCTTTCCATTTTTCTTAGATCTCTACAAATATCTCACAAGAGTGAGAAGAGAATGGGAACGAAGCTAAATTACGTTAAATCGTTAAAAAATTAAAGGAATTGGTTTCATTGAATAGAGAAGTTAGTTTGTATGGGTTCCCAGGGGGAGTATTCTTGGTATTGTTTTAAAAATAGACTTGAGTTAGTCTGGAGGTCAAATAGGATTCCTCTCCTCAGTTTCTCTCCACTGCTTTCATGTTGCATTACTGTCGCTTTTCATTTTGACTCTCTCTCTCTCTCTGTATTTTTACCCACATCCCCACTTTAAGTTTCATTTCTTCTTCACTCATTTACTCCTTTTACCAACCTCTACCTTTCTACTGCACTCTCTGTCTTATGTTCTTTCCTTTTACCTTCCTTCCCCTTGGCCTGTCAAATTCTCCAAGTTTCATCTTCATCCTCCTCCCTGACTTTACCAATCTCTCTTTCTGTCTCTCTCTCTCTCTCTCTCTCTCTCTCTCTCTCCTTACCTGTGTATCCTCTTAATAGGGAGAGCTTGTGTTCAGGGTTCATGGCATAACAGAAGGTTAATTGGGGGTCCTTTCCACTAAGTACCAGTGAAAATAAATTAGATTTTGCCGACACCCCAAGACACTGTAATAAATGTGTTGTGTTGTAATTAATACAGTGGTGTTACAAGAGGACCAGTTGTACAACTCAGTTGCTCATGCACACACATGCACGCACACACACACACACACACATTCATCTTTTAGACGCTCTTGTGTCAGTGTTTCGTCTTAAAAAAAAATTAAATCTGCAAAAACCATTAGTACATGCTTCTATCGATTTTCATGACTCCCATGTCATCCTAATCTTAAGAATGATACCAGGAACGATACATAATGTCAGAAAGGGATAACCCAGGCCTAGCTGAACCCCACACACTGCAGGGGAATTTTCAGCTTGTGAGGTGAAGTGATATGGTAGTGTACTAAAGTATACTACTAAAGGAAGTATAATTTTGCAGACACAGCTATGGTGATGTAGCTTAAAGGAAGTATACTTCTGCAGACACAGCTATAGACTAAAGAAATTATACTTTTGCGAACACAGCTGTGGCGATGTAGCCCAAAAGAAGTATACTTCTGCAGACACAGCTATGGTGATGTAGCTTAAAGGAAGTATAAGAAGGCAGGAAGTGTCCACCAAGGTGTGTCTGCCACTCATCAAGGCGCTTCAGCAAGGTGTTCAAAAGCGTTTTGGAGAGATGATGGAGGACCGGAAACTTATTTCTGCAGCAATGCTCCTTCCTGGCTGGAAAGACTGGCTGGACTGACAATGGTGAAATCATTGAAGCAGGTGTGATTTCGTTATTTAATATATTTTAGTGTTGTTTATTTGTTAATTCTACCAACAAATGCATAGTAATAACATTTAAATGTAGAATATGTCTGTTATCGGAAGTTGTAGCTGTTTGTAGTACTCTTTTAGAGCAAATAACAAATAGCTTAATTGCTCAATGTTGTTTTATTATTCAACAGGTCTAATCTATGTCAGACATCACCTCGACCAAATGGAGACAGAAGAGGAGCACGGTGGACAAAGACAACATTCATCTGATGAAGAGGATTTCTTCAGCACCATGAAGGCCAGAAGGTCAGAGGGTTTAGGGGAGTTAGAGGGCTACCTTGCCTGTGCCTCTGGAAAATATGGATTTTTTAAAAACTCTTTTCCAAATATAAAACAACTGTCTCTGAAACTCAACACAGGCCTTCCAGCCTCAGCCGCCAGTGAGCGTCTTTTCAGCACTGCTGGTTTGTTGTTCACAGCAAAGAGAGCACGGATTAGTGCTACAAACTTTGAAAATCACCTCCTGCTTAAACTGAACAAGAGCTTTGCAGGTCTAATGCTGTAGTATCCAGGGGGCCGAATAGTCTGTGGGGCATGGCACTTGAGTAGTATTTAGGCAAAGTAAAGATATTTTTACTTAATTAAAATTGTTTAGTACTTTTTCCACCTCTGACCGTACACCCCAGTACTTCCTGTAATTCGAACTATGTTGGCAACACAACGGAATGAAGCCCATGGTAGCCTGACTAAATAACTTGCATAAAAGTCACGTATATCTCCATCCTAATTTCGTTTAGAGCCATGAATATGCTTGCTGCCTGAAACTGCACATGTGGTCCTCCATTTTGATAAGAAGCAATTTTGAGGTGTGAGTTTTCTTTTAAAAAGGGAATCACGGAAGCTGAATCACCAATATTCTGTAATGGACATGGACATTAGCTTATGTGTACCAAACTTATGCAGTTAAGTATCATGAATGAGAGATATTTGGTAAGTATCATGAGGCTGGTAGCTGCGGGTCGCTAGCACTGATTAGCCCTGAAATGGCCTTGGCCTGGCCTGGCACGATAGCAGAGATGTTCACAAGTAATTTTTTCCAAGTCCAGGTTAAGTCTCAAGTCATTGCAGTCAAGTCCACGTCAAGTCTGAAGTCTTTGAGAGCAATGCATAGTCAAATCTCAAGTATTTTGTCCCCAGTCCAAGTCAAGTCTCAACATGTAGGCCTACATTAATTTACCTGTAGGCCTACATAAAAAGTCCTGCTGCTGTTTATGTTAACTACATTGCTGCCATATTTAGGACCATATTGCGTTTTTGCAGTAAAATCCAGTAGGCTTTTTTGTATAGCCTCAGTTGTTAGTGGCCAAACATTTATTGCACTAGCCTAATATTATTGCACTATTCACAGTGATATTACAGTAGAATAGGCCTGCAGTATTTTTCTTCTTCACTGACGTTAAATATTATTATTTTTTCCCCTGAACCACCTGGGCAGCTGAACTGAGTTTTACTGGTGCACTAATATAGTAACAGTGGCATTTTGTGCAGGGTTTTCTCACTGTCGCTTTAATTTTCTCCTCATGATCCTAACATGACAGGAACTGATGTTGTAACTTTGTTTCTGTGTGGCTACTACGGTTACTGCAGATGTAGACATCTTCGATCAACTTTTTTATGGTAACACTTTAAATAAATATTTATTAAACAAATAGTTCTTATTTGACTATACAAGAGATGTGTCTTGGAAGGTGCATGTTTGTGCTGATTTTGGTGACTGAGGCTACATTACATAATGTGCTACATAACGTGACATGCAGACAACACGTTGGTTGGTTCGCTAACAGAAGCCTCCAAGTGTAGTCTATTTGCTGGCTAGCGAGGCTAACATTGTTCAGATGTCAATATTTCTGACCAGACACGGAGCAACAAAAAGTGCACTTGTATAGATACAAAATCCTGTGTGGGATTTTTAATTAGGTGTAATATTGTGTATATATTCTCCACAAGCCCTATTTGTATAGGTTGACAATCTGTAGTAGCCTACTAGCCTAGCCAATTGGTGCAACAACACGAGTGTGTCATTGTCATTGTGATAATATGTTACAACATAAAACGACACAAATAAGACACATTTAAAATATGTTGGTGTTAATTTCATTATAAGCAGCACGTATACTGTGCCCAAACTTGTTTAACAGAAAAGCGCTAGTTTGATCTGTCATTCATTATTTGGATCTGCTAACAGCTCTATTTTGAAGCTATTATCGTTGCATGTCACTTTGGTATTCCGTACACCTTAAAAGTCACGCTGCAAACCCGTTTGTATGCGTCTCTTTGCAGTCCAATTTGGTAAAATGAGCAATAATATCTGTTGGGGGAGTTGTTAGACATATACACCATGGTCTGTGTGTGAAAACCTGAGACTGTGTTAGCGACAGTAACTGAGGAGAATGTCTGTTGTCAGTAGGCTACATTAAGTTATATAGTGTATATGCGGCTTAGATGGCTTCGATGTGAATGTGGATTAGCCATTCAGAAGCATACATATGTAGCCTACTGGAGTAGGCAAAGACTAAAGGCAAACAAAGTACAATGCACAATTTTTGTTGCTGGGTAAAATACTTTAATAATGATATTTGTACTACTAATTATACTAAAAATATTTATATGTATATAAACCCAACTCCCAATAATCAAAATGACGCCCCCCCTCAGCATCTGGTCCCAGATGCTATCTATGTCAGCACCGGCTCTCCCCGCATCCCCCATTTTTAATTAGAAAAAAGTTTGAAAGTTTTTAGTAGATGTGGGAGTAGGCTCCTGTTGCCTAACTCCTGGTGGCAGCAGGTGTCATGTGCTGCGCCAGATGTCCATCTCATACCCCGTATCCTATGCCACAATGGAAAATAGTTTATGCATTAATTCAAACACCAAATTAGCAAATTCAAAAACAACAATCACAAAAACGGCACATCCATGCCTTAGTTTGAATTGAATACTTTCATTAGGTTGTATCTTTGGCTTACCCATGTTCAAGTGGGCGTGGAAGCTGTTAATGTCTTCATAGGGGCTGAAATTGGGGGAACTTCTCTCTGCCCGCCTATTCACTACGCCAATGGCTGGACGCCCTGAAACATTTTCAAGACATCAGAAAGACTGCTAGTTAGTGTCAAGAGTGTTATTTTTTGGCAAAGAGCTATGCCCTAGATAGGTTGGGACTACTGGTTAAATCACCTTTTGTATGGAGGTGGAGTCCTTCTTTACTCACAGCTATCAACATCTCACTTGTATTAGTATAAATACTGTAGCAGAGGGAGCTCAGCTCTGGCTGGCTGTATTGCTGAGGTAAGGAGGGGGGAACTTTAACCACCCCATGTACTCTTCTAATTTTGTGTTTAACTCACTGAGATCAAAGATGTTCCAGTGGTTTCCATAACCATGTTCCATTTGTTTCAGTTCGAACACATAATGGGCCTCTTCCACTGATCTTAGGGTAAGGGGCTTCTGGAAGGTGTTAATTTCTTCATAGGGGGCGAAGGCTGAGGTTCTTTTCTGTGCCCATCCATTCACTGTGCCAATGGCCGGACGCCCTGTAACATTTTCAAGGCCATTAGTTAGTGTCAGTAGTATTCACTTTTGTCAAAGTGCTGTGCTTTAGATAGAACCTCAACCACCCCATGTACTTTTCTAATATTAGTGTTTAACTCACTGAGATCAAAGATGTTCCACTGGTTTCCATAAACCATTTGGTTCAGCTCGATCACATGCTGGGCCTCTTCCAGTGATCCTATGGTAAGGCACTTCTGGCTCCAACGAGAGGCCCTTGTTTCCATCACAGGTTGAACCTGTGCATTGACCTCTTCATCAGTTTGGAGGCAATTTCCCAACCCAGGGAGAGTTGGACGGTTGAAGTCATTGTCTAAAATGAAACACAAGATGTTCATTCTTTATAGTTTTCGATTGCATTAACTAAAGTTATATCTATGGGGTCTGCCACAAAATAACCACTTATGTGACATAAGGCACAGTTACCAATTGAAAAAAATTGTTTAGTATTTTAGATTGCTTGCTATTCTGTTCTCACAGACTAGGCCTACTGAAAATATTAGCAGAATGTAGTTTTACTAGTTTTAGCAAGTCCACTTACCCTTTCCCATTCTGCGCAATGCATCTTTCAGAGGCTGTTGACTCCAGCGACTCCAACTCACCGGCACACAGCCTACAAAAAGAATGAAACAAACATAGAATCAGTCACACATCACATCTTAAAGCACTGAAGCTGATTTTTGCAGTGTTGATCATACTATATTGTATTGATAATATTGTATTGTTTTTCCCCCCAGATTCAATCACCCTTATCCATGTTGGCCTGGGCCACTGGCATGCCCTCCAGGGCCACATCCTGCCACTTCTCACTGTGGGCCTTTTTGCCCATGAGGGGACAGCAGGCTGCAGAAATGACTCCCTTCACTGGTACGCTGCCTACAAAAAAACAATGAAGCAAACACATAATCAATCACAGATCACATCTTAAATAATTTGTTGATTATACTATGTAATATTGATAATTTTGTATTCTAGCTATGTATTCTATTACTATTTTCCTCCAGATTCACTTACACTTGTCCATGCTGGTCTGGGACACTGGCATGCCCTCCAGGACCACATCCTGCCACTTCCCACTGTGAGCCTTTTTGCCCGTGAGGGGACAGCAGGCGGCAGAACGGGCTTCCTTCACTGGTACGCTGCCTACAAAAAACCACGAAATGAACACAGAATCAACTAAAGATCACATCTTAAATCACATATTAATTATACTATATCATACTGATAACATTATATTTTTTTCACTGAGTTTATCACCTAGCTGTATTCTGTGTGGTATTCTGTTACTATTTTCACCCAGATTCACTTACTTTTGTCCATGTTGGCCTGGACAATGGGCATGCCCTCCAGGACCACATCCTGCCACTTCCCACTGTGGGCTTTTTTGCCCATGAGGGGACAGCAGACTACAGAAAGGGCACCCTTCACTGGTACGCCACCTACAAAAAACAATGAAATGAACACATAATCAATTACAGATCACATCTTAAATTGTGTGTTTTACACAATTTATACTATATTATACTGATAATATTACATGTTCACTGACTTTATCACCTAGCTGTGTTCTGTGTGGTATTCTATTACTATTTTCACCCAGATTCACTTACTTTTGTCCATGTTGGCCTGGACAATGGGCATGCCCTCCAGGACCACATCCTGCCACTTCCCACTGTGGGCTTTTTTGCCCATGAGGGGACAGCAGACTACAGAAAGGGCACCCTTCACTGGTACGCCACCTACAAAAAACAATGAAATGAACACATAATCAATTACAGATCACATCTTAAATTGTGTGTTTTACACAATTTATACTATATTATACTGATAATATTACATGTTCACTGACTTTATCACCTAGCTGTGTTCTGTGTGGTATTCTATTACTATTTTCACCCAGATTCACTTACTTTTGTCCATGTTGTCCATGTCCACTAGCATGCCCTCCAGGACCACATCCTGCCACTTCCCACTGTGGGCCTTCTTGCCCCTGAGGGGACAGCAGGCTACAGAAAAGGTAGAAGAAAGAAATACGGTTAGCCATCTTTTCATTCACCACTGAATTATGCTGCCTCTTTCCTGTTCCTAGTTTTCTTACTTGGGACATTGGTCTTGTTTCCAGTATGATCATGTTGTTTGTTCACTGGTGCCTCAATCAGCCCCTGTGGGACTGCAGTAGTCTTGGGGTTTTCAGTGAATTTCACAGGTTCCCCCTGGTTAGTGATGTCCATGGGGTGTGGTCTCTTGGCTCTCTTCCTGACCCTCTGTGCCTTCCGCTTTTCCTGAAAGTCCAGGAGAATTGCCTTCAGTTTCTCCTGAAGCTCCCTGCGAGTGACCCCAGGGTCCTCCATCCCCTGCTTCCACCCAGAGGCCTCATGTTGAGCTCTGCGTGTCTTCTTTTTGGCAGTCCTGGCTCCAGCCTTTACCGCATCCGTGTTGGCCATCAGTCCTCTGCCCCTCTTCTTGAGGTTTTTGATGGCCTCCATCTTACGGATGCGGTAATTGCACCGCCTCTGCCTCACTCCTCTCTGTTGAAGCCTCTTCCTGAGTTTGGCAAAGGCTGCCCTCAGGACATTGCCAAAACATCCAACATCCTCCATTTTCAGGAGTCCTAACTCTGGTGACCTTTACAAATTCTGGTAATTTGTGCCTCAGTAGATGTTGGTACAACACAGAACTACAGAACTACAACCTGAAAACTGAAAACAGACAATTCAGATGAGTGAATTATTCCAAATATCCGGTAATTGCTTGGAGAATACGCTTTGTAATGCTGCCTCTTGCTCAAAGTCAAAGTCAAAGTGACAATGTGTTTACTTCCAAATAACAATGCTTAAAGTAGAACTCTCAAACTAGAATGTTCAGGTAGGGTAGAATTCTTGCCCACTGCTGATGTCACCTGTTGCTGTGATGATCTTCAGCCAATAGAATCATTCGATAGCATAGATAAAGTTTTTATCCTACTGTCTGATCTGCAGTTAATTCAGTGCTAGTTTAAAAATTAAAAAAAAAAGAAAAAGAGAAAAAATAATGCAGAGAAAATAAAGAAATAATACAAGCAGGTTTATTAGACAATATAAAGTGTAATTCAAATAACAACAACAACAATAATAATATAGTATTAGTAGTATAAATAGTATAATATAAAAGTAATAGACAGACAAAGAAATGCATTTATAAGAGATGATATACAGCGTTAAAAAGCTTGACAGCAAAGCAAAACACCTGGCAGTCTTTCAGAGTCTGTTTATTGGGCTGCATCTTATTTATGATTGGAGTGATGCACATTATAAATCTCATGTGAGCCTTTTCCTTAGATAATGTCTAAAATGTCTGCTGGTTTTTTTGTTCGTTTGATTAATGAGGGCAAGTGTGTTAATAATTACAAAATTACCTGAATTATCGCTGTGTATTAAGCATCACTGTGTAGGGCACTGTTGGCTCACATGATGGGACACTGCAGCAATGAATTATTTCCGATGGATAGCTTTCTATGACCATGTTTAACTGTCTAGACGGTATTAAAACCTGCATGGCTAATAATTTTCTCTAATTAAATGGCAACAAAACTGAAGTTTTAATATTTGGATGCCCTAGATCTGTAGCCTGCCTAACAAACACACTCAGTCCCCTGTCTAGAAATGTACATAGTACAGTGAAAAATCTTTGCTTTTTAATGGACAGTTCGCTGAATTTTAACAGCCAAGTCAGTAATGTGATGAAGGGCAGTTTTTATCAGCTCCGAACCATAGCCAAACTGAAACTACTTTTATCTGCTACTGATCTCGAAACTCTCATTCATGCCTTTATTTCATCTCATTTATACTACTGCAACTCAGTGTATACAGTTCTAACCCAGTCCAACATCAATAGATTACAAATGGTCCAAAATGCAACAGCCCTGCTTTTAACAATTTTTTTGTACTTTTTCCACCTCTGATCAAATCCATCCATCTCCTACGTGACTAGGTTTGTTGTTTGCTCAGGGCAAGTGGTTTGAAAACTATTTTTTCCCCTACTTGCCTACACTTGCATCTTCCCTTTGGATTTCTCAGCCTTTACCTGCACTGTATAGTCAGTGTGCCCCTACACCATGCAGAAATGTCCACGCAGCTGGTCCATCATGCAGACAATCCAGCAACCCTCCACAGACTCTTTCCACAAAGGTACAGTATACCAAGGCCTTAACCACACTAAGTAGTTTTTTCAACCTTAAAATAATGTTTCTGAAACATTGTTTCTTTTCAGTGGTACATCAACTCGTAACAGTGTGGACAGCACTTTTGAATTTGCTGCGCTTCCCTCCATGGGCTATAACCACACTATGCAAGTTTGCAGGAGAGGGTCGCTCTGATCTGTTGTTCGAATGAGACATAAGAAAGATAATTCCGCTTTCAACCTGTTGGTCGACCGAGGATGAAAAGTGCTTTAGTGTCGCTTTAAGTAAGTGTCTCCTGTCAGCCACCTGACCACCCTTGAGCCACCTTCTCTCCACATGCTGGTCAAGTCACGCCAAGCTGGTCTAGCCAAGAGAGACAGAGACAGAGACAGAGACAGAGACAGAGACAGAGACAGAGAGAGAGAGAGAGAGAGAGAGAGAGAGAGAGGGAGGGAGGGAGGGAGATGGAGAGATGTCTGTGATGGACTTAGTGCCAGAGTTCTTCCTCTCTCTCTCTCTCTCTCTCTCTCTCTCTCTCTGGCATGCCAAACAAGCTGAGTCCCCCCCCTTCTGTGCCCCACAGAAGTGCTGTTAGCTGTTTAGCAAATTCACGTGTGACTTCATCTCCGTCCGTGGGGTCATGCCTCCGGAGGCTAATGTGTTGGGGAGGAAGTGAAGTGTTTGTGAGTGTGTCAGGAGGATGAAAGAGAGAGAGATGTTGAGTGGCTCATGGGGGGTTTTGAGGTTGTGGTCTGTGTGTGTTTGTGTGAGACCGGGTTGGTGTGTGTGTGTGTGTGTGTGTGTGTGTAACAATAGTTGAATGGCATGTTAACTCACTGGTGTGAGAGAATGGTGACCATGTCTACGCATGCATAGCTGAAGCAGTTGAAAAAAAAGGGGGGGGGGGGCAGTGGGGCAGGACAAGCCAGTGAAAGCCCCCTTTATTTAGTGACTGGACTGTGACCACTGACGAAATTCAGCATAGTTGTCAACTTGACGCACAGAACAGCTTCAACAAGCTAACGGATATAAGCGCCAATCCTTTGACTCCCAGGAGGTCAGTGACGGCTAATTACCCAGGCTTGAATTTTAATGGGTAATCTTTTTAAACTGCCCCCTGTTGGTGTGTGAAGTGCTACCCCACAGCCCTATGCAAGCCAGGCTTACCTTTAGGCCTCTAAAATTCCAGGAATGAGGATTGAGGT
The DNA here is from genome assembly GCA_030347295.1 of Setipinna tenuifilis. Lineage (NCBI taxonomy): Eukaryota > Metazoa > Chordata > Actinopteri > Clupeiformes > Engraulidae > Setipinna > Setipinna tenuifilis. The sequence goes on from CM059283.1 coordinate 18,990,544, forward strand.
GACAAACTGTGTCAGAAAAACTCCCGGAAAAATAAGCCCTCTTTCGCTCTGTTGCAGTAGCAACAAAGGTTGCATCAACTTCATTTTTGAGATGTCTTTTGGGCCTTGTCAGGATTTAGAAGGAGCAAGAAAAAACAACCCCCCTCCTCAAAATAAAAGTGGCAAGGAAACGTTAAAAGCGGTGCATTTTGTGAGAGTGTTAGGTTGGGAGTCATGATCGCTTTCCCTCAAAGCTTCTTATCCTGTCTGCTCTAATCGGAGAGTAACGGTAGTCTGATGCCATCCCAATGTTTGCATAGGGAATAAATGGATATGCTACGGGTACCCCTGCTGAGATTTAACTCTATGACCCAGTGAACTACAAGACTAACCTGTCCCTCAGGCTTAGAGTCACATCTCTCTCTCTTTCTCTCTCTTTTTCTGTCTCTCTCTCTCCCTTCTCCATCTGTTTTCCCCACCTCTCTGCCATACTTGTCAAAGTGTCCTTCCCTCCTGTGTTCTCCTTAGATTTGTTCTAGCTCATTTGGTTAAAGGTGGGGTGCGGTATGTATTTTAGGAGAAGACTTGGTGTTAACACCCGATAGCTATGAATTCTATGAATATATTAGATCGTGAAACAAAAACAAACAGAAAGTGCATCATTAATGGTAGCCACAGGAGTGTAAAATCCCTGTCCATGTGTTGCCCTTGGGAATGCTTGAAACATTAGATAGTAAAGCACCCTGTCTAAATACCTTCCTTTGAGGATTCCCTAATGTGTGTACCAACTCGGAATGGAGGAAAATATGGGATTTTGTCTCAATGTATACAATTTTTTTTGTAAATGCTTCTTCCCACTAGCTTTTCCATAATGATGTACTTTGCCTGTACTTTCATGTACTCTGCTTGATGTCTTGTGTGTGTGTGTGTGTGTGTGTGTGTGTGTGTGTTTCGATGATGTCTGTGTGTGTGTGTGTGTTTGTGTGCATGTGTTCATGCTCAGCTAGCCTCCCCTGCTTACTCTGCACGTTATTTAAAAAAAAGGGCCTGTGAAAGTCCCCTATTGCGGACATGAGAATCCAGATGCCGGGGTTCACGTCTGTTTGTGGCAGATGTGCACTCTGTGTTTACACTCCTAAATGAACTGCTCGCCTGTGTGTGTGTGTGTGTGTGTGTGTGTGTGTGTGTGTGTGTGTGTACACATGTGTATGGGAGTATATGTGATGGTGTATGGGGACGTATGTTAGAGCGCGCAGATGGAAAGGCTGTGTGTGTGTGTGCGTGTGTGTGTGTGTGTGTGTGTGTGTGTGTGTGTGTGTGTGTGTGTATATGTGGTACCACACTGCACGTTAAGCTCAGGGTTTATGCCACTCGTTTGGCCCCAGATGTGCGCTTGGCATATGGTGGGCCTTGTGCCTCTGCATTTCGGCAGGAGGCCTTGAGGTTGTCAGCTTTATTTCTGTGCTGCACCCCCCCTAACCCCCACCCCTCATGTACATAAATACTCCATACATTTAAGGGGCCCCATTGTTTGTGTGTGAGTTGTAGCTCACTTCCTTTCCCCCATTTTATATCTGCAGTACATTGGATCCACCTGTTGTCCCTGATGGCCTAAACATTTTCAGTGAAGGCTTTCCTCCCTGAAGGCCGAAGACTGTTATCTATTCATTTATTCCACACATTTTTTGTATTCTACAACACATTTCGTGACCCTGTAGTATTACCACATTTTGTTAGCCTGTATTTATACATGTGTAATGACAGTAAAGTTTAATCTATCTATATTTTCTGTTATTTTGCTCTCTTTTTCTGTCTCTCTCTCCCTCTCTCTTTTTTCTCTCTGTCTCTCTCTCTCCTCTCTCTCTCTGTCCTGCCCTTCTACCCTTTCCTACCGATTAGCACCCCAGCACCCTCTTCTCAACATCCACCCCCTATTGACACAAAATCATTTCATGAAAGCAAACAGCCCCGAATATGAATCAAATATGGCAACGTGTAATCCCCGAGGTGGATAAGTTTTTTGAAATCCCCAGGGAGACACTGTGTTCTTTTCACGGGGTCCAGATGGTGGCTGGGGGGGGCTTTAGCACCCGTATCTTTCGACATGTCAGTCTAAGCGCTCGCTCAAAGCCTGCTTACCTCTCCTCTATCCCTCTCTCTCTCTCTGTCGCTGTTTCTCCCTCTCTCTCTCTCTGTCTCTGCCACTGTTTCTCTGTCTCTCTCTCCCTCTCTGTTTGATTTTTATTTGTTCTCATTTATTTATTTAACCCCCACCCCCCTTTTTTTCGAGCAACTTATTCCCGCTCCTGGAATTACGACTTGTTTTTCTACCTGTTTTGTTTTGTCACTGTTTTTATCTCTGTGTTTGTTGTCAAGGTTTGTTGACATGGACATTTTTTGTTCTCTTATTCTTTTTTTCCCCCTGCTCCTGTCTGACTCCGTTTGTTTGACCTTCATGTCTACTTGAATTGTCCACCGGCCTTGATGCTGCTGCTGCTGCTGCTGTTGCTGCTACTACAAAAAAAGCTTTGCTGTTTGCTCTTTTCTCTCTTTCTCTGTGTATGCCTCTTTCTCTCTATATATCTATCTATCTAAAACATGTCAAATTTGTGCAAAAACCTATATGCATATTCTCTGTCTCTTTCTCTCTCACTCTCTCTTTCCTTCTCACACTCTCTTTCTCTCTCTCCCTCTTGCTCTCTCTCTCACACACTTTTTCTTAATCTCTCTCTCTTTCTCTCTCTCTCTCTCTCGCTCGCTTGCTCGCTCACTCACTCTCTTTGCTGTCCTTGTGTGTCTCTCTATTTCTCTTGGCCTGTGAACACTGGGTGTTTGTGTCCTGTTGGCTGTGTTCTGTGTGTGGACGTTGTGTGGGGTGCGTGTGGCTGAATGACTAACTGCAGGTCTTGGGTATCCCAGGGTTTTGTTCTCCTCCTGTTTCCTCTCAGCTGTTATGAGGCTAACTAATGACCCCCCCCATCCCACACACACACACACACACACACACACACACACACACACACACACTCCCCACACTCCCCACTACCACCACACTGCTCCTGGTCTTCCTCTTGACACCCCCTCCTTCTTTTTTTCCCTCTTTTTCACTCCCCTCCCATCTTGTTCGTCTTCTTGGTCATCTTCCTCTTTTTCTTTTTCTTCTTCTTCTTTGGATGGTGCGTTCACACTTGACCCTGTGGCCAGCAAGATATGCATGTGACGCTCTCTCTCTCATTTTCTGTCTCTCATCCTCTCTCTCATTTTTTTTCTCACCCCCCCATGTGACGCTCTGTCTCTCTCTCTCTCTCTCTCTCTCTCTCTCTCTCTCTCTCTCTCGCTTTCTCTCTCTTCCCCCCCCCACCTCCCCCCTCCACTGATCTGTCTGCTTTTTAGGCAAGGTCAGAGGGGCCAGGAATGCTGGGTCGACCCAGAGGCCTGACTCAGTCTAAGAAGTATAACAGTGGCCCCCGTGCTTCTTCTGCTGAATGTCAGCTGTGACGTCCAAGCGTGGGCTGCCGGCCGTCCGACTGACTGACTGCCCGATGTTCTTCCTCCTAGCCAGTGCCACTTTGCATGTACCCTAGCCCTCCATTTTGGGTCCCATGCTGCTTGCGTAGGCAGTGACTGCTGAATAACAACAACAACAAAAAAAAACTCTCTTTGCGTTTGCAGATTAATGTGAGAAAAATGGAGAGCTTGCTAACAGAGAGACAGACAGAGAGATAGAGAAAGAGAGGGAGACAGAGAGAGAGAGACAGACAGACCACACAACAGAGTGCTGGTGAAGTGTCAAAGGGGAAAGCAGGCATGGGATGCCAGCACCTGTTGAACCAGTGGGTAAACCAGTGGGTAGACCAGTGGGTGGTGTGGGAGGGTGTAGGGTACAAGAGGTGGGTGGTTGTGGCATTTTCAGGGGTCACGGGTGACGGGTGTGGGGAGCAGTGTTGGGATTTGAGATTGCACACTGGGTGCGCATGTATTTGGTGTAACTGGCACATTTTTTGGAGTGTTTTTTTTTTCAAAGGCTTGTCTCAATTAAAGTTTAAGAGTAGAAACAAAGTGTGTGTGTGTGTGTGCGCGCGCACGTCTGTGTGTGTGCGCACGTCTGTGTGTGTGCACGTCTGTGTGTGTGTGTTTGAGTGTGTGTACCTGCATTAGTGTATGTGTGTATGTGCTTGAGGTGTGTGTGTATGTGTGTGTGTGTGTGTGTGTGTGTTATGTGTGTATGCTTTTCATTCTCTAAGCCCTCTCTGTGTTTTTCAGCTGCGACAGCCCAGTCATGGCAGGCGGCCCCATTCTGGAGTGTCTCCATCTGCTCAGAGAGGCGGCAGCTTATGAATTTGATTAGCGATTGTTGCGCCCGCTAACCTGCGCACTCCTGCAGAGAGAGCCAGAGGCAGGCCTGCTTTATCCACCCCACCCACCCCAAACCACCAACCCACCCACCCAGCCCCGGGCAGCTGCAGAGCGAGGCCGAGGTATTGGGGTAAATCTGGGTATTAACAGGTCTTGACTGCTGATGAGCAGGGGCCTATGGTGACATCATCTCTATTTATGAAAAGGGGTTAGGTGAGGTGGGTGGGAGGGAGGGATGGAGAGAAGGGGAGGTGGGGTGTTGTGGACAGGCAGTAATCTTCTGATGAAATCCATGAGAAACACACTTCATCATCGTTAAAGCCTTTTTTTCCATATTTGGTCCCCCGTTCAGAGACATTGGTCTTTATCTACTAGCCCTGATATGATTGACACATTATTTTGTTTTAACAGTTTTTTTTTCAACTAGATTATATGTGGAAGGAGATGAATGCATTGAAAAGCACTCTGACAAAATCTTGCGGGATTTATCTTTAAGCAGTAGCTTACAGTGGCACGCAATCGGGTGTTGGGGTCAAGACCTGGTCTTATGTGTATTCCTGAATGTGAACTCTGATGACATATTATGATGATTATATTTGTCTCTCTCTCTTTTTTTCTCTGTCTTTCTTTCTCTCTCTCTCTGGCTGTGTCCGTCTTTCTCTGTCTGTCTTTCTCCCTCACTCCCTCTGTCGCTGAAAATTAAATTCAGAGATGCTTTAGAAATTAAAAAATGAAGAGTTCATATGCATGAAGATATGATGAGTTCAGATGCAAAACATTCTAAACGTCACCTCTGTCAAAAAAAATCACTGTAATATAAAGGGTCACATGGACACCCACACACACTCACCCTAACACACCACCCATGTAACACATGCCCGCACATACACAGACCTATAGAGTGCTTGGTTGCTGCTGTCCCACTAGCAATGGTAGGCAGAAATTCAGCCAGCCACTGGAACAGCCTGTCCCTCTCCTAATATATACAGGGTTGAGCCAAACTGGACCATCTAACTCATTCAGTTGTGGTTTTTTTTTTTTTCAGAAATATTAGCATTTGTGACTTTACACCCAGTGTATGACTACCATGGCCATTTCAAAAAAAGAAACAAAAAAACAGTACCCTTTAAAAAAGGTGCCACATGCTTTATCACATTTGAATCACTTTCATTGGTGGAAAAAAAGGTGTTCACTGTGTCTCCCATCCCTTTTCACAATCTATAGTCATTTCAAAAGTGATCCAGTTTTTTTTTTTGGCTCATTCTGTATGTTTGTCTGTTTATCTATGATTTTAACTGTGTTTTAAATGCAGTATTATGTATATGGAATCATAAAGCAGTAAGAGAAAAAAACAGCTCAAGTACACCTCTCCCACAACCTTTGTGTGCCTCTGCGGTTTGTTGTATCCATGTCTCTGTGTCTGTATATGTGTGGATAATCCATCTTATTTGCTAGGGTGTGTGATTATATGTGCTCATGTTTGTCTTTCTCTCTCTCTCTTTCTCTCTTTCTTTCCCTCTCTCTCTCTCTTTCTCTCTTTCTCTCTGCTTCTCCTTCTCTCTTCTTTGTCTTTTTCTTTCTCTCTGTCTGTCGATCTTCATTTTCCATAGATCCATCTTTCTGTCTTCTCCTGAATAGCTTGCACATATGGTACATACCCACGTTCTACCTTGTCTCTTTCCTTGTATGTGATGATTGATCCTGTGTGTGTGTGTTTTTCTCTGTGTGTGTGCGTGTGTGTGCTTGTGTGTGCGCGCGTGTGTGTGTGTGTGTGTGTGTGTGTGTGTGCATGCGTGTGTGTGTAGGGGGGTGTGTGTGTGTGTGTGTAGGGGTGTGCGTCGGTGAATGTATTTTGGTATGTGCCTGTGTGTTCTCTGTAATTGTGTAACTGATTCCCAACGTACATAATTTCCCTCTCTTTCTGTGCCTTTTTATCCTGGTTTTACTTTTGTCAGTGTATTGTAGGCTCTGTGCGAGAGAGTATGTTTGGCATGTATGCATATGCTTGATATATGCTTCACTCTCTCTCTGTCTGTCTGTCTTTCTCTGTCTGTCTGTCTCTCTCTGTCTGTCTGTCTCTCTCTCTGTCGCTTTTTCTGTCTGTCCGTCTGTCTGTCTTTCTCTGTCTGTGTCTCTCATTTTCTGTCTGTCTCTCTCTCTCTCTCCCCCCTCTCTCTTTGAGCATGTATGTGTGTATGTGTGTGGTTGATCCCTCTTGTTGCAGGGATTGATGGAGTGTGTGTAATTGTCTCGCTGGCAGCCAGCCCCTTTTGCATTCACATCTGAAGCGCTTTGAACTCTGCCTCGTCTGTTCCCCCTCTCGCGGGGAACTTTGAAGCTCCTAGACAGATGAAGTGTTTGTTTGTGGAGAAAGATGTGCAAACACACAAAAATTATTGCCTCCAGAAGCAAATACGAATGTCAAGACCTTCTATCACCCCCCACACCCACACACACAAACACACGCACACACACGCCACATCTTTAAAGTGACTGTCACCATAAAGGGTTTTGTGTGTTCAGTAGCATGCTCGCACTTAGGCAAATTCAAACACTGCTGATTTGAGCATTTCTTGTTAACCTCGCAATTGTCACTCTGCTCACTTTCAATTCTTTCAGGTTCTTCAAAGTGCACCGAGTTTGCTGAGCTACTACATTTCTGGAATCACTTAGTTGGAATATATAAACCCAATTCCATAGGAGTGACCTTTATTTATTTATTTATTGATTTATTTATTTATTTGTCAATTTATCTATCTCTTAACGAGTGTCCCCCTCTGATGAGATTTCTTGCATGACAGGGGAGCCTGAAAAATAATAACATTTTGGCCTCCGATTGCACACAACCAATGTGATGTCCAGGCCCTAATGGCAACTATTTATGTAGCATATACTGTTTATTTGCAAGCTTGACCGATCAATGTCACTGTAATAGGCTCTTAAATAAAGCTAAGCCTGCTGTTAAAGCCTTTTCCAAACTGAACACGCCATAGGCACTGTGTTCGAACAGTCAACTGGGCCAATATCACGCTAGAGCCATTTATATGGGCAGAAAGCATGAAATGGGGGACTGGGGCAGCCGAGTGACCTTTCACCATTGTTTGAGGGGATAATTACTATAGAGAAACACAACAAGCATCGCAAGTCAACCACTGAAGTAGCAAATCGCAGAAGACATCCCCCTGAACCAAATCCGTATTAGTAGCAGTAGTAGTGGTGGTAGTAATGGCAATAATGAGGTACTTTACAAAAACTAACATTTCTGTTGCGATATTTAATCAAGACCACAATTAATTAGTGTTATTTCACTTGCCTACGCCTAACCTACACCTAACCTCTGCATTGCACCTTAGTTATCACCTCAGTTCAGTATATAATGAACTAAAATCTAGTTCAACAGGCAGATCAGTCCATTGCCAACTGCCATCATAGCTTTAGACTACATACTGTGCATAGCTGTACCAGGGGATCTCTACAGTCTGGACGCATAGTAAATATCACTACTAGTACTTGGATTGATGAGTTTGCATGAGGTTCATGTGAGTATCGGAAAGGGAATCAAACTTTTGTGTCACAAATGACGGAAACCACATTGAAAATTACTTTTTATTCTATTCATTTGTATTTACGTTACGGAAAATGTTTGATTTTTCATTGAAACATGCATGTTACCTATATGTCCCAACCTTGGGGATACTCTGTAGTGTACACATACAGTACATACAGACACATACAGTAAGTAAATGTAGATGGGTTGCTTTTTGTGAGGTGTTTCATATCATATAGGAAGGATCCTGTAACGTGTGCAGGCCACCTTAGCAAACTAAATCTTCTTCTTCTCCAGTTCAAACATTGGGCCTTGTAAACTAAACTCTGCATACTGCACATAGTTTTATGCACAGCTTCCAGTATGATACACACGTAGGTTAATGCATGAAGACGGGTTCACTTGCACTCAAGCCTGGGTGTGTTGTGGAACAGGACGGCAGAATCAACAGCAGGTCTGGACTCTTAGGGAAGATGCTATGGGTCAAAATGTCAGTGTTTTGCTGTGGCGATCTAAAACTACTCTAAAAACAATTCTGTGCTCTGCTTTAGTCTTTCCTGGGTCTAGTCTGGTTCAGAGGTGGACCAGAATGTGCTGCTCATTCTCAGGTTCTGCTGTTCGTTCTGGTTAATGCATGTAGACTGTCGTAGGCTTTACATGACGCATTTCACATGGTGCAAAATGGATCCTATATAAAAAAAACCATCTTAGTGAAGTACCCAACTCCCACTAGCACAGTGGCCATTTGACATAAGTAGCTTTCCACTGATCCGGAAAGCCACCCCTCCCCAAACACACACACACACACACACACACACACACACACACACACACACACACATACACACAGATACACACACACATACTGCCTATCCCATCCCCCTTGGGGAGGATGCGAGGATGCCTGGGTAATGGACGCAGTAATAGGGCCGTCCCCTGCCTCTTCTTATTTGCACCCCCCCCCAAACAACCCACAACCCACCCCAGCCCCACCCCCCCTCCTCCTTTTATTTACTGTCGCCATGGCGCCACTCTGCTCGGGGGCTCTTGCGCCTCATATCCCCTTTGAGGCCGCTCAACTTGAGCGATGAGCCTCCAATTATTGCTGTCCGCATAACTAATAAAAGACAAGACCGCGCCGGCGATGGGCTTTGTGTAATGGCGGGAAGCATCTCAACCGGTAATTAATTGTTGCCTATTGATTTCCAGCCGTCTTCATAATGAGATCCTCCAGATTATCCATGCAGAAGAAGGGTGTGTGTGTTTGTGTGTGAGAATGTGTGTGTAAGCGTGTGTCTATGTGTATATGGTGGTGGTGTGTGTGTGGGGGAGGGGGGGGGTTGAGCAGGAGTGAGTGATTTCAGATCTCTCTGTTGTCCTGTGTTTGGACTTTCCCATGGGAGTGTTTGAAAGGGATGGGGTGTGTGTGTGTTTCTGTGCATGAGTGTGTGTCTCCATGCCTGCCCAAACATGATTGTATGTTTCAGGGTGAAGGATGAGCTTTAAAGCTCCACTCCACTTACATGAGTGTATAAATGCTCTGTGTGTGTGTGTGTGTGTGCGCGTGTGTGTGTGTGATTGTGTGTGTGTGATTGAATGATGAGAGAGAGATAAAGAGAAAAAAAGAAGCAAGGCCCTCCTACATTGGAGTTAATAATACCACATCTCATTTACCTCACAGAGGAGCCGCGACGAGAGTCATTACTGTAGCGAAGATCATTAATGCCCAAGATGAATCTGATGCAAGCCATCACAGATAAAGGGAAGGACTGATGGAGAAAGACTGAGTTTACCATTTCAAAGAGCCAGCTGTGAAGTCACACAAAAAAAATATATAAAGTGGTTTGAAAACAGTTTGAAGTAACTGTGCTGGCAACGGCCTCACTGTAGGACTTTACTTTCACCTTTTTGCCGCCCTCTTTTGATTTGTCAACTATTTTTATATCCCTCTGCTTCTCTCGCTGTGTATTTCTCTGTGTCTCTCTCTTTCTCTTTCTCTCTCTCTTTCTGTCTGTCTGCCGCTTCATTCTCTGGGCAAGAACTATTTATGCCCTCACACAAAAATGTGCGCAGAGGCCTTGTAAATAGTTTGACAGGTGAGATGTTGTGAAATGTAGTTTTATGCACATGTTCACATTTGTCTTCGCTTTCATTGTCTTTCTCGGTAAATAGACAGACAGAGAGAGAGACACACACACACACACACACACACTCACTACACTCCACTTTCATTTATTTCATTTATGTCTCTCTCTCTCTCTGTCCCTCTGTCTCTTTATTGCTCACCTTCTCTCAATCCAATCCAAGAAAGCTTTATTGGCATAAACATTTCAATAACATTATTGCAGAGCTCCAAAGTTCAATTACAAACACACACGTAGACACACACACACACACATTAAAAAAGACAATTACACATCCACTTGGAACAGAATTAAAAGAGTAAGACATAATGCCAATTCAAATGACGATGTTATACAAGTAGTATACAACTTACACAGGAATTGGCATTTTGATACTTTGATTGCTTGGTAGTTCTGGCCTCACTGGATGTTTCTCAGCTGAAGTGGTCAGGTCCCTGTTCTTTCCAAGGATAGATGACAATTGAACCTTATTTGTATATGTCTTAAACCAAGGGATAATCAAACTGAATTTAATTAATGAGGATTTTCTTTCTCTCTCTCCCTCTCATTCCTTCACTGAAACACACACACACACCACATTCTTACAACGACTGTCTACTATTAAGGTTTAGTGTGTTAAGTAGTTTGCTCACACTAAGGCAAATCCAAGCACTGCTGATTTGAGTATGCAGCCATATACACACACACACACAGCTGTTTCCCCTGCATCAGTGGTGTGTGGTGAGACTGGGCTGGGACTGTGAGGCAGTGCTGTGCTTTTTACACACACACACACTTACACAGCTGTTTCCCTTGACTTTCCTCCTGTTGGCTGCAGTGTGGTGGTGTTGTGCTTATTGCTTGTGCCCAGCAGAGGCGGCAGTGGTGGCGGTGGATGTGGTGGTGGTGGTGGTGGTGGAGGTGGCGGTAGCAGCAACTCGGTACCTAACTCAACTCAAGTCGTGACATTTTAACGTCTCACCGCCAAACCCTCACCTCGCCGGGTGATGGAATGCACCATGCCACTGGCACCAGCTCTAATGCACTGCAGCCGTGACTGGCATGCAAGAAGCGAAAGAGGGAGGAAAAGAGAGAGAAGGGGAGAGAGAGAGATGGAGCTTTCCGTCAGGATTACCGTCGGTGAAAGAACACACTCTGAATTAGAAAAGAGGACTGACTACCCAGTTCTCCTCCTGACTTGCTGCTCTGTTTTTTTCTCTCTTCTGCTTCTTTCCTGGAACACAGTGCTGCAATACGAGAGATGGCCCAAACAGATTAAGACTTCAATTACACCCAGTGCTGCTGCCACACATCCCAGTGTGTGTGTGTGCGTGTGTGTGCGTGCGTGTACGCCTGTGCCTCTGCGTGCATGCGTGTGTGTGTGTGTGTGTGTGTGTGTGTGTGTGTGTGTGTGTGTGTGTGTGTGTAAGCGTGCGGTGTGTGTACGTGTACGAAAAAGGGGGTAAGGATAGGGCTTTTTCTGATGTTCAGATATCAGCAGGAGAGCACTGCCCCTGGGGCGGATGGTAAAAGGTTGGGGGGGTGGGGTGGGGTGGGGGGGTTAGAATGGGGGTGGGGGGATGGAGGTCATCCGGGTCTACCTGTTGTGGCAGAGCAGGGTAGAGGACAGAAAGTGATGATGACATCCACCTTTATGCTACCTTCTGTACTGCTTCCCCATTGCATGTGTGTGTCTAAACCAGTGCTTCTCAAAACATTTCACACTGAGGACCACTTCCCTTCTTAAACAACCTCAAGGACCACACACACACACACACACACACTCCGCCCCCATTTGAGGCTAACAGGGCGGTGTAAATGCTTTAATTTGTACAGCATTTCAACACTAATGGCATGAAGATGATATAAATGGTATTTAATGTTATTTAAGCTTTAGAAACATGAAAATTACAATTTAAACACATATGCTTGCAGATCACTAGTGGGGTGCAGACCACACTGTGAGAACCACTGATCTAGACTATTGTGCTCTGGCCAGTCTGACACACACACACACACACACACACACACAGGCACGCTGACTGCAGTGGATATGGCCAGAGGGGGAGTTCTTTGATCAGCTGTGTTTACAGGTGTAAAAGTGTGGCATGTAATGTCTGTCTATGCCATATATGAATGTGACTAAAGGTGTGTGTGTGTGTGTCTGTGTACATCAGTTGTATGTGTCTGTGCATTTACTGGCATAGTGGCGTGTACACAAAAGTGTGTGTGTGTGTCTGTCTGTCTCTCTCTCTGTCTGTTTTCTATGGCTCAGTTTCCCTGTCTGCATTGTCTGGCTTCCAGTAGGCCATGTTGCCCATAGGCCTCACGCAGATTACCCATAATGCCCAGGAATGAACGAAGATGTATATGATTAAGCTCCATCCATATGGACGGTAAGAGGGTTGTTTCCGACAAGATGTCAGGAGGATAATGTATAGCCTGCCCTCGTTATCAATCCCAAACATGCACTAAGCAGTAAGCCCTCCTCCCTTCTCTAATCTTCTATCCACATAATAGATTTCTTTCATTTTACCTAAAAATAGCTGTTTTTAATTCGAATTTGTTCGCAAAGTGTTTGAATGTGTACACATGCACGCACGCATGTATGTGCACTCACACACACACACACAAAGAGACACACAGACTACATTAATCGACACAATTAAATCTGTTTCATATTATTTGCCTCTAATTTTATTGCCAGCTCTCATGGTCTTTTTTAAACAGTGAGTTAGTGTGCTCTTTGAAAAGGCTTTGAACTGACCACTAGCATTTCTGGAGGCCTTTATCATATGATCTCTTACGTCAGCCATGTCGGGAAGTGTGTGTGTGTTTGTGTGTGTGTGCATGTGCGTGTGTGTGTGTGGGTGCCTGCGTGTGTGTGTGTGGGTGCCTGCGTGTGTTTGTGTGGGTGCCTGCGTATGTGTGTGTGTGGGTGTGTGCATGCATGTGTGCGTATGGGTGCGCGTGCGTGTGCGTGTGCTTGTGCGTGTCTGTGTATGTGCCTGTGTGTGAGTGTGAGAAAGAGGGAAAGCGAGGACAGTACAGTTATGCACGCCTCAATCCGCTTTTATCACTATCTGAATGTGTTTTTGTCACCCAGTGTGTTACATGAGAAAGAATACATACACACACAGGCACACACACACACACACAAACAGCCACACACAAACAGGCTCACACACACACAAACACACACACACACAGGCACGCACACAGGCAGAATCAGCAGTTCTACAGAAATAAACAGGCAGAATGATTATCATCTCACAGATAGCACCATACATCACACTGTTTACAATGGGGGCATGTATGCACACACACACACACACACACACACACACACACACACACAGGGAGATAGGCACAAACAAGCGCACACATACACACACACAGGGAGATAGGCACAAACAAGCATACATGCACACACACACACACACACACACACAGATAACAGCTGTGCCTTTGTGTGATAAAGCGAGTTGTGTTTACTGGCAGTGGTAATCCTAATAGCCCTGTTAAGCAGCGTCAAAATCCGCCGCGATTGTCTGTGCAGCTCTGGGACTTGACCCCACCTCACTACCCAACTCCTCTCCTCTCCTCTACTCTCCTCTCTTCTACTCTCCTCTCCACTCCACTCTTCACCTCTTTTTTTCCTCTCCACTCTTCTCCTCTCTTCTCCTCTTTTCCCCGGTCCACTTCTGTCTTTTCTTTCACTGTCCTCTTCTCTTTTTTGTTCTTTCCCCCTCTTCCCTCCACTTTCCTCCTTTCTTCCTCCCTCCCTCCATTCCTCTGCGCTCTTCTGCTCTCTTCTCCTCTCCACCCTTTCCCCTCTCCTCTATTCTTCTCTGTTCTCCTTTCCTACCCCCCTTTTTTGTTTTCCTGTCTTCACTCACTCTTTTCCTCTCTTTCCTTGTCCACTCCTCTCCTCTCTTCCACTCTCCTGTCCTCAGTCCTCCCATCTTGCTCTTTCCCTCTCCATTCCTCTGCTCCTCTCTCTTCCTCCCCCCCACACTTCCCCTCACCTCTGCTTCCCTCCCCTTTGACTGGGGTTCAAAGTAGGACTGATGGAGAGAGAGAAAGAGATAGAGAGAGAGAATGACAAGAAGACGAATGAGAGACGGGTGTGTGTACAGTGTGTTTGGGGCCTGAGAGGTCATTTCCTTCACACTCTCACTTGTCTCATTAATCTCCCAGAATATGGCAAAATACACTTTTTCTTGTTTGTTTTGTTTTCAGTTTTGGTGTCTTTTTCATGTGCTACTAATCCATCTTGTATGCTACTAACAGTTAAAGGATGTCTTGTCTTTTGTTTGTTTTGGATTAGAGTTACAGTAATGAGAGTAGGGAACTGGCCGAGTGTATCTGTCAGCTGAATCTCTCTGTCTCCATCTCTGTCTCTCTCTCCTTATTTTCCCTTTTCTCGCTATCGCTCTTTCTTTCTTTCAGTCTGTCTCTCTCTTCAGTCTGCTTGTCTTTTTTGAAAGAGAGTCAAGATGCCTTGCCTTTTCCTTCAGGGTTTTGCACACACACGCACGCACACACACGCACGCACACACACACACACACACACACACACACACACACACACACACACACACACACACACACACACACACAGACGCATGCACACACACACACACACACACAGACACACACACACACACACTCTTTCTCTCTCTGTCTCTCTCTCTCTCTCTCACACACACACACACACATGCAGGCAGGCAGGCAGCATTTGATCAGTGTGTGGGCGGAGAGAGGAGGGGCCGGTGACGGTAGGCCTGTGCCAGGCAGAGACGCTCAGAGCCCCAGCCGTGCTTCCCTTTTTGCTGACTTTACATTTCAACAAGACGCAGGATTAGCCTAATGTCTGTTTCATCTTCAGAGCTGCGGAGAGAGAACGAGAGGGAGAGGGAGAAAGAGAGGGAGAGGAAGAAAAGAGACAGAGGAGGAGGGAAAGAAGGAGCAGGCAAGCATAGAAGGTGGTGGTGGGGATGGTGGTTTGGGAGGGGTTGGTGCTGCTGCTGGTGGTAGTGGGGGGGTGTGTGGTTTAGGAAGGATTGGCGGTTGGTGGTGGTGGTGGTTGGTGGGGTGGGGTGGGGTGTCAAGAGTGTTCTGTGCGTTTCCATGGTGACAGACTTCCAGCGCTGGGGCCCGCAGAGGCAATCCTCAGTCAGAATTGGAGCCTTTTGTTTTGATGGCAGGGTGCTGCTTAATATGACAGGTGCTTTTTATAGGAGGCGAGATTGCCAGGAAAAAAAAAAAGGAAAAATAAAAAAAACCCTGCGTCTGGAAATGTTCAATAGGCAGGCGCGTATGTAGGCTTCGATAACGGAGGGGTACATTAAGGGTGAATTTTTTTAAGATGTACCACCCCTCCTTCCTAAATACATATGCAACAGGACAATATTTGGTGTGTTCAGTGGAAGCATAGAAAATGTACTAAGTCGCTGTAAATGTCTTTTACTACAGTTATTTCCATCTTGTGAGCAGGTTTGGAATCCCCCCCCCCCTCCACACACACATACACAAGCTTTCTTCCTCTCTCCTGACTTTGTCCTTATGTTTTCAAATGGAAAGGGTGTTGTTTTTGGGGTGGGAGAGGGAGTTTGCCAGAAAGGTTGCCAGCAATTTAAAGAGTGGCACCTCACCTCAAGAGTGCTTCAATTCTTTTGATTTCTCTCGAACCTCAACCCCCCTCAGTCACACACACACTAACACATACACACACACAGACACACACATATCAGGAGAAAAAAGAGAGAGGGAGAAATGCTGTTTCTGAACGTACGCCAAACAGAAGCAGGACAGAAATCAAAAATAACGAAGGGCCCTGCCTATGGGAATCTTGCATCAGATGAGGCGCGATCCGGGGATAAAGAGGAAATCTTATGGTTTACATAGGGAAGATGGGGGCTGACGTATTTAGGATCAAAGAATCAACGCTCGTTTCATGTTCTAGAAAGAAGGCGTATGTCAGTATGTATATATCGGTGTTTGTGTGTCAGAGCGTGGGTGTGCGAGTGTGTGTGTGTATGTGTGTGTGTGCGTGTGTTTCCATATATCCGTTGCTGGAGGCTGGGGTGTTTCACAAATTCCCACAGGAAAAACAAAAACAACCTTCCGACACACACAAAAACACATGCAAGTGCACACACACACTCACACATACACACAGGCACACAAACACACACTAATCCATCCCAGTTGGGGGGAAGGTCATCAGAACTAATCTTTTTTATGGTCCTGCCCATATTTATTTGATGTTGAGGGCAGTTAAGCAGGACTAGCTAATGCTACCCAAATAACATTCCAGCAAGCTGTCACGTCCCCCCTAATAACATGGTGCCTGAGCCTGCTGTTACTGCTGCTGCTGCTGTTGTTGTTGCTGGTGTAGCCTCTTCATAAGTGTGCCTCTGCTCCACCGCTGATGCTGCTGGGTGTTTTCCTGTAAACACACACATGATGGTCATCATCTGTGCTGCTGAGATGGCTGAGGCGGCAGTGGGCTCCATCCACTAAATGAGCTGGAGTCCATATTGGATGGGAATCAAACCCCCACCAACAACAACAACATGAGTATGCAAAAGCTTGTGTTGGTCCCAAAAAAGAGGAAATGGTGGGATAGACTGAAATTACTTAAAATATTAAAGGATTTGTAACAGCGTAGTGTGGCTCAATATGTTAGTAGTATTATACATTTTTTTGTTTTACTTTAATCCCGGCCTGCAGAGTGTGCCTCAATGTTTAAGTGATATCACATTTTTTGTTTTACTTTTTTGTTTATACTAATGTATTACGGCCTATTTATTTTACAACCTTGGAGAGTCTTAGTGTGGGCTAATGTGTCAAACAGTCTTAGCCGTTTGCCTAACAACTTTCAAAGTGCTGGCTGGCTGAAGGGCTAAAATGAATGTACAAATGAAAGCACAAGCAGATTACACTTTCAAAAATACATACTTTACATTAGAAAGAGTTCTTTAGAGCCTTAGATCATAATAGGCTATGCTATGTCATATCAGGGTCAAATGGTTCTTTAAAGAACTGTTGCCCCGATGGTTCTTTGAAGCACTGAAAAAGGTTATAAATTATAAATTATATACATCTCAATTCTGATGCTGGCAAAACATCTTTGTCAACGTCTTGGTGTTACTGGACCTCAGTGCAGCTTTTGACACTGTTGATCACTGCATACTACTACTGGAACATTGGGTTAGATTCACTGGTATAGTTATCGATTGGTTAAAATCATACTTACAACTTAGTTTTTTTGTTGCTATTAGAAACTGTACCTGGACACCTATATCCTTGAACTGTGGTGTCCCCCAAGGGTAAATCTTTGGACCAATACTATACAGCCTTTATATGCTCCTGCTTGGACAAATCATTTAGAACAACTCAATCAATTATCATAGCTATGCTCCCAAATATATTTAGTTCTGTCTTCTAATGACTATGCCCCCTTGAGTCTCTCTATGGGTGTATTGACCAAATGAACAGCTGGATGCCACATAATTTTCTCTAGCTGAACATTGACAAAACAGATGTATTTGGGGAAAAAGAAAGAAAGACTTAAGATTGCCACTCTTAAAACTAAGGGATGTGAAGCAAAAGATACGGTTAAAAACCGTGGTGTCTTTATTAAAAACATTGCTAAACTTAGAGGTCTAATGTCAAAACAAGGTCTAGAATAAAATATACATGCCTTTACTTGCAGGGTTGATTACTACAATGGACTTTTCACAGGCCTACCTTACAAGACCATCAAACAGCTTCAACTGATCCAAAATGCAACAACAAGGGTTCTTACAGGAACAAAAAGAACTGAACACATTAGTCCAATTTTAATGTCCCTGCACTGGCTCCCACTAAGTTATAGAATTGACTTCTTGTGTTTAAAACATTAAATGGGATGGGAGCCAATTAACCATCGGATATGTTTCTATAATATGTACCAAATAGGTCTATAAGATCACAGCAGAAAAATCTGTTGGAAAACCTGCTGTCATAACAAAATGGGGGAAAACAGCTTTCAGCTGTTATGCAGTTCAGCTTTGGAACCAACTTCCAGAAGACATCGAAAATGCTCATACTGTTGGCAGTTTCACATCTAGACTTAAAAACAAACTGTTCTCCAATGCTTGCTGATAATAATTTACCTCTAATTACTATTTTTTAATTAAATATGTTTTTTTATTTACCTTGTACTTTATTTTATCCATTTACACTTTTTACAAATTTTATCTTTTATACTTTTATACAATAGCCAGGTAGTAGACAACTCCAAGTGTAAATATCCTGTGTCTGGAACAAAGATTTTTTGGGGGCTGTTTGTGTGCCTGTGGATTTTGTATTAAGCTTCTACAATTTGATGACACTTACCATCAATTTCTCCCCAAGACTAATACTGTCTGTAATCCTGGATATATATATATATCTTTTACAGACACAGGGACGGAAACGGCACACGGTGAGGTGAGGTGAGCTCTCATTTGGAGCCTGTCTGTCTCTGTCTGTCTGGAAGGCTTGCCTATGTCTGCTGTTTGGAGGGGACAGCTCGATTAGTACTGGGGGAAAATGGTGGTGTGACTGAGGGGTGGGGTGGTGGGTGGTTGGGTGTTGGGGGAGCAAGGGGTACCAGGGGCAGACAGGCAATAAGGGGGATGGGGGTTCACTTTTGGGGACGGGTGGAGATTTTAACACACACACACATACACACTCACGCACACACAGACGCACGCGCGCACACACACACACACACACACACACACACACACACACACAGAGCCCACCCCAACCTCATCTGAGAGTATTCTCTCAAGGCCAGTGAGTATGCCCTCCACACTTCATTTCCCGAGGTCATTTCCTGCCCAGAGTGGGAGATTGTTTTTTCTTGCATCAGACTTCTCTTTCGTGTTTTTTTTCCCTCTCCCTTTTTTTTTGTTATTAAAAGGCGTGTCATGAAATTGCCCTCCCAAAAATACATCTGAGGTTTATTTAATTGGGGCAGATTTATTAACACGATGGGAGAGATCAGTGTCGAACTGAGCTTACATGTGAAAAAAAAAAAAAAAAAAGTGAAAAGCGAATGTGATTTAATTGCTGTTAATTTCGGCAGGCTAATTGGCAGTAATCATTATGTTTACCACGGCAGGCTGCAGTGCGTCAGAAAAAAAAAAAAAAACTAACAGAAAAATCGGTCTTTATGTCATGTGTATTTTTTCTTCTCTCAGAGGAAAAGAAAGACAAAACTGTTCACATTAGGATTACAGAAAGAGAAGGTGGTGGTGGTGGTGGTTGGGGTGGTGTTGGGCTTCAGCTGTGTGTGTATATGTGTGTGTGTGTGTGTGTGTGTGTGTGTGTGTGTGTGTGTGTGTATGTACGTGTGTGTGTGTGTGTGTGTGTATGTGATATATAAATCAGACTCTCTTCATGAGTGATGGGTGTGTAAACCTGTTCTGCTCTGTGCCGTATTGAGTGCTGTGCTAACCCTGTTGCCGGGCGAAAAAAAAAAAAAAAAAAGGAAGAAAGAAAGAAAAAAAAAAAAAACGAGGCAACCTTAAAAAATCCATTTTCTAATCTGCCCCGACCAATCAGCCACCTGCTCGTCAGGACTCAGTCAGAAGGCATTCATATTTGGATCAATTTTCTCCCCCTCCTTTGCTTCTTAGCGCCGTGTAATTCCCTGTTTTGACAGGTATTTATCTGAGGACATCATGAGTTTATTACATACAAAATACACACACACACACACAGATACACACAATATGTGTGTATACTATCAGCCTGTGTGTGGGTGTATGTTTGTTCGCATGCGATTGTGTGTGTGTTTGGATGTGTGTGTGTTTGGATGTGCGTGTGTGTGTAATCTGATGGGGTGTTGATTTTCTAAATGACATTTACAGGCTCAATGCTGCAGCTCTAAGCTGGCTGGTATTTAATGCCATGACGTGTCTACTGTGTGTGTAGGCCCCACACTGTTACCCCAGTAACACAGCTACACAAACACACACACACACACGTACACCATCCACTCACCCACCCGCCCTTGCCCTGCGCTTTCAAGGATTAAACCAGTCACCTTTTTCACCTCTGCTCCAAGGACCACTGTTGCCAGAGTTCTGATTATTTTATTTTCCTCTCTCTCTCCTCTGTTTTTTTTTTCATTTATTTGTGTGTGTGTGTGGTGCGGTTGTTGTTATTGTGAGTATTTATTTTTCCCGTAATGCTGTGAGATAATCCCACTCTGGGAACAGATGTGTCCTGTGTGGCATCTGCTGCTGTGCTCACTTCTTCTGCCGCTTGCGTTGGCGTTTCGTGCTTGCTGCGACGCATCTGTGACCATCAGTGGTAGCTGCTCCACCCCCCCCACCCCACCGTCAACCATCCCTCTACCCCACGCTTGACCCACACTCTTTCTCTCACTCTCTCATTGTGTCTTACTATCTACCTTTCTTTCTCTCTCTGTCTCTCTGTTTGTCTCTGGGTGTCTCTCTCTCTGTCCCTCTCTTTCTCTCACTATGCACCCTCCTCTCTCTCTCTGTCTCTCTCTGTCCCTCTCTTTCTTACTATCCACCCTTCTCTTTCTGTTTCTGTCTCTATGCCTCTCTTTTTCTCTCTCTCTCTCTCTCTCTCCCCCCCCCCCCCCCTCTGTCTCTCTCTGTCCATCACCCTCACACTGATCCCCCACCCTCTGCTCCACCCCACTGAGGCTATGGCCTCAGCAGTGGCCCTCTGAAGGTGGCCTTCTGCGGTGAAGAGCGGAAAGAGCGGCCAGGCGGGCGAAACAGATGTGTCCCAGCGGTGCCCTGAGCGGAGCAGACCGGAGCGGATATGTTAATCGGTGCGTGACCCTTACTGGCTGGCTGGCTCCCTCACCTGGCCCCTCTCTCCCTCCCTCCCTCCCTCACATCATGACTCCCTGGTGGAGGATGACCCAGCACAGGGGTGCCATGGTGGGACATGAGCAGTGGGGTCAAAGGCCCATTAAGAATGGCTCTTCTGTTCCCTCACGTGTGCTCACTTGTTTGCTCATATTGCCTCATTGTGTGTGTGTGTGTGTGTGTGTGTGTGTGTATGTGCGTGTATGTGCGTGTGGGGGTGTGTGCTACACACACACACACATACATGTCCACACACACACACATAACTACATGCACATAATCATATATAAAAACAATAAAGGGACAGGGATCTCGAACGTCGGGTTCCTTAGCAAACAGCCCGTGACCGATTAGCATCTGAGCCCAGAGCACCGACTGAAGATTAAAGCTCTCGTATTTTACACTACAGTTGGCACCATACAGCACAGCACAGCACAGCTCTGGGGAAAGGAGGAGAGGTGGGGGTTGATGGTCTTTACCTCCATCTTTCATGTGGTGTCAGAGAGCTGAGTGGGGATATGTGCTTTGAAGCGCAGGGAAAGGGTGGTTTGGGTGCGGTGCAAGGGGGGGGGGCATGGAGTTGTACAGTATCCCCACAGAATTAACATTCAGTGTGTAGGGAGGGGTGGGGGGGGGGGAGTTGCTGCCATTTGGGGCCCTGTAGGTCCCCCTCTCTCTTTCTCTCTCTCTCTCTCTCTATGGGTGGATGTTCTCTGTCTCTCTCCTCCTGTTGATAATTGGGTCAGTTCTTTCCTCCCTCAAATGCCACTGTGCTTCTCTTCTCCCTGCAGGAAGCGCAGGATGCTTTTTCAGCAACCTTTTGTCTTCTGTCCGCAAGACACCATTTAACTCCTCCGTCTTTTTTTTCTTTCTTTTTCTTTTTTCTTTTTTCCCCAGCTCTTGCTTGCTAAGCAATCGCCTGCCTGCCTGCCTGCCTCCTGCCCACTTGCCTCGACTATTGGCAGCTCTTTGTTTCGTTTCATACTGTTTACCTCCAGTGGATTGCTCTCAGTGCATTGTTTATGTCCGTGTGGAATATGAGGGGGGGCGGTGTGTGTGTGTGTGTGTGGGGGGGGGGGGGGGGGGTTCAGGCACAGCACGAAAGTACTATCTCCAAGAAGGAGGTTTGTTCTGCCTGTAAACTATGCATTACATTGTGCTCTCCAAAGTATAACTCACGAAAAATAAAATGTCTGTTGAGTGAGAGTGAGAATAATATGGCCATGCACTAGGCCATGTTTTGCAACTCAGCGGCGGCAACTCGGTGTTCAGTTCAGGAACAGTTTCATCGTTTCAATTCCCCCTTGTGCTCCTACCAGGATCATGTCAACGACCTGAAATATTTTATGGTGTCCTTTAATTTCTGGGAGTGTAATACTCATTAAGCTGCGTTGCCCTTGAGCGGAGTGGAGGGTGCGAGGGGGCGAGAGGAGGGTTTTTCGTGCGGCAAAGCTGTCCTCACCAAGAGCTTGAGATGTGCACGGGGTCCACCTGTTAATTACACAGAGAGGCTCGGCGATTGTGTCCGACCGGATGATTTAGTGGATTTCGAGTGACTTTCCCCACCAAACTTACAAAAGCCCCCGAGACACAGACAGATACACACACAGACACACACACACACTCATGCACACACACACACCCACTCATGCACACACACACACCCAGACCCACTCTGCTCCTGAAGGACACAGAGATAACACCCTCTCCATCTGCCCACCCCTACCCACCAACCTCCCACACACACACACACAACACACACAACCACCACCACACACCACCTTTTTCCACTCGTCTGCCCTGCCTGTCACTGTCGATGATCAATGGAGAAATCAGTTGCTCCGTCTCCGACCGATCCCCCCCACCAACCCCCACCCCCACCCTTTCCTTCCCTTTTGCCCACAAAGACGCGGGGGCCTCCCGATTGCCTTCGATCTCTCGCGCCGCAACGTCCGTTCAATTATGAATGTTTTTCTCAGCCGCGCTATCGGGCTGGGGCCCAGGCTGCTAATGAACGTCTGCTCTGTGTGAGTCTTTCGGCAGCGAGCGAGCGAACGAACGATCGAGGAAGCCTTATTATTTCTGCTTATCAAACGGGGGGAAGAGAAGAGACGGCCCACCAGTCTACCAGCCCAGCTCTCTCTCTCTTCGGTTAGGGGGGGGGGGGGGGAATAAAAAATAATAAAAAGTACGGTGGACTTCAGAGCACTCTGGCAGGTGTCGGGATTCTGGTATTGATACTGAGTGTGTGTGTGTGTGTGTGAGCACATGTGTGCATGTGTGTGCGCATGCAAGTGTGTAAAATATGGCAGACTTCAGAGCATTTTGGCAGGTGTCGGGATTCTGGTATTGATACTGAGTGTGTGTGTGTGTGCATGCATGCGTGTGTGTGCGCGCATGTGTGTGTGTGTGTGTGTGTGTGCGTGCGTCTGTGTGTGCGTGTGTGTGTGTGTGTTTTGTTGGCGCCTTCTCCAGATGCTGCCAGTCTATGCTGGAGTCCGGAGGAGAAACATGAAAGGCCCTGTGTGGATTATCACTCTCGCTCTCTACTTTCATTAGCCCCTTGGCCGGCCAAAATCAGAATTACTTTTGCCAGGCAGGGCGTCTTTGATGAAGAATTTACTGAATTTTCTACCCTCTGTTGTTCTGCCTCTGTGCCTCTGTCTCTCTCGCTCTCTCTTCCTCTCTCTATCTCTCTCTCTTTGCCTCTGTCTCTGCTTCTATGCCTCTTGCTCTCACACTTGCTCTTTCTACTCTCTGTTCTGCCTCTATGCCTCTGTCTCTCTCTCTCTCTCCCTCTCTCTCTTGCTCTCTCTGTCTCTCGCTCTTGGTCTTTTTCTGTCTCTCTATCTTGCTTTCCCTCCCTCTGTTCCTCCCTTCTTTCTGTCTCCTTCCTTCCTCGTCATCCTCTTTTTCCATATCTCTACCTCTCTCCTCCTAAGCTGCTCCACATCTGTTTATCTCACGAATGCGAATATTAAATAAATAAATAAATAAAATATATAATATTATAATATATATATATATAGACTGTGTTAATTGGCTAGCAGTGGGGCGTCTGTGTGTGGGCTCGGTGGACGGCACGCTAATCTGACACCGCCGCCGCCCGCCTCGTCGGCTTGACCGCTTTAATCGAGGCGTGTGCAGCCGCTCGGCCTTGGAGGACCGGGGAGGAGGGGCTGGAGGAGGGAGGAGGGTGGGCTGGTGGAGTACTGTACGTGCCTGTCTGACACTCAGAGTGCCTTCATCAGAGGCATGCCGCCGTTTAAAAAGGGCCTTGCTTTTTCCGCTCCTCACGCCACGGATGTTCGCTCGCTTGCTGGCTCGCTCGCTCTCCGATTGCCCTGTGTGGCCTCTATTACCTTCTGACTGTTAGTGGGGAATAAATTGCTTTAATAGCAATCAGTTGATTTTTTTTTGTTTTGTTTTTGCGATGGCACAGCGTATATTAAAGTGGTCTGGATGACACATGAGGTCGTAGACAACACTGACTTTTTCGTCTGTCTGTCTGTCTGCTTGTCTGCCTGCCTGCCTGTCTGTCTGTGCGGCTTTCTTTCTCTCTGTTATTGATTGCTTTATTTCTTGCTAAATATACCTCTCTCTCTCTGCTTCTATTTCCATGAACGTTTTTCAAACGCTGCACTAAGAATTCACTTCCTATTGGGATAGAAGCCTCTAATGGCCTGGTCTGATTACATGATATCAGCCTAATTTGTCATAAATTTGTCTTACCCCGGCATATTTTTAGCATCATACCCAATTTCAAAAGGCCAGGATGACATAATGTTCTTAAATAAAGGGTTCTGTAAGTCTTGAGGTCTTTTTTTTACGACACCAAGACTAGCCTGTCATCATGTTACGGGGAATCGTATGAATTGCATGTTCATTGCTGACATGTAGTCCTGTCACCAGCAATCACTGGAGCCCATACAATAACGACACACTGCCTTGCAATGTTGTGGTCAGACCTCCTGACCAAGACACAGCGAGAATTTGTTGGTGGGAAATTTTTGGGGTCTAACATGAATATGATCCAGGAGGGGCTGCCTGCAGGATTGAATTGTAATCGTAAGGTGACGCACTGGCAAGTGGCAGTTGTGAGGAAGAAAGAAAAAAAAGTCATGTAGCCTGATCTTGCCATTAGATGCCCTAGTAGTCTATGTGGACTCCATGTGTTGTGTGTGTGTGTGTGTGTGGCCATCCCCCTGCTGTTCCAGGGTAAGTGCCCAGCCCGGCGACCCGTCTCGGAGCAGGCTGGCCTGGGGAGGCTGCTGCTGAATGAGGGCCTGTGTTTGATCCAGAACAAAGAGCATTCTGTGATGAGGATGCCTCGGCCTGCTGTGTGGGTGATCTAGTTCAAGGGGTCTTGCTCAAAAAGATGCTTCTAATCTTTTCGCCCCAACCCCAACCACACACACATAGATACATACACACACACACACACACACACACAAATACACACACACACACACACATACACTGATAGAAGCAGTGTGAGAGTGAGCAGGCTAGAAAGAGACTACTAATATGACACATTACATTTAAGAGCATTCACTATCTGCATGCATTATTTATTAGCCACACTTACTAATTAATGATATTTTTATATAAAAAACTTTGAACTCGAAGGTTTATTTTTTTTTACCACGATTCCCCAGAGAGTATCCCTGTAGTTTCTAACTGGAGTCTTAAGAGGCCAAGAGCAAATATGACAGTCTTGGGTCAAGACTGTATATACACACACACACACACACACACACACACACACACACCACACCACACCACACCACACCACACTTACAGACATAACTTGCCTCTTTAGGCCGATCTTCTGAACTACCAGAAAGTTTAATGTTTGAATCTCTCTCTTGCATGTATAAATATTTCCCCTCGATTTTCCCATAGTTCTCTGTCTGTGGTGTTAGCATGTCAAAATGGCCAGGCATGGTGATGGAACATTCTGGTGTTCTGATGTTTGTTCTGAGGCAGGTTATTGCCCATGCCCTTGCATCATGCTCACCAATTCTCACCTTATTCCAAGTATGGAGGTAGATTTACATTTTTGGGACTCGCTCTATTTTTTCTCTCTCTTTCTCTGTCTTGGTCTCACTTTTCTGGCAGTGAGAGCGAGGGCCATTTTACATAATGTAATCTTTTTTTTTTATTCACACAGTCAAAGGAACAGCACAAAATGTCACTCACGCTTCATTTAATCCTCAAAGTCCCCTAGATTTGTGCTGGAGGTGGTGACGGAGAGGAATTTCACACTTGACTGGGATAATATCGAGAGTATTTGGCCTCAGATACAGCAGGTGCCATGCTACCATTTGCTCACACATGCTATCAGTTGCTCTCTCTCTCTCTTTCTCTTTCTCTCTTTCTCTCTCTCTCTGTCTCTCTCTTTCTCTCTCCCTCTTTCTCTTCCCCCCTCTCTCTCTCTCCCTCCCTCCCTCTCTGTTTTTCTCTCTCTCTATCACTCTCTCTCCCCCCCTTACTCTTTCTCTCTACATGTCTTCCATTCTTCCCACTCCCGAAGTCAAAATGTTCCCCCAGTAACATATGGACCAGGTGTCTCCTAGTCGACTTGTGTTGACAGCACCCCGTGCCCTGGAGCGAGATGAACAGCATGCTGGGTAATATTTATGAACCTTAGTGTCCTTTCTGCGAGGTGTCTTGTTTAGGCTTGGCGAGGCCGCGCTGACAGTCTTTTTGATCCGCTCTGCGTGCAGCAGCGCATAAAGAACGGTGTCATTTCAAACAAAGTCCTCCGTGCTACGGGCCGCCCCAACAACCAGCCGCTATATACGCGCCGTTGTTTATGAGGGAGGTAAATCAGAGACGCAGTGAGAGAGGACAGCTGGTCTAAACCTGTGTCGAAAATGGATTTTTTTTTTTCACTTTTTTTTTTCTTTTTTAACAAGTGTATGTCTGTGCATGTAGGGGAAAAAAGAGTAAAGCTGGTTTTGAAATGTTCACCGGTTCACCATATAGTGCTCTATGGAGAAAGCAAAACAATGTAATTTGCACCCTATATAATGCACTATATATAATACATGAGTGGACGTTTCGGGTTTGGGTTGAGGGTGACAGAAAGAGAAGCATTTCCTGCCCCCTCTACAACTACAAGCCACCCTCTCAACACATGCCCAAATGCATGATGGGATTTTTGCTGGTTAGACAAGCTGACGATGAGATGTTTTTTGGCCTTCAGAAGCAATATGAAACACTCCTTCCTCTCTTGTTCAACAGCCTCATTAACACAAGATCCTAATCTTAATATGTCAGGCACATGTTGTGAAAAGGATATGTGGTTGTCATGACACTGTGTGATTGCTTTTGTTGCAGTTGGAGGGATACAACAATCCCACCGCACATTTCATTTCATTTATTTATTTATTTATTTATTTATTTATTTTCCTCATTTAAAAACCATCGCTGTGTGTTATCATTTCATCCTCCAAAAAATGCAGTGTTGAAAAATCAAATAGTAGTAATGAGGCACACAAAAAAAGAGCTCTAACTGAGTTAAGTAGTGAGCAGGCAAGCAAGATATGTACTCATAGAGAGGGAGAGGGAGAGACGGATGGAGAGAGTAAGAGAGAGAGACGAGGACGAATGAACAAGTGAAACGATACAATCAGAAATCCATTTCCAGCTACCCGGGGTCTTGCCAAAGCCAGCAGGCCGATAGTGCACATCTGACCCACTTCCCATTGTGTGAGAGAGAGAGAGAGAGATAAAAAGTGAAGGAAAGACAGAGAGAGGGAGAGAAAGAGGGAGAGGTAGGGAGAGAAAGAGTGAAGGAAAGACAGAGAAAGAGAAAGAGGGAGAGGTGGAGAGAGAAAGAGTGAAGGAAAGACAGAGAAAGAGGGAGAGGTGGAGAGAGAAAGAGTGAAGGAAAGACAGAGAAAGAGAGAAAGAGGGAGAGAGAGAGAGAGAGTGAAAGAGTGCTGGCTGCAGCAGCGGCATCGGCATCGCCCCGCTGGCCCAGAAGTCCTCACTCAGCAGAATCAGTCGGCGCTGCCGCTCCTCCTCGCGGCCCTCGGGCTCCACAAAAGCGCACGCCGGTGCAGGCACTCAATCATAATCGATGGGGGCCGCGCCGTAGCGCAACGCGTTACGAGCCGGAGTCCATCGCCGCCGCCGCAGTGCACCGGAGACCGGAGTCCTCGCACATCCAGCCACACCACCACCGCCACCACACCCTCCCCATCCCTCCCCGACACCTCCCCTCCCCTCGCC
>CM059283.1:19028679-19033679 GCA_030347295.1 Setipinna tenuifilis
TTAATTCTTTAATTTCCCAGCTTGGGATCAATAAAGTACATCTGTCTGTCTGTCTGTCTGTCTGTCTGTCTGTCTGTCTGTCTGTCTCTCCACCCATCCTCAATCTGCAGATAAACTATTACCCACACTAGTCCTTCCACACACACCTACTGATACTGACCTACTAAGGCAAAGTGCAGCAACTATGTAAACACTGAAACTGAGAAAATGCCTTTAAAAGTTGTCACACTGCCCAGTCAAACATGTTGTAGGTATAATAGTGGTGACGTTTTTGTGTACTTTCCTAATATGAAGAAACGAGATGTAGTCACAAGACAAAGGAGGTGTTGTCTAAACTTAATTTGACAAATTCTGCAGTTACTGCCTTTTGGCTTTGTAGGGCAGAACAGTCATAGACTATTTGCTTTTGCATATGTACGAGTCCAGCTACACACATATGATACACTCTTATATACACACACACTAAACTGGTTTCTGAACTCATGCGTCAGTCACACAGAATGCACTGACACACACATTCACACGGACGCAATAAATGCTGACAACAATAATAGGCTTTTATCGTTTCCAGTGCTCTTGCGCAGCCCTCTGCAAACACACTCATATTTGCATCAATGAGATGTGTCAGTCAGCTCCTCTTTATTAAATTCACCCCTAGCTTCGCAAAAGGCCCTCTGGACCAGGTCCCCTGAAAAAAATCAATATGTGTGTGTGTGTGTGTGTGGGCGTGTGTGTCTGTGTACATGCATGTGTGTATGTGTGTGTATGCATGTGTATTTTAAATATGTGTGTGTATGTGTGTGTATGGACATGTGTGAATGTGTGTGTGTGTGTGTGTGTGTGTGTGTCTGTATCTCTCTGTGTGTATGTGTGTGTGTACATGCATGTTTACTTTAAATATATCTGTGTGTGTGTGTGTGTGTGTGTGTGTGTGTGTGTGTGTGTCTGTGTCTGTGTCTGTCTGCGCCTGCGCGTGTGCACAACCTGCACCAGCACCCTGTTTTGTTATTTTTTGTTTTTCCCTTCCTCTTTTTCCCCAGCATTGTCCAGGCTGGCTGCATCAGTCCCACCTGGGTTGGTGACAGTACATCATGGGGCCAAGGAGCGCGCTGAAAGGCTCGGGGGCCGGCCTTTGTGTGGCGTGACAGAGGCGCAGCCCGCTCCATAATGGGCCCGTGAGTGCACGCCGCCCAGCCAAATGTCAGCAGCTCTCTCCAGGGCTCTCCTACAATAGGCCTGAAGAACCCCCCCCCCCCCCATACTCTCAACCACAACCCCCCCTAATACACACACACACACACACACACACACACACTCTCAACCACATACACACACATACACACATCACCATACTCTCAACCACCCCCCCAACACACACACACCCATACTCTCAACCACACCCCCTCAACACACACACACACACACTCACACACACTAGAACTCTCCACTTGCCTGTCCCCCCTTCCCATGATGCCTCAGTGACAACCACCTACTACACACACACACGTATACACACACACACACACACACACACACACACACGCACACTTGCAGACATACACACACAGACACACACACACACACACAGGCGTGAGTGTAACTCCACGCGGCGTGATTGCCGTCACCATGGCAACTGAAAGAGAAGTGCGATGAATGAAATCCCATTTGGGTCCCTTTTTAACTCACCTTTTGGCACAGCAGATGGATGAGTGGAAGGAGGGAGGGAGAGAGGGAGGGAGGGATGGAGGGATGTGCATGGAGGGAGAAAGAGAAAAAGACAAAGAGAGTGAGAGAAGGGAAGGGAATTACAGATGTGGTACTGGAAAGCATGCAATGGTGTGATAACTACCCAACTAAATATTGCATGTTTTTTTAAGAGAACTGCCAGCACAATATAGTTCACAGACATGCATTCACACTTTTAATCTGAAAAATATGGTGTTGTGGAATTTTGTTCCAGTTATTTATTTATTTATTTATTTTATTTTTAAATGTTTTTGTTTTCTTCCCATTACAATACCAAATTGGTTGGTGGGTGGTTGGTTGGTTGGTTGGTTGTCTGTGTTTTAAGATAAGAAGATAATACATTAGTTATTATAATATTATTCTATTTGTAATTGTATTATATTTTTTTAATATATAATGCTTGAGTAGGTACTGAAAGGTTACCCTATCACAGCAGTAGTTATACATTTGATCATTGCAGTCAATACCCTTGTTATGGTGCAGAAGAGGCTAACTAGGTCTTTCTAGGGTCCTGCACACACACACACACACACACACACACACACACACACACACACACACACACACACACACACACACACACACACACACCACACCACACCACACCTTCCTCTGGCTGTTTTCTTTAATGAGCTCCCTGCCAATAAGCTCTACAGTAGCAGGAAGGCACGCCATTGATTATGGATGAACGCAAGGTTGTGTTAAAATATTAATCGGAGGGTGAGAAGTTACTATAGACGTGAAGGCCTTGGAGAGTCACGGTCAGTGACACTTTACTTCAAACAGTGCTGCTTTTTTCTCTCTTTATCTATTTCTTGTCTATCAATCTATCTATCTATCTATCTATCTATCTATCTATCTGTCTATCGATCTATCTATCTATCTATCTATCTATCTATCTATCTATCTATCTGTCTGTCTATCTGTCTATCTATCTATCTGTCTATCTGTCTATCTATATATCTGTCTATCTGTCTATCTATCTATCTGTCTATACCTATACCTTCCTTCCTTCTTGCTCCTTTCTCTCTCAGCGTCTCTGTCTGTCCAACCCCTCTCTGTCTGTCTGTATGTCTGTCTCTCTCTCTATCTATCTCTATCTATCTCTCTCTCTCTCTCTCTCTCTCTCTCTCCCTCTCTCTCTCTCTCTCTCTCTCTCTCTCTTTAGTTCAGTGGCGCGGCACGCTCACTTGTTCGATCATTGCAGCTTTCCACCTCATGGAGGTTCATTGACCTAAAAGCTTATTCACCTCCCTGGGGGTCCAGACTGGGTCAAATATGCTTTTAAGGCATCCTAAACACTGGAAAAATATGAGCGCCTGTGACAAAAGCCATGTTTAAATATGGATATCGACACGTTAAATCATGGTTTGATATGATGGACACATTTTAAATGCTTATATTTTGCAATCTAAAAATGATACAGAGTAACACATTTAATTCGCTGGAAAGAGTTTTTGATACATACATTTTAATTTCACTCTGGAAGTGAATGAAAGATATCTGAAAAATAACATTGTTTAATAAAACACAGCTGAGAACAAACTATAGACCTGAGGTAAAAATTCTGAAAAGGCCATTAAACATTGTCAATAGAAACATTTCCCAGTCAAAATAAGTAAAATATAGGGAGACTGTCAATGACTGAAATTTGCATGCAGCTCTGTGCCTGCAGTGACAGCAGAATGAAACTCTGGCCAGGACAGAACTTGCACTTACTCCAGAATTCCATTCTGTTGAGATTCTTTATTATTTCTGTATATAATGTTCTTTGAAGAACCTTGAATGCTGTCTGAATGCTGTCTGTGATGTTGTAGTCTAATTCAATTGCGCTTCAAACACATTTGACATGACCTCAAGTTTTTTTTTTGTACATATTCCAAATATTTGGCTCCCTTTTTAGTGTCAGGTTGTATTCAAATCGCAAAGAATGTGCCAAGGCTGTGGGCTTTCTTCACAAACCATAAACTCTTTCAGGTCCCAAGACCATCTAACTAAATAGCTACAGTAGTGAGTGTGTGCAGGCAGCAAATTGTTGAGAAGCCAGGCTGAACATTTTGAAGTCTGCTATTCACTGTATGTTCTCATTTTGGCATACACATTAGTCCTGTGGCAAAGTAGAAAGTGTTCCTGTGTGTGAGAGTGTGAGAGAGTGTGAGTTAGTGTGAGTTACTGTGTGAGTGTATGCGTGTGTGTGTGTGTGTGTGTATGCGTGTGTGCGTATGTGTGTGTGTGAGTGTGAGTGTGTGTGTGTGAGAGAGAGAGAGAGAGAGAGAGAGAGTTAGTCTGTGTGTGTGTGTGCCTGTGTGTGTGTGAGTGAGTGTGTGTCTGTGTGTGTGTCTGTGAGTTAGTCTGTGTGTGTGTGTGTGTGTGTGTGTGTGTATGTGTGTGTGTGTGAGTGTGAGTGTGTCTGTCTGTGTGTGTGTGTGTGCCAGTCAGTGTGTGTGTGTTTATGCATGCCTGTGAATGCTAAGCTGTTAAACGGGGTTGTTTGTGTTTATCCTGCGTCTGAAGCTCAGGCCGCTCGCCGATATGGCTCGGATTTGGAGGGATCAACCCAGCTTGAGATGGAGAGAGGGAGGAGTGTGGGAGAGAGGGAAAGAGAGAGAGAGAGAGAGAGAGAGAGAAGGCAGAGTGGGAGAGAGAGAGGATTGTGGGAGAGAGAGAGAGAGAGACAGCGAGGATTGTGTGTGTGTGTGTGTGTGTGTGTGTGTGTGTGTGTGTGTGTGTGAGAGAGAGAGAGAGAGAGGAGTGTGGGAGAGTGAGAGAAAGAGAGAGAGGGTTGTGTGAGAGAGAGAGAGACAGAATGTCAGTAAGAGAGAGGGCAGAGTGGTTGAGAGAGAGAGAGAGAGAGAGCACACATGGGAGAGGAAGGACGAGTCACTGTCACCGGAGCGTGAATAAACAGTCAGGGAGGGAGGCAGGCAGTGGCTGGGACGCCCCAGGCAACAGTGTGTGTGTGTGTGTGTGTACGGGGGCCTGGCTGCACAACAATGCAATCCCCTCAGCCACAGCCATGAGCGGGGGGGCGTTGGGGCTTGGGAAGAGGGGCGGTGTTGGTGTGGTGTGCACACGTTAGGAGAGAGGGAGGTAGAGAGAGAGTGAGAGAGGGCGAGAGAGAGAGATCATGGTGGAGGTGTATAACAAAGTACTCAAACGCTGTATGACAGCCAGCCAGAAACCCCCCTCATCCATCTTCACCTCTGTTACAGGTTGGACGTGCATACTTTCATGATCTACTCATTAAGGAGGAG
>CM059283.1:19041179-19048679 GCA_030347295.1 Setipinna tenuifilis
CACCAAAACGGAAGGTCCCCACCAGTAGCTATTAATTCATATTAGCTTAAATATAGAAACGGCCAATTTTTCTTTCCATGCGTCCGTCACCCGATGCATCTGGGCCTCTGTGGATAAATGGCTGTTTTCTTTGGATGCGACATATCATTTAGCTCTCCTACTCGGACTAAAAAAGGGGGGGAAAAGTGACATGACGGATGCCAGGAGTGGAGGGCGAAATGATTTTCCTCCTGACATTTGAATGGAAAATGTACACTCGAGCCAGTGGCTGTAGAGTAGTGTAGACACACAAACACACACCCACACACAAACACACACACACAAACACACACACACACACAAGATGCACACACACACTCCCTCACGCAGCACCTAAAAAGCACAAACAGGAAGCCGAGGCAACCTTAAGTGACATTTTGGGCATGCGTGTGATGTAATGGGACACACTGGTGCTGCAACCCTGTTTCTCTGGCCTACTTTCCCCCCGCTCCCACTGTGCTCTTTCCTCTCTCTCTCTCTCTCTCTCTCTCCCTCTCTCTATCTCCTCCCTTTCTCTTTCTCTCTCTCTCCCTCCATCTCTATCTCCCCCTCTTTCTCTCTCTCTTTTTATCGCTTTCTTTCTCTCTTCTTTCTGTATCTCAGCCTTCATCTCTCCCTCTTTCTCTCTCTATCTCTCCCTGGTTCTCTCTCTATTTTCCCCTCATTCTCTCTCTCCCTATCTCTCTCCTTCTCTCCCCCTCTCTCCTTCTCTCTTGCTCTTTCTATCTCTCTCTGCCTCTCTGTCTTCCCCTCTTTCTCTCTTTTTCTCTCTCTCTCTTGCTCTTTCTCTCTCTCTTTATCTCCCCCTTGTTTCTCTCAGCACTCACCTCAGGTTGTTATCCTGAGCTCTGAACTTTGTAACGAAAATAACATTTCCCAGAAGCCCGTACACTGTTAAATTAGCATGCTCTGGGCACCGGGGGGAGGTGTGTGTGTGTGTGTGTGTGTGTGTGTTTGTGTTTGTGTGTGCGTGAGTGTGAGTGTGTGTGTAACAGAGAGAGAAAGAGAGAGAAAGAGAAAAGGAGAGAGAGGGAGAGGCTGTTGTCATGTCCAAACTATTAAAGCCAGTTTATGAGGTAAATGCAGTCGACTAAGTTGCTCGAGGGGCTCCATGTGTGAGCAGATCCAAGCACTGTATAAAGTGACTGCCTGCCTGCCTGCCTGCCTGCCTTCAAACTGTAAACAATCTCATTCATGCTAGCTAAATATTAAGTGAGGAACAGCTTATATAACCAGCGGAAAACAATTTGGTATCAGGCTTACTTTTTTTTGCTAAGTTGTGGGTTGTCAGATAAACTTAAAATACAGACTCTGTGAAGAGCCTGTCAAGCAATTTGCCAGTCCACACGCTTATGCTGTCAAACAATGTCTTTTGTGTGAATGGTACGCTGGATAAGAGGCTAGTTTTCAAAACCCTGTATACTGTACTGTATGTAGTTGTGCAGAAAGCACCAGGCACACAAAAGAAATGAATAAGTCATAACGTCTGTTTCAAACTGGAAATGTGTCTTTAATGGTGTTTGTGCGAGAGGCGATGAAAGAGACGGACGTGTGCTTTTGAGTTGTGATGGCTGTCTCGTGTTTGTGCTTTGGGAAGGCCTATTAACACCTGCCTCTCTTCCCTCTCTCTTCTCTCTCTTCTCCAAGGGGCTGGCTTGTTACTCCACTCCACTCTGCTTCAGCACATCTAGCCAGCCTGTGTGTGTGTGTGTGTGTACATGTGTGTGTACGTGAGTGTGTGTGTGTGTGTGTGTGTGTGTGTGTGTGTGTGTGTGTGTGTGTGTGTGTGTGTGTGTGTGTATGTGTGTGTGTCTTTGTGCGTGAGCCTGGAGTCTGCGATTCCCGCCAAGGCACGGAGCACGGAGGCAGCAGCGCAAGTATGAATTATTCCGACTCGGTTACCGCGGTTTCCGCACGCTGATTGACATAACCCCTGGTGGCATTCCCTTGGCAGAACCAAGGTGTTTTTCTCCCTCCCCCCCCCCACCCCCCACTCCATCGTTTATTTTTTCTTCCCTTCTGCGTCCTGTCGCCGGAGAGATACAGTAGTGGCGTCGGCGGAAAGCAAGGGAGCGAGCGAGCGAGTGAGCGCGACTCTTGCATGCAAAGAGAATACCAGATTAGAGGGGACGGCTGAGGATTATTGCAGGGGACAGATCCCGGATCCAGGTAATACAATAAGACCATTAAACACACGCCGGCTCCTCCAGGTCTCCCGAATTAGCTGGCGGGGACAGAAAGCACACACACACACACACACACACACACAAGCACGGTCTTCTCCGTGACTACTGGAGAAGAACGGAGATGGCTGTTCTATATCTCCTGATCCCTCACTAGGTTTAGAAGTGTGCATAGCAAGGGCATAGGACTCCCAATGCCTGAAGTGCACAGTGAAGGGCCTAAGTCTGACAGGCTGCATAAACAGAAGTGCATGTAGGAAGGGCCTAGATTTATAGGGCTCCAGTGCCTGAAGTGCACATAGAAGCCATGGTTTGGCTTAACAGACAGAAGTGCACATAGAAATGGCATAGATCGATGGCCTAGAGGTGCTGTGTCTAAGGTGTATAATAAGGGCCTAGGTCTTGTTCCACATACTGAAGGTGTATAGGAAGGTCCCAGTTTTGTAGTAATCTACAGACTAAAGTGTGTATAGAAAGGACCTAGGTCTCTATTGCTCCACAGGCTGGAGTGTGTATAGAAAGGGCATAGATCTGTAGTGATCTACAGACTAAAGCACCTATAGAAAGGGCCTAGGTTTGTATGGCTCCACAGGCTACAATTGTATAGGAAGGGGCTAGGTCTGTAGTGATCTACAGGCTGAAGTGCATATAGGAAGGTCCTAGGTCTGTAGTGATCTACAGACTGAAATGTGTATAAAAAGGGCCTAGGTTTGTAGTGATTTACAGAATAAAGTGTGTATAGAAAGGTCCCAGGTCTGTAATGATCTACAGACTGAAATGTCTATAGCAAGGGCCTAGGTCTGTAGTGATCTACAGACTGAAGCACCTATAGGAAGGGCCTAGGTCTGTAGGGCTCCACAGACTGAAGTGTGCATGTAGAGAGTAGAGCTGGGAAACTCTAACCAGCTTCAAAGATTAAAAGTTCTGCCTCCATAGGTTTACCCTGAGCAAATGACATTACATTATATGCCGAGCAAACTACAGTGAAGTTGATACAGGGCCATTTCCCTGCAGCAATGTGGGATTGGAAGCATCTCTCAAGGGCATCCAAGCTGTGGGAGAGGGTGCAGGACTATTCACTCTCTCACCATTAATTCAGAATGTGGAGAAACTGGCTTGAGGATGTAAAAGTCCTGCCAGATATTCCTATGCCTGTGCTCCTAACACAGGTGATTTCACTAATTAGATCATCTTACCTGGCTGAAGAGGTGTGCTAATTAGGATCAGATGGTTCAGAGAAATTGGCTGGAACAAATATGTGGCAGGACTTTTACTTTCTGAACCTAGACTGGTACGGGAATCAGGCCTGTGCCCTCTGTGATCCCAAGACCAGCTCCTGAACCATTAGGTCATAGCTGCCCCTGTTATCACACAGGCGATTTCACTAATTAGTTCACTTACCTTGGCCGAGGAGATGTGCTAATTAATATCAGGTGGTTTTGTGAATAGTAAAAAAACGAAAAGAAATACTGTGGCCCTTTACTGTCTGAATTTCCCACCTCGGATGGAGGGGCGGAGGTCTGCTGCCTCTTCACACAGCTTCTCATGATGGACTGTCTGAGCTGGAATCGCTGGACTCTAACCTGCTGTTTCCTGCCTCATTAGAGGCTGATGGGAATCTGTCTGCCAGTGCACACAGCAGCGTAGAGATCTTTATCAGTTCAGAGACAGCATGCAGCATGTGGAGATACCTCACTACTACCAGGAGTGTAATCTACTGCAGGAGGTGCAAGGGTTAAAATGATAATGGCATATCTTAATTGCCTAATTAAGGGTGTCGGGATGATAATTATCGTTGCAGCTCGTGTAATTAGGCTCTGTGTGAGGATATTGGCCCTTCTCGTGACCCCTGACCCTCAGCGAGCAGGCCAGGAGGAAGTGACCTCACGTGTGTGTGTGTGTGTGTGTGTGTGTGTGTGTGTGTGTATACGCATATATATGTGTGTGTGTGTGTGTGTGTGTGTGTGTGTGTTTATCCCAGTTGTCTCTGTAGGCTGTTAGCCAGAGAGAGAGGCCCAGAGGAGGATTTGTCCCCAGTACAGTCTAATCCCAAAGGGGAAGGGATGGCGACTCCACAGCTATCTGCTCCCCGGCTCTGTTAGCCCACCTTAGGGGTGTATGTGAGTGAAGCTGATGCCCCCACTATTACCCTGGCTGAGCCCAGTGGCACTGCACCCGTCAGGGGGAGGACTGATAGGGAACTCCTGCCTCCCTCCCCACCTCACTCTGCTCCATCTCCACTTTGCTAATCCCCAAAGCCCTCTGGCTCTTTCTCTGTCTCACACTTACTTTCTCTCTCCTTCTCTCCATCTCTCTTGCTCTCTCTCTCTGTCGGCCAGACAGATGGAGAGAGAGAGAGAGATGGAGAGAAAGACAGACAGTCTTTCTCTCCATCTCTCTTGCTCTCTCCATCTGTCTTGCTTTCTCCCTCTCTCTCCTTCTCTCTCTCTCTCTTTCTCTCCCTGTCTGTCTGTCTTTCTATCTCCCCTCTTCCCCTCCCTCCTTTTTCCTTCTCTCCCACTGACTACATCTGATGTTCCCAGGCAGGGTCTAGCAGCTGGAGCAGGAGATCCACCACATCCTGGAGAGCCACGTCGATAGGACCCTCCCCACCCACCCCACCCCACCCCACCCCTCTCCTCTCCTCTCTTCCTCAGCAGGAACTGGATGGGAGGAGTGGGGCACAGCACAGGAGAATTGCATCATGGGAGTTCTAGTTGAGCTTTGAGCTACTGGAAGTTGAGCTGAGTTCTGCTTTTGATGGTGTAAAGTGCTGTGTGTGTAAAGTGGGGAATATAAAGTTAAAGGTGATATACTATATATATAGCTAAAGGTGGTGTGTGTGTGTGTGTGTGTGTGTGTGTGTGTGTGTGTGTGTGTATTTGTCTGTGTGGATGGAGTGGGAATATAAAGCTATAAAGTGGCATACATAAAGCTAAAGGTGTTGTGTGTGTGCATGTGTGTTCACGTGTGTGTCTGTGTTTGTGTGTGTCTGTGTGTCTGGATGCAGTGGGAGTATAAAGCTAAAAGTGGTATGCACAAAGCTAAAGGTGTTGTGTGCGTGTGTGTTTGTGTGTGTTTGTGTGTGCAAGTGCGAGTGTGAGTGTGTGTTTGTGTTTGAGAGAGAAAGAGGCAGAGAAAGATAGAGCGGTTGGGAATCATAAAGCTAAAGGTGGTGTGTGTGTGCATGTGTGTACGCATGTGTGTGTGAGCATGTGTGCGTGTCTGTGTGTGTGTATTTGCGAGAGAGAGAGAAAGGTGGGTAACATAAGGCTACAGCAACTATAGCTGAAGTTCTAAAGTACCCCTGTTTGCTGTTTTTATATTTTTAGCCATCTGGCCCTGCTAGCTGTATAAATTCATGAGGGCTCTCAGAAGTTTAGCTGGCTTCTAATGGAGATTATGCTCATAGCCGTAGTCATAAATACCAAAATAAGAGAGAGGATGGTGCTCTCGCGATTGGGCTCGCACGAGACTGTATATTAACTCCCTGGTCTTAGAGCCTCTTCAAAGAGAGACAAACTCTACGGGGTAATTTAAGGCTATGTCTGATCTGGGAGCAATATGAGATTATGCATGTTTTTACTGTACTGGGTAAAATGAGGATAAGGCTGCGTCTATCTAGGCTGTGTGTGTGTGTGCCTGTGTGCGTGTGTGTTTGTGTGTGTATTTACTGTACTGGATAAGATGAGGATAAGGAATCTGTGTGTGTGTGTGTGTGTGTGTGTGTGTGTGTGTGTGTGTGTGTGTGTGTGTGTGTGCGTGTGTGTGTGCGTGTGTGTGTGTGTGCGTGTGTGTGTGTGTATTTGTGTGTGTGTTTACTGTACTGGATAAGATTCGGATAAGGTTCCATGCGTGTGTGTGTGTGTGTGTGTATGTATATGTGTGTATATGTTGTCAGTGTTGGATAGCAGCCCCACGTGTCTTAATACATAGGGATAAGAAACAGTAACGATAGCGGCCAGCGAAAACAGAAACCCGGAGGGACATTCTATCAGCTCCTGACTATGTATAGATTCCGCTGCTGCCAAAGCCTGCGATTCCTCAACCATAATTCACACGGCCATCTCTCTGTCTCTCTGTGATGCTGGCTCTGCTCTATAGCTGTCCTTGTCTTTCTCTCTCTCTGTCTTTTTTGTGTCTCTACATCTGTCATTCTGTCATTCTTTTCCATTCTCACCCTCTCTCTCTGGTCCCTCAGTCTCTCTCTTTTTCTCTCTCTCTCTCTCTCTCTTTCTCTCTGCCTCGGTCTCTCTCTCTTTCTCTCTCTCTCTCTCTCTGCCTCGGTCACTGTGTGCGTCTCTCTTTCGGTCTTTGTGAGGACGGCGTGTCATGCTCCCACTGACATGCTGACTGGGCGTAATTTCCATCTTTTTCCCTCTCTCTCTCCTCCCCTCCCCTCCTCTCTGCTCCCCCTCTCTCACACGCACTCTCTCTCTCTCCTTCCCTCCCTCTCTCCCTCCCTCCCTC
The DNA here is from genome assembly GCA_030347295.1 of Setipinna tenuifilis. Taxonomy (NCBI): domain Eukaryota; kingdom Metazoa; phylum Chordata; class Actinopteri; order Clupeiformes; family Engraulidae; genus Setipinna; species Setipinna tenuifilis. The sequence goes on from CM059283.1 coordinate 19,047,872, forward strand.
TCGCGCTTTCTGTCTCATTGAACTGAGGTGAACTCACTTTTTTTTATTGCTTTCCTCCAACCCTCTAACTCTTCCTCCTCCCCTCCCCTCCCTTCCCCTCGTCCCAACCTCCTCCCTCCCTCCCTCCTGCTCTCTCTCTCTCCCCTCTCTCTCTCCCTCCCTCTCTCTCTCTCTCTCTCTCGTCCTCTAACACCAGAGTTGGCAGAGACACTCCAAACAACAGCTGGAGAGCAGTCCGCCCAGGCAGGCCAGCAGCAGCGGCAGCAGCAGCCACAGTCACGGCGCAGGGTGAGCCAGGGTAAAGGAGGGAGAGAGAGGGAAGGAAGGAGAGAGAGAGAGAGGGAGGGAAAGAAGGAAGGAGGGAGAGAGAGAGACGAAGGGAAGCAAGAAAACGGGGTGAGAAGAGAGGTAAAGGAGGAGGGAAGGAGAGAGAGAGAGAGAGGGAGAGAGGGAAGGAAGGAGAGAGAAACAGACGGAGGGATGGAAGAGAACGGGGTGAGAAGAGAGGAAAAATGTCAGGAGGGTGATGGAGAAAGAGGGGGTGACAGGGAAGAGTGAGTGATATACGGATCCCATATTGTGTTGGTTGGAGGAGAGTGAGGCTGGATATGCGTTTAGCCTGCCTGGTGATTTAAGAGCTCTGTGTTATTCCATGCTGGGCCCCACTTTTTTTGCTGGCAGGTTCTGTAGGTAGCTTTTTGAGGGGTGTGCAGTGATGTGTACTTACCATGACCATATGTGGCTGACCTCAAGTTCTCTCCCTTCTCTTTCTCTCTCTCTCTCTCTCTTGCTCTCTCTCTCCCTCTTT
>CM059283.1:19056179-19058679 GCA_030347295.1 Setipinna tenuifilis
CGTATAAATTACAGAGTTCATTCAAGGGGATTGCGTTTGGCTGATGTGGAAAACAGTGTCCTGCTGCTTCGGATTCAACGTCCTCACCACTGCGGTTTATCAGAATGCTCGGGGTGTTGTGGGGGTGAGGGGGTGGTGTGTGTGTGTGTGTGTGTGTGTGTATGTGTATGTGTGTGTGTGTATGTGTGTATACTGTGTGTGTGTGTGTGTGTGTGTGTATATATATATATATATATGTGTGTGTATATGTGTGTGTGAGAGAGTATATGTGTGTGGGTGGGGGGGTTGGGGGTGTGTGTGTAGGGTCAGTGTGCTCTCTCCTCAGTTTACCATCTCCGACTGTTCCAGCTGTCCTCGCTAAATCGCTTCGTGAGCTCCGACTGACGCTGTTTCGTCTCAGGCACCACTTCTCTTAAGCAGCAACCCCGGTGAAGAGGGAGATAGAGGGAGATAGAGAGAGAGAGAGAGAGAGAGAAAGAGAGAGAGAGAGGCAAGGAGTGGAGAGAGCGGAGGAGAGAGGAGGGGAGGGAAGGGGAGGGGAGGAAAAAAACATGCGAAGTTCCGATCGGGTCAGTTGTTGTTGGCTCGGAGGCCAGCGGCGCGCGCGAACACAGAGTGAGCCAAGAGACGTCTCGGTTTCTTGCTCAGGCCTCTCACTCAATCCCACCCCCACATACACACACACACACCCCCACAAGCCCCCACCAACACCCTCACAAGCCCCCACTCCTCTGGCTGCAAACGGACTTGGGGGCAGCAAGTCGCAAAAGTGTAGATGTGCTCACGACATGACGGCTGTGTGTGCACTCACGCCCACCGAATATGATTCTCTTTTTTTCCTTTCGCTGCACGTGTGTGTGTGTGTGTGTGTGTGTGTGTGTGTGTTACATCAGGTGCGTACGCGATAACTCATCTCCTATCTGAATCGCCTGTAATCCTATCAAGTCTGCAGAGACTGCTTCTGTCAGTTCCTGTTTGAGAAGTCTCTCAACTCTTGAACCATCCTACCTTCACCACCACCATGACCTTCTCCACCACCACCCTCTCCACCACCACCGCCACCCTCTCTCCCAGGGATGACCTCACCTGACTGGGCAGGGACCATAAAGCGCTGCCTGGCACCCCTGACACCGGACCACCGTCGTGCCTGGGCGAGCTGGCCTCACTGGCCTCACTTCCCCTTGATCACAGCCCCCCCCCCCCCCCCCCCCCCCCCCCCCCCCCCACACACACACACACACACACACACACACACACACACATAAGCGGCAGCTCCCTCGCCGAGGCCAATCACTCCTCCTCCTCCTCTCACCTACTTCCTCAAGGGAAGCTGATAAGAGTCTGCCAGCACATAGGCTTTGTGTGTGTGTGTGTGTGTGTGTGTGTGTGCGCGTGGGGGTGTGTGTGTGTGTTACTGTGTGTGTGTGTGTGGGTGACAGAAAGTGTGGTTCACCTGAGGCTACCCTCATTGTCTGAGTGGGTCTCTCTGTCCTCTTCTCAGCTCTCTCTCTCTCTTTTTCTCTCTGTCTTTCTTCCTCTCTCTCTTTCACCCTCCCTTAATCTCTCTCTCTCTCTCTCTTTCACCCTCTCGTACTCTCTCCAGTTCTCTATCCCTCTGACTTGTTGTTGACCCTCTCCTCTTCTCCTCCTCATTTCTCCACCTTTTCGCTACGCTGATCCAAGTTGTCTGCCTTTATCAGTCAGAGAGGCTGTCACAGACGTGCCAACAATTAGCATGCGCCACATCTTACTCTCCCTCTTACTCTTTCTCGCTCTCTCTCTTTTTCTCTCTCTATATATTTCCCTCTCTCTATGTCTCTGTCTGTCTGTCTCTCTGTATCTCTCCCTCTCTCTCTCTCTATGTCTGTCTCTCGTTTCTTCCCCATTTTTTTCTTCCCTCTCTCTTTCTTTCTCTCTTTCCATGTCTCTGTCTCTCTCCCTCTCCCTCTCTCTTTTTTTCAAACTCTCTCATCACTCTTTCTCTCTCTCTCTCTCTCTCTCCATGTCACTCTCTTTTTTCTCTCTTTCCCTTATGTCTGTATGTCTCTGCCTTTCTCTCTCTCTATGTCTCTGTCTCTTTCCCTCCATCTGTCTTTCCTTCTCTCTCTCTCTTTCTCTCTTTCTTTCTCTCTCTCTATGTCTCTGTCTTTCTCCCTCTTCTCTCTCCCCCCCTCTCTCTGCCTCTCTCTCTCTCTCTCTCTCTCTCTCTCTCTCTCTCTCTCTCTCTCTTTCTCTTAAGAGAGTGGAGGGTGGAATCAGCCTTCATGGCCTAAGCAGCTGTGCTTATCTGTAATGGCCGATACCATCACGTCAAACAGGCATGAAAATAGACACAGACATAAGTCCCTCTCTCCACCTCCTTCACACATTATCTCGTCATCTGTCCTTTTTTTCCCCTTCTCTCTCTCTCTGTTTTACACTGTTTCTCACTATCTCTCTCTTTTTTGTCTATCTCTGTCTCTGTCTATTTCTCTGTTTCACACTGTTTCTCTCTATTTTC
>CM059283.1:19068679-19071179 GCA_030347295.1 Setipinna tenuifilis
TGTGTGTGCGTGTGTGTGCGTGTGTGCGTGTGTGTGTGTGTGTGTGTGTATGTATGTGTATATGTGTGTGTGTGTGTCTCTGTGTGTGTCTTTGTGTGTTGTATGATACTGCAGGCAAGAGCACACCTAAGGTATGTTGTATAGGTCCGCACATTCCATATGCATTTGACAGCCAACCAGGGGGGAGCAGAAATAACAAACACACATGAGTCACAACCCCCCCACCCCACCCCACACACCTTCCCAACACACTCTCTCATACACACACACACACACTCACCTCCCAACACACACACACACACACACACACACACACACACACACACACAACCACCCAACCACCCTCCACCCCCACCCCACCAAACCCCTCTCTGTTTCCCAGACTAAGCCGGCGGACGTGGGAAGGGTCACTGTCTGGGTTTTGAAGGTGACTTGTGTGGACTGGGAATAGTGTGATGGTGGTGGTGGTGGTGGTGGTGGTGGTGTGTGTGAGTGTGTGTGTCTGCATGTGTGTGTGAGTGTGTGTGCATGTGTGTGTGTGTGTGTGTGCATGTGGGGTGGCAGGGAGTGTATGTGCATACGGTGGCCTCTGTGGTAAGTACGGAGCACAGGTACGTTTGAGTAATAGAGAGAGACAGCTCAATATGCTCGGCCCCGATCACACAGCGACAAGACGCCACAGCCCCTGTGAGGGAGAGAGGGAGAGAGAGAGAGAGAGAGAGAGAGAGAGAGATGAAAGAGGGGAGAGGAGAGAGAGAGGAGAGAGAGAGAGAGGCGAGAGGAACATGCCACCCGTTTCCTCACACCAACACCCACTTCCTGAGCAAACACAGCAGCCATGTCACACGGCTCTCTGTCATGCTGGGACTGCAGGGAGGCTACGCTTAGTGTGTGTGTGTGTGTGTGTGTGTGTGTGTGTGTGTGTGTGGTGTGTGGTGTGTGTGTGTGTGTGTGAGTGTGCCTATGTGTGAACATGATGGCATGAGAGATGTGTGAACATTTGTGCTGTGTAGAGTTTTGGTTTGGTGTGTGTGTGTGTGTGTGTGTTTGTGTCTGTGTGTTTTTTTGTGTCTGTGTGTTTTTTGCTCATGTTGGGTTTTTTTTTTCTTTTTGAAGAGTGTCTCTTCAATTTCACAACAAAAACATATTCATACATAACACATAGATTCATACGGCACAACACACACACACACACACACACACACACACACTAGCATGCAGCGCAGTGTGTTCACATCCCCTGTGGGTCAAACATACAAACATTCACATAACACATATTCATGAGTTCAACCATCTGTGGATTTTTAAGATTTTACATATGTATAGACTGTATATGTCAAATGTATTCACATTTGCAGTTCACATATGTGTAAACATTAATCACTAAACGTATGGATTTTTGCATATTCATGGGTATGTGAATTCCTAACTAATGTTCTTCTAAGGTTTGTTTTCTGTCTCTGTGGGTGTCACAGTCATAGAGATGTAATGGCTGCTTTACCCTACAAAGGCAAAAGACCTTAACTCACCAGAGTGTGAAACTGACTCTTCCATTTGCATGCATTTTCAGCATTCACGATAACATATTATTTTTTCCAAAAAACCAACATTGACTCAAGATATTTGGCCACATGATAAAACTGATGCTTTTTGTTCCAAAAATGACATTTTAAAACTGCCTGTTCTGTTCCTTGATTGTGATTGGCTGAATTGCCTTCCAAGCCATTGTAAAAACGAGTATAACTTTACAGGTTGTCCTCATAACATTCCATTACAAAATTCCATATTACTCCACAGCTTTTCTGATTTAAAAGAATCGTAACAAAGTAGCACTCCAATGTTGCGTACAGCTATACCAAGCCACCTTGAAGACCTATATTCATTAGTGGAAGGGTGACTATTGGTCAATAAATTATTTATTCTGTCATTACTTTTGTCTTGATTTTATGAAATTATCAATCTTATGTGGTAACAGTTTTAGAAAAGCAATAAACTTACTCAAGACCGGGGGTAATGCTGGTTTTGGCATTTGGCTAAGGGGGTCTAACGCACTCCGCTCTTTGTCATGCCTAACAACACCCATCAGCCCTGGTAAAACCAGCATCACCCCCGGCCTCCCCTAATTTATTGCTTACATAACTCATTTTCACCCAAAACTGAAGTTACGTATGGCCTTTGCACGGCAGTGCCTGCTGCTCTGCCCTTGTGTGTTGTCTCGTGTGTTGTTTGTTGTTTCTTGTGTCTTATGTGTTGTGTCTTGTGACTTGTGTGTTTTGTGTTGTGTCTTATGTCTTCTGTGTTGTGTCTTTGTGTGTTGTGTCTTGCATCTTGTGTGTTGTGTCTTGTGTGTTGTGTCTTATGTGTTGTGTGTTGTGTGTTGTGTCTCTCATCTTGTGTGTTGTGTGTGTTGACTCTTGACGGTGACTCTGAGCACTGAGCACAGATGTATTTCCCACCTCCTCTACTGTGTACCGTCACACACTGCTGCCTGCTCATGTTT
>CM059283.1:19106179-19108679 GCA_030347295.1 Setipinna tenuifilis
TGAGTACCAGGAAAGAAAGAAAGAAAATGGAAAAATGAATGAACAAAAAAACAATTAAACAACAAAAGCTTGCAGGATTGCATCTCTCAGATTAATTGTTTACCTTCTCATTAATATCTACAGCTAGCTATTTACCAAAGAAAACAAAAAAAATACACACACATACACACACACACACACACACACAATCCAGAGTGACAGGGCCAGGTTATTTTGGTTCGTGCCTTTCGTGGTTTAGGCAAAGCGACAAATGGTAATTAATTGGATAGTTATATGTGTTACAATGGTGAAGACTTTCTTTTGTGCCTACTTTGTGTGTGTCGGATTAGAGTCATTAGGCATCGCTTATTGTGCCTGGTTTATTTTAATTAACGGCCCATTGAGAGAGGAGAAATTGGATGTCGGAGTGCTTTTGCAGAGACCCTGTTGTTGTTTTCTCGCTGGAGCCCTGCCAGTCTTTTGTTTATGCGGTCATATTTCGTCTGAAGAAAGTCTGATGAAATAACGAGTCAAAAATCGCACTCTTCGTCTTTCTCTTTTCATCTGTCCCTTCTTCATTCCTCCCCCCCCCCCTTTCTTTACACCCACCCATTTACCCACCCAACCCCTCCCTCTCTCTCCTTTTTCTTTTTTTGGGGTGAAATGAGGAGTGGAAAAATGTTTTGCGACAAGCCCATCTATCAAACGCAAGCTGTGTTTCCATGGCTGATGACGGGGGCCCCAGAAGATAACGGGAGGTGAACAAAGACAATGGAAGCCCCTGATTGGTTCGTTTCGTCTCTGTCACCACGGCGATGGTGCAATGGCGACGCCGGCTGATTAGCATACTAAATCAATCTCCAAAATTAGGCCTGTAGGTCTCGATATGTTCCCTCTTTCTTTCTCTTTGCTGCTCATAAAAAAATAACAAGTCAGTCCTCTGGCTAATGTCTCGACTGTACGACTGAAATGTCTGACTTGGAATGGCACTTTGGGGCACAAAAAAATAAGAAGAAAAAAGGAAAACTTATATTTGGCCCTCATCCATCCATTAATGTAAAAGTGTAGCAGAGAAAATAAATGAACATTGATGAGCATTAGCAGCAAATCACCACAATAATTAGCAGTTGTAGTCCCCATACTAAAGCCAACCTGTGGAAATATTTGGGTTTCATCTCAGAGACTTAAATGTATGCATTTCTATGTGTGTGTGTGTGTGTGTGTGTGTGTGTGTGTGTGTGTGTGTGTGTGTGTGTGTGTGTGCGTGTGTAAGTATGTGTGTGTAGGTGGGAGCGAGAGAAAGAGAGGGAGAGACTAACAACAAGCTGTCGAAAATCCCAGTGAACTCTTCTTGGGAAAAGACAGAAGGAGAGGGAAGAGGCGGAAGCCCTATACCTCTCTCTCTTCCTCTCTCTCCCTCTCTCTTTCTCTCTCTCCCTCTTCCTCTCTCTCTCCCCTCTCTGGTGTCTCTGCCAAATGCAATTAACAGCCCGAGATGCACAGGCTGCCAACGGCACTGCCAAACACAGCCATCTTGGCACAAGAGAAACTGTTTATTTCGTATTCTTCTTTTCTCGCTACCGCCACTACCCACCCCACCCCAACACCCCGCACCCCCCACCCTTGCGGAAAAAAAAGAAAGGCGATTGCAAATATGGGTGTTATGTATGCACCGTATCTCTTTCTCAGAATGGGAAAAAAAAGCCACAGAGTGCAAAAGTGCAAAAGTGTACACACACTACACTACACTACGCACACACTCACACACTCATAAACGGACATACACACACACACACACACATACACACACACACACACACAACACAGCCACACACACACACACAGCATCTAATGTTATTATCTTCAGCATGCATGGTTCCCATGGACATTTCTGGAAGCATGTGTCCGTGCTGTCAGTGGGAAGTGCATGTCTAATGTCTAGATGCTGAGAGGAGGTGTGAGGGGATATGCTGCTGATTCTGTGTTGAGAAAGTGTGTATGTGTTGGTGTGTTTGTGTGTGCATGTGTGTTCCTGCACGTCCATGTGTGTGTATGTGTATGTGTGTGTGTGTGTCTGTCTGTCTGTGTGTATTCATCCATCTGTGTGTGTGTGTGTGTTTGTGTGTTTGTATGTGTGTGTGTGTGTGCATGGTAGTGTGTGGTTGTGTGTATAATAAGATAGCGTGGGCTTGTGTAGGGGGTGACAGTGACTGATGGAGAAGAGCAGTGCTCAGGCTGTGTATGAGTGTGTACAAGGTGCGTGTGTATAGGTGTGTGTGAGTGTGTGTGTGTGAGAACGGTTAGTGTGGGGGTCAAGGTGTGTGTGTGTGTGTGTGAGAGTGGTGTGTGTGGGGGTGAAGGTAGATGTGTGCGTGTGTGTGAGAGAGCAGTTTGTGTGGGGGTAAAGGCGTGTGTGTGTGTGTGTGTGTGTGTGTGTGTGTGTGTGTGTGTGTGTGTGTGTGTGTGTGTGTGTGTGTGTGAGAGCGGTGTGTGTGGGGGTGTGAGAGCGGTGTGTGTGGGG
>CM059283.1:19113679-19115221 GCA_030347295.1 Setipinna tenuifilis
CGTCTGTTCCGCTCCCCACCGTGTCATCTGGTCACCTCTGTGTGTACAGCTGTCTTATAATGTGACATTTGAGGCTGGGCAAGTGCGTGTGGACTTATTGTCCTGCTGTTTGTAGGTTGCTGCTACCTGTTAATCTCTCTCTCTCTCTGTCTTTCTCTCTCTCTTTATCTTTCTCTCTCTGCTACCTGTTAATCTCTTTTTCATTCTCTCTATCTTTCTCTCTCTGCTACCTGTTAATCTCTCTCTTTCTCTCTCTTTCTCTCTCTATCGATCCATCTTTCTCTCTCTCTTTCTTTCTCTCTCATTATCTCTCTCCCTCTCTTTGTTAATGCTTTTGTCTGCATCTGTTTGAGTGGGAGAATGAGAGAGAGCAATAGACAGATAGACGAATAGAGAGCGAGAGACAGAAGGAGAGAGAGATGTGTGTGGGTGTGTGTGTGTGTGTGTGTGTGTGTGTGTGTGTGTGTAAGAGAGAGAGAGACAGAGAAAGAGAGAGAGAAAAGCTGTCTGTAAATTCTGTAAGTTTTGTGTTAAGAGAAAAAGAGGGTGGAAAAAGCACTGTGAGCATGTGTGTGTGTGTCTATGTGTGTGTCTGTTCGTGTGTCTGTGTGTGTGTGTGTTTAAGTTCTCGCTGAGTGACAGTGTTAACCTTTTCAGTATGCTCAGTAGGCTCAGGCCTCCGCTGCAGAACAGACAGCCTCTTGTCATCCGCTGATAGGAGAGTGGGAGGTCGGCCCCGCTTCCCTGTCCATGTCGCAGCTAAGCCAGCCTGCTCCGGGGCCTGGGGGGGTGGGGGTGAGGGGGGTGATGGTGGTGGTGGGAGGGGGGGATCATTTCATATTCCACCTCGCTCCCACCACCCACCACCCCCCACCACACACACAGTTGGGTTAGATGATCTTGCCCCAACCTCAACCCCAACCCCTTCTTCTTCCCTCCAACCACCACCCACCCACCTACCCAAAACCCCCTACATCCCTCAACTCCCAGCAACCCATTTTGCTGTTTCTCCCCCCCCACCCTCCAACCCCCCAACACACCCCCCTTTTCTTTTATTTCGGGTCTCTAGATGACGACTCATCCTCTTTCTTTTTTCTCCATTTCTCTCCTTCTCTCTCTCTCTCTCTCTCTCTCTCCTTGCTTCCTCACATCTCTAGGCAATTATCGCGTTATGCAGGAGGATGGTGGTTTGCTCTTAAACAGGGATAATTGCCTTTGTTGCTTCCATCGATGTGGTGGCAGTGGTGCTGCTGGGGATGGGGGTGTGGGGGGTTGTGGTAGTTGGGGTGGGGGTGGTGGGGTGGGGGGGTGGCAGTGACAGCTCTTTGCTGTTTTTCACCACTGCTCTGCCTTCCACCCACCACCCACCCACCCACCCGCCTGCCTGCCTGCCCGCCCGCCAGCCACCTACCACCACCATCGTTGCCACCATGCCTTGAACCGGTTTCCTCTCTCTCTCTCTCTCTCTCTCCTTCTCTCTCTCCTCTCTCTCTCTCTCACTCACACACACACACACACACACACACACACGCACACACACAC
>CM059283.1:19115321-19125321 GCA_030347295.1 Setipinna tenuifilis
CCACCCCCCTCCCCACCCCCCCCCATCCTTGACCCACCCCCCCAACACACCGCCCACTGTGCTGTGATTCATACATGCACAAGACAAGGTTCTTCTAAGATCCTCCATCGAGTAAATAATTTCTGCTGTTGCTGCCGCCACATGAAAGTTGGAACAAATTTTTATTGACGAATGGAGAGAAAAGATGGTTTTAAAAAAGGGGCCTTTATGTGTTATGTGGTCCTTCCAGCAGTATATGTGTGTGTGTGTGTGTGTGTGTGTGTGTGTATGTGTGTGTGTTAGCGTATGTGTAGGCGAGTGTGTTTGTGTTTGTGTTAGTGAGACTATGTGTGTGTGAGAGTGTGGGTATGAGAGTGTGTTTTTTGGTGTGTGTGTGTGTGTGTGTGTGTGTCTGTGTGTGTGTTTGCCTCTATGTGTGTGTTTTCCTCGATGTGTGGATGTTTGCATGTGTGGTGGGGCATATACAGTACTGTATGGTGCCTCCTGGAGATGTCTTTGCATGCATTTGTATGATCCCCCAAAACTATTCAAGCGAAGCTTTTACTCGCTTTAACTGTCCACACAGGCGGAGATAAAAGGATATATTTTATGGAATACTGCTCGAACCGGAACATTAAATGTACACTTAGCCACACATATACTAGAAAGTGTCCACTCTACATTTTTTGGCATGTCTGCTATATACATATTGAACAATAAAAATGCACAAGCACAAAAAAACACACAACTCAAGCCAAAGCTGTTTGTATGTGCGCCTTTGTGTACTGTATGTGTTTGTGCCATTGTGTGTGAGTGTATGAGTGTATCTATGTACAGTTTGTATGTGTGTGTGTTTACGTATGTGTGGGCGAGTGTGTTTGTGTGTGTGTTAGCGTATGTGTAGGTGAGTGTGTTTGTGTGTGCGTTTGTATGTGAGTAAAACTATGTGTGTGGGAGAGTGTGGGTATGAGAGTGTGTTTTTTGGAGTGTGTGTGTGTCTGTGTGTGTGTTTGCCTCTATGTGTGTGTTTTCCTCTATGTGTGTGCATTTGCCTATGTCTGTGGGTGTGTGTGTGTCTGTGTGTTTGCCTATATGTGTGTTTGCCTCTATGTGTGTGTGTGTGTGTGTGTGTGTGTGTGTGTGTGTGTTTGTGTTTGCCTCTATGTGTGTGTGTTTCCCTCTATGTGTATGTGTGTGTGCCTCTGTGTGTGTGTGTGTGTGTGTGTTTGTGTGTGCGTTTGCCTATATGTGTATGTGTGTGTTTGCCTCTATGTGTGTGTGTGTGTGTGTGTGTGTCTACATGCAGATGTGTAATGAGATGGAGCGGGTTCACCTTGCCGTAGGCTCCGACTGTAGGTCTGCGTCTCACAGGGGGCCTGGGCTTGGGCCGGCCGCGGAGCCTGGGTCGATATTTTGGGAGTGTTCACATAAACATGAGCCCAACCGACAAGCAAAACTTTCAGCCCCTCAACCTCCACCTCCACCTCTTCCATCTCTTATTCAGACTAGACCAGACCAGATGATGGCTGCTTTCTACTTTTACAAGTACACCAAATTATGCCACCACTTCGCAACTAAAGCTTTCTGTTTGAAATTGTTTTTTTACTTGTAGACACTGACTGACAGACTGTGTGTGTGTGTGTGTGTGTGTGTGTGTGTGTGTGTGTGTGTGTGTGTGTGTGTGTGTGTGTGTGTGTGTGCAGACAGTGTGTGTCTTGATAGCTGACTTCATTATTTTTTTTGGATAACTCCAGACAGATGCAGCAAACCATATTCGTGTTGGTTGAAATACTTTTTTTATATAACCGTATGCATTGTGTTTGAGTGAGCGTGTGTGTTCTGCGAGTTCACGCAATTTATTCTTACATCATGACATAGTTTTCAGGAATATTGAAGTCCTTGGCCACAGTTACACAGCAGAAAGTCTTTCTGGGTCAGCAGGGTGTGTGTGTGTGTGTGTGTGTGTGTGTGTGGTGGGTTCCTCATAAAGCTTTGAGGCCAAGGATTAGCACAAGACAATCCTTTATTTATATAACACGTTTAAAGGTGTGTGTGTCCATGGAGCGGAGCGAAGTCCTCCGGTCACCGGTGATTATACCAGAGAGAGAGAGAAAGAGAAAAAGAGAGAGAGAGAGAGAGGCCCCCACACTTTGAAGTCCAATGCTTTTGTTTCCTGAGAGAGAATATGTACTCCACATACCCACTCCACAATACAGCACTTGGATTCACGAAAACATTGAGCATTGAGTATGCTAGTGACCTCCCGTTCCATGTACTGCATTGCAATGAATGCACATTTCTCACATGATCCACTGCCACTGAACAGGAACGCACGTCCATTGCATTACATTGGTCTAAATGGACTCTTATACAATGTACTGTACAGTATCATTGTAATGCTAAGAGTGTCACACTGAAAGACAACTGCCATTTGGGGAATTCAAAGCAGCCCCTCCACCAGCAAACAGTGGCTCTTTTGTGCTAAAATACTTTGGTCATGCAGTCATCTGTTGGGGCTCGTACTAATTCATGCTGTCTGTGAGTCTGCTGTTCATTTCAATTCTTTTTTATTCTATTGCTCCCACTAGCTTTCTCCTGCTCTCTCGCAACTGTTAAGTGCCGTACATGCAACTGTCTCTGGCTTCGATCAATGAGGACATTTGTTATGTGAATTTTTTTTTTTTTCAGGGGAGGTTTTGTCAGTTCATACTGTATGTACATCCAACTGTCCAACTGTCTCAGGGTTAGATCAATAGGGGCTCAATTCTCTCTCTCTCTCTCTCTCTCTCTCTCTCTCTCTCTCTCTCTCTCTCTCTCTCTCTCTCTCTCTCTCTCCCTCTTTCACTCTCTCTTTTTTTTAATGTGGCAGTTCTCATAAGTAAATATGATTCTTACTGGTTCCATTATGTCCATGTAGCTCACGTTAGAGCCAACAACATAAGGATGAAAATAAATAAAATAACATTGACAAGACGTTCTTTGTCTTCGGCATAATAGCTTAGCCTCTCCAATTATTTATATTTCTTGAAAATATTACAGCAGTAGCTGTCATATAAGACATTATATATATAGACATGCTTATACGATTCTGAGTTATGGTCACATATAGTCTTGTAGGATGTCTGTTCTAGATAGAAGGTCACATCTGTAAATGCTTTCATCAGATTTTCAATGTTTTGTCGCTGATTGGCAAGACTTAGGCCTAAAGCTGTGATCCCGGTCTGTGTGGAGAAGTCCACTGGAAGTGCACACACACACACACACACACACACACACACACACACACACACACACACGACTACCAAAGGCAGATTTAGCGAGCACGCTTCGGCTGACATCATTTGAAAATTGCTTCTTCATGTCCTCCTTATCTATATGAGAGATGCTTAAAAGTGTTCATTCAAACGATGACCCCCCTCCCCCACCACCACCACCATCACCACCACTTTTCCCCCACTTACACATCCCCTCTCCATCCAAACCAACCCCCACCCCAGCCCAACCCACCCCACCATAACCTAACCCAACCCAAAAATCACCCAAGCAGATTTGTCTCTGCCGAAAAAATTGCATACTTCATGTTTTTTTGAGCAGGGCAAAATGCCATGCCTCCCCCCCAACCCACCATCCACCCTCCACCCCCACCTTCTTTTTGGTGACAGAGTGGGGTGCAGTAAGTGAGGTGGTGGGGGTTGGGAGGGGGGTAGCAGGGGGGTGTGGGTGTTGGGGGGGTGGGGGGGTGACGCTGGTCTTATCGGATGTCTGAGCTGTTATCTGCTCTGTGCAGCCTGGCGGTTTCACTTCTAAGATCACTAGGCTTTAGCTCCTCTCAGCCAGGCACACACACACACACACACACACACACACACACACACATCCTCACACACATCCTCTCTCCAATCAAATGATTATGGAGCGCTGGCTTCCCTGAGCCTAGGCAAATGAAAGCACATACATAAATGGATGACTCGTATTTAGCCGAGGCTAAGAGGCTTTCGCTGCCACTTATCCTATAAGAATTGTACCAAGCGAGGCCTGATGAAGTTTATTCATGTTTATACTTATTTATATCAGCCTCCACGATTTAACTATATCAGCGGACCAGTTAGTGTGTGTAGGTGTTTGCTTGTGCGTGCGTGTGTGTGTGTATGTGTGTGTGTGTGTGTGTGTGTACTGTAGGTGTCTGTGCGTGTGTGTGGGCAGCAGTGAAGGAGAAAGATTGCTTTTGCTCAGCAATGCCATCCACCTGGCAACCAGTTCACCTCTCAGCTGCAGCCACTGAAGAAGAAGAAGAAGAAAAAAAAAACATACCAACTCGCAGCAACATCACATTTATATACCCCATAACAAATCCATTCATTTAGCTGAGTGAAACTGAAAGTGTGGATCCGAAGGATGGATCGGCAAGGTCAAAAACACCCGCACCGTGGCATAGCGAAGAAGGCCTGAGACATTCAGCCAGCACAGCAGCAAAGCAGTGAAGGCTGGGTGATAGGCGAGTAGAGTCATTACAGGATGTAAAGTATTTTAATAGGTGCTGCTCTGTACTGCCTGAAGCAACTCGTGTAGATCATTTGAAACCATTTGAAAGGCTCCCGCTGAAAGGTGTTGAAATAACTCTAGATGGTGTACGGCACTCCTCTCCTCTCCTCTCCTCTCCTCTCTTCACTCTAGTTCCCCCAGGTGTGAAATATGAGCAGGAAAAAGAGAAGAAGAAGAACAGCCCGACGATGCTTCTTCTCAGATGCAGGGGCTGGACACAAGAACACGTCTCCGTGTGCTGTCAGAAACTAAAACATTCTCCGAGATTGATTCTTGAAGTGCCTGCGCACAAAGTTTTAAAAATACATCGCAAGATGCGGGCGAGCAAAAAAAAAGTATACCGCTTGTGTCTGAAATGCATCATTTCTTTTTTTCCACACGGGATGTTGGCTGGCCTTGCTAGGATTCAGCTCCCCCTGTTTTCTATCATTCATGGAAGATGTTTTTGCCCCCCAACCCCCCGGCCTAAGGGGTATTGCCTACATTTGAAGTAAAGGGGGTTTGAGTGGTAACATCAAGTTTCAAGGCAACAAGGTCTGGACATCCTGCTTTCACCTCTTCTCACTCGCTCACTCTCACTTTTCGTTCATTTATCAACTTTTTCCATGCACTTCATTAAAAAAGTATCAGCTGTCTCTGAAAAATAAGAAATAACACCCTTTGAAACAATAAATGTTAAGTGTGAGGTGGATAAAGAAGATTGTTTTAGTTGATCAGGTTCTGATGCCCCCACGCAAACACCCAACAAGGACAAACACCCACATATGGTATTGTATATTGTATCTCTCTCCCTCCCTCTCTCTTTCCCTCTCTCTCTCTCTCTCTCTCTCTCCCTCTCTCTCTCTCTCTTACAAACACACACACCCACTCAGGAGAAGGGGATGTTCACTTTTAGGTCATCAGCTGATGGCCCTCAAGGTGCCCCCTGACCACTAATCATGCCTCAACAGTGCCCAGAGATAAAAATAACACCCTTGGACTGACCTGGGGCCTGTGATTACAGTCAGTCATCAGGATTGTTGTTTTTTTTCTGTTTGAAAAAAAAAAAAAAATCGATGACTCTGATGTGGGATTACCTGTTCCACCAGTGCTTCTCTTAAGGTTGCTTGGGGACATCAGAACACATGGGAAGAAACAGTGGATTCCCTTCCATATGCACCATATCTATGTAGAAATAAAGAATCTACATTAAACGGCACTGGTCATATATAGTCATAATAATAATAATAATAATCCTCACTTTTATAGCACCTTTCATACAATGAATGTAGCTCAAAGAGCTTTAACAATTTGCCAAAGGAACACAGGACAGAGATATGTACACATGGCAGGCTTTGGTATACAGTAGTTTAGTAGCACCAGAGAAATCCAGCAGGGCACGGTGGAGAGCTCCACTAATGTCCCCCATGTTTGCCAGGGAAACTCAACTTGGAAGAAATATGCTCTCTCCTTCTTGTTTTTGTTAACAGTCTCACAGCTGAGTTTTGAATAAGCTGTAGTTTTTCGAATTACTTTACAAATGACTTAAACAGGGCATTACAGTAGTCTAACCTACGTAAGATAAATAAGTGGTTAAAGTTTTTCAGTCACAGTATTCTGAGAACTGAGTGTGTTAAAGTCAGGTACTACATTAGCTTGGGTTGTATTGCTAAGGAGGTGCACTGGCTGAGAACTTGCTTGTCATTTTGGAGCCTGATGGACTGCTAGTGCTAGCTCCAGCTTGCTAGCTAGCAGGCTCGCTCTAAACCTGTTCAGGTGCCTCCAGTCCTGTGTGAACAGGCTGCATCTTCTCCAGAAGCTCCCGAAGTTGTAGTCCTGCGAATGGGATGTTCATAAGGCTGCAGTGCCCCATGAGCTACACATGGAGCTGGCAGTTCCAGGGGAACTGCATGTTCTATAGCAGAGATTGGTTTTGAAAGAGAACAGGCCTGGGGCTAACTTGGACCTACAGTATAAGCACCATGCCACATCAGGGCCAAATCTTTTCCACCGTCCGCCCCTGTGTGTGTGTGCGTGCGTGTGTGTGTGTGTGTGTGTGTGTGTGTGTGTGTGTGTGTGTGTGTGTGTGTATTTATGTGTGTCTCTGCTGCTGCACTATATTGCCTGTCCTTATGCATGGAGGTTACCACATGAGCGTGTGTGCTTATTGAGTCCAGATTCCATGTGCTGGCATCCTTCGACCAACCTTATATGATCCTTTTGTGTCAATGCAATTTCTATAAAGGAAAAGAAGTCAGTGAATATGTGTGGCCTAGTATATGTGTGCTTGTGTGGAAAAAAAGATACAGAAGAAAGAGAGAGGGAGAGAGAGAGAAAGAGAGAGCAAAAGAGAGCCTCTGCAATTCTATGCATGTGTGGAGTCTATGGGTTTTTGTGTAAGGGTTACGTGTGTGTGTGCGTGTGTGTGTGTGTGTGCAAGTGTGTGTTTGTGTGTGTGCGGGTTTGCTGTTACAAGAGTCAGGAGATAGAAAAAAAGAAACTGCTTTTTAAAACTGTTTGTGTATGTGGTTATGACCATAATGGTGCATGTGGATCAAGGTGAGATTGACAGTTAGATAAGGCTCTGTTTTTTTTTTTTTTATTCCTTCCTCTCTCGACACGCACAAGAGCATCTCTTTCTCACTCAGCCGGTTAGATAAGTCCTTGGTGTCAGGATGGTGGGCCAACCAGAGAGCAGAAACACTTACCTGATAGAAGAAAAAAAAAAAGTCTGGGGGGCACCAGTCCCCCTCCGTAAGGGCACGATAACGTAACTGAAAGGAAGGAAAGGTTAAGTTTCTGCTGACTGGCTGCTGCGTTAATCACCACAGGCACAGAGGTCCTTTAGTGCAGTCACCACTTTGTACCGAAGCCTCCACATGCAGCTGTGCTTTATGGCGCTGCTTTCCAGAAGGTTCTTTTTTTGTCAAAGGCTTTTTTTTAAAGGCTATTATTTATGCTGTATTTAGCTAATTAATTATTGGCCATTTATTGCTGAAGTGTGTAAGATTAATTGGATTTGACTTCATTGCCATTTTTTTCTGTATTTCTTTAAGGCATTTGAACTCCACATTTTCAAAACAGTTAACACACAGGCCTAAACAGTGGCACTCATGGTCAAAATAACACATTTTGTTTTCAAAAGGCTATAACCGTGGAAAAACATTGAAAAAAATGCAGCAAAAGATTTTTTTGCCTTCAAACAACACAACTTCCAAACAACTGTATGACCTCCAATCATTCATTGCAAAATACAAAATACGGCACTCAGTAGAAATTTGTGCTTCATTGCTTGTCATTGTAGCATGTTATGTAGCTTTCATGCCAGTGCCGTTTGTTGTCTTTTTACATAGGCTGTGTCAAATTTCACAGAATCAGAAATACTTTGATGCCAATTGTATTGGTTCCATTCTTCTGAGCTGCATCATCATAGAAGAGTGTACCGCAAACCACTCATTGACAAGGCGATTGTCCTATTGTTCTACTGTATGGGCCAGTAGTGGGGATAGGGCATAGGGCACCATCATTGGAGATGGCAGCACATATGGTGATGTTGGCTAGCCTGGTAATCCAGCCCCTCATACTTCACTTCGTGGTCTGGCTGTGCTGTATAGGGTCTGGCTATGCTTCTTCTTGGAGGTGTGGACTATGAATTTTAAAGAGATACTTATGCTTATGAACGCTCATGAACACTCGCTCTGTGCACTGATTTGGCTAGACGGGATTCTGCCTACAACCAACCCATTTAAATGAGACCAGTGCCAGGTCTTCTGTACAAAACGAAGTGAAGTGCAGTACGAGGGGCTGGTTTACCAGGCTAGATGTTGGTAACCCCTCTGTCCTGGAACTGTGATAGTGGCCCTGTACCCAATGACATTCCCTTCCACATCCCCTCACTTTACAGAGATCGGAGCCGGCTTCATCAACATAAATGAAGACATGATGTGTCCCCTCAGCTTCAAGCTCCATTATTCTTCAAGTACAAAAAGGCAATATTACAATGAAAACTGACTCCAGTAGACTCTAACTACATGATGTGACAAGGCATTACAGTATAGTCATGTGTCCTTACCTCCACACTTTGGCATCGGGCCTCCTTCACAATGTCAGAGTTCCTCTGGAGTGGAACTGTATAGAGCTGCTTCCTGGCCATATGGTTCGGTCTAAGGATGTGGTTAATGGCGGTCAGGCTTACATTATTGATGTTCCCAAATATGCCCTGATCTGAGATCACTGCTGTCCTGATTTCACGCAGCCTTTTGCCAGTGTTTGCCCACAACCATATGACCATAGTTCAAATTACTGGGGGTACTGGAGGGTGTAGTATCTCCCAATCAACACCCAATCAAGTACCTCCCAAAGTGACAAAAATATTAGGGTTGGAGGGTACCGATATATTAATGTAAGTAATGTAAAACATAGTACTGCCAAATTCTGGAGGGGTAATTCACACTTTCTACTGCCGTCATTTTTTCCCACTTTACCACTAGAAACTGGTAGCTCTTGGATTCTATAAAGAATGCATGTAATAGGAATGAAGAAACAATTATGAAGTATCACTAAAGATATTTCTGTATATTCTGTACAGCAACATTGCCTGTTATCCTCTCTGTTTTTACCTTTGTAGATTTGTTTATAAAGGATTTACTGATGAGAAATAATGTAAGAGCAATGGTTAATAAATGATGAACAATCTGTGAACTAAGATTTAATGAATGCAAAATAAATGCTTTATAGGGGGTAGTTATTATAAAATGGTACCAGCTGTACTTTAATTGTCTGTATGATAAAAGGAAAACATGCAGAACATGATAGCATGGCAGAATGGTGTGATGACTTACAATAAATACACAAATTCATTAATGTACAATATGAAAGCAACATTTAAAGCACTTTTGATCTTCAGTCGGCCTACAGGTTGAAAGTGTTTTTTTTTTTAATGTGTACAGTACTTGTGTAGTGTGGTTATCCCCCATAGAGGGTGCCCTATGGAGGGTGCTGTTCACCCTGTTACAAGTTGATGAACCACTGAATCGATTTTGGAAACATTATTTTAAGGTTGAAAAAACTACTTAGCATTGCTTCAATGTCCTTTTAGCTACAGTATACAGATCCAATGCAGAGAGTAACCTATGCTATGGGAGGGGGCATTTAAGGCATTATTTCTAAAGCATAGTTTATGCTAATGTACCATTTTTATTGCACATGTTTAGCTATCACATATGTTAATGCTGTTAATATTTTCAATGTACTTTGAAGCCCTCAGTGCTTTGTATCAGAGCAATATTTCCAGCCTTACCGAGCCCCATACACTTACTGTAAGATGTTTGCCATTTGGAAAATATTTCAGAAACCCCGGCCCGTTCCATATAGGGTCTGTAATTGAAAACAAATCACGGCAGAAATTACATGCAGCAGGGATGAAGTGAAAGCTGGGGATAAACTCCAAAGCAGGAGACAGAGGGAGGGTGGCTATCAGACGGCAGCGAGTGTGTGTGTG
>CM059283.1:19132821-19137821 GCA_030347295.1 Setipinna tenuifilis
TCTCTTGGTCTGTCTCTCTCTGTGTCTGTCTCTCTCACTGTCCTTTTCCTTTTCCTTTTTCTGTCTCTTCTCTCTCTCTTCCTTTCTCTCTCTCTTTCTCTCTCTGTTTGTCTCTCTGTCTGTCTTTCACGTTCTTTAAATAAATTCTGTGTGCTTAGTGTGTGTCTCCTCAGAGCTGGTGCTTTGGGAGCGAAAGAGAGCGAAAGAGAGAGAGAGTGCTTTTAATGAAGTTTCCTCTCCACTGGCATTATCCTGCTTTCGAGGGGGAGTGGGGGGGCTCTTCTTGCCCAGCTCTCCTCCCCAGATCCCAGCTACCACCGCTGGGCAGAAGACGGTCTCCTCCCTCCCTCTCTCTTCCTCTCTCCCTAACCTCCCTCCCTGCTGGCCCTGGAGGATCTACCAGGGTTGAAATTAGCCAACTTATCCAGGCACTCATAGGTCCTCCGGCTGAACAACACCCACTGTCACTCCTCCTCCAACAATCCATCCATCCATCCATTTATCCATCCATCCACCCAGCCCTTCCTCCATCCATCCATCCATCCATCCAACCTTTTTGCCTCCGGGCAGGAGTCGACACTGTTTCTTTGACATACGCACTTGTCTTGTCCTCTGTTCTCGTTACCTCCCCTTGCGCTTTTCCCATTAGTGATGTCTGCATGTATGTGTGTGTGTGTGTGTGTGTGTGTGTGTGTGTGTGTTTCTGTGTGTGTGCGTGTGTGTGTGTGTGTGTGTGTGTGTGTGTGTGTGTGCGTGTGTGTATTTGTGCTGCTTGTGTGTGTGTGTGTGTGTGTGCACATAAGTGCATGTATATGTGTGTGTATGTGCATGTATGTGTGTGTGTGCATGTCTATGTATATGTGTGTGTGTATGTTTGGAGGAAAAGTGGTGTGGTGTGACATGGTGGGGTAGGTGAGGTGAGAGGCAACAAACACACGCAACCAACAAGCAGCCAGCCAGCCACTCAAACGTTTCCACCAGGTCATCCATCACCGTCCGGAGGGACTGCCTCTGCTGCCTCTCCTGCCTCCTGCCTCCTTCCCCCTGCGGGGGTTGAGCGGAGCAGTAGTCCTGCCTGCCTTACTGACGCCTGGCAGTTTGCCTCTGAGCTCATCGATTGCCTTAATCATCTGCCTGGGGATGAATGGCTCCAGCGCTAACTGACAGGTGGCACAGCAAGTGGCCAGAGTAGGTAGGTAGGTAGGGAGGTAGGTAGGTAGGGTGGGAGGGAGGGAGGGACTGTAGGTAGGTAGGCCCCAGAAATACTGGATGGAGATGGGTAGGTAGGGAGGTAGGTGGGGAGGGAGGTAGAGTAGGGAGGTAGGCCCCAGAAATACTGGATGGAAGTCACAGTGAAAGGAAAGGGAGGCGAGAGAGGGAAGAGAAGAGAAGAGAAGAGAAGAGAAGAGAAGAGAAGAGAAGAAGAGACAAAAGAAGACAAGAGAAGAGTTATAAAGAGAAAGGCATATACATTTTAAGAATGACATATAGTTGACATATGAAGTGTGTGTGTGTGTTTGTGAGTGTATGTGTGTGTGTTTGTGTGTGTGTGTGTGTGTGTGTGTGTGTGTCTCTGTGTGTGTCTGTGTGTTTCAGAGTGAAGAGAAAAGAAGATGAGAAGACATAAGAAGGACAAGAAGGACAAATGACAAAAGAGTTGTAGAGAGAAAGGCATATAGATTTTAAGAATGACATATATGAAGAGTTGACATATGAAGTGTGTGTGTGTGAGTGTGTGTCTGTGTGAGATAAAGAGAGAGAATGCAACAGACAGGCTGAAAGGAAGGAAGAAACACAAATAAGAGAGGAAGTGTGCAATGATTTTAACGTATGTGCCCATACATGAGATAAAGAAAGAGAAAGAGAAAGAGACAGAGAGAGAGAGCGAAAGAGAGAGAGAGAGACCTTCTGCATGTGTCAGTCACTGAGTGAGAGAGAGAGAAAGACATATATTGAGAGGGGGACACAGAGAAATGTATATGTGAGGAGAGGGAGCGAGAGAGAGAGAGAGAGAGAGAGAGAGAGGGAGAGAGAGAGAGAGAGTGTGTGTGTGTGTGAGGAATTCTTGGTTCAGAAGCACAGCTAATTTAATTTAAAGTTAATGTCAGTGCGCCCCCAAAAATAAAATAAGATGGAATGAAATGGTCCGTCCGTCCGCATGGAAATCTTGGAAAGGCCCTGACACTCCCATTTTCCCCTCTGACATGTGATACATATTTTATGTGCATCCATGTCAAAGGGAGCATTTACACACACACACACACACACACGCACACACACACACACACACACACACACACACACACACGCACACACACACACACGCACACTTACACACACTTACACATATACGCACACACAAGGCGCAGACACACACACACACGCACACACACACCGAGTCACACACACATTATGTGTGTGTGTGTGTGTGGTGGCTGTTCATTATACGCGCCTGGCTTCAGAGAGCGCGGGCGGACATCTTTCTTCTGACATGTGACCTTTCGGCACACGTATGGCTGCATTCTGCTATCTTTGTGTGTGTGTGTGTGTGTGTGTGTGTGTGTGTGTGTGTGTGTGTGTATGGCTGTATTCTGCTATCTTTGGGCTAAAGCTGCATTATAAAGCCCACATTAAATGCCAGACCCACAGAGCAGAGCACCCGCATAGGAGCATAGGACTATAGGATAACGCCAACTTGTTTGTCACAGAGAGAGAGAGAGAGCAAAGGCAAGAAAAAAAGAAAGAAAGAAAGAAAAAAAAGAAAGAGAGAAAGGAAGAATGTGGCCGAAGTAAACGCGAGAAATAATTGGAATCCCATGAACATATTCCTCAATTTTCAGATAGTCCTTGAAAAAAAACAGTCGGATAATGACTATCTCCCCTTCTGTGGGGGCCTCAAGCTCACACAGCACACAGAGAGAGAGAGAGAGAGAGAGAGAGAGAGAGAGAGAGAGAGAGAGAGAGAGAGAGGGAGAGAGAGATACAGAGACACAGAGAGAGAGATACAGAAAGAGAGAGAGAGAATCACTAGTGAAAAAAAAAATCTATCGGCAGAAAATTCCTTATTGGCCGCGTCACTGCGTGTGTGTGTGTGTGTGTGTATGTGATGAATGAAGTATGCATTATCCTCCGGCTGTGCGTCGGGACGTGTTTTTTTCTCCATTTGCCTCATAAACAACAATTTTTGAGTGACCTTCAACTTGCCGAGCCAGCATAAAATATGCATTTAAAAAGGGAAGGCAGAGGAAATAAATATAGGCGCAGAAACCTGGCGCAGAGATTGCTTCTTTTGTGCCGCGCCACATGCGAACATGCATCACTGTCTGCACTCTACGGCAGCAGACCACTGCCCTTTCATTTGCGGCGAAATTAAGTACACTCAGCAGATAAATAAATGCTGCCCCCCCCTCCACAACACACACACACATATACACTCATACAGACACACACATATACACACACACACACGTGCGGTGTGACAGTCGCAGCTGGTTAATATACTGCAGCTTTGTCATATCATTATCCATGCTTCCTGGAAGATCTGCGGTGGGGGGGTGGGGGGGGGGGCGGGACAGAAAGAGAGAGAGAAAGAGAAAGAGAGAGAGAGAAAATCCCACATATGCCCACTTCAGTCCCTCTTAAAATGATTACATGCATCACATCCCTGTTCATGAAGCTTGTGTACATATATGCTTTTCTTTATAACCAACAACACCCTTCGCCAACGCACACACACACAAACCCACACCCTACGCACACACATACACACACACACACACACACACACACACACACACACACACACACACACACACATCCCCCCCCTGGCTAGACATACACTGCGTCACAACATCTTAATCCATCCTGGTTGTTATTGAGCGCGTCAAAATCCCCACCCTCTCTTAATAGGCTTGGGGATTTGTGTGTGCCACAGCGTCTGAGGACATTTTTTTTCTTTTTTTCCCTCTTTTTTTCTTTTCTTAATATATAGATTTCTCTGAAAGGAAAGAGGTAGAGAGAAAAAAAACTGGAAGAGTCGGCATATTTATTGGATGCATAGACTCTCTTGAGGTTTTGCAAGAGTTTTTTTTTTCTTTCTTTTTTCTCTCTCTTTTTTAGTTCCCTCCACTTTTCCTCTCTGCTTCTTTTATAGTTTGTCCAACCTATAACTCTTTTGCCACCCATCCTTATCCGGCTGTGAATGTTGAATGTACACACAGACGTGCACACCCACACACACACACACACATATACACACATACACACACACACACACACATACATGCTGTACATGCACATACATACACACACACGCACTCAAGTAATGAAATGCATGTCAGGACCCTTCCTGAAGTCCCCTTAGGGTAGCCGTACCTGTGACTGTGATGTTGCTGCCACAGTGTGTGTGTGTGTGTGTGTGCATGTTTGAATGTGTGTATGAGTTTGAGTGTTGTGCTTGTGTGTGTGGGTGAGTGTATATTTGTGTGTGTGTGGGTGGGTAGGTGGTGTGTGTGTGTGTGTGGGCGGATAGGTGGGGTTGGGGGGGTGCGTGGGTGTGGGGGTGGGGGGGGTTGTCTGTATGAGCAGTTTGTTGCTCATGGTCAGTGAAGCATGGAGCAAACTGTACCACACCATCATTTACAAAAAGGACTCATAAAATGGATGCCGCATGGCTTTGTGCCCCCCCAGCTCCATGCCGCGCTCCCCCACCCCCCCAATAGATGGAATCACTTTTGATGAAGTGGCTGCCTCACCTGCCACACACTGGGATAGAAAGAATAGACAGAGAGAAAGAAAGAAAGAAAGAAAGAAAGAGAGAGAGAGAAAGAGGAAGAGAGAGAGAATGGAAAAGAGGGAAAGAAAGAAGTGTATTGTCTGGCCTGCCACACAGGCTGGGGTGGAAAGAGAAAGAGAGAAAGAGAGAAAGAAAGACAGAGAATAAAAAAGAGTGGGTATTGTTTGAGTGTGGCAATGAGAAAAGTGCAACAGTGTGTCCTTGG
>CM059283.1:19155321-19170321 GCA_030347295.1 Setipinna tenuifilis
CTCTCCTCTCTCCTCTCCCTTCTCTCCTCTCCCCTTTCCTCTCCTCTCCCCTCTCTCCTCTCCCTCCGTCTATCCCTCTGTCAGTGCAGGCCTGGCCTTGGGAGGCAATTACAGTGCCATAATGCAGTGCTTTTTTCCTCCCTGCAAGCATAAGTGGTTGATGGTTTATGGTGTGTGTGTGTGTGTGTGTGTGTGTGTGTGTGTGTGTGTGTGTGTGTGTGTGTGTGTTAGTATATGTATGTGCATGTTCTGGTGTGTGTGTGTGTTCTGATGATGTGTGTTAGTAAAATTGTAAATCTACCCATATGTTTGTGTTGTGAGTGTGTGTGTGTGTGTGTGTGTGTGTGTGTGTGTCTGTGTGTGTGTGTGTGTGTGCGTGTAATATGTGTGTAAATGTAATGCTGCCAAAGTGTGTGTGCGTTAGTATGAATATATACATGACATATATGCATTGATGTATTGTATGTTTCCTTATGGTAATGCATATTACAGTGGTGTGTTTCCCTATCTCTGTCTCTCTTTCTCTTTCTCTCTCTCTCTCTCTCTCCCCTTCTTTTCTCTTTCTCAGAGAAATGTTACTTGTAAGGTTGATGATGTGGTATTGTGAAATTGTCTGGTAATGATTTCATAAAGGAGTGTTACACCTTTCTCTCTCTCTCTCTCTCTCTCTCTCTCTCTCTCTCTCTCTCTCTCTCTCTCTATTCAGTTCAATTCAACAATGTTTTATTGGCATGACGAATAAGATATGCGTATTGCCAAAGCAAATACAAGTATGGGAGACACAGGACGTCTAGGTGTTTATGTGTAGACATACATACAGGTGTACAATATATCAGTAGAATAAAGGAAAAAAGAGCATATGCAGATCAGTGTACAATACTCTGAGTGGAACAATAAAATGTATTTTGTATATTTCTCTATAGAAAAAGTATCCCTCTCTCTCTCTGTCTCTCTCTTTCACTCTCTCTCCCACTCTCTCTCTCAAATTCAAATTCAAGTTCAGAAAAGCTTTATTGGCATGACTGATGTACAATATTGGCAAAGCATTAATAACCGTAACAAAAGTAATAATGATTTTTAGTAAAGTAAAGTTTTAAAGTATATGGAAAGGCAGATAATAAAAACACAACTAATGTAATAAACTCTCTTTCATACACACACACATCCACAAACACACACATGTACACACAGACACACACACATACACACACATACATGCACACATACACACACACATGCACATGCACAAACACACACATGTACACACACAAACACACACACACACACACACACACACACACACACACACACACAGGAGGGAACATGCCCACAAATGCAAACCCACACACAAAAAAGAAAAAACACACAACAACCTTCTTGCCAGCACATGCATGCACGGCCACACACACACACAGACACACGCACACAGGAGGAAATATGTACACAAAACAGAAAAGAGACACACCAACCATATTGCCAACACATGCACACACACACACACACACACACACACACACACACACACACACACACAGGGCACCCTTACTGCTGAGTCACACACTAGGTCCCCTTGCTGCGGAGCGGAGGGGCAGAGTGCCAGGCAGCGGCTGGTGGCCCCACAGACAGCAGACAGCAGACAGCCTCTCTGTGCCAGCGGGCCCTTCCACCCTCCACCAGCCTCCACAGCACATGACTACACACACATCCGCTTCCACTACACTCTCCCTGCCTCACAATACCTCTCCTTTCCTCTCTCTCTCGCTCGCTCTCTCTTTCTCACTCACAATACCTCTCCTTTCCTCTCTCTCGCTCTCCTTCTCTCTCTCGCTCACAATACCTTTTCTTTCCTCTCTCTCTCTTTCTCTCTGTCTCTCCCACTCTCTTACAATACCTCTCCTTTCCTCTCTTTCTATCTCTTGCTCACAATAACTCTTCTTTCCTTTCCTATCTCTCTCTCTCTAGTGCTGTGTTTATGTGTGTGTGTGTGTGTGTGTGTGCGCACACGCATGTGTTGGCAGTAAGGTTGTGTGCGTATCTTCTTTCTGTGTGGGTTTGCATTTGTGCATGTGTACACTCCCATGTGTGTGTATGTGTATATTTGTGTGTATGTATGTGTGTGTGGGTGCAGGTGTGTGTATGTGTGTCTGTGTGTGTGTGTGTGTGTTCATGAGGACCTGCTGAGAGGGCCAGAAAAGGGATGAGTAGAGGAGGAGAGGGAAAAAAGAGAGAGAGGGAGAGAGAGAGAGTAAAAAAGAGAGAGAGAGGGAGGGAGGGAGAGGGGAAGAGATTTGTTGCGACTGAGAGAGCGAGCGAGCCAGCAAATAAGGCACTGTGACTGACAGGTCAGGTTACAGTATTCTCATTCAGCCTTAACTAAAGAGGAGGGAAAAAAAAACGAAATAAAAATAAAAATAATGAAATAAATCCCTCTTCCCTCACCCTTGTTAGCGATGAATAAATCATTATACTGAATAATGCAAATGCCAACAGACAATGCTGCAACTCCTGCGAAAGTTTTTTGGTCAAGTGTGCATCGATCCGTATTCAGAAGCCTCGATCACAGCACCTGTGATGCATTTTTCAGCCTGTTTACGGACAACATCTGTTGAATGATTAGCTGGGCGTGTAATGTAAAATATTTAACGGCAAATTAGAGGGAGAGGGATCGCCGGATGGAGGCCGCCGAGGACCATTTGAAGCCTGGGGAGATTTGATGCGATGAGATGCGTTGAGTCAACATTCTTTTTTTTTTCTTTCTTTCTTTTTTTTTAAAAAAAAAAACCCATCCCTTGCTGCTTTGCAGTCGCTGCAGGTGATATGTTTTAATGATGAGCTTGTTTGGCTGTATTTGGAGAGGAGGAGAGAAGGAGAGGAGAGGAGGGGATGAGAAGGAGGAGAGAGGAGGAGAAAGGGAGGAGAGGGAGGAGAAGGGGCTTCAAACGTTGGGGTAGAATGAATGAGCAGGGGGTATAGTCTGCCTCCTGAAACGTGCTTCGGGGGGGGGGGGGGGGCATGCTTCAGGAGGCTTCATTAGAATGAGCTGTAAGACACTGGGGGTGCTTCCTTTATCTTTGTTTATGACAACCCCCCCCCCCCACACACACACACCTAAATCCCCCCCAAACACAGACACACACACACACCTAAACAGATATACACACCTACGCAGACATACACACACAGAGATACAGACATACACACACATACATGCACACACACAACCATGCCCCCCTTGCCCTCCTAAAAACACCCACACATACACACCTTTCCATTTCTTCAGCTCCATTTGTGTGAGGCAAAATTTCTCCTTTAACATCCTTTTTTCTTGCTATTCGACCACATTTTGTGTTAAAATCCCACTGAATTATTGCAATTCTTTAAATTCCTCTCTCAGACATCTCAAAATGATTTGATGATGACTTTTTTATAAATATACGTGACCTGGCTCTCCAAGTTGGTTCAGCTGAGAAACTGGACAGTGTCAGTGTCGTTCAACCCTTTCCTGATGACACAAATGTTTATTGGGAGAGGAGGAGGGGGGGGTGGGGGAGGTCATCGTGGTTTAATCGGGGCCTATCTGTCTCTGTCCAAGCTCTCAAAAGTACTTAGTAGGACGGATGTTTGGCTCCAATTCCGCGAAGAGACATCTCACCCTGTCTTTGTCTCTCTCCCCTCTGGGACTGCCTTCATAACCCAATAGGCCTCCATTTCAATTAAACTATCCATTTGATTAAAGTCACTGTGGATATGAATGCAATCGAGGTTGACGGAAGGACAGCTCCCTCTCTTCAAAACATAGTCGTTTATAAGTTTGTGTGTGTGTGTGTGTGTGTGTCTTTGTGTGTGTGTGTGTGCTCGCACGTGTGTCTGGCTGTAGCAATACCAAAAGAAGTTCCATTGAGTGTGTGTGTGTGTGTGTGTGTGCGTGTGAGGGGTGCAAAAATGAGTTTTGATAAGTCTGTCGGAACCTATTATAAGCAGGGTTAAAGTTTGCCATTCCATCAGTGTCTCCTCTGTAGTACTGCCACATTACCATGGTCACCTCTTCTTTTACTTTGACTCTTTTTTGTACCACATCACTATCTCTCTCTCCTTGACCTGGGTGAACTCATCTTGCTCTCTTTGTTAGATTCCTTCCATTCTTCCCTCTTACTTTCTTTTCAGTTTCTATCTCGTTATTTCGCTTCCATTGTATGTGTGTGTGTGTGTGTGTGTATGTTTTGTGTGTTTGTCTGTCTATGGCCGTGTGTCTGTGTGCGTATGTGTGTCTCTATGTATATGCAGGTCAATATCTGTGTGTGTGTGTGAGAGAGAGAGAGAAAGAGTGAGAATGAGCGAGACAGACACAGACAGACAGAAAGAAAGAAAGAAAGAAAGAAAGAAAGAAAGAGACAGGGCAAGAGACAGACAGACAGAGAGACAGACAGACAGACAGACAGAGAAAGAGAGAGGGCAAGAGACAGGGAGAGAAAGAGGCAGACAGAAAAAAAGAGAGAGATAGAAAAGTGTGTCGAGTTGTCGGGAGAATGCAAGTGAGCCAGGTCACTAAAGAAGGTGCAGGCCTCGGTCATAAATCCCACGCCACCTGATAAACGTCTGCATTATTAGCAGGCGGCGTGAGAGCAAACACACATACACACACACACACACACACACACCTTCACAGACATACACACACACACAGAGCAAACACGCTCTTTAATGTATATTTAGCTCCAACGACGGCATTTCCTGCCGCTCTGCAACAGGCCAGAGTCTCCACTTAATTAACGGCCGACTTCAGGAGTAAACCGAGGACACGAGGGAGGACCCCAGCGACGTTTTGTCATTTTTTTCTCCCTCTCTCTCGCTCTCTCTCTCTCTTTAGCTTTCTGTCTTCAAAGCAATAAATACTTTGAGCACCAAAAAAAACAAAACAACAAACAGCGGCCCCATTTATTATCATGCATAAATACTGTACATCGTCCAGTTCGAATGGCTGAACACGACCCCAGTATTTCCCATCTCAACAACAGGGGCCATTTTCCAAGATGGCCCGACAAAGGATGACATGGTGAATTATGGATTAATGTGTGTGTGTGTGTGTGTGTGTGTGTGTGTGTGTGTGTGTGTAGTGGGAGGGGGATTTTAATGTAAACCTACACATGTGTGCGCTCTTATTTAGGGGTTAAGGTATAGCACATATAAATTCCCCAATCCATGTAGAAAGTCACGTAGGAGCTCTCGTAGGAGCATGATTTAATGTGTAATGTGGACTATGATCACCAAGACATAGGAGTCCCCACAGACATAGCAATACATCACCGAGGCTCAGCCAGCCAGATATTAAATTACACATGACATTTTAAAAATCTTGTTATGTCTGTGATGTTGCCTTGGCAAAACATAATTTTGAATTATGAACATCCTAAAACTTATTAGTTCTGACTTTTGAATGGGAACATAGGGCACTGGAGAGAAAGAGAGATACACACCCACACACACACACACACACTCATGGAAATAGAGAGAGCCCGAGCAAGTGAGAGAGACAGGGAGAGACAGAGAAAAAGAGAGAGAGAGGGAAAGAAAGAAAGAGAGAGGGAGAAACAACAGGCACAGGCTAAGTGCCATTAAAAAACAACTGACAATACTGAATTATATGTGAAGGCTGGTTTGAACGTTTACCCAGGAGATTTGGTAAAGTCAGTGCTGTGCTGTGCTTTGTTATGCTGTGAAAATCTTATCATGACCAACATATGTTCACAAAACTGCAGTACTATACCTCAATAATACCGCCCTCATGATCAGTAAAATTACACTTAAGCAACACGAAACTGAGAGAAATGAAAACCATCGTATATATACAGGCCAGAGAGACAGACTGAAAAACAGAAAAGCCTTCCCACTTGGGGCTGTGGATGTTGGTGACTGAGAGAGAGGGGGGACATGTTAGAATAGGGGTTTCTGTAAAAGTGAACAACTGGCAAAGTCATTGGAATAATACAATAAAAAGCATTAGATATTGCTCCAAAATATTTGTATTAGAAAGCTTGTGCTTCACGTGCACCATAAGCCATGCTTAATGTGCGTAACAGCACAGTCCTGAACGTAACGCAACACTCAATCAATAATGTTGAGTGAAGGGTTTTGAACAGGGCCAGATTATACATAATAAATGGTCTTTGCTGGAGAGCCAGGCAGTCAGTTAGTGGTGTGTTTAAAAGACAGGGTTAGGCCGGCGAAGGAAAACAACTGGGCTTATCACGCCGACGAACAGAACAACAATGAAGAAATACCCCCGCCGACAAAAACTGTCAAAACAATCCCCTCCGACAGAAAATCTGCCGCTCCCACACAAGAATGTCTTTCCCCCCACTGGCAGTTGCGTGACACGGCCGTCAATCACTTTTTGGGGGGTGAGATAAGAGGCCCAAACCTACCACTGCACCCCCCTAACACACACACACACACACACACACACACACACACACACACATTCACACCAATCTGCAAGAACACCGCTGCCTGGGTCACAGAGAGGAAGGAAGTCAGGGCAGAAGTTCTCTGACAGGAGCATGGCAACGGTCTCGCCAACCCCACAACTCTGGGGAGTTCTAAAAAAGGAGGGAGAGAGAGATGGAGTGAGAGAGAGAGAGAGCGAGAGAGAGAGACTGTGTGTGAGAGCATGTCATGACGTCTGTACCATTCTTCTATGACAGGGAGCAGAACAAATGAACTAGACTCTCACAGTCCGCACCAGACCAATCAAACCTCATAGCCAATTTGTGCACCTCTTAGCTGCATACCTTAATTAATATCTATGCCAAGGAGGTTATGTTTTATGATTAAACTGCTTAGCGGATGTCTGCGCTCTCCAAGTGCCTTGCCTGCAGGGAGGGGGATACAAACACTGCTATGAAGCTTGACACACTCTACTACCCGTAGACGTGATGAAACCTGGCTTACCTTGTTCTTTTGTCTGCAATGTAATGGAGGAAATTGAAGTTCCACTGATCTTTGAAGAAAAAGAAAAGAAAAGAAAAGAAAAGAAAACAACAAAGATCAGTTTTCTTACCTGATGTTCTGGGAACTCGCTGGCCTTTTTTAACACATTGACTACCTGCAATTGTTTAATTTAAGGTGAGCCAATTAGGGCAAAATCTTGACATCATGGAGGTGGTTCCATGTTGGAGCAGCAAGTGGAAAGCAACTGCTTAACTGCTCTGCAGGCCCCTTGCTCCCACGATAACTTGAGGTCATGTGACATGGAATGCAGAGCTGAAACCACTCCTGTCCAGGTCATCATGGACAAATTTTAACCAGCATGCATCACGATAAGTCAGCCCTGCACAGTGCTGTGTGATCTTGAATTCATCTAATTAAATGGCTTAAACATGGGGGTTTAATGGTATGGAGTATGAGCAGACAACATTGGCTACTCAGGCAACGCCAAACAAACACAGAAAACAAAAGAATGAGGCAGATCATGTAAAAGCATGATAAAGTTTCAGGGACATGAGAAATTGTCATAGTTTCCTAGAAGAAGAAAAAAAACAATTGGAAAGGTATGTGGAGGGAGGTGTAACAGTGAGAAGGTACACACATCCAAAAACAATCTTGCTGGTGCCAGAGAAAGGCAGCAAACTAGGTGCTCCAAATTTTATGAAATAAGTTTAAAAACAGATCCTTGCACGCCATCACTCTCCTGAACAATTGATACGTTGGGCCCTTCCCACTAGGCCACTCACCCATTTCTCATACACGGATACTTTACATCCCTATGTATCTCTGCACACTGTATATCTACACATTACATACTTTTTTTCCCAAAGGTATCTTGCACACTACAATGCACTTTATTCCCACTCCATGTGTACTGGTCTTATATACTATGTCCCATTGAATATTGTCCCACTTGTATATTATGTTCCACTTGTATATTATGTGTGTGTATATATTGTACAGATGTGTCTATATATTTGTACTGCCAAATCTTGTGCAGAACCTTTATTTTCAAAATTCGGTGTGACCTTTTGTTTGAAATGTGTTGTAAAGATATGCTTTTATGTTGAAGATAGTGTTTAAGGGGAAGTGGGTTTGGTGGCCATTTTGTTTTTCATGGGGAATGTCTGTGTCAGTCTGAGCCAAAGTTTGCTAGCTGACTGCTGAGAAGGGAGATTTGAAGTATGTGAGCCATATTCAGGGAGGCTACTGGTGAGTTTTCTGTTTGGGTCACTGGTATTTGTGTTTTTGGTTATACTATACTATGGTATGGTGTTTGTGTTAAAAATGCATAAAATACATGTATCCTGTGTGTGGGTGTTAGCTATGTTTACTATCTGCTACTTAGCGATTTACTATGAATGCTATGCTATAAATGTAGCTAGCTATGTTTGCTATCTGCTACATAGCTATGTGCTATGAATGCTATGCTATAAATGTAGCTTATGTGTTAACACACCTGTATTCTTTTCTTTTCCTTTCTTTATTGTAAAGGTTTTCAACCTGGTGGCTACTGAGAGGTTCTGATTCTGCATTCTGTAACTAAATTAAATTGTAAATAAAACACAAAAAAGGAAATTGATGTCCTGTAATTCAGTTGATGTCTGAGTTAATCTATGTTCACCCTGATGTTGGCTTAGGCCTTTTTCAAGTTTGGGCAGACTTCAACATAAAAACCAAGGATAACTTGGCAATATTTCTGTCTGTCTATTGAATGCATACTATTACATGCCTATATGTTGAATTTATAGAGCTAACATCTAGTAGAGTCAAATTGAATATGTAAGTATACTTGTCCAATAAAATTGATTCTGGTTCTGATAACGGCCTTTGCGGTAAAGACATTGTAAGGTGTCAGCGGTCTGTGTCCTTCCTGTATTATGAGCTGTTGTACCAACATCCTTTTCAATTGTGCTTTGTGGTTCCATAAACTATAATGCAAAGACCCATTGATGCACATACAATATAAGCAGTGCAGCTACGTTCAACCTCATGGTCACAGCAAGTAAGGCGGCAAAAAGGAAATAATTTCATCATCCAAAAGAATTAAAAAGGCAGTCTTCACTACAAGTGGCCTTGTGTTTGAGGATATATTCTTCTATTCTTCATTCGAAGGCTTGTTTTCTTTTGTGAAGTGTGTTTCAGAGACAAAGCATTGGGGCCTTTGGCTGACTAATGTTACAAATGAATTTCCTTCAACTGCCTTTATGCTTTTTGTCTTTCTCCATAATTCTTTCTCCACACGTGCAACAGAGGCCTAGTTGCATCAGCGGTCCTGCTGTCTGCATGTCTGAGTGACAGTCTGTGTTCCCTAACCTCTGCACACATCAGAAACCCCCTCACCCCCCACCACCCTCCTCCACCACACAAACCACCGGACATCTCAAAGCCCAGAGAAACATGACACGCGCTGTATACATACACTAACTGACAAATCTTATGATCCAGGCTTGACACCATCACCACACCACCCACCCACACACACACACACCCTTCCCTCCACAGTATCGATTTCCTTTTTGTGTTATGTTTTGCAGAGCACTCAGTCATCCATCAAGCATCCGCCTGCCAGGGGAATTAAAAGTCCCCAGGAACGTGACGTCCTAAGTGGCCAAAGAGAGGAGAAGAGAGAGGAGAGAGGGGCCCTTCTGTATGTTTGATTCATGGACCCTGGAAGCTCTGATGGATGAACAGAAGGAGACATCGCAGTGAATTCAGTTAGACTCACACGAGGTCTTTAGGTGCTTGGGAATATATAAAAAAAGAACGGATGGTGGTGGTGGTGTGGAGTGAAGTGGAGTGGAGTGGATGGAGCAGGGAGGAGTTGGGCCGTCCATTTGCGTCCGAACATGATTTCCTACCCCTGACAGATGACCTTTGGCTGTGTGCGTCAGGCCGGCCCCTGGCCCTCATGTTAGTGTGATGCCTGTCACTTTGGCCTGCTTTTATGCGTTGATTGACAGTGAAGGGGAAGTAAGATGTGTGGATATGAGGTTGTTTTTTTAGCTGCACTCCCAGCCTACTAACTAACCCCCAACCCCCCTCCACCCCACACACAGACACACACACACCAACATATACGCACACACACACACACACACACACACACACACACTCACTCACTCACTCATACACACACAGCCACACACACAAACACCACCACACACACATTGTTACATTACATTACATTACACTTATCCAAAGCAGCTTACAAAAGAAGGACATAATAAGCTAACACATACACCCACACACACACACACACACCCCCCCAAACACCCAATTATACACACACACACACACACACACACACACACAAACTTCTAACCCCCACACCAGGGTCATCAAGCCACTTTATGGTTAGCGAATGACCAGCAGTGGCTCTTAGGCCCATTTGGGAAGGTGTATTTCACCCGCTTTTATAGAGCCACGTGGCAGCCCTTTTATTAAGCCAGAGCGCATCGGAGAGGCCACGGCCAATGTTCGGGCCTGTTTTCGGGGCTAATACACACTGTCTAAATTGTGTCATTATTGCTAGCATAGCCTCAAGGGGG
This sequence comes from Setipinna tenuifilis, assembly GCA_030347295.1. Classification (NCBI taxonomy): domain Eukaryota; kingdom Metazoa; phylum Chordata; class Actinopteri; order Clupeiformes; family Engraulidae; genus Setipinna; species Setipinna tenuifilis. The sequence continues at coordinate 19,165,857 of CM059283.1, forward strand.
AGAACACCCCCCTCTCCGAAAAGAAAGACAAAGAAAGAAAAAAAAATCCAATCTGTACACCAGACTGTGTTTCACAAACACACGGCGTAGTAAACAGAATGTCCTCGTAACGTAAGCAAAGACATCAGCAGACACACACACACACACACACACACACACACACACACACACACACACACACACACACACGTACACACGTACACACACACGTACACACACGCGAGTGCGCAGACACACACTCACACTGCACACACACACAAAAGTATCCATTCATGGTGGTGGCGTCTCCAAAAGCGAGTTCATCAGCTTTATTGCTGGGGCCTCTCTCCATTCTCCATGCCCCAGGATTGACTCATTCGGGATGGGGTTGGACTGCTGTGTGGGTGTTGAGTGTGTGTGTGTGTGTGTGTGTGTGTGTGTGTGTGTGTGTGTGTGTGTGTGTGTGTGTGTGTGTGTGTGTGTGTGTGTGAGGTGGGGTGGGGTGGGGGGGTCGGTCGTTGACAGGCTGAAGTGTGTGTTTACCAATCTCTCGTGTCTCCAGGCCATACTGCGAGTGGCCGGAGAGACAAAAAGAGACACTGTGCGCCTTTAAAGCCTCGTATTCTAGCGTCACGGATGCGTGACTTTGGCAACTGCCTGACCCCCCTTACACCCCCCCAACCCAACCCCACCACTCCCCCAAACATACATCCCACCCCCCCTACCATTCTTTTGACTATGCCCTACAGTGGGAGGAAGAGGAGGAGAAGGAAAAAGAGAGAGGAGGGTTTTGAGAATGCCCTGTGCTCCCTGGATGAATACCCCCCCCCCCCCCCCCCCCCCCCATGGGACACACACACACACACACAGGGATTTCACCCATCCTCTCAAAGAGACTCTGTTAGTCTTTCCCAGTTTGTGTACAACCAGTGCACAGTTCAGTTTTGTTCTGCTTGTAAATTTGTCATCCTTTGGCCTCCCCATGAAAAAAAGACTATTTGTGCGCGTGCGTGTGTGTGTGTATGCGTGTGTGTGCTTTTGTGCTAGTATAATGGAGATGAGAGAGAGAAACAGTGCAGTGTGTCATGATCTCTCTCTCTCTTTCTCTCTCCTCTCTCTCTCTCTCTCTCTCTCTCTGTATTTCTGTCTTTCTGTGATTGTGTAAACCAAGGCATTCTGTGGCTGAGACAATGGCGCCTCAGTAGGCGCTGTGCATCAGCAGTTAATGACGAGGCCCAAATGAGATTAGGAGGCCGACAGACAAGCTGACCGGCCACACTCATGGTCACTTAGACTCGTCATTCCACACAGTCCAAACTGGTCACTCACACTCTGAAAGAGATGGACCGGATAGGACAGACGGGGCAGGATAGATAGATAGATAGATAGATGGATAGATGGATAGATAGATAGATAGATAGATGGGTAGATAGATGGCACACGTGTAAGAGAGAACAGGATAGATAGATAGATAGATAGATAGATAGATAGATAGATAGATAGATAGATAGATAGATAGATGACACACGTGTAATGTTGTGGCTGTTGGTGTTTTGCTTTTCTTTCTTTTTTTGTTGTTTTTTTTTTCAAATGAAATCGTATTTCACTTTCTTGCGCACCTTTTTCCATTCCCTCTCTCTCTTTCTCTCTCTCTTTCTCTCTCTCTTTCTGTCCCTCTTTCTCTCCTTCCCTCTCTCCTGTCTCCTGGCTAGTCTTGATGAAAGAATGTCCTCTTTCCTTTCAGCACCCTCATGTCGCAATTCTTCAGCATAGCCTTGACAAGCCGAAAAAGCCTGCTCTCTCCACTATATACACATACACTCGCATGTACACACACACACACACACACGTACACACACACTCTCACACACACACACGCACTAGTCGTTCAATTACCTCAACCGAAGTCCATTTATGCGTGGTTCTTTTCTTTCCGCGTGTGCCTGGGCTGTCTATTTCATTCTTTTGTTCGCGTTCCCTGTGTACAGCTCTCAGGCCCTGCGTGTACAGTGCAGCTCTGCTTTTAACAGGAGTCCTACTGGGTTCCAATTAAGAGCAGAAAAAGAATTAATGAACGAGTCCTCCATCTCTGCCTTGCTTCTCCAATGCTCTATTTATCAAAGTGCTCAAGGGGACACATGGTCTCAATTCAAACCCAGCATTTTCCTCGTTTTTTTTTTGCTAAATTAAATATGTGTAATTTATGTTTTTATAAACATAGATGACCTTGCCATGAGCCACAGAAGTCCTGTAGTCCTTTGAATCGTTTTTTTCTCTCTTTCTCTCTCTCTCTCTCCCTCTAACTCTCTCTCTCTTACTACTCTCCTCCTCTATTCTCCTTTTGTCTGTCTGTTGCGTTTCATTTGCTTCGGTGCCCAGGAGCAACGCGGAGAAGTTTTCTGGCTCTCAACAACAAAAAAGAGAGAGAGAGAAAAAGAGTTGAATGGTTAGAGGGGCTGCTAAGATGAGACTAGACATTGATTCCCAAAGAGAGACCGAGTTTTCAAAGTACAATTTAGGAGAAAGAGGGAGAGAGAGAGGGAGGTAAAAAGGTGTTAAGGCATTGTTCCTTTTTTATTGTTCTCTTTTACAAAAAAAAGAAAAACTCGGCTGCATTAACTAGTTTAAGAGTGAGTGACAGGGCACCAATTAAAAGAAAGGCAACTTATTGCTTTCTTTCGCAAGTTAAAGTCTGTGTGCAGTAGAGACCCCAGCAGCCACTATTTCAAAGTTTTACCATGGATATAGTGAGAGTAAGGGGTGGTGTTTCTTTTTCTTTTTTGAGAGAGGGAGAGAGAGAGTCTACATTACAAACAAAGAAAAGAGAAACAAACAAAAAATGTGAACTGGACCATTTTGTAGCTAAAACTGTAAACTTGTGCAAGCTGGTTGACTGCCTGTGTGCCAGAGCTCAAAAACACTTTCCCATGTCAAGACAGCATTTTCATCTGTCAACTCTTGGACCTCTCCAAAAGAAATTAATGTATGTATATATATGTATATACGTGTGTGTGTGTGTGTGTGTGTGTGTTCTGACCGCCATAAAGAAAGCAAATGAAAGAAACAACACCAGCAACTTCCAGCGGCCCGGGTGTTTGCATAAGGAGCATTATGCAGCTGCATTGCGACGGCGTCTGTGAATTTATGTATGATCTCGGGCAGGTAACAACATTATTCAACGTCTTCCTGCTCCGCCGACACCATTTTTTTTCTTTCTTCATCTCGCCCGAGCCCTCCCAAATTTTCATCAATTTAAATGTTCCTTGTGCAGTCCTTGCGCAAACATAAAGAAAGCGCACATGCTGCACTCTTTTTACCATGAGGGATGTGTATGTGTATAGGTGCATGTGTATAGGTTAGTGCGTGTGTATGTGCATGTGTGCATGTGTGAGGGGGGGGAGCTGTGGGGGGGTGTAATGTATGCGGGATAGCTGATGAAGATAGATCCTGGCATTAAGTGCTATCCCACTGATACCGCTCCTTGGGGACGGGCTAAAATGCTAGAGGTAGATTTTCCCACCGAGGTTGGAACCGCGACCCCCCTCCTACAGTATACCACCACCTACCATGGCCAACCCCCTACCCCCCCACCCAGTGTGGATATGTCTGTTTAATAGATTGTCCGGCATTTTGAAAAATATGCACAGGCTCCCCATGCCATTTTTCACACCTTCTGGGGACCAAACAACCACCGCCACACACTCTCGCCCGTTATACTATAGCATGCGTGACGGAAGTGGTCCCTGTGTGTGTGTGTGTAAAAGTAAGTGCGTTTGTGTGTTTATTTACTGTGTCGCACTGAGAGATGGTCGTGGTTTGTTTTTATAAACTCTGTATTTTTTTTTCGGTGAACATGAAGATTGAGTTGGTTTGAAGTTAGGCCCGGCGGAGCATGACGTAAATTCGCACTTTAAGGCTGCGTGCTTTACCTAGCCTGCCTAGCCTTGAATTAGTCTTAGTCAGTAAAGGGACGTGGCTCTTCATCAATATTAATTAGCCCATTCGGTAGGGTGAGAGGCACGAAAATTGTACAAACTCAGCAGAGGAACAGACAAAAAAATAATAATAAAAAAACCTCTCTCTCTCTCTCCGTTCCTTTCCTCTCTCCATGTCTGTCTCTGGATCGCCCTCTCTCTCTTTCTCTCTCTCTCCCTCTCTCTTTCTCTTCCTCTCTCTCCCTGTCTGTGTCTCTTTCTTTTTCTCTGTCTGTCTCTGTCTCCCTGTTTTTTTTATTATTTTATTTTATTTTCATTTTATTTTTTATATATATATCCATCATCCCGCAAACCAGGGTGCAGTGCAGCATAGTTACCCAAACAGCCACACCAATCACCGCTGTTTGTGTCAACCTGTCAGCCTTCTCAGCAGGGCAGGCACTGAAAGAAGGCACAAGGAGAGAGAGAGAGAGGGAGAGAGAGAGGGGAAAAAACTGAGGGAGAGAGAGAGAAAAAAAACTGAAGAAATGATTTCTTACCAAGGAGAGGCG
>CM059283.1:19172821-19180321 GCA_030347295.1 Setipinna tenuifilis
GTGTCTGTGTGTGAGTGTATGTGTGCTTGTGTGTGTGTGTGTGTGTGTGTCTGTATGGGGGTGGGTGGGTGGGGGCTGATGGTTATTTTCCAGTGGTCTATGGGGAAAAACATCTCTGTGCAAAACAAAGACACGTGTAAACAAACGCCACAGACGCCGTCTTGGCTTCAAACAAGGCCAAGGGGCATTTACGTTACCCACCCTGGCACACGCACACACACACCCCTCCCTGTGGAAAAATAACACTGATAACACTTTTAAGAGCGGATGATTTAGGCAAGCAGCATCAACTCCCAACGCACTGACAGACACCAAGCACTGTCTGTGTGTGTGTGTGTGTGTGTGTGTATGTGTGTGTGTGTGTTAGGGTGAGTAAATTGTATTTGGGTGGTTGGTGTGACTCAGCTCAGTTTAGTGTGGGACTGATGACCAGGAGAGGAGAGGAGAGAAGAAAAGAGAGGAGAGGAGAAGTGCGTGCCTGGGCTGATCAAAGGATTCCAGAGCCAGACTCTGCTGACCAGTCCCCCCGTGTGTCCAAACGCCACTTTGCATCGCAGTCATACCACGGACCTCTTTTGAAGGCACGAATTCGGCCTCCTGAAAAGGCATTTGTGCCTCGGAATAGCCTCCTAATTGGCCTAAGTGGCACCTCCTGTACCTAGGAGGCTGTCCGGCCTCTGAATGAATTGTGGATGAGTAGCCTGCCTTTTAAAGTGCTAAAGCGAGAGCAGCTGGAGTCCTTTTTTTCTCTTTTTTTCCCTCCCTCTTTCTTTATTTCTGTCTTTCTTTTTTTTTTCGCCTGGAATGGCTGCCGCTCTTTGTGTAATGGGCCTTTATACGCGGTGCTGCTGCTGATGCTGGCTAAAGACCTGTGGGTCATCCGGAGTGAATTAGAGAGCTTTACTTGATGTATCAGCTGCCACCACTCAACTCACTTCAGCTCAAGCGCTCTCTCTTTTCTCTCTCCAGCCTTCTCTCTCCCTCTCTCTCTTACTGCATTTCTCTCTCTCTCTACCTACATTTATTTCTCTCTCTCTCACTCTATATCTCATATTTTCTTTTTCACTCTCCATCTTTCTGTTTTCCATCTATCTCTCTTTCCATATGTCTCTGTCTTTTTGTCTCTCTCTTACTCTCAATCTTTTTCTTCCTCCTTTCTCTTTCACTCTCCATCTTTCTGTCTTTTGCCTCTAACTCTCTCTCTCTTTGAACCTCTCTCTCTCTGTTAGTTTCTCTCTCTGTCTGTCTCTTTCTCTCCATACCTCTCTCTCTTAGTCTTTCTCTCGGTCTCTCTGTCTCTCTCTCCATGTCTTTCTTTCTCTCTTTTCTGTGTGTGTGTGTGTGTGTCCTTTTCCGCTAATTTGTGTTAGCGTCAGCCTCCTCGGGAGAGCCAGAGGAGCGGGGCTGGGGCGCGCTGGGACGGAGAGAGGGGGGACAGTGCTTCATCTTGGGCAGAAAAGAGGGTGTCGCGACAAAGAGGGTCTTAAATTATGGCTGTCACCTTAAACGATGGGGAGAGAGAGGAGAGGAGAGGATGCCGGGGGTTGTGGTGTGTGTGTGTGTGTGTGTGTGTGTGGGTGTGTGTGTGTGTGGATGTGTGTGTGTGTGTGTGTGTGGGTGTTGTGGGAAGGGCGGGGGTGGCCCCGGGGGCTTCCCAGAGCATGCTGGGAGTCCTTGCAGGAGGTCTCTGCTCTTCTTCGGGCCACCACTGGGAGAGGAAAAGAGGCAGGCCAGGGCGTAACCATCACAGGCCGCCATGCTTGTTTCACTTTCAATTGCCCTCTCTTTCTCTCTCTCTTTTTCTTGTTGCTCTTCTCACTGCTTTCTTTTTCTCTATGCCCCCTCTCTCCCTCCCTCTCTCCCTCCCTCTCTGGCTATCTTATTCCCTTTCTCTCTCTCTCTCTAACTCTTTTTCTCTCCCCCCCCCCCTATTTCATTCCCTTCCTCTTTTCCTCTCTCTCTCTCTCTATCTCATTCATTTCCTCTTTTCCTATCTCTCTCCCTCCCTCTCTCTCTTTCTCTCAGTCTGTCTCGCTCTTCCTCTTCCGAGCCCTCCTGCTCCATCGCTATGTGAAGCCCAGCGTGAGGTGAAGTTATGCACATTTCCCTGGGAGTGGATCACCATGCAGCAATCCATAAATGTATGAGTGTCCAAAAAATGAAAGAGATGGCCTGGGATGGAGGAAGACAGCAAAGACATGGCTGGGCAAGGCAGACAAATACAGAGAATGAGAGAGATGAAGAGAGAGAGAGAGAGAGGGAGGGAGAGAGGGAGAGGAGAAGAAAGGTAGCAAAGGGCAAAAATAGAGAGATGAACCAGAAGACAGCAATGCACAATGTGTTTTTTTTTTGAGGGAGGAAAGATGAACTAGCAAACGAGAGTTAGAGTGAGACCAAAAAGTGAGTGATAGAGAGAATAAGAGAGAAATAAAGAGAGCCAGTGAGAGAGGGAGAAATTGAGTGAGCAAACGAGTGATAGAGAGAGAGAGCGCGTGTGAGGGAAAGCATGAGGAGAGGAGAAGAAAGTAACGGCAGTGATGACTGGTGGGGGCACAGCATGGGGCCTTCAGTGAACTGCTGACCACACGGCTGTTTGCCGGAGGAGAACCGAAGAGGGGGGCAGGAGGGCTGTGGAAGGGTGGGGGGGCTGGGATGAGAGAGGTGCATGATTGGTTGGGTGGGTGGGTGGTAGTGTGAAAAGGAAGGGGGGGTGAGGGACACACACAGGAGGGCTGTGGGGGGGGGGGGGGGTGCAGTGGGTTGGGAGACACACAGGAGGGCTGTGTGTGTGTGTGGGGGGGGGGGGGGGTTACTGAGAGGTGCATGATTGGTTGAGTGGGCAGGGGTTGTGTGAAAAGGAAGGGGTGGGGGGCGGGGGGGGATTAAAGTTTGGATAATGTGTGATTTTTATTTCGTGACTGCACTCTTGGTCCTCCCTGTGTGCCACTCTCTGGCCTTGGCCAAGCCTACAAAAACACAAGAGGAGGAGGAGGAGGAGGAGCAGGAGGAGGGGGAGAAGGGAGTTGAGGAGAAGGAAGAGGTGGTGGTGGTGGAGGAGGAAGGGAGTAAGGGAGGAGGAGGTCGGGGGGGAGGGGAGAAGGGAGGAAGGGAGGAGGGAGAAAAAGAAGGAGGGGGTAGGGAGTTGGGGAGGAGGAAGAGGTGGTGGAAGAGGAGGAAGGGAATAAGGGAGGAGGAGGTGGTGGAGGAGGGCAGAAGGGAGGAAGGGAGGAGGAAGAAAAAGAAGGAGGAGGAGGAGGAAGAAGGGAGGAATGGATGAGGAGACATGGAGAAGAAGTAGGAAGAGAGGAGGATGAGGTGCTGGAGGAGTAGGAGAAGCAGGAGGGAGGTGGAGGAAGGGAGGGAGGGAGGGAAGGGCTGCAAATGGAGATTGAGAGGGGAAGGGAGGTGAGCTCTCTGGTCAGTGCCTGGCTCCTGCCTCTGCTCCCGGCCCCAGGCTCCCCCCTCCACGGCCCACAGCTCCTGACCTCTACTGCCCCCCCTCTGTGTGGAGACAACGATCAAGATCCTGCAAGTAGGAAAAACAAGAAGGCAATGATGTTTCACCATTGGCTTCTCTCTTTCTTTCTTTTTTTTACATTACACTGTACTGCATTATACTGTGATTTTGCTTTTTTTCTTTTCTTTGCCCTCTCTATCACTCCATCCCCCCTGCACCCCCTTCCTCTCTTCCTTCCTCTCACTGCTTCTGTCGATCCCACCACCCACTTTAGGGCAGTCCAACATTTCCCCCTTCACCCATATCCCACTCCACCCACGAGGTGCCAACCAACCCACACACTCCACACAGACACACACACACACACAGACACATGCATATACACAAACACACACACACACACGCATACACACACACACACACACACACACACATATACACGCACACACACACACACACACACACACACAAGAATATACAAACATACACGTATACACACACATACACACACACACACATACACAACCACACTCCCCCTTGCTGCTGGAGTGTGTGTGTGTGTGTGTGTGTGTGTGTGTGTGTGTAGGGGAGGGGGGAGCGTACGGAACTGCGTGCTTGGCTCCTTTTGGGGTGACCCTAGCTGCTCCTCTCCCACACGTCCAGACTGCTTATTGTGGGGAACAGGCTGCAGCGCTGACCTCTCCAGGCCCCCAATCTGCCCAGTGAGGGAGCACGTTGTCCACTTCTGGCTCTCTTCCTTCTCAGACAGTGCGAGCGGGTGGGCGGGGTTGTTTTTGGAAGTTAGGAATGGGATGCACGTGTGTGTGTGTGTGTGTGTGTGTGTGTGTGTGTGTGTGTGTGTGTGTGTGTGTGTGTGTGCGTGCGTGCGCATGTGTGTTTGTGGTGTGAGACAGTGTAAAAGGATTGTGTGTGTGTGGTGCATAGTTGTGTGTGCACAAACTACCTTCACCAGGTTGCATGAATGTTTGTGTGTGTGTGTGTGTGTGTGTGTGTGTGTGTGTGTGTGTGTGTCTTTGCAGTGTTAAAGAGTGTAAAAGAATTGTGCGTGTGGTGCATATTTGTGTATGTGTATGGTGTTTGTGTGTGCAAACTGCCTTCACCAGGCTTTGTGCATGAATTTTTATGTGTGTGTATGTCTGTGTCTGTCTGTCTGTGTGTGTGCTATGCGAATGAAAAAGGAATCAGGGAGACTAAAAGGGAGTTTGGTGTGTCCTAAAGACAATAGCCAGAACTGGGTTTGGCCCAGAACTGGGTTTGGCCCAAAGAGATATTGTTACATTTGTTTTACATGTGTGTGTGTGTGTGTGTGTGTGTGTGTGTGTGTGTGTTTCTGTGTTGTGTGTGTGGGAGAATAGATGTGCATATGCATGCATGTGGTTCTCTTACTCTTGGGCATTTGTGTGTGTGTGTGTGTGTGTGTGTGTGTGTGTGTGTGTGTGTGTGTGTGTGTGTGTGTGTAAGAGAGAGAGAGAGAGCAAGAGAGAGAGTGAGGTGATAGGGCACCTTAGTCAAACTTGGGACATAGCATATATATATATATATATATATATATATATATATATATATATATATACATGTGTGTGTGTGTGTTTGTGTATTTGAGACACAATGTATTCCAGCATTTGCTGTGCGCCTGTGTGTGTGTATGTGCTAGCCTGTCTGTGTGTGTGTGTGTGTGTGCGCACAGCCATGTGTTTGAAGCACACGGTGCAGATGTGGGCGTGCCTTGTTTTCAAACACCTCCTGAGAAGCCGTAGTATTTTCTTCCTTCTCCTCTTTTCTCTATCTGTTCTTTCTTTCTTTCTGCAGGCAGGCAGGCAGGGAGGGAGGCAGTCTGGGTGAGGGAGAGGATCAGCGCTCACAGAGGGCAGCTAGAGTTCAGCTGCAGCCTTAGCTCCTCTTCCTCCCTCCTTCCTTCCCTGTCTTTCTCTCTTTCGCTCCCTCTCTCTTTCTCTCTCTCTCTCCCTCTGCTCCTCCCCACCTCCCGTCTCCCGTCTCCCTTCTTCTTCTCCTCTCGGCTCTGTCCTGTCTGTCTGCGAGACACGCGCTTTTCTCCACACCGGCTCCAGATTAATGCCTGAAAGAGAGCGGAGAGTTTAATCACTGGCGCGCCGTAGCACAGCGAGCGCTCACACAGCGCTCAAACACACAGCACACCGCCACAACAGAGCCGCCTAGACAGAGAGGAAAATAGAGAGAAAGAATGAGAGAGAGAAAGAAAGAGGGAGAGAAAGAGACAGAGACAGAGAGTGCGAAAGAGACAGAGACAGAGAGAGAGAGTGACTGGGAAATCCGAAATGCGCCTTCATGCACTATATTGCTTTAAGTCAGCCAATGCAAATGGAAACTGACATATTTATATAATGCACTATATAGTAACTGAGTAAATATTTTGAACAGCCTGAGAGAGAAAGAAAGAGACAGAGACAGAAAAAACAGAGAAAGAGAGTAATGGACAGAGAGAGAGAAAAAACAGACTGTGAGTAACCGAAAGAGAGAAAAGAAGAGATAGATTATCCTAAATTCGTTCAGAGCCATTGCTGTGGAGGGCTCTTGTTACTCTTGTTGTGGGCTTATGCAGATTGGTGACTTGGGTGACTGGAGAAGTGTCTTGTGGAGGGGAGGGGGAAGTGATAGAGGCAGAGAGAGAGAGACGGAGGGTGGAGTGGTACAGGCAGAAAGATAGAGACGGGTACTCCGGTGTCATCTGGGGCAGTGTGAACCAGAGGTGAAGATCCCACAGTAGCTCCAGACAACACCATTGCCATGTATTTTGTTCTGCCTGGACACTGAACATCCATGATTTTACTGATTAATGATCTAATTGCTAACTCATGATGTTGTGTGCTCATTAGGATCAGTTAGTTCAGAAAATGCAATGCTTGGATCAAATATGTGACAGGGTTTTTACTTTCAGAAACTGTGATCTCCATCTCTGATGTAAAGTGTATGTACACGAAGGGTAGAAACCTACAATGTTTGTGAGGTGTTGATGGAGGCCTGTGTGTCTGTCTGTGTGTGGGGGTGTGAGATTGTGTGTGCATGTGTTGTGTGTTGAGCAGAGCAGAACAGGGAATTGAGTGTACTCCCACCCATAAATTCATCAGTGGAATATTGCATTAGCTGAATGAGAGGCATTCTTTTTTTTTCTCGTTGTGGGGAGGGGGGAATGGTTGCCCCCCCCCCCCTCCCCCCACACATGCCCCCCACCTCTTCTCACTGTCCCCTTTTTAGCCCAGTCTGTCACGAGTCACAGTTCCACTCAATAGGCTCCCCTGTCTCCCCTCCTCTGCCTGAGATGGACCCTTGCTAAGGCCATGGCAGCTTTTATACAGACCTGCAGAAAGAAAGAGAGACAGAGAGAGAGAGACAGACGGATGGACGGATGAACACTTCTATTCATTTTAGTGGCCAAGGATATGCTTCCCACTTTAACCCAGGAAGTGGGGAAAATTACTTGTGCCTTCACAGTAATACTCAGTTTTGATATTAAAAAAAACTATGAAGAGAGGAAGTCACCAAACCAAAAAGTAAACAGTAACCAAAACTGTGTACTTCCTGACAAGGATGTCGAATGACAGTTACAGTAAAACAGTGGTGGTGGCTAAGAAAGAAGACACAACACCAACAGAAGGTGAATTGAAATGCCCTACATACTGACACTCTGGACTAATGTGGGGTTAGATGCCTTGCTCAAGGGTACTTCAGCATTGGGGCACTGAGTATTCACTCCCCCACCCACATTTTCCCAACTGGTAAAGGAATCAAACCTGCAACCCTCCGATCCTAAGACCAACCTCCCTAACCATTGAGCCACAGTTGCCCTTGGTCTGAATTAGAGTAATGAGCATTGTACATTGTACAAGTGATTAAGCAAACACACATTTGGTCAGGTTTGTGCACAGTGCAGCTTATCAGGATTGGTGTTTATTTTGCACACACAAAACCTCGCTTGATTATGTTCTAAGAATTTGTGCCACCTGCCAACGAAAATTAGTTTGTTGAGCAAATAATACATTTGC
>CM059283.1:19185321-19187821 GCA_030347295.1 Setipinna tenuifilis
CTTTATTTACCACAATGTGTGTAGTTTTAGTCACCATTCTTGTTACCACTACATCGCGAACCTCTACATACTCTTAAAGAATGCCATGGCCAAATATGAACAGACCATTGTGTCTATTTTATATAGATGCGGTTGTTTTCTCAAATTTCACACATTCTTTAACATAAATGTGTCATTACCGTGCCCTCAACAGCAGGCTTGATCCTGTCCTCAACAACAACAATGTACCTTTATTTCCCCTGTGTGTCCATAGCATAGCCTCATGTTAGGAGACAGCGAAAGGGGAAAACTTCCTAACCCTCTTTCTCATTTCAGTCATGTTTCTCATTCCGGAACTCTCTCTTTCTCTCTTTCTTGGTTTGCGGTAAATCTGCCATTTGAAAATTAATTTGTTACCTCACACATAAATAGCACATTTCCATGCCAATCAGCAAAACCGCTCTTCTGTACAAAGCTTATTTATCTTTTCCCCCAACTGACTCCTCTGGGCTCCCGTAGTCTCCCTTCAGCAAGCTCGCCCCCCGACAGTTAATTTCTATTAATGGCTTTGCATTCTCATGTTTAAATAAAACCTGAAATGTTACAGGGGGGTTGCATGGAGGGGGGGTCAGGGGAAAGGGGGGGTGGGGTGTAGGGGGTCGAACGTACTCGCTTGCTCGCCACACATGAGAAAATATGCATTGGCTATTATCGCCTATAATGCGTTGCCTAACTAGTAATTCTTTTTGTGTTCACTCGATGTTTCTGAGAATCGTTCCATTGGGCTTGATTTATCAGTGTGCATATTTCGTGCGGCGGAAAAGCCTCTCTGCTTAGGCTGTGTGCTTGTACGTGCAGATCCCTCGACCCCTCGCTGCTGTTGCTTTTTCTTCAAGGGGAGGAACAGTGTTTTTACTGTGTGCTTTTATGACTGGAGCCAGTGCCAGTCATTGCTTTTCATTTGCAATATATTACTAGAAATGTTTAATCCACCGCCCCAAAATTGTTTTTCTTCCACTCTTAAGACTTTAATTGCTTTACCCTTTTGCACAAGGGAGGTACCATCATCTTACAGACCTCCAGACAGTTGGATACTCCCAGGGACCTTAGCAGTTTGACTTGCCTAAGTTAGTGTACTGCACCACTGGCGCCACTCTCTGTATTTGTGTGTGTGTACTTTTTGTGTGTGTGTGTGTGTGTGTGCGTGTACTTGTGTGTGTGTACATGTGTGTGTGTGTGCATCAACTTTTGTGTGTGTGTGCGTGTGCGTGCGTGCGTGTGCGTGCGTGTGCGTGCGTGTGTGTGTGCATGAACTTGTGTGTGTGTGTGTGTGTGTGTGTGTGTGTGTGTGTGTGTGTGTGTGTCTGTGTGTCTGTGTGCGTGTAATTTGTGCGTGTGTGTACACGTCTGCTTTTGTGTGTGTGTCGCGTGTGTGCTGTCGTGATTTGTTAGCTTTGGAGCTTTGGTGCCAGGACCCACTGAGAGCCAGGAGGCTGGAAATAGAAGCAAGTCGACCCCGGAGTTAACCAGGTCTAATGGAGGTGTTTTCTCCTGACAGGCCTTGAGAGTGGAAGTGTGTGTGTGTGTGTGTGTGTGTCTCTGTGTGTGTGTGTGTGTGTGTGTGTGTGTGTGTGTGTGTGTGTGTGTGTGTGTGTGTACGCATGGGTCTGTGATGTTGTGAGTGTGTGTGAGTGAAAGCTGTCTGAGTTGTCAGAGACACTGTGCAACAGTGGTGCCAGTCACCTCAAGTGACAGCAGGTACTTTACCTGCCCCTGATTTTCCCCCTGGCGTCTCTCTCTCTCTCTTTCTTTCTTTCTCTCTGCTCTCTCTCTCTTTCACTCTTTCTTCCTTTCTTTCTATCTGCTCTCTCTCTTACTCTTTCTTACTTTCTTTCTATCTGCTCTCTCTCTTTCACTCTTTCTTCCTTTCTTTCTCTCTGCTCTCTCTCACTCTCTCTCAACCACTCACTCTTTCTTGCTCTCTCTCTTTCTTTCACTTTCTTTCTTTCTCTCTGCTCTCTCGCTGTCTCTCTCACTCTTTCTTTCTTTCTTCCTCTCTGCTCTCTCTCACTCTCTCTCACTCTGTCTCTCAATCACTCACTCTCTCTTGCTCTCTCTCTTTCTCTCTTCTCCTTTGGCACTCTGTGAGCTGTTAACTCAGTTTCTCTCTTTATCTATCAGCACAAGGGCACACTTGTAAGTCATGCTCATTCACTTTTGTGTTCTGGGCCTTTCCCATGAGGTTCTGAGGTGTGCCTCTTTTTGTTTCAGCAAGACCCAAGAGCAGTCTCTCTCTTTCACTCTGTCTATCTCCCTCTGTCTCTGTCTGTCTGTCTGTCTGTCTGTCTGTCTGTCTGTCTCTCTCTCTCTCTCTCTTTCTCTCTCTCTCTCGCTCTCTCGCTCTCTCCTTCTCTGTCTGTCTCTTTCACTCTGTCTCTTTTTGTCTCTGTCTCTCTCTCACTGTCTCTGCGACTCTCTTGGTGACGTATACTCTCTCTTTTTCCATGTTTTTCTCTTATAC
>CM059283.1:19195321-19197821 GCA_030347295.1 Setipinna tenuifilis
GTCTGTCTGTCTGTCTCTCTTTCCCTGTCACTGTCTTTCTTTGTCAATTCAAGGCAGTTTTTGACTGATGTATGATGGATAATAATGTGTGTGTGTGTGTGTGTGTGTGTGTGTGTGTGTGTGTGTGTGTGTGTGTGTGGAGGGGAAAGTGTTTCTACATTTTTGTTACTACTACTTTTATTATGAGATCACAGATCTGTGTCACACTACACTACCGTATACAATACCGTGTACATGTATATAATAATGAATTCAATAATATACATGTACACGGTATTGTATACGGTAGTGTAGTGTGACACAGATCTGTGATAATAAAAGTAGTAGTAACAAAAATGTAGAAACACTTTCCCCTCCACACACACACACACACACACACACCAGTGTGCAGGTGAAGTCGTGACTGTTCCACAAAGACCCCTGGCTCCAGAGCCCCACTGAGTGTGTAGTGGGGATATAGCAGCGGCGTTACGGCGACTACCCACAATGCACCTGAGGAGCGAGTTGCACGCACGAGTGGTGGCGGCGGTGGTGGCGAAGGGGAATATCTGATGGAGTAATATGAGGGAGTGTGTCTGTCTACAGCCATCAATCATTAGCCCACAGCGCCTCCCACGTCTCTCTCCCCCCTCTCTCTATCCCTCTCCCCCCCTCTACCTCTCTCCACACGGCACTCTCATTTCTCCCCCCGGCTCGCCCGAGATTTCCCCAAACACCCAACAATCACTGGAGCGCAGCCACCGAATGTATTTCAACTCAATAACACCCACACTTACACACACCTACACATGCACACAGACACACGGGCACACACACACACACGGGCACGCACACATACATACACACACACTACCCTTACACACTTACACACACCTACACATGGGCACACACACTTACAGACTTACACACATCTACATGTACACACAGGTGTACACACAAACACACACACACACACACACACTTATAGACTTATACAAACCTACACATTCACAGACCAACACACACACTTACATACTCCTACACATGCATGCACACACAAACACACACACACACACACACACCTACACATGCACACATGTCCACATGTACACACACACATATGTACACAATCATACAAAATAATACCACTTACGCCAACACACTTTCATATGTACAGAAACATGCAATTAACATCTGCAGCATACACATAAACATGTACTTTTTCATGGGAGAAAAGTATGTTTAATCACTCGCTCATGTTTATGTTACTTGATGCAAGGACATTATTAAAACGTTTCATTTGTCCCACACTGCGCAGTACATGCCATTATACTGATGGATGTTTAGTGTTTTTCCACTTTATCTGTCTGCAGACAATAAAGAACCACTTGAATCATAATCTCTTAAATACAACTTATTTATTTACATGATTATAAGTCAGAAAAAAGATTGTAAATCAAATCAATAAAATGTTTATTTATTGACAAGTTTAGTAGTTAGGAAGAAATGAATCATAATAATAAATAAATAAAAACACTGGTTGATTAGTTTGGGCATATGACATTGTCATAGTTGGAGGTGGAAGGCTGAGTCTTCTTCTTCTTCACACGGTTGATGGTCACAGCTAGCCTGGCAAACCAGCCCCTCGTACTTGACTTTTTTTTAACAGAGTGTTTGGCGCTGGTCGCATTGAAATGGCTGGTTGTAGGCAGAATCCTTCCTAGCCAAATCAGCGCACAGAGCACATGTTTGTGAGCATTTGTGATCATTAGTTGTTAGTTTGTTCATTTCTAGAAGGCTTCATAACTTTCTTCAAGTTAATGTTTGGGTAAAGGCTGATGCAGTCTTTTGACATTTCAGCAAAGTCCAAACCTCCAGGAAGAAAAACGTTTCTCAACACAGCACAGCCAGGCCCTCTGTACAAAACGAAGTGAAGTATGAGGGGCTGATTTACCAGGCTAGGTCACAGCATCCAGACGGGCACTGGAATGCGTCTAGCTCAGTGTCGTGGAGTGAAGCACCTTTCATCGCACTGACATTTGGAGAACGGCGCCTAGTTTCAGTTAAGCAGAATAAGCCCCGAGAGCTCCTGCAAGCACACCTGCTCACCTGTTCAGACACACACTCACACACACACACACACACACACACACACACAGATACAGACCTGCACACACACACACATACATACACACTCTGTCACTCACACACAGAAACTCTGTCACTGTCTCACACACACACACACACACACACACACACCGTCACTCTCTCTCTTACACACACATAGACACACACACACATGCATACACACTCTGTCTCTCTCTCATACACACACATACACACACACACACACACACACTGTCACACACACCCAGAGTGATCTCTTCTGCCTCTGCCAGCTCGTGTAGCCCGCTGTGAGGGGTCTGTCTGCTGGAGGCGCAGACAAGTTAACCCCACAGCCCAGTAATCCCGGCTCCGACGGAGGCGGCCTGGCATTACCCCCCCCTCTACACCCACACCC
>CM059283.1:19202821-19205321 GCA_030347295.1 Setipinna tenuifilis
TTACTGCCATGACAAATAGTTAGACACTTGTATTGCCAAAGCAGTTACATAAATGGAACAACATATCTTTCTCTCTCTTTCTCTCTCTCTCTCTTTCTTTCTCCATCCAATGCACTTTCTTGTGCAGTGTAATGCTTTCATTTCATTGATTATCAGTCATCTGAACCAGGCTATTGAAGAGATTACCTGACAGGCCCAGTGTCTGTATCTGAGTTGAGAGAGAGAGAGAGAGAGAGAGAGGGAGAGAGAAAGAGAGCCAGAACATTACACCACCACCTCATGGCCCTGATTCTCTATCCATACAGTAACACCATCCCTCTTTTATACACACACACACTCTTACTCTGTCTCCATCTCTGCCTCTCTCTCTCACACACACAAACACACAGACGTAGCTTTCATTGCCCAGGCTTTTCCCATGTATTAGCATCCAGGCTACATGCATCCGTGTCTGTGTGAATGAGGTTAGCGCAATCTGTCTGCATGTCTGCCTGGCCACTGCAAACAATGGTCTCACGGGCGTATCGCTGCCACTCAGGCCTGAGTCTGCGGGGGTCACACACACCGCCATGTGGACCAGCTTATCTGATTCCCTTACTGCTGGCCGTGCTGTTCATGCTGCTGCTGCTGCTGTGGGTGTGACTGTGGCTGTGGCTGCACACTATCTGGAGCTGTGTGTGTGTGTGTGTGTGTGTGTGTGTGTGTGTGTAAGTGAGAGAGAGGCAGAAAGAGAGAGAGACAGATGCAGGAAGACAGAAAGAGAGGAAGAGAAAGCGACTGTGTGTGTGTGTGTGTGTGTGTGTGTGTGTGTGTGTGTGTGTGTGTGTGTGTGTGTGTGTGTGTGTGTGTGTGTGTGTGTGTGTGCGTGTGTGTGTGAGTTAAAGGGGAAGGCTCCTGGGCCCCATCCACCACCACCATCCCCACCACCACTACCACTACCCCACTCCTCCTGAGCTCTACCCCAGCTAGAGTTCCCCCTGCTGGGCCTCAGGAGCTGGCCCTTCTGCCCCGGGTCCCCTCTCCAGCTCAGGTTTCCCACGCTGCTCGCTTACCCACTGCTCTGCTGCTGAGCCCCCCACTAAACACACACACACACACACACACACACACACACACATACACATCTGCACTGCAGATATACTGTGCAGCATACACACACAATCTTACAGATACACAAACACAGACGCATACAGATACATAGACAAACACACACACACACATACATATACATCTGTACTGCACATACACTATACTCATACACATATACACTTTTACAGACACACAAACACAGATGCATACAGACATGTAGACACACATACACACACACACACACAATCTTACAGACACACACACACACACACACACACACACACAATCTTACAGACACACACAGATTCACACAAACACTCACACGTATATCTGCACATACACATGAGCATACAGTATATGTGCACATCGTACACACACACACACACACACACTATGACCATTACTAGTCAACTACACATCTGTCTCAGTGTAGGTACATACGCTTGCACACACTCTCTCTCTCTCTCTTTCTCTCTCTCTCTCTCTCTCTCTCTCTCTCTCTCACACACACACACACACACACACACACACACACACACACACACACACACATATCCACAAATGATCCATTGTATACATGTACATAAAAAATGCTATACATTAACACACAGAGACGCATACACAGAGAGAAGGAGAGTGTTTCTATGCTGTTATCACCACACATGTTGAGTTTCATGGCACCATTTCCTGTGTGCCTGGGATGGGTCTGAGTGAGTATGTATGTTTAGCCGGCCCCCACCCTTTCCCCTTTCCTCCACAGAGGACTATACAACCCCCCCCCGACACACACACACACACACACACACACCCCACCCCCACTCACTATCAACTACAACAGCCACAACAAAAGGCCTCACTTCAATTCACACATCACAACTGTGTGGATGGTATAGTAATTTAAAATACACAAGCACACACACACACACACACACACACACACACACACAGATTCACACGTTTTCAGACTGACTGCCTCAAACTCATACATGTAAAGACTCTCTTACATGCTCAAATGCACACACAGACACACACACACACACAAACACATTCTCACACCAGAATAAAAAATGCCAGCTGAAAAGGTAATGTCCAATATTGATTTTTTTTTCTCCTTCCCCCCACTGGTTCCTCTTCTTCCTGACTGTAATTTTTCCACCATAAATCTAGATTAGTTCTAACAATCTCAGGACACCGAGTTTACTCTGCAAGAAAAATTAATGAAATGTCTGACATGGGCTGACACAGAGAGGAGAGATTACACAACGACACCACAATATCGGTTTCCATGGTAGATAAGAGCTATTAATTCCCGGGGAACATAATAACGCACATGTAATATGTATTCGCGTATATATATGAGAGGCGATGCAGTGCGCACACGGTTTTCCTGAGTGGATTAGGAGAGTGGTGG
>CM059283.1:19210321-19217821 GCA_030347295.1 Setipinna tenuifilis
CTTTTTTGGCTGTGTCACGCTTTCTGCAAGAATCTTCATTTTCTTGGGAGGATTCTCCTTGCAGCCATTGTCATCTCTGACACACAGCTCCTTTCTTTTTCTCCCTGTCATGTTGCTGCAATTCTCAGGGAGATTTTCCTTGTCTTTGCCCTTGGCACTTAAAACAGGCTTGAGTGCCTGTTTCTTCGCTGCGGTGCTTTCAGCTCCGCAGATAGGCTCTACCTCCATATCCAGCACGGTGTCCAGTGAGCTGACTGGAGATGAATGCTGCACATGGCAGATAGCTTTGGGTTGAGCAGAGAGCATTTTAGGGGCCTCCACATCTTCCTTTATGGTGGTCAACTGTGGTCCAAGCGGCCACACAGCAGGAAGATGTACACGGTCAGCAAGCAGACCAAAGTCCAGGCCCTTGTTGGTGACTCTGGCAGCCTCCTCTCTCTGCCGCTGAGCCTCCCTCTTCATAGCCTCTCTCTCTGCCCTCTGTGAGGGAGAGATGGGCTTGGAGACCTCAACACAGTGCTGAAACTGTGGTGTCCCAGAAGAAGCTTGCTGCAGGTCACTGCTAGCTTTGGGCTGGCCATAGCTAGATCCTGGGGCAACCTTATCTTCCTTGACAGTGGTTAACTGTGGTCCAAGAGGCCACACAACAGGAAGATGTACACGGTCAGCAAGCAGACCAAACTCCAGGCCCTTGTTGGTGACTCTGGCAGCCTCCTCTCTCTGCCGCTGAGCCTCCCTCTTCATAGCCTCTCTCTCTGCCCTCTGTGAGGGAGAGATGGGCTTGGAGACCTCAACACAGTGCAGAAACTGTGGTGTCCCAGAAGAAGCTTGCTGCAGGTCACTGCTAGCTTTGGGCTGGCCATAGCTAGATCCTGGGGCAACTTTATCTTCCTTCACAGTGGTCAACTGTGGTGCAGCAGGCCACACAACAGGAAGATGTGCGCGGTCAGCAAGCAGACCAAAGTCCAGGCCTTTGTTGGTGACTCTGGCAGCCTCCTCTCTCTGCCGCTGAGCCTCCCTCTTCATAGCCTCTCTCTCTGCCCTCTGTGAGGGAGAGATGGGCTTGGAGACCTCATGGCAGCGCAAAGAGCGGGACTTGCTGGCCAGCAGGGACCGTGGCTGACAGGTGCCAACTAGAAAGAGAGAGATACATGTACAATGTTAAAAACTCCCTAAAGTAAGTAGAGTAAAACCAGGATATTTTAACTTTTTTTCAAGAAATTAAGGACCAAACTATACCTTGCTTGTAGCAAAATCCACCTTGAACATTTTGTGAATGATTCACAAAACGATATTGAAAATTCGATGACATACTGGCAATTGAAATGCGCAATATCTCTCAGCAAAGGAAAACAGTGTAGCACTCTCTCTGTGGTTTCAGTGAAATGAGCTTGAACACCAACATTCTAGTTTGAGCATTCTAGTTTGAAAATTCTACCCTGAACATTCTAGTTTGAAGATTCTACTTCCACATGCTCCCCCATTGATGATGTCACTGCACTTAGAACCCTCAATCTCCCATATTTGGGCTATCAGTAAAGCTTATTTTTGCATTACTTTTGAAGTTAAGCTTAGTTTTAAAAGGTCTATATGGCCAAAAATTTGAATTTCAAGATCTTTATTATTTGCAAAATATTATATTTCAGTGCTGAAGCACGGTTTAATCATAAAAAACAAATAAAGCATCAGAAATGGCTCTGGGTATGTTGGAAATAGTAGGCTTGTTAGAGTGTAAGAGATCACTGGGCTTTACTATATCATGCCTTTGGGTTTGGTCAGGCCACAGCACCTCATCCACATTACAAGCAATGATGTCCCTTGCCAGGTAACAGGGAAAGAATGCCCTGACGTGTCATATCTATCCTGGACACTGTTCCTGGCCTATGGCACAGGCCAATTCCATGGCCTCTAAGAAATTTCATAGATCGCCATCAACCCATGGACGAGAACGTGATCTATAATGGTGACTCTAATTTGGTTAGCAGAAAAAAATCACTCTTCCTCTTGTTCTTCCTCTACCTCCTCTTCCTCGCTATGTCCCTCACTCTCTTGTCTCTGATAGGCAGCCATTTTCAAGCTGCAACCTTCTTGTGGCTCTCAATTGGCTTACATTGGTGGTGTCAGGTCATTTGAAATAAAGTAATAAAGTTTTGACTCATTGTGCTTAGCTACTGCCATGTGTGCATTATTGATGATCAAATGGCTAGAAGAATGTTCAACATTTTGAATCACATGTGTCCTACACTGCAAAGTGTGTTTTGACAATGAGAATGTGTTTAGAGTTTTGCAAAAAGGAGGCATGAGTTTTTCAAAGTGTGTTTTGACAATGAGAATGTGTTTAGAGTTTTGCAAAGAGGAGTCAGTGAGTTTTGCAAATTGTGTTTTACTAGGTAAAATGGTTTAAGGTATTGACAAAAGAGTGAGCAGTTGTGAGAAATAGCTTAAGCAATTGGGCAATTGGGCCAGCCAATTGTTTTTTGTGCTTTAGTAATTCAGAAAAACTGTAAAAGCAGTCAGTAATCTCTTTTTCTCTCTCTCTCTCTCTCCTAATGCAATATGCAGTAATACAGTGCAATACCTATTATGTGTAATATTCTTATTCACAACTTCTGTACATAGTCAGTTTTCCTTTTACTATTTACTATTTATTATGCCTTTGTATATATACACTCCTTACCGTTCAGGCTGATTGCAAAGTGAATTATTTATATAAAAGAGTTTTCACACGTGACAGTGTGGCCAGAAACTTGGCAAAATAGTTTAAATAATAGCCATGATTGTGTATAGGTTTGCTATAGGTGTGTTGATTATTTGCAAGTTGTGTGTAAAGCAGTGAGTTGTGTTTACAGTTTTGCAAAAAGAGTGCTGTGCAGTGGAAGTGTGTGTTACAAAATTACAAATTGAGTTTGTGCTATTAGTTTTGCAAACTCAGTGAGGAGTTTTGCTATAAGAATTAGTAGTTCGGCCAGAAAGACTCGGAGAAAGGCATATGGTTCAAAGGGTTTTAATGTTGGATTTACCAATGGTTAAATGTGGTGAAATCTTTGGCGGAGGTCCAGTCATCAGCCCGGGTCTAATGTAGAAGGGTCCGAAGGATCCTGCCGCGCAGAGTTGCGGGAACTGAGAGAGACCCCCAAAAATAGATAATGGCAATCATGTTTAAAGCTAACTTGAGATATACAAAGCTGGAAAATTGTGACTTACCCCCAAGGAGATGGAATGAAATTAATTAGACAGACCCACCGTGAGGGCGACGACAGGACCTACCTGGAATAGGAAAGAAAGCGTGGAAGTTAACGCAGAACATGTAACTCAAAGACACTTGGCATGAGGGAACCCGCTTATGAATTACGCAACTCGGGATACGGTGAGCCCTGTCGAGAGAGCCGTGGAGGCAGCGTGCGATGCAACGAATAGACGCACCGATGCCAGAGCTATACGTGTTCGCACTGGGACAACACTTAGAATGGAGACAAGTGCGGCGGTTCGCACTTACATGCTATAGTGAATGTGCGACGGACCGCACAGACATGTTACATTATATGCGCGACGGCTCACACTGCCAGCTACAGCACATGTGCGACAGTTCGCGCTGACATAGTTGCTTCATACGGGAAGAGCGGCTATAACACAGGGCAGGCAGGCAGGTAACGATACAAAGATGACCACCACCAACCAGTACTTTTAAGGCAAGGTGCACGGACGCGCCGTTGGCATGAAATGTAAGGCATAGGCAAACTGGGAGGCACGAACGCGACATAACGCAAGGATGGTCACCATGAGATCTGAGGTATGTGCAAGCATGCACTGCCATGAGTAGTTTTAAGGTATGTGCAAGCATGCACGGTCATGAGTAATTCTACGGAATGTGCAAGCATGCACGGTCATGAGCAATTCTAGGGTATGTGCGAGCGTGCAAGGTCATGGGTAGTTCTAGGGTAAGTGCAAGCGTGCACGGTCGGGAGCAGTACAAGGTATGTGCAAAGCATCCACAGACAGTAAATGTACTATGGTATGTGCAAGCATGCACGGTCAGGCATAATTCTGAGATATGTACAAGCATGCACGGTCATGAAATCTAGCAGGGCATGTGTGGCAAATATGCAAAATATGAGAAATCACCACCACCGAGAGGCAAAGTCATACCTTAGTCCTGGGCGGAAAGCGACAGTTGAGCGCCTGAAATGTGCTCCTGATCGGGTCGGATGTAACCTTCGAAGGCAGACGAGGACCATCTCCCCAGGCGTTTAATAGCGGAGTCTGCGAGTCCTTTTTTGGCGGCGGTAGTAGCAGCTCTGATGCGGAAGGAATGGCCCGCGTAACTGCGGCGGGAGAGACCGCAGCTTTCCACCACCGTGCCAAGGTGGACCCTGAACCACTCCTTGGACATAGGCGAGCATCCATTTATGAGGAATAAGGGTGAGAGATGAGGAGTGCGGGGGCGGGAGGAGAGATACCGCAGCATAGAAGCATAAGGGCAGAAGGGGGTTCCCAGCTTAGAGATAGTGACCGTGACGCCATCACCCAAAGTGTCCGATTTAGAGTGCTTAAGGAGGATGGAGAAAAACTGTGGTGAAAACTGAAGATCAGTGAGGCATAGGTCTGTAGTGAAATCGAAAGCTAAAGATTTAGAGGTGAATTCACCGGGCCGCAAGAAACCGTAGAACGCTATGAGAAAGGCGGCCTCGAGGAGAGTGTTAACATAAGGGGAAAAAAGACCGCAACACAGAGAGGAAATAAACCTGTGCAAGAGGGGGAGAGTGATGGGGAGCCGGGTATCGGGCAATCTGGGGAGGGATTTGGCGATGCCTTTCAAGAGAAGGCGTATAGAGGTGTGCGAAAACAAACTGGGGAAACCGGGCTCGTGACAACGAGCGTGAAACTGTATACCAGCCACCATCCTACGTAAAGAAGAAATAGAAAGGTGACGCGATTCGAAATTGGAGACCAGGAAAGCACACACAGTGGAAATTAGGATAGGAAGAGTGGGTAGGTTGTGAGAAAGACAAAATAGAGTAAAAAGTGACCAGGTTGAGGTGTAAGCCCTGACCGTAGAAGTTGCGAGCCCTCTAGCCAAATAGCGCCTGACGGAGTCGCGCGTTGCTTCTGGGAAGGAGTCTAGTCCAGGATCAAGTCCCGGAGGGGTGGGCACGGGGTGGGATCCTGGCTCACGAACGGGCACTGGCGTCTGAACTCCTGAAAACGGAAACGGGAGAGAGAGTCAGCGACAAAATTGAGTTTACCGGGTATGTATTCGGCCTTTACAATGAAATTGAAAAGTACAGACTGCCAGATCAGCCTGCGGAGTAGAGACATAATCGAGGGGCAGGACGAACGACCTTTCTTAATGATGGCCACTACAGCTTCGTTATCACAATGAATGGAGATGCGTTTGCGCGACCATTCCTTACCCCACAATACACTGGCCACCACGATGGGGTAGATTTCGTGCAGCGAGATGGAAAGCCTTCCAGAGGCAAGGTCCTGGAAGCGAGCGGGCCACGCCTCCGCGAACCAGCGCCCCTGGAAGTAGCCTCCGAAACCGACCGAGGGGGCCGCGTCGGTGAATAACTCTAGGGCCGCAGAGGACACGGGAAGCTCATCGTAGAAAAACGAGATGCCATTCCACGAGTGTAGCAATACCTGCCAGAAGGTACCGGCACCGACATCGAGGCGCACCTCGTCGCCCAGGTTGTGCACGGAATGAGCGAGCGTCAGCAGGCGCGAGATGAACGAACGGCCCTGAGGGATAATGCGCATTGCGAAATTGAGGTGCCCGAGCAGGGAGAGCATATCGCGTTTGGAGACGGACTGGAGTGCGAGGAACGGCGCGATGACTGACCTAATTCTTTCTAATTTGTCGTTGGGAAGGGAGGCTTGTATTTTGACGGTATCAAGCTTGATACCCAGGAATTCGAGTGAGGTAGCGGGGCCTAGGGTTTTCTCCTCCGACAGAGGCACGCCCAGGTCACTGAACACCCCTTTCAGGGTCTCCAGAGTAGCTTGCGAGGGGAAGTCGATGAGGAGGAAATCGTCCAGCAGGTGAAGGACAAAGGGCACGCGATGCACTTTAAGCAAAATCCAGCATAGCGCTTCAGATAAACAGTTAAATATATAAGGGCTACTCCTGCACCCGAACGTTAACCTAACAGCAAAATAAAATTTTGATTGCCATTTAACGCCAAAAAGAGGCCAGTCGGCAGGATGTATAGGTATGATTTTGAAGGCGTCGGTGATGTCGGCTTTGGCGAGCCAGGCGCCGCGACCCGCTATTTTAATGATGTGAATAGCGTTGTCGATGGAGGCGTAAAAAAGGGAAAAGGGGGTCAGAGGGATGCATTCGTTGACGCTGGCTACGTGGGGGGAGTGCGGGGAGGACATATCAAAAATCAGACGCTTCTTTCCCGAGTAGCGTCGGGTTGCGAACCCTATGGAGTTCACTCTGAACGGAAAAAAAGGAGGAGACCGAAATGGGCCTGCCCGAGGAGGCCTGCCCGAGGAGGCCTGCCCGAGGAGGTGGCTGGCGCCGCGGTCGAGAGTGAAAACCCAGCAGAGGAGGAAGGAGCTTCGGCGCGGGGAGGGAGGGGAAGAAGGGCGTCCGGAGGGAGGGCGAGAGCGTTGAGCGCGGCGGCGTCCGCCGCAAAGCTGGTGGAAGGAAGCGGAAAGGGGGGATGGTATCCGCAACCGCCGCGAGGGATGCGCCATCCCTTCCGGGGTTACGCTGCGATTCTTCAATGGCGGCGACCCTATTGCATAGGGACTCCACCGCGTCCGTGAGAGTGTGGATGGCCTGAGTGAGTTGAAGCTGGGCGCCAGAGGGAACGGGAGAGCCCGGCGGTTTTGGCGGAGGCGGGGCGGACTTCTTCGAAGGCTTGGGTGGAGGAGGTGGACAAGACTTGCGCGTCCTCTTCCTCCCCGGTAGGGCGCGAGGAGCGGGGGCAGGTGGTGGTGCGGCCCCCTCCGGGTTCCCACCGACGCTGGAGAGCGACGCAGATCCTTGGAGCGAGGCGAAAATGTGGAGGAGGTCCTCCCTGGACATGGTACTGGCCACCGGAACATTCCGATCCTCGAGGAAGGCACGAAGGTCCTCGGTTGACCAGGAGGCCTGAGGAGTCATGGCGATAAGACGCGAGCTGCGCCGCAGAGAAGGAGCAGGTGAGGGAGGGACAACATCATCATCGGATTCGGAAACTTCGAATTCGGCGAGACATAGCCGCGACATGGTAGCAAGTAGCGAAGACGGACTTCAAACATCGGTTACCTAAAGCAGCGGAAAAGGTGAGTTAGACATGTCATTATAAAGGAGGTGGCGGCCGCTGATTGGCCGGATCAAAAGTGCGCTTCCGTGTTGCTGGAGTCTTCCTGGCAGAACTTGCGCAGGCTTTCATTTTTAGAAATTGTGCTACAACAGTTCAATGCTTAAGTATTTAAGCATTCAGAAAAAAACTGTAACTACTTTGAAATTTTACCAGCATTTGGCTGGTGGCTGGTGTGAATTTT
>CM059283.1:19220321-19230321 GCA_030347295.1 Setipinna tenuifilis
GAGCCTCCCTCTTCATAGCCTCTCTCTCTGCCCTCTGTGAGGGACAGATGGGCTTGGAGACCTCAAGGCAGTGGAGAGACTGTGGTGTCCCAGGCGAAGCTTGCAGCAGGTCCTTATTCACCAAGTTGTTAGGAGAGTGCATTAGACCCAGGTGCTGTGCACTGCCACCATCATTAGGCTTGCTACAGCTAGGACCAGGACCAACTTCCTTTAGTGTGGTCAACTTTGACTCAAGAGGCCACACAGTGAGAATGTGTGCGCGGTCAGCGAGCAGACTGCAGTCCAGGCCCTTTTTGGTGACCCTGGCAGCCTCCTCTCTCTGCCGCTGAGCCTCCCTCTTCATAGCCTCTCTCTCTGCCCTCTGTGAGGGAGAGATGGGCTTGGAGACCTCAAGGCAGTGAAGAGACTGTGGTGCTTCAGTAGAAGCTTGCAGCAGGTCGTCATCCACCAAGTTGTTAGGAGGATGAATTGGATTCAGAAGCTGCAGGTCAGTGCTGGCCTTGGGCTGGCCATAGCTAGATCCTGGGGCAACTTTATCTTCCTTCACGGTGGTCAACTGTGGTTCAGCAGGCCACACAACAGGAAGATGTGCGCGGTCAGCAAGCAGACCAAAGTCCAGGCCCTTGTTGGTGACCCTGGCAGCCTCCTCTCTCTGCCGCTGAGCCTCCCTCTTCATAGCCTCTCTCTCTGCCCTCTGTGAGGGAGAGATGGGCTTGGAGACCTCAACACAGTGCAGAGACTGTGGTGTCCCAGAAGAAGCTTGCTGCAGGTCACTGCTAGCTTTGGGCTGGCCATAGGTAGATCCTGGGGCAACTTTATCTTCCTTGACAGTGGTTAACTGTGGTCCAAGAGGCCACACAACAGGAAGATGTACACGGTCAGCAAGCAGACCACAGTCCAGGCCCTTGTTGGTGACTCTGGCAGCCTCCTCTCTCTGCCGCTGAGCCTCCCTCTTCATAGCCTCTCTCTCTGCCCTCTGTGAGGTAGAGATGGGCTTGGAGACTTCATGGCAGCGCAAAGAGCGGGGCTTGCTGGCCAGGAGGGACTGTGGCTGACAGGTGCCAACTAGAAGGAGAGAGATACATGTACAATGTTAAAAACTCCTTAAAGTAAGTAGAGTAAAACCAGGATATTTTAACTTTTTTTCAAGAAATTAAGGACCAAACTATACCTTGCTTGTAGCAAAATCCACCTTGAACATTTTGTGAATGATTCACAAAACGATATTGAAAATTCGATGACATACTGGCAATTGAAATGCGCAATATCTCTCAGCAAAGGAAAACAGTGTAGCACTCTCTCTGTGGTTTCAGTGAAATGAGCTTGAACACCAACATTCTAGTTTGAGCATTCTAGTTTGGAAATTCTACCCTGAACATTCTAGTTTGAAGATTCTACTTCCACATGCTCCCCCATTGATGATGTCACTGCACTTAGAACCCTCAATCTCCCATATTTGGGCTATCAGTTAAGCTTATTTTTGCATTACTTTTGAAGTTAAGCTTAGTTTTAAAAGGTCTATATGGCCAAAAATTAGAATTTCAAGATCTTTATTATTTGCAAAATATTATATTTCAGTGCTGAAGCACGGTTTAATCGTAAAAAACAAATAAAGCATCAGAAATGGCTCTGGGTATGTTGGAAATAGTAGGCTTGTTAGAGTGTAAGAGATCACTGGGCTTTACTATATCATGCCTTTGGGTTTGGTCAGGCCACAGCACCTCATCCACATTACAAGCAATGATGTCCCTTGCCAGGTAACAGGGAAAGAATGCCCTGACATGTCATATCTATCCTGGACACTGTTCCTGGCCTATGGCACAGGCCAATTCCATGGCCTCTAAGAAATTTCATAGATTGCCATCAACCCATGGACGAGAACGTGATCTATAATGGTGACTCTAATTTGGTTAGCAGAAAAAAATCACTCTTCCTCTTGTTCTTCCTCTACCTCCTCTTCCTCGTTATGTCCCTCACTCTCTTGTCTCTGATAGGCAGCCATTTTCAACCTTCTTGTGGCTCTCAATTGGCTTACATTGGAGGTGTCAGGTCATTTGAAATGAAGTAATAAAGTTTTGACTCATTGTGCTTAGCTACTGCCATGTGTGCATTATTGATGATCAAATGGCTAGAAGAATGTTCAACATTTTGAATCATATTTGTCCTACACTGCAAAGTGTGTTTTGACAATGAGAATGTGTTTAGAGTTTTGCAAAAAGGAGGCATGAGTTTTTCAAAGTGTGTTTTGACAATGAGAATGTGTTTAGAGTTTTGCAAAGAGGAGTCAGTGAGTTTTGCAAATTGTGTTTTACTAGGTAAAATGGTTTAAGGTATTGACAAAAGAGTGAGCAGTTGTGAGAAATAGCTTAAGCAATTGGGCCAGCCAATTGTTTTTTGTGCTTTAGTAATTCAGAAAAACTGTAAAAGCAGTCAGTAATCTCTTTTTCTCTCTCTCTCTCTCCTAATGCAATATGCAGTAATACAGTGCAATACCTATTATGTGTAATATTCTTATTCACAACTTCTGTACATAGTCAGTTTTCCTTTTACTATTTACTATTTATTATGCCTTTGTATATATACACTCCTTTCCGTTCAGGCTGATTGCAAAGTGAATTATTTATATAAAAGAGTTTTCACACGTGACAGTGTGGCCAGAAAGTTGGCAAAATAGTTTAAATAATAGCCATGATTGTGTATAGGTTTGCTAGAGGTGTGTTGATTATTTGCAAGTTGTGTGTAAAGCAGTGAGTTGTGTTTACAGTTTTGCAAAAAGAGTGCTGCGCAGTGGAAGTGTGTGTTACAAAATTACAAATTGAGTTTGTGCTATTAGTTTTGCAAACTCAGTGAGGAGTTTTGCTATAAGCATTAGTAGTTTTAGAAATTGTGCTACAACAATCACTATAAGTATTTAAGCATTCAGAAAAAAACTGTAACTACTTTGAAATTTTACCAGCATTTGGCTGGTGGCTGGTGTGAATTTTCATCCCTGGTGTGTGTGTGTGTGTGTGTGTGTGTGTGTGTGTGTGTGTGTGTGTGTGTGTGTGTGTGTGTGTGTGTGTGTGTGTGTGTGTGTGTGTGTGCGTGTGCATGTGTGTGTACATGAGAGAGGGACAGAAAGAGAGATGAGAGAGGCAGAAAGATAGAGAGCCTGTGTGTGCACTTGTATGTGAGGTGTTTATTTGAGTGTGTTGTGTATGGTAGAGTCTTAATTTCTTCTTTAAAAGTGCCCACTGAGTGGACTGATATGAGAAAGAGACCATACAGTAGATAAGGTCTGAGCACAGTTCTGCTTATCATTGCCTCACTCACACCTAAACAAATACATTGTATTCACAGCCTCTGTGTTGTTTTTATGCCCACACAATCCCTACATGATACTACAATTAAAGTATGCTCCTCTGTCTTAGACATAAGTAGACTACTGATTATTTTACATTATGAAAACACACTCTTATAAATAAGGCATTTAATTTCCTTTGTGTTGCTGTACGGAAAATATTTTCAATTGAGGTGTGTGTGTGTGAGGGAGGGAGATAGAGAGAGTGAGAATGAGAGAAAGAGAGAGAGAGAGAGAGAGAGAGAGAGAGAGAGAGAGAGAAACAGAAAGAAAGAAAGAGTCGGAATGTACTACTATGGCAACTATGTGAGTTAAAGGTATCATTAACGCAAACCTCATATTCTATTAACTCTTCATTTGAGAGGTGTGTGTGAGAGAGAGAGAGAGAGAGTTGGAATGTACTGCAATGGCAACTATGTGACGTATCATTAACTCAAACCCTATATTTGATTAATATTTCATTCTTTTCTAATCTCTTTTATATTTACATATTCATGAATCAGTATTTCTTAATTACAGTTTTTTCTGAATGCTTTAACACTTATAGTGATTGTTGTAGAACAATTTCTAAAACTACTAATTCTTATAGCAAAACCCCTCACTG
This sequence comes from Setipinna tenuifilis, assembly GCA_030347295.1. NCBI lineage: Eukaryota > Metazoa > Chordata > Actinopteri > Clupeiformes > Engraulidae > Setipinna > Setipinna tenuifilis. The sequence continues at coordinate 19,224,266 of CM059283.1, forward strand.
AGTTCGCAAAACTAATAACACAAACTCTGCTTTGCACTCAGTTTGTAATTTTGTAACACACACTTCCACTGCACAGCACTCTTTTTGCAAAACTGTAAACACAACTCACTGCTTTATACACAATCATGGCTATTATTTAAACTATTTTGCCACTTTCTGGCCACACTGTCACGTGTCAAAGCTCTTTTATATAAATGATTCACTTTGCAATCAGCCTGAACACTAGCAATACAGTAAGCCACAGGTAAGCTTTTGAGGTGGAGTACAATGTTGGAATAAAGAAGAGTGAGAGTTAGAGAGGAGCATGAGAATGTGGAGGTGAAAAAGCAAGAGGGAGAGGACGACGAGGACAAGGAGGTGGTTAGAGGAAGAGGATGAGGAGGTGACAAAGTAAGAGGAGGACGAGGTAGGGAAGAGGAAAGGGAAGGAAGAAGAGTAAGAAATATAATTTTTGATGACATCAGAGCTACTTTAGTGGACAGTGGAATGACCCTTAGGGAAGCTGGCCAATGGGTTCAGCCTAATCTGAGCCGCTACAGTGTAGCAAGCATCATAAGGTATAAGGCTATAGTAGCATTGGTACACCGTGCCATAATCAATGTCGGACAACATGGTAGCATAACTATGTGTGCAGCTATAAGTCAAAATGGTGTTGTTCTCCTTGTCTGCCTTGCGCTAGAAGGTCTATGACCAGGGATTAAATTGGGCCGGGGCTAGCCGGGGCTGAGCCCCGGCACATAAACTCGGAGCGGATGGCATATGAGGATCACGCGCACATCAAAAGCAACAAAACCCTTTTCACGATTTTCAGTTCTGAATAATTAAATGTTGTTTTATTAATCAATAAACCCACGACTTTTATGAGATAGATCATAGTTTTTTCCTGATAACAAGACGACCTGTCAAAACTATTTAGAACAGACTTACGATAAGAGAACACTGCGTGGGTTGGGTTGCCAGTTCCGCTTTTTATAAGGGACTGTGGGGTTTCTTTTTTGTGAGCTCGCTTTTAAAAAAATCAGAAGACATGGTTTGCAGGTTTTGGGGCTTTTATTTCAGCGTTGTGAATTGTTTATAACTTCCCCCGTAGGCCTACGCCGTCTCCCCTTTTTACCTGCGTATGCACCAGGCACACAGCGCAGCTCTGGCAACGCGCGGCAGAGAAACTCGGAGGGAGGATGTCGTAGCAGCCTTTTTCAGCCTGTTTCCATATAATGATAACTTTCTGTGCTACGTGCTTGGCTTGACTAGGACAGAGTCGTTGAACTACGAGGACAATCTGTACGTTATGATTTTATTTAATTCTAAAGTGATAATTCATGAGCTGTGTTTGCTTTAATAAGAAAAAAAATGTAATTCTATCTTTATTTGTACTGTTTCAGTTTCACAAAAAGATGATCCAAACCGTCTCCGATGTGGGTCATTGTTTAGCTCGTTGTCAATGCTGGGACTAGCCTACATTAGCTAATGGCAGAAGACTCAGTTGTAGAAATTAGCCAGGGGGAAGGGGGAGATGTCAGTTAAAGTTAGCTACTGAGCCTAACGTTGCCTCAAATGAGCTACCTTTGGCAAACATAAACAAAACACGTCTTGTGCTCTCGCCTTAATTAACTGTCGATACAGTCAAATTCACTTTTATACAAGAAGTTTAATAAATTGTTTTGTTGTCTTGGAGTTTTAGAGGTCAACAGCTAAAGATTAAAAATGAGGAAAGCAAAGAGGATATGATATTGCTCAACCTACATCTGTAAAGTCAGCTAACAACTTATTAAAATGCACCAGAATTCAGCAAATAACATGTATGATAATAAAAAACTTTTTGGGGGAGGACCCCCAAACCCCCCAGCATTTTATTCTAAAGTAGCCTATCACTTTGCAATTGTCATTTTACAAGTATTTATCAAGGTGATGCAACTGACAAAGTAAGCTGAATCAGAATGGATTTTCCATTTGATATGTGAAACAGCCTACCCAAAATGCACTAGAATGCAGGAAATTGCATCTAAGTAATCCAAAATTTTATGGGGGAGGACCCCCAGACCCCCCCGCTAGGGGTAGGACACATATGCTCAAGATGTCTACCATTGTGCCCCACCAATTTTTTTCCCTACCAGCCGCCACTGTTCAAACTGCCATAATGTGTAAAGGGACATTACAAGACACGCATAGGCCTACAACACATAGGTAAGGTGTATATCATACACCTACATCACATATAATGTGCAATATGACATGGTTATCAAATTAGAGGGTTATTTTCCAAAAAGTATATTGGGGCAGGGCGGCGGGGGCAGGGGCGGGTACGAGGCAGAGCCCCCCCACATAACCAATCCCAATTTAACCCCTGTCTATGACCATCATCCAGATCAATGCATGGCCCTTCTACAGGCAATGAAGGAGGCATACAGGGATATTGTAGTAAAAGGGAAAAAAGTCACCCCACCTGGATTTGAACCCAGGCCTCCAGGGTATCAAACATACACTTTGACCACAACACCACAGAGCCAGGTTTGTTTGTATGGTAGTCAAAGCATACACACAACCCTAGTGATGGCACGCCATCACAGACATTGACTAGGTCTCATGTCAGGCCTTGATACTGCACTCCAGAGATATTTTCTTGTCAGTGCCTTTGACTAGAAAACATTACAGCTGATGTTGACAAAATGTTGTGGTTGGACCAAGAGAGACGACAAGATGTAGACTTCTTGTTTTTTTTTGTTTGTTTTTTTTCTCTCTGTAAAATTACTGTATGTTTTCTTGTGTTTTCAGTTGGAAAAAAATGTTTGTATTGATGTGTGTAAATGAACATCCATACTTGAACTTTGAATCCCTGTGTGTTGAGTTGGATACCTGTGATGAGTTCAAACTGAAAATATCTTGTGCACAGAGAAACCAAAAGCCAGATGTGTTTTTCATTGATACCATTAGTGTGTACTTGCCGCATTGTGTGCTAATTAATATGATGGTTTGTGTTAACTGTTTGGTACAAAAACACAATTTTTACAAAGGTTTGCAGAGTTAAGCAAGATGTGTTAGCTTTTGCAAGGTATCTACAATGTTTTGCTAATTTGGTGAAAGGTTTTGTTATTTGTGTGTAGAGTTTTGCAAAAACAGCCAATAGGTGCAAAAAATGTGCTTAAGCGATCAGAAAAAACTGTAATTCTACCTTCATTCACATTATATCTGTAAATATACCATTATATTAATTTTGACCGTTGAAGGTCCAGTGCATTACATCTACTTTAAAAAAAACATGAAACACACAGACAGTGATGTAAGATGTTAATAGAGTAAATTTAATAATAATAATAATAACAATACAGTAATAATAATAATAATAATAATAATAATAATGAAAATAAAAAAAGAAATAAAAGAAACAAAAGAAAATGTTTAAAATAGTCCCAGTCTTCTCCTAATCCTCTCTGTAAGGGCCTTACGCCTCGCTGTGGTGGAAAGGACGTGGCCCCCTGCGAGAAGGAGGAGCTGGCTGAGTGGCTTTGGTGGCAGGCTGTGACTTAGGGCAGTTAGGCCCCTTCTTGATGTCTGACACAGCCTTGGTGCTGCCACTGATGGACTTAACTGGATTCACAGGTCCACGCTGATTCAGGCGAGCTGAGGTATTCTTGGGTCCCCCGTTTGGTGGATTCACCACAGACAGGACACGGCCCTCCCTGAGGCCTGGCCCAGATTTGGTGCTGCCATTGAGAGCTCTGGTTGCAGTCACAGACTGACGTGGTCTTGCCGCTGAGGTATTCTTGAGCCCTCTGTGTAGTAGGCTTCCCACAGACAAGCCTGTGCCGGACTTGGTGGTGCCACTGAGGGATCTGGTCGGATTTACAGGTCCAGGCCCACTTGGGCGAGCTGAGGTGCTCTTAAGTCCCCTTTGTGATGGGTTTGCCACAGAGAATGCATGGCTCTGCTTGTTGGTGCTGGGTTTGTTTACATCAGCCCTTGTGCAAGCTGGGATGTGGGCAGAGCTGGGTTTGGGTGGTCCAGGCTTTAGGATGTGTGGTTTGATGGGCTGCCTTTGCATGATTCTTTCACCTTGACAAAGGAGGGCTGTCTTTTCCTCTGCTCTCTTCCCACCAGCCGAGGTAGTCACAGCCTTGGGATGACAGAGGTTCTGGCCCTGGCTTAGTTTTGCTGTTTTATTATTTAGTCCACAGTAACCACCCTTAGCTCTTGACATCACCATTTTGTTGCTGGTCATTTGATTATTATGCACAGGCTTTACTGTAGTCTTATCAATGTTTTTGGAATCCACTCTGGTCCATTTCCACATTGGTCTTGTGGTGATTGAACTGGCTGCAGTGGACTTCTCTCCCAGCTTCTTAGCACCAGGTGCTCTGTTGCCAAGTTTAGGCCTGGCCATAGGAACCTTCTTTGGCTGTGTCATGCTTTCTGCAAGAATCTTCATTTTCTTGGGAGGATTCTCCTTGCAGCCATTGTCATCTCTGACACACAGCTCCTTTCTTTTTCTCCCTGTCATGTTGCTGCAATTCTCAGGGAGATTTTCCTTGTCTTTGCCCTTGGCACTTAAAACAGGCTTGAGTGCCTGTTTTTTCGCTGCGGTGCTTTCAGCTCCGCAGATAGGCTCTACTTCCATATCCACCACGGTGTCCAGTGAGCTGACTGGAGCTGAATGCTGCACATGGCAGATAGCTTTAGGCTGAGCAAAGAGCACTTTAGGGGCCTCCACATCTTCCTTCACGGTGGTCAACTGTGGTCCAAGAGGCCACATAGTGGGAAGGTGTGCGCGGTCAGCAAGCAGACCAAAGTCCAGGCCCTTATTGGTGACCCTGGCAGCCTCCTCTCTCTGCCGCTGAGCCTCTTTCTTCATAGCCTCTCTCTCTGCCCTCTGTGAGGGACAGATGGGCTTGGAGACCTCAAGGCAGTGGAGAGACTGCGGTGTCCCAGGCAAAGCTTGCAGCAGGTCCTCATTCACCAAGTTGTTAGGAGAGTGCATTAGACCCAGGTGCTGTGCACTGCCACCATCATTAGGCTTGCTACAGCTAGGACTAGAAACAACTTCCTTTAGTGTGGTCAACTTTGACTCAACAGGCCACACAGTGGGAATGTGTGCGCGGTCAGCGAGCAGACCAAAGTCCAGGCCCTTATTGGTGACCCTGGCAGCCTCCTCTCTCTGCCGCTGAGCCTCCTTCTTCATAGCCTCTCTCTCTGCCCTCTGTGAAGGAGAGATGGGCTTGGAGACTTCAAGGCAGTGAAGAGACTGTGGTGTCTCAGTAGAAGCTTGCACCAGGTCCTCATCCACCAAGTTGTTAGGAGGATGAATTGGATTCAGAAGCTGCAGGTCAGTGCTGGCCTTGGGCTGGCCATAGCTAGATCCTGGGGCAACTTTATCTTCCTTCACGGTGGTCAACTGTGGTGCAGCAGGCCACACAACAGGAATATGTGCGCGGTCAGCAAGCAGACAGAAGTTCAGGCCCTTGTTAGTGACTCTGGCAGCCTCCTCTCTCTGCCGCTGAGCCTCCCTCTTCATAGCCTCTCTCTCTGCCCTCTGCGAGGGAGAGATGGGCTTGGAGACTTCTAGACAGTGGAGAGACTGTGGTGTCTCAGTAGAAGCTTGCAGCAGGTCCTTATTCACCAAGTTGTTAGGAGAGTGCATTAGACCCAGGTGCTGTGCACTGCCAGCATCATTAAGCTTGCTACAGCTAGGACTAGAAACAACCTCCTTTAGTGTGGTCACCTTTGAATCAAGAGGCCACACAGTGGGAAGGTGTGCACGGTCAGCAAGCAGACCAAAGTCCAGGCCCTTATTGGTGACCCTGGCAGCCTCCTCTCTCTGTCGCTGAGCCTCCCTCTTCATAGCCTCTCTCTCTGCCCTCTGTGAGGGAGAGATGGGCTTGGAGACCTCAACACAGTGCAGAGACTGTGGTGTCCCAGAAGAAGCTTGCTGCAGGTCACTGCTGGCTTTGGGCTGGCCAAAGCTAGATCCTGGGGCGATTTTATCTTCCTTCACAGTGGTTAACTGTGGTCCAAGAGGCCACACAACAGGAAGATGTGCACGGTCAGCAAGCAGACCAAAGTCC
>CM059283.1:19240321-19247821 GCA_030347295.1 Setipinna tenuifilis
AACTAGACTAAAACTACCGGACATTTATACTCGACAAAAACTAACAAACAGTAGGTGAGTGACTAACGCACATGCAGTCGTGTGGTCACACACACACACACACACACACACACACACACACACACATACACACCATTTCTGATGCAGAACTCTGAGAAAATACAAATAGAATTCTAAAACAGTTCACCAACTGTGAGGGGAGACCTTATGTTGAACACACAGCCATGAAAGTGAACACACACACCATCAAACTGTGACCACATGGAGGGAGATGCACACACACACAGAAACAAACTTTATGTACACAGACAAAACACCAGGTGTTGTGTATCATCTCTTTCTAACTCTCACCTTTCATCTTCCTCTCTTTGTGTAGTATATGTTCTCTCCTTTTTAACACATACACACACACACACACACACATGCACGCATCGCTACCACACCTACACATCTGTCCACACACACATGCGGACACGTATGCACTCTTACAGACACACACAGAAGCACACACACACACACACACACACACACACAACACACACACACTTACTCATTCACTCACACACTTCACATTCTCAGGGGTTCACAATTAACACCCATCCCTTCTATTACACCAAAAGCTCATAAAGCCTAATCCTTCAATTGATCCAATTGTGTGTGTGTGTGTGTGTGTGTGTGTGAATGAGAAACATCTTGTCCCTCATTTCTTCACCTCCACCAAAAGTACCAGAAAAAAACAGCAAAAGTAAAGTGAAGAATGTGTCTGTGTGTCTGTGTTTTTGTGTCCATGTGTCTGCATGTGTGAACCAGTGTGTGTGTGTGTGTGTGTGTGTGTGTGTGTGTGTGTGTGTGTGTGTGTGTGTGTGTGTGTGTGTGAGTGAGTGAGTGTGTGTTTGCCTGTCCATGGGCCCTATTTTGCCGCGGCGCATTGTGCATTCGCGACATGCGCATGCTGTCATTGCTATTCTGTGCCAGCGCAACGTTCATTTTTTCAGGCAAAAAATCACGTTGTCTAGATAGCAGATGACATTGCGCCGTGACGGGCGGCTCAGCGAAAAGAAGAGGTGTGGTCTGGCGCAAAGCGCACCAGATGCTATTATGAGGACGTATAAACCATTTGCGCTTTTGATTAATGAAAAGGTGCTTTTTCGTCACTGGCGCATTGTTGAAAAGCTATTTTAGAGGCGCACAGCAGCGCGTTGAACCCCGATGTACCTGCTGCTGCCCCAGAGAGGCGAGCTGAACTGGCAGAAAAGTTGCAACGTGTATAGCCTGTATAGCCATGTATTTTTATGTTTTAATAAGCAAACAGGCACAAATAATAAGAGTATAGCAATGTTTTGCAGTTTATAGCAATGTTCTGCAGTTTGTCTCTTAAATAAACAGCGATTGCAATGTTCTGCAGTTTATTTAATAAACAGCGTGGCAAGTTGTAAGAAGTGAAATGGACATATCATCAAAAAGAAAACTAGTGGACTAATGGTTTGATGGACCTCCACCTTTTATTTTTGATGTTTCCTTTGAGTTTAAAGCTTTTGTTTCACGTCTTCTAACGTTGCCGCTTTGGGCACTGTTCGAAAGTTCTCTTCTTGCCAAAGGAGGACACAATGAAGATATTTCCTCCCATACTTCTATGACCCGCGGAGGTTTGGGGGGATTCTTTCCATCCGCGAATATTAACTACTCACGCGCTTTTACTTCACGCACGAGCAGATCGGTCTCCTCCACCGAAAAGCTCCTCCCGTCCGGATAAATCCGCCATGGTAATAGCAACAGGCTATGGACAATGCGCCCGCTGGCTCTTAAAGGGAATGAGAGTATACATTCTCATTGGTTAATTGTATGTTACTCCCAAAACACACCCATGACTAATGAACTAACTTAACCCAACCCTTTTGAACGATGCGCCTGGCGCAATGTTCGCTTTTTCCGCCGTGAAAATACCAAATTGTGTCGGGAACGCCCCCAAAGCAACTTGCGCGACAGACTTTAGACAATGCGCTTATGATCGTGAAAATAGAGCCCCATGTGTCTATATGTCTGTATGTGTGCACCAGCGCGTGTGTGTATGTGTGTGCGTGTCAGTGTATGTGTGTGTGTGTGTGTGTGTGTGTGTGTATCTCTGGGCTTCTTCATTATGTGGGATTTTAAAGCAGATTAGGGGAGTGTGGCTCACTCACACAGGAAGTGTTTACTTATTCAGTGCAAATGAAAGTGAGGAGCGTTGATCTCGCCTCGCCTCGCCTCGCCTCTCCGTTCCTCGCCGCGTGCCTCTAATATTCATCACGCATGCCTCCGTTTGATTCGCCACTCACACAAAATGATCCTTTACATCCCGTGAGACGCATACACAAAACACAAGAGAACCTGCTTGTTTTTTCCGTTTCTCTTTTTTTTCTTCCTTGAAGTCTTTTTTTTTTAGAAAACTCCAACAGGCTAAAAATATGTAAAAAGAAACTGTGCCTGCTTGGCCTTTTCCAACAAAACACTTGAACTGAAGAAGTCGTCTTTATAACGAGTAAGATGTTCTGTAACAACAGATGTTACTATACTTAGTCAGAGACTTTTTTACCTTCTATCAACATCAATTCTAGACATTAAGACAAAATATATCCGCATTTAGTAATTCTGCTTTGCCGAATTGATTGCGAGGTTAAAGCAAAGTCTCTTTGATATTTATTTAAGAAGGTCAACTCAGTAACTCTTACAAGTCATGGGTGAATGTCTGTATGCTATTTGTGTCTACATGGCCAGCTGCATCTACCTATGAATGTACTATGAATGTACTATGTACAGTACCTTTATGGAAAGGTCTTCTTTGTGTGTGTGTGTGTGTGTGTGTGTGTGTGTGTGTGTGTGTGTGTGTGTGTAAGTGGGGTGCATGTTTTTCCATGTGTTTATGTGTGTGTAAGTGTGTGTGTGAGTGTCCACATGCGTGTGCCTGCATGCGTGTGTGTGAATATGTGTGTGTGTGTGTGTGTGTGAGTGTCCACATGCGTGTGCCTGCATGCGTGTGTGTGAATATGTGTGTGTGTGTGTGTGTGTGTGTGTGTGTGTGTGTATGCATGTCTCTGTGTGTGCGTGCATGTGTGTGTGCCTGCTTGCTCCCCTACTGTCTACATGTGCCTCTGTTCCCTGAACACCAAGGTCGTCAGCTGCTCCACTCAGTCAAAGCCCAGACAAAGACTTGCTTCATCACCCCCCCTAACCACCCCCCTGCACACACCCCCACACACACCCCCACACACACACTCAACCCTTACCTCCACCTCTATCAGCCCCCAGCCCAGACCTCCCTTATCCTCTCTCTCTCTGTCTTTCTCTCTCTCTCTCTCTCTCTCTCTCTCTCTCACACACACACACACACAGACACACACTCCACCCAGGCAGGGCAGATGTGGAGGGGAGCCTGCAACTCAATCCCCAGGCCTGTATTCACCTCTACACTGGCCCATGCTCTCCGATGACACTAAGGAACCGCTGCACTCTGGCTTGGGTGTGTGTGTGCGTGTGTGTGTGTGTGTAAGTGCGTGAGAGAGAGAGAGAGGGAGAGAGAAAGAGAGAGAGAGACAGAGAGAGAGATATTTCCAAGATGCAGCTGTCCAGCCCCTTCAAGTAAAAAAAAAAACAATCAGCCCTGGGTATGTGTTTTCAAAACGACACTGTTATTCATGCTTACATTTTTTCCAGATTGTTTGCTTGTGTTGGCCACACGCTTGGAAGAGGGAGTTGTTGTTTCAGTCCATATCCATATCAGTCCCTCATAAGGTGTCAGGCCCTTGAGCCTGGGCCCTGGGCCTGGAGGAGTCCTGCCCTCTTAACAGCTTCTCCTGCCGACTGTTTAGCTTAGCTCTGCTTGTGTTAAATAACTTGCCAACAGGAAGTGTGCCTGTAAAAAGAGAGAGCTCCAAATGGCCAAAAGCCAACCGAACTAAACTAGCATTTTACAACACACATGTACTGTGTATATACTCTGCTGTGTAGTCTACTACAGTATGTATTGTTTTGGCATCCACGAAAAGTGATGACAAATTGTGATATATGGTTCAGCGTATAAGCTGACATTGGAGATTTTTTATGTGGCATTTGTTGCCCACGAGTGGAGGCTCCTTATAGATTATGAAAAAGAAAAGATTTTCCTTTTACCCCACCACTGACCCTACTAGCCTGGTAAACAGGCCCCTTGTACTTCATTTCATTTTTTTACGAAGGGTCTGGCTGTGCTGTATTGAGAAACGTTTTCTTCCTGGGAGGTGTAGACTCTGCTGAGGTTTAAAACCGATTGGATTTGCCTTTATCCAGTTGCTAATGTCTGGTCCTGAGGTATGCAGTCAGTTTAGGTATAAGCCTGCCTATGTACTACAATTCAAATGTAGCACACAAAATCAATGTCATCGCTCACAAATACTCCCTCTGTTTGCTGATTGGTTAGGCAAGATTCTGCCTGAGAAAACTATGTGAATGGAACCTCAGCCAGACCCTCTGTACAGAATGAAATGAAGTACCAGGGGTTGGTTTACCAGGCTATCACCCTCCAACCACCAGTGCTACTATGTTTGTGGTCCTCGTCCTCATTATTTTGATGACACTGAGGTCAGTTTGTCTGCGGTAAAAAAAAAAAAAACCCTGCAGTCTGGTCTTTCGCGGTTGGAACGTCGGAACTCGTCCTGTCGCTGACCCCCTCGCCACCCCTGCCTCGGGGCGCGGCATTAATCATTCTGATTGGAGTGATTATGATGGGCTGTCCTCTCTTACCCCCACCGCCCACTCCGACCTACCCCCACCCCAGCCACACACCCCCCCACAAACCCCCCCTCCACTTCCCCTTGTCTAATGACAACCTTGCTCTTTTTTGAACTCGCCCAGTGACAAGTGGCCTGGCAGAGAGCCATGGAGCCTCCGTGTTGATCTTGTATGAAAAGGTTATCCTCACCTCCAGCAAGAGCATCCTCCGACTGATGCAATCACCGGCTGGAAATGTTAATCGCACCCTAGGGCCAGGAGGTGGCTGAGCTCGAAAAGAGACATAGACAGAAAGAGAGAGAGAGAGACCACCATCCACCCAACCAACCCCCCAACTGCCACCAGTCAACCAACCCACCCACCCACCATCTCTCCCTCCCTCCATCCACCTGCCACCCTTCACCCTCCCAGATGCCCCAGAGTGTGGCTGCTGGGTGGCAGTACACATCTCCGTGCTAAACACCAGCACTGTGTGGCACCAGCGCAGTGCCAGGGGGGCAAGATGGCAAAGCTAAGCCTGAATGTATGCTAAATAGGTCGCAGCCGGTAATTGAAAGAGCAAAAAGCCCCTAGTTGCCCTGAATGCATTGGGGGGTGTGTGTGGGGGGGGGGGGGCACAGATGTCGGGCAGGATATCATAAAAAGAAAGATGTATGTTGTGCAAACGCAAGCAGCTTAAGCGCTGGCTTCTCGTTTTGACGTGACGTGACATTTTGCTTTATGAGTTTTGATTGGATTGAAACACACTGCTGCCCCAACCCCTAGGGCACCCATATACGCACACACACTCACATACACACACACTCACACACACACATACACACACACACACACACACACACACACATACAGACTGGTATAGATGCACACTGGGATGACGCTACTGTGATGGCATTTAGTCACACACAGTGTGTCAAGCATCTCAAGTTCCAGGGTCTGTATTTTGGCTTTTTTGTTGTATAAGCAGGCGTGTGTGTGTGTGTGTGTGTGTGTGTGTGTGTGTGTGTGTGTGTGTGTGTGTGGAGTCTGTGTGTATATTTGCATGTGCGCATGTGTGTGTGTGTGTGTCAGATCTGTGCAAAAATTCCAATAGTTATTCTGCCTTGTGTTTTCTTCCCCAAAGTCACCCGAGTTCAAGAACAGAATAAAAATCCAAAAGCCAATCTCAAGTCAGTCCTTAAGTTTAAGTTTAGTGTGCACACATCTGTGTGTGTGTTTGTGTGTGTGTGTGTGGAGTGTACACACACGTGTGTGTGTGTGTGTGTGTGTGTGTGTGTGTGTGTGTGTGTGTGTGTGTGTGTGTGTGTGTGTGTGTGTGTGTGAGTCTGAATGTGAGTGTGTGTGTGTGTGAGTCTGAATGTGAGTGTGTGTGCGCGTGTGTGTGTGTGTCTCTCTCTGTACTCATATGCACGTGTGTTGCCTGGTGTAACTTCAGCTGCCTGTGGCAGGAAAGAGAGGAGCCCCATGACCTCAGTGTAAGCCAGTGTAACACTATAGCTGCCCCACATCCACCATCCACCACCACCAGTCCAGCTATCCCCATTCCCCTCATCACCCCCTCCCCATCCCATCCATCTGAGTCCCTTCTTCCCCAGCCCCTCCAGGCCCTATCTCAGCCCCTTCCCTTCCCTACCATTCCCATCCCATCCCCACCTCTAGCCCAGCTATCCCCATGCCCCCATCATCCCCACCCCCTGCCCTCCCCTCCCCATCTCAGTCCCTTTCCCATCCATCTGAGTCCCTAGCCCCAACTATTCCCAATCACCCCCACCTCTAGCCCAGTCCAACCCAGTCCTAGTCCAACTCCAGCCCCACTAGGACACCCCTGGCCCGGCTGTAGCAGCAGCAGTGGGGCGCTGGCTGGCTGGATGGTTGGTTGGGCCTGCTGGTTGGTTGGCCTGCTGGCTGACTGACTGGCCTGCTGGCTGGCTGGATGGTTGGTTGGTGGGGCCTGGTTGGCTGTCCTGCTGGCTGGCTGGCTGGCGTGGGATTAGCCCCCGGGCCGTAAAGCGCCTCTCGGGCTCCTAATGGCCTATAAATCACGGGGGCTCGCAGGCCCGTTTATGGCCGCGCTGTCGCACTCCCCCCGCTTTACGGGCCATGATGGAAAAACCATTTAAATAAACACCGAGGCCATTACATCTGAATCACGCTCGCCTGTGATCGGACCAGCGGCCGGACAGGGGTTTTTTGGGGAGGTCGGGGGGGTTGGGAAAGTCTGGGGGCCCACAGAGCAGCCAAAAAGGCCAACCAACCTTGTGTTGTGGGGTTTTTTTGTCTTGTTTGTTTCTTGTCATTGCTTGTTCTTGAAGGTTGCTTTTGTTTTGTTTGTTTTTTCTGTGTGTGTGTGTGTGTGTGTGTGTGTGTGTAGGTGTGTTTGTGTGTGTGTGTGTATATATATACAATGTCTTCTCTGACGACAACCTGGAATATGCTGTTAAGTTGTTCAATTCAACAGTTTTTTTTGTATATCTGTTTTTAGTTTGTATTTGGCATTTCTTTCTTTCTGTCTTTCTCTTTTTCAGTATCCTCCTGCCATGTGTTGTCTTCTGTTATGGCAACCGGTAGGATGCTGCATTAAGCTCAGCTGTTGCAATGTTTGGGGTTAGATGACAGGCAGTATGAGTTTGAGCAAAATGGAAGTATCTTGGTGACTGCACGTGTTATGGAGAGAGCTCCTCAGTAGGGGTTGGGGGTGGTGATGGTGGGCGGGGGGCGGGGGACGGGGGTGTTTTTGGGGGCTGTTTTGGTTTATTC
>CM059283.1:19255321-19257821 GCA_030347295.1 Setipinna tenuifilis
GAATTCTTTGTGAAAATATTGTATATCCTTAATGGTTCTGAATTCTTCGTAAAACATATCATATATCGTTACATGTTCCAAATTCTTTATGAAAATATCATATATTCTTAAATGTTGTGAAGTCTTTGTGAAAATATTATTGTCCTTAAATGTTCCAAATTCTTTATGAAAATATCATATATCTTTAAATGTTCTGAATTATTTGTGGAAATATCATATATGCTTAAATGGTCTAAATTCTTTATGAAAATATCATATATTCTTAAATGTTCTGAATCCTTTATGAAAATATCGTCATCCTTAAATGTTCTGAATTAATTGTGAAAATATCATATACACCCTAATGGTCCAGATCCTTAGTGAAAATGACATATACAATTAAATGTTGTGAATCCTTTGTGGAAATACTGTATCATATAGGACTGTATACACTATTCCTGAGATTACAGAGAGAAGCAGTGAATGTTGACGTGTTTTTGCCTTACAGTAAGATGGCGTAATGACTGCCTGCCTCACTTCCTTCACCCTGTCACATTTTTGTTTTGTTTTTTTTTCCCCTTTTCCAACACTTTTCCGGGCGTGTGTGTTTATAACGAATGCGGGCAAAACCGTGCCAACGCTGATTTCGAAATTCAGCACTGAGGCGAAAACTCCCTTTCATCACTTTCCCCTCTCCAGTACTTCATTCGCCATTAGTGCTACATTTGACACATGGATATGCGTGTGTATGTGTGTGTGTGTGTGTGTGTGTGTATGTTCTTGAGTGTGTGTGTTTGAGTTTTTTTTTCCTTCTGTCTTTCTCTCGCTCTCTCTCTTTTTTTTTTTGGTGCACGTTTTGACATTTTCTTGGGAATCATAAAAAATGAATGATGACCTCAATAGTCTTTTACATCTCGCCTGAAGATCAATACAGTTGTGAGGGAGTAGGTCAGAAGGTCTCCAGGGGTTGTGCAGAGGATGGAGGCACCACTTCTGTATGTGTGTGTGTATGTATGTATGTGAGTGTGTGTGTGTCAGGAGAAGTGGAGATGAATGTGTAGTGGTGTGTGTGTCAAAAGAAGAGGAGATGAGTATATGTGTATGTATGTGTACTGTGTGTGTGTGTGTGTGTGTGTGTGTGTACAGTATGTGTGTGTGTGTTTGGGGGGGGGGGGTTGGTTGGTTGACGGTGGTTGGATATGTGGGTAGGCAGAGGGGAGTGTGTGGAGGTGGGGGAGGGGGGGGGGTCTAGGCTGTGTTTTGTGGGCGTGTGAGCAGGAGCTGGGCTGTGCTGGGGTGTCCTCTCTTTAAGCGTAGCCATTAATTGGAGCCCCAGTCCGAAGGCTGGCAGGCAGGAGGCTGTGCACAACTGTCAAGGCCTCTCCGCTCTCTCTCTCTCTATTTCTCTCTCTCTCTTTCTCCCACTGTCTCTTTCTCCCACTGTCTTTCTCTCTCCCTTTCTCTCTCCCTCTCTCTCTTTCTCCCTCTGTGTTTCTCTCTCGCTCTCTTCCTTTCTCTTTTCCTCTTTCTCTCTCTCCCTCTCTCTATTTCGCTCTTTGTCTGTCTCTACTGCTCTCTATTTTTCTCTCTTTTGCTCCCTCCCTCTACCTCTCTTTACCTTTCTCTTCCTCTTTCTCTATCTCTATCTCTCTGTCTCTCTCTCTCCCTCTCTCTCTGTCTCTCTCTCTCCCTGGCGCCTCTCCTCCACCAGAGGATTCCTTTCCCTCTGAGAGACTGCGAGTCCCATCATGCATTATTGATCTGCTCCGGAGATGAAAGCTCACACGGGGGCTTCTGCGCTCCCCACACTTTCACCAGGAAAGATGGGAAAGAAATAAAGAGAGGGGGGGGGTGAGAGAGAGAAAGAGAGAGAGGAAGAGAGAGTGAGGAAAATAGAGAAAGAGAGAGAGGAAAAGACAGTAAGGAGAAGAGAGAATGAGAGAGTGAGAGAGAGAGAGAGGAAGAGAAAGTGAGGAGACGAGAGAAAATATGAGATAGAGAGAGAGGAAGAGACAGCAAGAAGAATAGAGAGAGAGAGAGACAGAGAGAGAGAGACAGAGAGCAGACTGAAAGAAAAGAAATGAGAAGATGCCCTGGCTTCCAATGTGTTGCTGAGAAAAGCAGAATAAGGAGGGAGGTACAGTAGAAGGGAGAAAAATCCTTGAGAGTTTGATTCTGTTTTTTCTCATGTCTTTGTGTCTTTCTCCTTTTTTTCTTTCTCTTTTTCTTTCTCTTTCTCTGTGTCTTTGACAATGAAGCTTTAGAGTAAATCAGCTCCCAGTACGGGCTATTACAACACCATACCTGCTGAACTCAGTTATTAGAAAGCGGGTGGAGAGCAAGAAGTCAAAACACAAGTGGAAAACAATCCAACTAAATCCCATAAACTGAGGAACTTCTCGATCTCTTCCTCTTAGAGAGAAAAAAATGGAGGGCATAAACTTTATGTATCAGAAGAGACCGTCGTTACTGTCCTTTCACGACTAATAAAACAATCAAATGTTATTTATGTTTGTGTGTA
>CM059283.1:19260321-19293119 GCA_030347295.1 Setipinna tenuifilis
TTTTAAACCATGTTCCTGTTTGGCAGATGTATTTCCCTCCCTTTTTTTCTCTCCTACATTTTTACATTCGTATTTTTCAACCCGGTGACAGTGAGTTACAGTCAAGTGATAGCTGGATAGCTGTCTGTTTATAGATGGAACTCTGGTACTGCATTGACAGTTTCATACACAGGATGTCCTATGCCCTCAATGTTTCCAACTGAAAAATGAAGGAATTACACTGACTAAATAACATTTCATGTAAAAAAAAAAGAAGAACAGTGAAAATGAGAACTTGATTGAAAGAAAAAACATATGAGGACTATTAGGTCTAGTAAAATGTGTCTAAAATTACACCGCTATACATACATCATTGATTTTTGGATTCGTAGTCGCATAAAAACATAGCACTAGTACCATCATCACAAAAGGCAGCTGCTCTGGCCTCAGCATTTACGTAAAGAGGCTTGAATGAGACTGTGCGCTATCCGGCATCGCATCGCCATCTAGCGGACAAAAGGGGAAACACAGCCTGATACCCAGGTTGACGCCTAAGCAAATGAGCCCGGTTTGTTCCACATATCATCCGACTGGTGCGCCGCGCCACACCACACCACACCGCCTCCAAGGCAACGGCTCTCTATCGCTCACAAATGTAGGCCAGGCTGTCTGGAAATGAGACAGAACATAACCGCACTGTCTGCTGCCGAAGAAACCAAGATCCTCTGCACTGGCCCGTCCATGACATGCTGTTATACAACCAAGACATGACTAATGGCTCACGTAACCGCTGGGTCGCTTCACTGAACAAATGAATGCATTTGATAACAACATTATAAAAATAACATGCACGTCAACTTTTTTTCTGAAACGATTTTTAAATAGTTTCTGCTTTGTAATTAGCTTATTCCCATGCATTTCTAGAAATACATCTTGATCAGACCAACAGGCATGAAATAATAGAGTGCAAGATGAGATGAGAGCCATTTCATTAACACTTTTTTCGGTGGTGCAGTTCTGGTAACGATGCAATTAATGGTCTACGGAGATGAAGTGCACTGCATTTGACCGTTTGCGTGATATTACACCTCCATTCACCCCACGCTGGAGTGGCGAAAGCTGAAAACGCATCTTTTGACTGTTTCAAATGCGCTTCGTTACCCCTGCGACGCCCGCCTTATAACTGCTTCATATTTCAAACATGGGGGCCTTGGCGAGGCAAGCAAAGAGGCACTGGTGATGATAGCATTTGCGCTTCAATAGCTCGCAGACATAATGACCACATTTGCCGCGAACTCCAATGCTCGCGCCCACAGTTTTGGTGCTCGCCCTTCAACTGTCGATTCTGAAAGAGAGATTATTTTTGAGCGAGTAGTTGTCTTCCTTCGCATTGGAGTCATAATGTCGCAAGCTGAATGCAGTCGGGGACTGAAGAATGTTGGGCGAGACCAGAGTGTGCCAAAGATGTGTTTTGGCCTTTCATGAAACTCTAGCATTCAAGGCGTCACACTATGCCAGGGGAGAGTGAATGAACACGCTGTGCTGGTAAGTGTTACCTTGTTAAATACAGCATGGCAGATCCTTTGTCAACGTGTTTGGTACTTTAGGTAATTTAGGTAATGCCATCTCACCGCCTTTGTATTTTACCTGTCAAAAACGATTGTGTGACGCCAGACAAAATCTTCCAAAAAAAAGCATGATTTGCTTCAACTGTTCAATTTTCAGGCAACAACAGATAACTACAGTAACAGTATGTGCAGTTATCGTCATTGCATTATGCTTTGTGCACATCTGAAACATTCTGGACAAAAATTAGTTTGTTGCCCTGTTTTTGACATCTTGACAACCAGGCTTCCCACAAGAAGTAGGCAGGACAAACAACAATCAAGCATAAGACAGTAATACAAAGAGTACAAAAGTATAGGTCTACCCCATCATACCATACCCACCATACCTGTTAATGGGCCGTGGGATGTACAGGAGTCTTTAGGTTAAATATGCCTAATCTTATTGAATTCCCTCCTCATTTGAGAGATTGGTTGGATTATGTATGTTTTCCATTAAGTAGGTAAAAATGTGATGTTTTTTATATTCACTCTGAGAGAGCTAGACCCCCCCCCCCCTCTCTATCTCTTTCTTTCTTTCTGTCTGTCTTTCACACATGCACATGCACACACACACACACACACACACACACACACACACACACACTTACACACAAACTACCACCCCCCTCTCTCTGTCTGTCTGATACAATTATATGATTAGTCTTGATGGGGCATGTAACTTGCCTATAACTGGTGTGCAAAAGCAGAAGCACTGTTCATGAATCTAATTAAGGAGACCAGTCACACAGTCTTTCCTGAATATGACCTGTTCAGTCGACACACCCACAACACACACACACACACACACACACACACACACACACACACACACAATAAAAAAGAATTAGAGAATGTGGTGGATTTTTAAAAAAAATTGGTTTGATCAAGGTGAATTAACTTAAATCACGCACCAGGACTCTAATTATAACCATGTTAAATCGCATTCATGTTTTGACAAAAATGTCACCTCAAAAACTAGGCTAAGAAGAAAAACACATGTGCTTTCTCTCTCTCTCTCTCTCTCTCTCTCTCTCTCTCTCTCTCTCCCTCTCTCTCTCCTTATGAGGTGTCTCATTTCTTTCCAATATCTCACTCCATTCTCCTGCATGTTTTGACAGTAAGTGTAACCATGGAGATCATTCTCTCACTCTCTCTTTTTTTTTCTCTGTGTCTTCCTTGGTGAAATAAACTTAGAGCAGGGAACAGAGAAAGACAAAATAGAAGTACAGTAAGCCAACAACTGAAAAAACAATAGAATAAAAGAAAGACAGATGGAAGAAGAGAGTATGCATAAGAGGCCAATGCTTTGACAAATGAATGTCATAAAGCAAAGGTGGGTGACTAGCAGGAGGATGTGTTGTAAGACATAAGAGATGACACGTCGGCTGTTAGGCTACCCTTTCCCTGGCTGACATATCCTCATCAAAACACACACATTAAAGACAAATATATGATAATACTGCTGATTTCCTTTCCTAAATTGTACCATAAATACACATATTTCTACCCAGGCTAGTAAGCATAATCTTGTATTTTGCTACAGTGCTACATCAGGCAACTCTCCTAAGGCTCCAGCTGGCCAGAAGCAATGGTGTTTTGGTGTTCAATAAGCCAAGATTGGGTTTAAGGCAGGACTAATGGTTTTAAAACTCACATAAAGTACCCATTCATCTGGAAGTAAACATAAGTCTATTGACAGTAGCCAGACTTTACTGCATTGTAACATGCACACGCATGCAGGGTTTTGCACATTCATATGCACACAGCCTTGCCCAGCCTTGTATCAGGCCTTGCCAAATGTGTTGCCTGTTCCTTGTTTAATGTTTGTATACTACTGTACTGTGTTTAATGAGCATCCAAGGACTACAATCACTCCAGGACCAGGGAAGGAAAACTGGGCATACCTGCAAGCCCACAGTGGGTATAGGAAGCTTGGGGATGGCCACTGTTTTACCTGCTGGCCAGCTGAAAAACACCACTACCACAATACATGCACAGCACTGGAGAACCAGGGAAGTGGCATCATTACGGTGGAGAATTGTCGGTCGAGACCTACTTCACTGAGCCTAAGCAGCTGGACAGCTAAAGAGTCGGTGATCAGTGTTCGCTGATGACAAGCTGGCCACCTCCTGCTGGAGTGAGAGCAAGAGCCTGGATGCCTGCTGCCAGCCTACGCCAGCCTGCGCATCCCCACCTTTGACAACTGTCAACAAGAGGAGACCACGCTTCAGTCTGGCAGCTGTGGCAACTGTGGGAGCGCATTAACCTCAGAGCCCTCAGCTCTCAGAGCTCTCAGCTGACACAGATGAGTGAAGGAAGTGTGTTTGCAACAGACTGACTTGAAATACTGCATCTTGGAAAAATACATGTTTTGTCTCACCTTTACACAACCCACAACAACAATGTGCCACAAAGTCCTCCATGCTCATGATGGAGCCTCAACAAAAAGCTTGGCAGTGCAAGGGTGTGCTACTGACATAGAGAACCCAAAGATGGTGCACTCCATTGCCCCACACACATTCCTGCCTCAGCCTCATCACCCACCACCTCAGCCACAGCTGCAGCTGCACCGGGAGGTCTGAGCCCATGCACCTTATGTCAAAGGTATGTTGAGCGGCATGGTCCTGCTGAACCATTCTGGACACCAGATAGGTCTCCATCTACCTCATGTGCCTAGCCTAGAGCACTGCCTAGTAGGCTTAGGTGGTATTTTATAAATACTTAAATACCGAAGGTATGATTTTTAATACCCTGACCTCCTATACGTCACAGTGAGACATATTGAATTCGTTTTCAAACATTAGAATGGTACAGAAAGGAAACAACACTACAATATACATTTTAGACACCACTTGTCTGATTTATGGCTATACCTACAGACATAACATACATCTCTAAAAAAAATTAAATACCGACACACTAAGGTACTATGTCAGGAAAATATCTGGGTATTAAAAATTGGATCCCACCCAATCCTACTGTCTAGGACTGAAGAGCTGAAGGCACCAGGCTGATCCTCTAAACTCCTACACACACTGCATGCATGAGTGTTGTGGCTGCACTAGCTATTGATTTTCATTGCTGCGTGCATGGGATGTGGCGCACTGCCACAGCCTGAGTTATTCATCGAAAGCCGCAGAGAATTAACATGCCATGCATTACATTACATTACATTGCATTACACTTAGCAGATGCTTTTATCCAAAGCGCCTTACAAAAGGAGGACATAATAAAATGCAACACATCATGCAGTATGTGCACCAGGGCTGAGCAAGAATCAGGTTAGACATTTCAGCTATCACCAGAGAGCGAGCACACAGGCAAGTGAGAGCAAGGAGGTGTCTGCAGGGAGTGGGTTTGAGGCCAAGCAGTCTACCATCCATTCTGTAGTTAAGAACAACAGGTGGTTACAAGTACAAAAAACAAATAAAAAAAAAACAATTACTCTTTCTCTTTCTGGTGTACTAACCAACTTTTTACCTAGGTGCCTCTTGCTTGTCTTCCTTGTCTAAGTCTGTGTGTGTAGGGGAATGTGTGTGTCCGAAGTTTCCCTGCTCCGGGAAACTTACTTATGGCACATGTATCTCCTTGTGTATATGTTTGTAGTCTGTTTACTCTCTGTTCCCCTACACCTCTGTTAGCTTACTATGTCCACCTTTTGTAAGTCGATTTGGATAAAATCATCTGCTAAGTTTAATGTAATGTAATGTACTGATTTATTGGACCATGTCCACAACTGTACTGATGACCTAGTGCTGAAACATGTACGGTTGCAGACATGGTCCAATAAAGAGAAATCCAATACAGAGAGTGCAGTTTTTTAAGTTTAATACTTAACTACCATCCATCCTGGCCAGTCAGCATGCAGGGCATATGCATCATTGAGCAGAAGCTGCTGACTCAATAGAGGTCCATTGAGGATGTGAGATATAGGCTGACATGACATGTCCACCCAAAGCTGCTGGCTACATACAGTCAGTCAGGCACCTCATCCCACTGCTAAGAAGCTAAGAGGTCAGCCAGGTCAGGTAGGAGCACGGGGATGTGGGCTTCAGGAATGCCTTCAACACATGCAGCTGAAATTCACAAGGAGTGACCTCAGTGTCAGTGACAACAACTCTCTCTGGTGCTTGAATGACTTGCGATGCATGTCTTGGACTGTGGGGAGAATTAAACACTGTGGAGGGAGCTGTATAGCATACAGGGGAGTGTGGGGGTTGGGTATTTTTATATGCCTGAACTATCTGAGAGCATAACAGTTTTCCCCATAATTTTGTATTTAATATTTACAAGTACAAAATAGAACTCATGTTACTCTGTTAATGTCATCAAGCATTAAACATTTTGAAGGATTTCAGCCCATAATGTCTCATAAAGTGTTAAATGGCCTTGTGTAGTTGCCATGGTGTCATGGCATCTACAGTAGATCACCTTAGCTCTGTATAAGACCCACTGAATCTTCCAACTCCTAACCAGTCTAACTGGAAATCTCATGATGGTTCTTTTTCACTACCATATACTACTGGCACCCAAACAATGGTTCATATAAAGTGTTACAACTGAACCATACTAGAATGTGCACACTGGGTGAAAACATATTGACCATATCCCTGCTGGTCCTTTTTAAAAACTTTTAGATGTTTTTTATGCACCATATGTTCTCACAAGAAATAACTTCAGAAAGACAGACCAGATTTCTTTCTGTTAAGGAAATGAGGTAACTCTTATTTGCCATCCAACATCTTGGATGTGAATTTGCACAGCTGATTAGTGTCCGAAAACATTACTTAGTCAGGGGAGCCGGAATTAGAAAGTTTAGTAAAGCAGTTCTGGAAGTAGTCCCTGAGACCATGTCACGAAATTTACTTGGCATGAATTATAAACGCTCAGGATGCACTGAAATATTTACGACAAACAGATTGCTAGGCAGCAATGTGGACCTGTGGGATCTGTAGGCCTACGGTTCGCAAAGTCTGTTGTAGGCTATGGTCCCTGTTCCTCAAGGCCGCTAATTTTGTACAGAACATCCACGTCAGACTTGATAAATACCTGCTGTGGAGGAAGACTGTGGGAATGAGGTATCCTTGTTGAAAGGAAGTTAATTCGGTATTTTCAACGCAATCACGTGATTCTGGTGTGTCGATGTGATCTGGGGCTTGACCTTTATGGAATTAGCCTATACTAATTTAATGTTTACATCAGTTCGTAAATAGGATTGACCTCAACTTGCAGGGTAAGGCTGGAATTGTTTAACGTTGATTGCAAAGAATTCTGTTATCTGAATTGCTGTTTTTTATTGGAGTATTGTTGATGAATATGACCATGGAAGATGTTATGCATTCAAACGTTAAATGGCCTTAAAGTGTGCTACAGCGGGTCCAGCCAAATTTCCTCACTCATATGTTACGCCATACTTGGAAATAATTGTCTAGATTTCATTTTACATACAAATGTCTGTGAAGGCTATTTAAAGAAATAAACGAACACCCCTAACCACTCATCTAAATCATACCTCTGTAAACCCAGTTAAAGGTGCGCGTTGGTTTTGCAATCAGATCCATGAAACATAAAAGGGCTCTTTGAAGTGGTGGAGCTGCCAATCCTCCTGCTTTTTTGAAAAGTGTTTTGACATCATGGACATCAAATCCATATCCACCATCGTCACAGTGTCTTTGGTAAAATTGCGCCTGCGTAGTGTGGCGCTACTGAGCGTAAACTTTGGACGTGAGGAAAAGTGGCAGCGGGACGTCATGGGACGCGCGTGAGGAAACGGCAGGAATCGGTCACTCTAAGCTGGGTATGGTAGCGTTTAAGTGCCCTATGTGTACATTTTACTTCAAATGTTCAGTCAAAACGCGTGTTAAACAGCATCTGGTAGAAATTAATATGAACGGAAAGGAAGAGCTAAGGGCAGTGTTGGGGGTTTTGGTAGAAAACACCAGGCTTCATGGTAGTTGATGTATGTTCGTAAGAAATGTTGTGTGACAGAATTTTAGAAGCTTTGAAACTTCGGAGGATGGACATCTGGTTCTTAATAAACGTGGCTGTTTTTGATGTTCAGCTGTAGCTATATATGATCATTTCCAAATGCACGTTTCGAGAGAGGATGCGATTGCAGGCTACATATCGGATCACAAACTATTAGAATAACACTATTCTTCTGTTCTATTCTATCAGCACGAATAGTGGTATTCGCTAGTGTTTAGGATGGATGTTTTCGGTACATTATAATACATTACAACTGTCAACGTGTAGCATCAGAGGAGACCGTAATCACGTTCAGTACCTTGGATAGCAACCGATGGTGTTAATAGCCTACGCATTTACATGGTAATCGAGTCATGATATCTGAATTTCTGTGATTTCAAGATGGCAGCTTTTAGGGACACTCAGAGACTAGCTGTCACTGGATCCGGCGCGAACGAGTGGTTTTATTTTTTAATATGCATCTCTTTCATGTCGCCAGCTACGACATGACAGTATTAACCATGCCGTTGAGAACACACTGGCTTGTGAACTTACGGTGGAACAAAATCAGTGTTGGTGCTTCACCATGAATGTCAGTATGACACTTATTTCAATATTTATCTGATCGTTTCACAACTTGAACCATTTAAGAACACAATATTTATTCACCAATATGGTTTTAAATTACCATTTTCTCCACATAATAGATTTACGAATTATTTGATTGTTGTCACTCCAAGAGTGAAATCTCTAGTGAATATCGGAAAAACAGGCAGAAAATATCACCAGCAGTCAATATCTCAGTCTTTATTTTACTCTTTCATGGTAACTTTGTTGTTTATTACACAGGATCCAGACTAGTATAGCCCATATCAGGTGTTGCCTGTGGAAGCTGAGGCCTAGCAATGCATACATGATTCCATTACTGCACATAATATCTACCTGCAGTAACACAATTTCCTCATATTGTATTTAATCACTTATAACATGGGTCATTCCATTGTATCACAACTCAATAGACAGGTTCATACATTTATTGTACAGCAATTGGCTATGTTCTGTTGCTGTCTGTCAGGGAGAGAGGGTTTTTAGGCACATCTTAAAGTCTACAAACAGCGTCACTGTTTTTCTGTCTTCCCTCTCTCCTTCTGTTGTGCGTGACACAGATTATGTCCATGTACGCACAAGTGTGTGTGTGTGTGTGTGTGTGTGTGTGTGTGTGTGTGTGGTTACGCATGCAGGTGAGTCATCAGTGGGTGGCCAGGCAGGCACTAGTCAGCTGTCAAGCACAAGTGTGTTTGCAGGAAGATTGAAATGACACTGAGAGCCCACAGTCCGTCTGCCATGACACGGCCATTAAATGCAAAGCTAGCAGTCAAATTGAGAGCTCTCAGGACTAAAAAACACCCAGACAGAGATAATAAGAGGATGAACCCAGTGCCTGTTCATAACATCTCCAAGCGTTCAACCTTTTTACAGTTTCTGACTCATTTTGGTCCACATCTAATGGCCTTTGGAGAGAATTATATTTTTACTTTTCTCTCAGCCACATACTACCAGCCATAAGTGAATGAGGAATTGGGTTTTTAACAGTGAAATACTGTGTCTTCCTGTGTTTTGCTTCGTTTATTTTCAACACAATGTCTAGTTAGTGGTAGACCTTGAGAAGTACACAAGATGCTTACCCATAATTTGCATTTGTTAAGATTCACGCTCTATGGAAATCAGTATGGTGTGTTTGCATTCAAAAGTAGGAGAATTTGGTTGTGTGTCTATGCATTGGGGTAATGATGCCTGAAGTAGGTTTCAGGAAATGTGTCCGAGTGTGTGTATGTGCGTGGGTGGGTGAGTTCTAACCAGAGTTTGGCAAAATGAAAAATACATTTTTGAACAAACTCTTCAACTTCAGCTCAATTTGTGATAAGTGAGTTGTGTTTTCAATTGAGGTGGCAAGGATATGGAATTGCAAAACAATGAACTTTTGCACACCTCTAAAATAACAGGTGTGTTGGAGATGTGCCAGGGTCTACAACTCAGTAAAAAACTGTGTATTCCCACACACTGCCCATTCTGCAATCAAGATTTTATTCACAATGTTATTTGTTTATCTGAAATGTTGTGAATAAAATCTTGCTTGCAGAATGGGCAGCGTGTGGGAGTTCACTTTTTTTTCACCAAGGATTTAGAATTAAAATTTGGACCTCATGTCCAGCCCCTGGTTCTGACCAGTCCTCTGTCCCTGGCTCACGCAGGTGGGAAGGATGGCCTCATGCTCCGAGATCTGCGTCCCTGAGCAGTCTGAGCGTGCTCAGAACTCCACGGAGGCGTCGGGCTGCCACAAGTATGGCGTGCGTTCGTACCTGCACCACTTCTACGAGGAGTGCACGGCCTCGGTGTGGGAGCGCCACGAGGATTTTCAGACCCAGAGATCACCACGCTGGTCGAGCTCGGGCCTCTGGAAGGTGACTGGATCTCACACACACCCTTTTCATCACATGGACATAATAACGCGAAGAAAATCGAGATTATTTTATTTGTCGTTTGATACTGTATTTTGTGACAATAAAGTGCGATAATGTGTTTGTGATCAATTTGCTTTTTGGTGTAATAACAGTCAGAAAATAGTTACATTTTTAATAATGCAGCCCCTAAATGCTAGCCTGGTTAAAACCAGCTACTTGTACTACACTGCATATCGTACAGAGGGTCTGTCTGTGGTTAAATTGACATGGTTGTCTCTGGCAGCATCTTGCAGAACCAATCAGCAGACAGAGGGAGTGTTTGTGAGCAATGACGTCAACTCTGTGCTACATTTGAATTGTAGTGCATAGGCAGGCTTACAGCCAGGCTAATTGCATACATCACGACCAGATGTTAGCAATTGGGTAAAGGCAGATCCGATCATTTTAAACTTTAGAAGAGTCTACACCTCCAGGAAGAAAACGTTTCTCAATACAACACAGCCAGATGCTCTGTATAAAATGCAGTCTTTCATTTTATCCACTCCCCAAGGAATATTAGTTTACTGTCAAAAAGAATAACAAACACAGAAAATATTCAGAAATGACGATTCTCAAAAAGGACGATTATATAGATTACTTTGTTAACCTAAGCAGTTGCCATTTCACTCATAGTATTTTCCTACACATAGGCCTACACTCACACATTGACACACACACACACACACACACACAAACACCCGCCACACACACCCACACACACACACACACACACACACACATGATTAGTCCCAAGATTTACTGTAACACTTCTGTTAATGTTGTTACTGCTGCTTATTACTTAAACAGTAGAAGCTCAATGAAACCAAAGGGTCTTTATCTACTCTACCATTTTTGATTTGCAACAACATAAATAATTAACTTTAGGTATTGTATAAATCCAAGTTGTAACTCAAACTGGCTTTGATCGATTTTTAATTAATGTGGTTTATTTATCCTCTACATTTTCTTCCCCTTTTTCTCTCTCTCTCTCTTTCTCTATCTCTCTCTCTCTCTCTCTCTCTCTCTCTCTCTCTCTCAGGTCTCTCTGGTGTTCGGTGTGTTGGTGCTACTAATAGGCCTGGTGGTGTTCGTGGTGGGCTGCACCATCCCCTCCCGCATCGAGGCGTTTGGCGAGGGGGAGCTGCTGTTCGTGGACCGGCAGGCCGTCCGTTTCAACCAGGGCCTGCAGATGAGCATCCAGGCCGGGGCAGCGATGCTTTGCCTGGGGGGCCTAACAGTGGCCGGCAGCCTCTTTGCCTCTGCCTTCTCCAGGGGCCCCAGCAAAGACGAGACGCTCAGCAGCCCTCCCCCCAAGGACAGGGGTAGGGAGAGGAAGAGAGGAAACAGAGGAGGTAAAGTCCCCTCCGACCCTGTCACCAAGCCCCCCACCCCCATCTCTGGTGAGACAGGAGTGCCCGTCACCCTGTCCAAAGTAGAAACCATCCAGCCCCCTTCAGAAGAAGCCCCTTCCTCCTCGTCTCAATAGCGCTGTGTCATAGTTTCACAGTAAATCTTCACATGTGTCTGCTGTACGCTACAATGGAAGAGCAATGGGCAATCAAGGACTTTTGTGTGAACAGGAGTGAAGGCAATCCTTTGTGTGGTGGCCTGTGTTTGCTGTAGTGATTGCTTGTGTCTTTATCGATCATTAATTCATATGAACTACTGGTTCTAGGGGAGATGTTTTGTGGAGGAAAAGAAAGTTATTGTTTTCATTTCAGATTCAGAACAAAAACACTTTATTTTTCAGAACAACTCCAGGTTTACATGTCACAGACTTCTCTCTTCTCAGAAGAGATTAGACTCACTGTTTCTCTTTCTCTCTGTCTCTCTTTCTCTCTCTTTCTGTCTGTCTCTCTCTCTGTCTCTCTTTCTCTCTCTCTCTCTGTCTCTCTGCCATCAATTCTAAGCACAAAGCACACTCCTGGTTACTCAGCAACTACACAACATCTCTTTCTTTTACACACAAGGATAAAACAATGTTCAAACAGCCAATGTTCTCTGACCTCACCTTCACTGACATCTCAAAGCACTTTAGTAGCACACTACAGAACACAATATGCACTTATTAAGTCCATGTTCATTAAGTCGTTTCACTTCATCTGCACAGCAAACACCCACACACACAATCACACACACAATCACACAATCACAACAAACCTACACAAGAAGAACACGCTTCTGCCATTCCATGTCTGTGGCAATGCAATTGTTGACAGTTATTGATGTCCTTCATACAGTCATTCAGAAGAAAAGATCTGATGAAAATGACTGAAGGTTGAGTCCTGAAACATGTATTAAATGAATATCAGCATTCCAAAAATGCTATTCCTGTTGTGTTGCTGTCATTTTGTTGTTTTTTTTTTTTTTTGGGAATCCCCCCCCCCCCCCCCCCACCCCTCCCCTTGTGTAAACGGTGTCCATTTTTAGCCTGGCTGGGGGTGGAGGATCTCAGCAGGTGCAGGCTGGTCGTGGGGATTTGCTTCTGCTTGCTAAACGGGGAGGGCTGGCTCTCACTGTGTGCCAAGCGCTCACCCAATCAACATGCGGCCGCTGGCTGTAAATAGAATCCCAGGAACAGTGGGTGATGACTCATCCGCCCCCTTCACTGCCACCCAACAACCCGGCCCCCCACCCCCAACCCCCAACCTCCAACCTCCAACCCATCTCTGTTGCTTTCCTCTTCAATCTCTCCCTCTGTCATTTCCTTCATCCATCCATCCATCCATCCATCCATCCATCTATCTGTGCGTTTCATCCTCCATCCTTGTTCTGGTTTCATTCCATTCCTCTCAGTTTGCCTTTTCTTCGTAGCCTCCAAACTGTTTCTATCCATCCTCCTCCATGTTGTTGGATCTTAGATATATCCTTGTCTTTCTCACTTTTTCACTCTCTCTGTCTCTCTTTCTACAACACTCCTTTCCTACCATGCATTCCCTCCCTGTGTCTCTTTACAGTCATTTTGTCTCTTGTCCTGTCTATCCCCCTCTCTCTCTCTTTCTCTTTCTCCCTCTCCCTCTCTTTCTCGCTTTCTCTCTCTCTCCTCCTCCTCCGCCTTTTCCATTTCTTTTTCCTCCACCCTGAAGGTAGAGTGCTCCATGACTCATCTCCTCCCTGCTGTGGGATCCAGCGTTCAGCGTGGGGGCCTTTAACAATCAATTGCCCCCGCTGTCGCACTGCACACCAGGACAACACAGCAGGCTCCCCCAGCCTCAGCCTCAGCCTCAGTCTCAGTCTCAGCTCCAGCCAGCCTCAGCCAGCCTGGGGCTCTTACTGCCTCTCACCCCGCAACACCCCACTATGGGTCATGGGTCATATATCTGGATTATAGCAGAATACTGATATATGAGATATGTAGGACAGACAGACAGACAGACTTACACACATACACACACACACACACACACACACACACACACACACACACACACACACACATAGGTGGACAGACAGATGTACAGACAGGCTGGCAGGTAAATCAATAGAATTTGACAGAGATGGACAGCGAAGGATAGGAACTAAGGCACATACAAGATGAATAGAATAGAGTAAAATAGAATAACATAGTAAAAAGATTAACTTCGATTTAAAGTGTCTTTGTGCTCTTTAGCAGTCTAGACACAGTAAGAGTACAAAGCTCTGTGTAGGTGAATCTGTTGAATCATTTTCCACCGTTGCCACATAATATCTTATTCCGCTCAGATCACTTTGCTCTTTCAGGAAGGCAAAGGGAAAGAGGCACATTTGCACATTCATTATAAATAAAACATTCAGCCTCGCCATGGGATCGACTGCAGAGATAAAATGAGCATCATCATTCATATGAAAGAGGAGAAAATAAGTTGCTGAAGGGGAAGGTTCACTCACTCACACACACATACACACACACACACACACACACACACACACACACACACACACACACACACACACACACACACACAAATGGAAAAAGGGGAGCAGGAGAAATGCCCACCTGCCTCCATTTCTCATTTAAATAATGAAAAAATGGTAGGGAGATAGAGAAAGAGTGAGATAAAGTCAGACAGAGAGAGAGAGAGAGAGAGAATGAAAGAGAGAGAGAGGCGGATAGACTCGGTCACCTTTTCTCATTTACACAGAAAGCTCGTCAAACACAGATGCAGACACACAGCAAATGGCTGCTGTGCTCCATTGCCTCTTCCTTTGTATATGACTCACTGTGCACTGCGGGTGGCATTTAAAGAACAGGTACACACATGCATACACACACACACACACACACACACACACACACACACACACACACATGTAAACGCACGCACACACACACACACACACACACATGTAAACGCACGCACACGCACACACACACATGCACACGCACGCACACACATACACACACACACACACCGACACACACATATGCACAGACACATTAGCTCTGCTTGTCTGCAAGCTCATCCCTAGGCCTGTTGCTGTGGGATGTTGTGAGGGTCTAATGTAATGAAGTACCTGCTCTGCTGTGGAGGGAGCTGAGAAACCAGCTTTGAGTCCAACCTAAACAGAAAAGTAGTTTGAAAGTACAATGGAGAAATGCTACTCTTGTGCAATCTCCAGCCCTTGAGCATAGTAAACATTTTTTCCCTTTGTATGTGTTTTTTTTTGTGTGTGTGTGTGTGTGCGTGTGTGTGTATGTGTGTGTGTGTGTGTATACATGCTTTGGTTTCTAATGCTTCTCATACACTTTAGATCTACCACAAGCAATCGTCATTAGCAAGAGGTAATTATTGTCTCTCTCTTTCTCTCTCTCCCTCCCTTTTCCATGAGTGTGCTGTGCAGCAAAGGACTGCTGAGGACACAAAGTATGGCCTTTTTTAAGTTGTGTTAATCACAATTAATTCTCCACATCCCTCTGTGCACAATTACTCCACCTCAACCAATTTTATCATGGTCATCAGCCTCCATATTTATTGATGATGTTGGCTGAAATTCCTGGAGATGTCAGCTAAGGAATAGTCATATTTCTTCAAATTCCTTAAGATTAATGAAAGCATTTATTGCTTACATCTGTTGTTTACAGTCTAATACAATTCCTCACAAAGTATTTTTGCTCCCAGACGATTCTTAATACTCATTAGTTGTGCATTGTTTTTCCCCTTTCCTTTGTTTCTACTTCTCTGTATGCACAATCAGTCTTAAATTTGCGCTAATGTCGGAGATTTCCCTTGAGGCATTTCAGGTTATTGTTAACACTGCACGGTTGTACACAAGTGGCCTCTTTCTCTGACGGTGAGAGAGGTAAGGCAAGTTACACATTTGATTAAGAGTGTGAGATAGTGCCTGACAGACACTGTATGAAGTGTCTTTCTTCACACATGCGAGGTGTTTCTCTACCTTTTTATTTTTTTTCCTCCCTTTTTTCTCCCCCTCTCTCGCCTGTCTTTCAGTCTGTCACCTTCATTTACCGTACAACACCACAACAGATTGCGGTGCCTCCTTTGAAACTTGTACCAATAAACTTACAGACGTATCTTGCAGAAACTTAGCCATGTATAGTTTTCCCCTAAAAATAATATTATGTCCAGAGGCTAACCAGCAACACTATAAAGTGCAACATGAATCTTAGGTGAGGTTTAGCACCAAGGAGCTGTTTTCAGTGAGTGTCCATAGTGACTTGCCTGCCTATGCACTAAAAAATACCCAGTGAAATGAAATTCATACTACATCTACTTATGATGCCAACCCAAGGAAAATTAATGAATTACAATGACTTATAGTCAACATGCTGAATGGTGCAGTGGGATAATTACTGGCACAGAAGGGTTGTAAAATCATATTTATGTAGGTTGAAGAAGCTGCAGCAAGCAAAATTATCACCATTAGCAAAACATGAATTTGTCTTAATTCGCTAACTGCTGGCACACAATACATCTTGACTTAAAAAAGAAAAAGAAAAACAGCATTTTACACAGTCACTGGAAAAAAGTCATCATTTGAGGTGATACACTAGTTTAAATCAAACAGTGCGCAGGCCCATCTCAATGGCGATGGAATCCGACACAGGCCTCTCGTACAGTAATGGGGATTTTAATATCTCCTAATGTTGTTAGCCACTGTAACTAAAGAATGATAGCTGGAATTCTTGGCCTGGCGACTAAGATATGGAGAGCAAGTGAGAAGTTTTGAGTTTGCCAACTTATCATACTTTTAATGCACTGCAGCACTGCCAAGTAATCTTACTAATATTTGCCATCGTTTCGGCGTGTCGAACAGCAGAATGTTAATTGGATCTCAGAAAGTCGAGAAATATCATATCCCAACAGCACAGTCCCGCACCTCCAGTCAAAAAAATATAGGCAAAAAGCAATATTGCAAATGAGATTTTAATTTGGATAATCTTTTGAACTTTAATAGAGCCCAAGCCACTGGGCATATTGCAATTGCGACATCATTATTAAACAAAAGTGACACAAAACCATCAATTCAGAGCCCGTGACAGATAAACGCTCCTCGGCGCACAAATAATATTAGTTCTGCCTCCTGACGCCGAGGCTTATCGCCGCCATGGCTTATTGGACTCCCACCGTTGACAGGTGCCGGGAGATTTGACAGAAATGTTTGCATATATGAAGAGTCACATGTGTACACACACACACATGCACATACACATACACAAATGTAGGCTATATGCACAGGATCCTTTCGAATTCGGCCTCGGGCGTGGAGAATGAGACGAGTCCATATCGGCAGTTTAATAAAATTTGCCTTGCTCATCAAACGGCGGGAAAGGGCAATTATACATGGAGAGAGACAGTGAGAGGGGGATGAAAGTAGCGGAGATGTGAACATTTCAGCATACATATTCTTCTTCATTATCATATTAATCCGAGTAGCCCTGTGGACGGACATTTTGAGGTTTAGAGATACACAGTGGGCTGTTTGCAAATGGTAATTTTTTCTGAGCGAAAACTTGATATGTTTGAAAAGGCATTTGAGGTAACGAGCTCAGAGTTGGTGGGTAAATGAGATTTTGTCTTTTCCATCCAGAGAGCTGACTGCCCTCTTCCGCACTGCACCATTTAACTGTCTGAGAAGATTCGGTTCTTTTCAAAAAATATTATGTTCATTTGAAATTTAATGTGCCATCTGCTTCTTTTCCACATAAGCCACTACCACTCTGTCTCTTTCCCACCATTTTTTTCTCTGTCAGACACACACCCTCCTATCATACAATCTATCAACTGGTGTGAAAGGTGTGATAACTCCCATTTCAATGATTCTCAGTGAACCTTGCTTCCATAGTTACTGACAAACCACATCTTATCACTACCGAAAATCATATAAAGCTTCTTGTTAAGCACATATCTGCATGATAAAAGGACTCCTTTTCTTCTGTAATAAAAAATGAGCTCCTCCAGGATATGTGAATGTCAGCTGTCGATATGCGCTGTGGTAATGGCTAAGCGCTACTAGGGCTTTTAGGGAGCTGTGGAGGAGACATTTTCCTTTTTGTCCATTTGATGTAAAATATAGGCTTTTTTTCAGGTGTCTACTTGGTCATTCCATATCAGTCAAATAGAAATGTCCCATCAAAAATCCACCCTTTTGAAAATGACTTATCCTGTGGGTGGAATATTGAAATAACCCAGAATAAAAGGTTTTGATTTGGGTCTTTTGACAGTCATCATAAGGCAACTGGTGAAAGAGACCAGACTTCATTTAAGCTCAATGCGGTCCTGTCAAGTCTGCCTTTCTACCTCCAATACTAACCTCGACAGGATAATCCATTGACCCAAAAGTCTTTCAAAAGGTCTTTGGAGCCCGGCTCCAACTTAAATCACAGGTCCGGTAACGCTTATAGAAAGAAAAAAAAGGCGATGTATTGAGATGAATGAAAAGGAACATCAAGATATAAAACTAGAGCAGCACCACCAAATCAGCCATGACTCAGACTGAATAGGCTTCCAGTAGGACAGCAGCAAAAAAAAGAGGCTGCTTCACAATGATATTTTTAGCCCGCCAAGTAAGAAGAGTAGGCATAGGTGTGTGTGATTTTCTAATCAGCTGGACTGCTACCTCAGTCAGTCAGTCGGTCGGTCGGTTGACACCATCTGAAAGCATTTCACTGCGAGAGCTGCTCAGTCATCTGGCACCTGACGTGGAGTCGCCAACAAGTGCGTATGCTTTTTTGGCAGAGATCTCTTTCCCTGGCACACCACTGTGCTGCCAGCATCTAATGGCCATACTGTATGACACAAGCAGAGTGTGCGTGTTGGGTGCAATATAGAGACGTCCCTTACAGTTTTGGGGCACAGTGTTAAGCATCCGTGTCACCCTGAGCAAGCAGAGGTGGTGAAGGGGTTGTGTGGTTGTTAGGGGTGGGTGGGTGTTTGGGTCGGGGGGAGCGGGGGGTTGCGTGTAGGGATTTTTACACCCTTGCAATTTTAATCGCCCTGAAGAAATTCATTATCATTATTATTGCTATTAAGTGCAACCCCCCCACCACCCACCACCCCCACCCTTGTCAACCCTGTTTGCAATTACACTATTTGCATTTGTCAATGCCCGACTTGCTGTGGATAGAGCGAGCGAGAGAGTGTGAGTGTTGTGTGAGTCTGGGTGTGTCTGCGTGTCTGTGTGCGTGTGTGTGTGTGTGTGTGTGTGTGTGTGTGTGTGTGTGTGTGTTGGTGGCGGCGAGTGACACGGAGGCGGAAAGGCTCCTTGAAGGAGGCGCGTGGGGTTGTTTGTAAATGAATAACGGGGTAAACAGGTGGCATGGTCTGCCCACTTGAACGGAGCAGCAGCTCAGCCGTGCTGCCCTCGAGTGCCTCGTATGGAGATGAGATCATCATTCGCCAGTGGCTCAACAAGACATGGAGGGAGAGAAAGAGAGAGAGAGAGAGATGGAAATAGAGAGAGAGAGAGAGAGAGAGAAAGAAAGAAAAAGAGACAGAGAGAGTGATAGAGAAAGGGAGAAAGAACACACATGCACACATAAAGAGAGAAACAGTAAAAAGGGAAAAGAAAGATAGAGATGGAGCAAGAGAGAGAGAGGGAGAGAGACAGAGAGAGAGAAGCGCACACACAGGTGGTGACATGCTCCACTTTTCAAGATGGCCGGAATCAATTGTGTGTCTATTTCTGTGCAAAGGAGGGATGATGTCATGCATTTCCTGTCAGCCTGTTTGTAGGGGGTGATGGTGGTGTGTAGAGGGTGGGCTGTTGGAGGCAGGAGGTAAGCGAGAGATGGAACTAGAGGAGAAGTATGTGTGTGTGTGTTGGTGTGTCATCTTTTCATTCTGAAGCTGCTACTGCCACCCTATGGCGAAGTGTCAGAAAGGAGTTACGTAAGGGCTTTTGCTAAAAGGGTGACATCATGTGTTTACATCAAAAGACAGCACAGGAACTATGGAAGCAGGAGAACATTCATGTAGGATGTTGGAAATGGCTACTGTACATGATGTGTATGATAAGTTCAACAGCAGCTCAACAGACGAAAGTCTGCCAGTCTGTATCTTCAACATGAAAAGTGTTCACCATCATCATACACAAACACACACACACACACACACACAAATGCATACAGAGAGAGGTGGAGGAATGAGTAGAGGTAGAGACAGAGACAGAGAGAGAGAGAGAGAGGGAGAGAGAGATAGAAAGGGGATGAGAGATTTAAAAAGCGGAGATGGAGAGAGAGAGAGAAAGAGGGAGAGACCGAGACAGAGAGATGGAGAGAAACAGAGAGAGACAGAGAGAGAGACAGAGAGGTTAAACATACTGTCAAAACATGCAGGAGAATGGAGTGGCATAGGAGAGAGAGAGAGAAAGAGAGAGAGAATATAATTATCTGTCACTGATGATGATTATTAGAGGTAGATCTCCAGTATCCAAGAGGCGCTAGAAACAGCAGGCTCAACAGATGCAGGTCTGCCTGTCTTGCGAATATGACAGAAGTGTTTAACCATGATCTCTTATTCTTTAACACACATACAGCAGACACATACACAACGAAAGAGGGGATAAAGAGAGAGTATTAGAGAAAGAGATCTCTAGTATCTAGAAGGCACAAGAGCCTAGGACAGCACACACACACACACACACACACACACACACACACACACACACACACACCACACACAAAGATGCTTAGTATGCACCAGTGCTGGAGAGCGCACAAGACCACCTGAGAGATCGGTTAGCCGAGTCTTTAACCTCGCCAGTGGAGCCATGAGGTGGTTATGGCTGTGGGCACAGCTCCCTCTGCTGGAGTTGGACAGGTATGGAGGTCAGGGAGAGGACTACCGCGCCTCACACCAGCGTCTCCATCTGGTTACAGAGGGCAGGCTACTGTCACACACACACACAGAGAGACCTGGGTTGGTTGGTGGACCTGCACCAATCAAGGACATTGTACCTGAAATTTATTTTAAGGGAGGTCATTTCTCCCATGAAATATATGGGTAACAGTTGGTGCAACACTGAGGTAAGACTATGGGTATTTCGCTTTTCCTTTTTTTAGTGCATCTACATGTAACAACATGTAATATTATGCACTTACACCGTACATGCCTAACACTAACCCTCACCTTAACCCTATGGTACAGTGTAAGTACATAATGTTACACGGTCACACCATACGTAATTGGTGTAACATTGACCGTAAAATAAAATGTAACCAAAAATATATATTTTTATATTTGTAATTATAAAATAAAAATATATAATTATATATTTTCTGTTTATAATAATTTGTATTTTATTTATTTTACATGAACTTATTGCACTTATCTATTATTATGAAGGTGCATGTATTGAGCTACATCCAAAAGAATAAAAAATGGCCTAACCAAATAATGACAAATAATCTCAGTTTTCTCGTTCAGTTCATACGGTCGCATATTTATTCCTCACTGTGTCTTTGTCTTCACTGAAAAATGATACAATAAACAATTACATCCAATAAAAATGAGCTTGGTTTAAACAGCAGTTTAGTTCACATTCTGCAACTTAAAAAATAAGAAAAAAAAACATGTAACGCTGAGCATTCTAAAAGAAAATAATAAAATGATTATGACAAAAAAAAAAAAACAAATCAACAGACTGAACATGACTCTTACGCGAATCTTAGCCCCTCCCCCACCCCCGATTTGGCATTTGCTGTATCAGGGTATATAACATAAGGTCACGAGGTATTGGCTTTCTGAAACGATATGGCAGTCGGAAGACTGTACTGCACCTATACCTCAGACTGTACGTCAGTCCGAGACTTGGAGGTTTAATCATCCTCTGGCCATATTCATCCTATGAAATGTAATGCATGTAACATGCACAGGTAACTGGCAGGGTGATTCCTTTTGAAGACTAATAGGGAACGATCCTTGGTCCTGAAGAAACAGGACCAGGACCGTGAGAAACAGCCAGCAGTGATGAAAGGGACCATTATTTATGATATGCAATGTCAATTCTGTCTACCTACTATAACCTGCATCCTCATGACATACGTTGGTGATAAGAGTTTAGTTTGGGTGAGCCTGAAGAATTGTCTAAACGTCACCAGCAGGAATCCATTTTAACAACCAATCAGACGCACAGAACTTTCAGGCATTAATATTTGTTGGCCTATGGGTATCTTTTCTTCGGTCATGCTCATTAAGCTCTCCCTGGCCCCTTCATGAGTTTATTAGCTCATTTCTCATCTGTTGCAAAACCAGCTGGTTAAGTTGGGATGGTACAAGAGATAAACACTCTTTAAACCTGTTTTAAGACCTACAGTACAATGAGGGCTGTTTACCTGGCTAGAAAAAAAGGTCCACAGAACTCAAGGATTATGGTGACAAAATAATGCGACTGAACATGAAGTAACCTAAAGAGTACTTGAGCGGAAACATTATTCCAGCCATGCTTGAGCCCCTCCCAGCAACTACAATTCCCAGAAGGCCATGCTGTTGTACCTAAAGTACAGCCATGTTAAAAATGCAAAAAAAGGATATTTGTATGCATTTCTGCCATATTCCAACCTCGTTTTTTTCTTGAGTTGAGCAAAATCTGTATAAATATAGAGGAAAAGCTTTTTTTCCCAAAATAAATAGTTGGTACTCTGTCAAAAAGCTTTATAAAAACATATATTGTTGAAATTCATAATCATACGTTCTTTCAACAAATGAAAGAACTCCAAGATGAAAAAAAAGTGAAATGTCCAAAAAAATAAAACCAATATCCAGCTCTCCAAAACATGTACTAAAATGCATTGTAAATAAAATGCATTATAAATAAAATATGGATAATGAAAGAGGGTTTAGGAAACCAATGTCCATTTCAGTCCTCTTCATCCAACCCTCCCTAAACACACTCACACACACGCACGCCCGCACACACAAGCACGCACACACACATAAACCCACACACACAGGCAACGTAGGCAGAACCGGCTAGTTGACCTTCTTGTCGTCTGCTGCGGCGTGGTTGTGTGTGTGACTGTGCTGGTCGTGAGGGCTGAAGTCTGTGCAGAAACCGTTGCTGGCCACTGGGGGGACCTCGATCATGGGACTGCTGGGCTGGCTGGTCGACCCGGAGCCGAGGAGGTACCGATCCACAAAGTCTGGACACTCCTCCAAAAACTGCTCAAAGTCCTCTGCACAAGGAAAATAACCCAAAAGTCAAAAAGATTAACTACAGCGTAGAGGTCAGAGTGGATCTGCATTTGAGTTACACACCAGAAGCGGCCACATACATTACTCTTTTGTAAAGAATAATGGCATGTGTCATCATGACTTATAAGGATGTTTCAAACTCCAACATTTCTTTGGAGTTTTTCAGATTTTGGATTCTTAATGGTCGTCTGAAACATGCAGAGGTGGACATCCCAGGTTCAGAAAGTAAAAGTCCTACCACATATTTATTCCAGCCAGTTCACTGAACCAGATGATCCCAATTAGCACACCTCTTTAGACAGGTATATGGGATAATTAGTTAGGTCACCTGTGTTAAGACCACAGGCAGAAGGAATACATGGCAGGACTTTTACTTTCTTAATCCGGTTTGTCTGCCTCTGGAAAGATGTAAAGACATCCACCTAAGATTCAAGAGAATGTGCGAGGATAGCCACCTTTTTTCCTTTTTTAAATCTTGATTTGTTGATGGTCTAAGCGTTATTGATATGGCAACGGAAAACAGCCAAGTGTGAGGCTGGATCATTTACATTCTGTTGCCATCCATACTCTGCCAATAAAGGAATCCTGCACATATTACAGGTGGCATGCAGTGCTATTTCAAATGGAATGTTACACATGACCTGCAAATGACTTCAAACAGTATTT
This sequence comes from Setipinna tenuifilis, assembly GCA_030347295.1. Lineage (NCBI taxonomy): Eukaryota > Metazoa > Chordata > Actinopteri > Clupeiformes > Engraulidae > Setipinna > Setipinna tenuifilis. The sequence continues at coordinate 19,283,674 of CM059283.1, forward strand.
CAGTGAACAGTCACAAGATCCTTTTGACTCCATGGCACCATAAGAAGGGTGTTAGTTTACATTTTAAAGTTTAAAGTGATTCCCATTTGTCATTGGTGATTACACAGCACGGAGCACCACAGGACACAGTAAAACTCAGTACACAGTGAAATAAGTAAAAATTATCACCAGTTTCACTACATGTCCTACTCTACCCATGTCTATGCATGTGGCAATAAACCATCCTTGTAACTGCATCTCTGCATTAAAGCCATCATAAATATGAAAAATGGTCAGCCATGAAGCAGTGTGTGGGGAGGGTAACATGCTTATTGGCCGGTTTAGAAGGGAGAAACCTACATGCGAGGAAGAGTACAGACAAACTGCGAGAATAAATGGGGTTGGGGAAGCACGTGTACATAACATGACAGGTGTACAGGTGTGGGCCAAGCTTCAATCTGGAGTGTGACTGTGCTTCATACTCTGGAGTTGCATAACTTTCAACAGACTGTGGGGCCTTGGCAGTGAAAATGGCTGACAGACATGATGGCGTAAGCCTCACTGTTGCACAAAAAAATAGCTGAAATACAGAGCCTGCAGTAAACCTCACTAAGTGGGGAGACACAAGATCACATTAATTAAAGAAGGGCTTAGACGGACCAACAGCCTGCTCTTTAAACCAAACACATTAGATGAGATTACAGTGTTCAAGGATGACAATATTGCTGTAGCCTCTGGACGTTGTTTTTTTTTTTTTCTTCAAATGCTTCTATAAGAAGTAAACAAGCCTTCTACTGGTATGGTAAACAGTAAAATTCTTCGAAATTAAAATGTAATTTGTTAAACCCCTTTTAAAATTCCCAATCACTCATCTTTAAGATGACTGTTAAATTGCTTATAAGGATACATAACTCCAAGCCACATAAACTCATTGACAAGTTTTGCACATTGCTTTGTTCAGATCAATATAGCTCTGGGCCATTTAAGGGAATATATTTAGGCCTATATTTTAAAATGTACAAATATTCACAAGTGGTAAACAATCTATTTAATTTGTGACTTAATGGGACTACTATATTTTTGTATAGAAATCTGACAACTTTCCTAGACAACTTTGACACCTTTCCTCAAAACCATGACCTATGCACAGAAAATTCCACCTTAATTCCTTAATTTGAGTAAAATGTAATGACAATGACCGTTTTTACTTGCAGTTATTTTAATAGCAAACTGTTTAACACAGTCGATGCATCATAAAACCCCAGTGCCACTAAAGAGGAGTAAAAGTCTGTTTAGCTCAGCATATGGCAAATGGGGATGAGTGGGCATAAGGTAGCCTATTAATTTTTGTCACTCCAACTGGCCACTGGTGGCTGCTTGTGTTGACACGGTAACAATATGGGACGTCTCACAGACACAGACGGAAGATCCTAATGCCCAAAAGGCAAGAGTGGCAGTGGCCCAAAATGCTTTAGATATATTTTTTATATTATTATAAGCTAATGTTTTTTAGTTTAAATTACACTTGTTGGTAGATTGTTTTGTTTTGTCTTAAAGTGTAGTCTTGTGTAGTGAGACCATGCTATATAGTGATTTTGCATTAAAAACAAAAAATTAAATGATTGACAGCTTTTTTTTTTTTACAGCTGCAACGGAATTACATCTTGTGAAGAATGCACTAGTGTGTGGCATTTCCTTGCTATATTTTAGTCTAATTAGATAGAAATGTCCTTGTTCAGTATTTACATCCTGGATTTCTTTTTTGCTAATTGAGCATTTAGTATACGTCAGGCAAATTAAATTAAATCTTGTCAGCTTCAGTTTTCTTAGAGTTTTATGTGCTTAAACCAAACATTTTTGTTCTTTTTAAACCATGGGAGGATATGTTTTACATCTGAGGTTATTTAAAAAAGACTAATCCTTGCAAAAATTTAGAAATTGTGCCAGTCTTCCAGTGCAAAATGTTTTATTTTTTTAGGCAAAACATAACCCTCTGAGCTAAAACAATGAGTCCACGCCAAAAACGGGCATGGTCACAAAATGCAGACACTAAGAAAATGCTATTTATGTTAGATTTTTTATTTGATTTTCTAACTAAATGCTATTTTAAATTGCCTGTAGCTGGAGACTATGCTTGTTTATTCACAGGATTACCTTTGAAAAAGCTGGGGTTTCAATGCAACTCCTCCAGTAGGGGGAGTAACGTGAAAAATGTGATTTTGTGACACCCCCCCCCCCCCCCCCTATTAACTTCTCAAATGTCATTTCCAACCAGTTCCACTTCCAAACTAAAGCCCATTGCTTCCCTGTGTAACCAGCCTGAGAGGTGTAATGCTTCACTACATGTCTGTGAAGATTTTCATTCATCAAAGACATGTTAGTCCAGAAGTCCAGTTGCTTACAACAGCTCATTTGACTTTTTTAGTAGCAAGCTACTAAAAGAAGTCCAGTTGCTTACAACTTAGCTCATTTGGCTTCACTGCCCCCCGGTTGAGATTCAGAACTGGACTGGACTTCTGGACTTTCAGTAGCTTCCAGTCCAGTGAGATTACAGTGTTCAAGGATGACAATATTGCTGTAGCCTCTGGACCTTTTTGTGGAAATCTCACTGGACTGGACTTCTGGACTTCTTACAACTTAGCTCACCTTGCTTCACTGCATGGAAGTTCCTCCTTGGGTGTGGAGTGTGACCTACCGAAGGAGTGTGACCTACCGAAGGTGACGCGTCCCTGGTGTGTGGAGTCCAGGGCTGTGAACAGGTGTGAGGTCTGCAGGTCGTCCAGGCCCAGAGCCGTCCTGAGGATCACTGACAGCTCCTCCTCCGCCACGCCCCCACCCTCCTCTGCCTCAAACATCTACACGGGATGGACACAGCGTTTACCAAGAGCAGGCATTCATACACAGACATAGACACACACAGACAGACAGGCGCGGGTGCACAGACAAACGCGCGCACACACAGACGCGCACACACAGACAAAATGGGCTTTAAGGACAGTGTTTACCAAGAGAACACATTCATAGACATGGACACAGACAGACGGACACAGACAGACACACACAGACACACACTCACAGACACACAGACAGACACACAAAAGGGCTTTAAGGACAGTGTTTACCAAGAGCAGACATTCATTCATACACATGGACACAGACAGGCAGATAGACACAGACACACACACATACGCAAAATGGGATTTAAAGACAGTGTTTACCTGTTTACTAAGGGAAGACACTCACATGGCTTAAAGGAAAGCTACCGTTAAACAATACAAACATTGTGTTCTCTCTCAAGGGTTTCCCCCCTAGCTATGGGGCCATATGTGCATATGCATAACTGCACAGCATGTACAAGTCTGTGTGCAAATGTGTGTGTACACAAAGACAGCATGTCCAGGAACATGTGTGACGTGTTTGTTTGTGTGTGTGTCTATGTGTCTGTGTGTGTCTGTGTGTGTCTGTGTGTGTCTGTGTGTGTCTGTGTGTGTCTGTGTGTGTCTGTGTGTGTCTGTGTGTGTGGGTGGGTGGGTGGTTGTGTATGTGTGCATGTGCGGACAAGGACATACCAAGGTGTATATATGACTGTGTGGTTGTCCTTGAATGTTTATGTGAGAGTGTGTGTGTGTGTGTGTGCATGTGTGTGTGTGTGCATGTGTGTGTGGCTGTGTGCATGCATGTGTGGGTATGGTCATTCCAGACTCACCTGGAAACCCAGTTTAATGGTCTCCAGACCTTTGAAGGGCTTGTGGACCATTGACAAGGCGATCACGTACTGCCTGAGGTCCATCTGGCCCGTACACTGAGGGGGCCAGAACAAACCACAAACACGGATCAGCAGTGGTCAGGCATTTCCTATAGAGAGCATATAGAACTCACAGAAAAACTATCAGGTAAAATTATCTGGAAAATTCTGTAGTTTGCACACAGACTAGATGTTCCTTTTAAAAACATGAAAAATCTCAGAAAACCTATGACATATTTTCATGAATAATTCCAACCCCCAAATTTACTAAATTTACTTTACTGGATACAAAGATAATCTGTATACTTCTACCACAAATTCTATACAGTTTAGTGAGATAAACACATATGCTCAAAGCCATAGTTATCCTGAGGCGTTAACAAATAATCCTAATTAAGATGTACCTCATCGAACATGTCAAACAGGTCCTGAAGCATTTCCGTGACAGGCAGGTTAACAAACTGGGCAAAGTCTGCCAGTCCCAGCTTGTCCCCCCACAGCTTGCGTGCCCTGCCGCCTTGTTCCTGTAGGACTTTATCGGAGAGCCCAGCTTTCAGTCTGCCAGCAAGGGAAAAAGAAAAGGAACTTCAACACCCATGATGCACTGTGACCTCTTACACACAACACTTACACACAATACAGTGAGATTCTGCTTTTATGCACCAATATTATCATTTTCCTGAGTAAAATGAGGAAAAAGAGAGCCAATGTTATTGGCTAACCTCAACTTTGGTGGTAGTTTTGTAAAGCCACCACTAGAGGTCAGCATTTCACTGCTGACAGAGGAGCACAGGGCGAGGAGCGGGAGATCTGCAACTTTTAATCCAAACCCAACAAACGGCTGAACTCTCGACCGCTCATCTTCTCAATGCCATTTTAATTAAGCACAGGTCTGCACAGGGGCTAACAGCCAGAGAGAGAGAAGGAGAGAGAGAGAGAGAGAGAGAGAGAGAGAGAGAGAGAGAGAGAGAGAGAGAGAGAGAGAGCGCAAGAGAGAGAGACTCTTTGATTTTCCATTATTCAGCAACATTGAGCTCATTGTGTGTGTGTGTGTATGTGTGTGTGTCTAAACACAGCTGTATGCTTGTAGTGTGTGCGTGTGTGTGTGTTTTAGTGCAGCTTGTGGCACAGGGCTTAGCCTCTCGTGTGTGTGTGTGTGTGTGTGTGTGTGTGTGTGTGTGTGTGTGTGTGTGTGTGTGTGTATGAATGATCTGGCTCAGCAGGTCCTAAGCATCAGCGTTGGATCAATAGGAGAGGCTCTAAAGCTTTCCACATACAAAAGGCCTTCCTCCAATTTAGCAGCAGACACAGACAGAGAGAGAGAGAGAGAGAGAGTTCAGCTTCATTAAGCCCCACGCCGCCATCTACTTAGTACCGCATCACCACTCTGTCAACAAGTCCAGCCACCGATCCACTTAATGAACTCCTTTGCTCGCAGGACTCCACACTTTCACCACAAAAAATCATTAACAACACACTTTCTTACACACACACACACACACACACATGCATATACATGTACACACATACGTGCACACACGGACAGACAGACACACAGACAGACACACAGACACACAGACAGACACACAGACACACAGACAGACACACACTTATACTGCCCTGCAAAACCAATGTGCAGTAAGTACGCAAAAACATTGAAACTGAGAAAAATGCCTTCAAAAATGTCATCCTGCCCAGTCAAACATGTTGTACGTATAATAGTGGTGATGCTATAGTATACTTTTTAATAGGAAGAAGCAAAAGAGGCATTATAAAGTCAATTTACAGTGTAAACTCAGTTTTGACAAAATATGTAGTTACTGCATTTTGGCTTTGTAGGGCAGTATACACACAGTATACGCATTTTCACTATTGATGAGATGTCTGATAATCACTTTAGATATGTCACAATGCTGTGAATGCCGTTAGACCACATAACTCAAATGCCAACCCACGCTGCCTTTGCCAGGCAATTGGATGTGCTCTATGCCCAGACACCTTTACAGAGTGCAGCAGATGTCCTGACACAGATTAGCCAGGAAATTAAACATCAACCCGTTGACAGCCCTCCTTCATTTAATTAGTGGAGGATAATTGGCTTGTGTGTGTGTGTGTGTGTGTGTGTGTGTGTGTGTGTGTGTGTGTGTGTGTGTGTGTGTCATCAATAGCGAAAATGCTTGTGTGTTTGAGTGGGTGGATGTGTGTATGAGGTATGTGTGTGTGTTTGTGTGTGTGTGTGTGTGTGTGTGTGTGTGTGTGTGTGTGTGTGTGTGTGTGTGTGTGTGTGTGTCCTGACATTAGTGTGTGGTTAGGCAGGGATCTTCCGAAAGGTGCCAAGCGATGCCCACTTACCCGAGTTGGCGCGCCAGCTTGGAGAACTCGAGCAGGCAGGTGTTGCCCGGGAGGCGCAGCGGGCCCTGGACCATGGCGAGCTGGCAGTCCTCGAACGAGTAGTCGGTGACGGGCGTGTCCAGAGCTCTGCCAGGAAAGGAGACACGGGGACCACACCACACCACAGGGCAGGGCAGAGGAGAGAGAGAGAGAGGGAGAGAGAGAGAGAGAGAGAGAGAGAGAGAGAGAGAGAGAGAGAGAGAGAGAGAGAGAGAGAGACAGACAGACAGACAGAGAGAGAGATAGAAAGGGGATGAGAGATTTAAAAAGCAGAGATGGAGAGAGAGAGAGAAAGAGGGAGAGACAGAGAGAGAAAGATGGAGAGAAACAGAGAGAGAGAGAGAGAGAGAGAGAGATAGACAGAGATGAAGAGAAAGAGAGACAGACAGAGAGGGGGGGCGCAGAGAGAGAGAGAGAAAAACAAAAAGACAAGAGAGGGAGATCAGAACTAGTCAGTCCAGAAACTACATCCAGCTTGCACACACTTGAACAACTCATGTTTGTGTGTGTTTAAGTTTATAAAAGCATACACACACTTACACACACATCAGCAATATCTTCATGACATCATCTAAGTGTATAGCACACATATGTGGCTGTATACAAAACACACAGTCATACACACACAAAACACTTAACATTTTTTAAAGACAGGAAGTGACATAATATCCTGGAAAGAGAGAGCAGAAAACAGAGAAACAGAGAAAACTGGCCGAGACTGGACCAGAGCGGCTCCTTAAAATAACTTTTACTGGAAGAAAAGTCTGAAATGAAGCCTTTCACCTCACATGGGTGGAGAACAACAAAATGGCCGCCGCTCACTTACTTGGCCATCAGGCGCCTGACATTGCTGGCAAACAGAGCGGGATTGCTCTTCTCCTCCTCCGAAGGCGTGTAGGTAGGGAGGTACTGAAGAAAAAACAGAATTTATTATTTTATTTTTTAAAATCTTATCGTAGTTATTAAATATGGTGCGTGATAATGATCCTCAGTAACAGCCAAGGCCTTCTAGATAAGTCTGTGCACTAGTCGGCCACATTGACAACGCCTTCCGGCATCTATTTCAGGTTAATAAGACCTTTAAAAGCCCTTTTTCTCATGGGTTATTTTGAACTGCACATGCACAGTGCTTCACTATATGACAAGTGTGGTACAGCAGCACACAATACTGCAACGTGATTGGAACACCATTGGTACAGTTCCGACAGATGATTGACTCTTGGCAGCAAAACAGGCGGAACACATCATATTGGCATTATGAAGTGTTCCATGCATTTATATGGGCGATTTCTGTCTCCTCCTATGTAAGAATGCCTCTGGTAACAGTCAGTGGCCTGCAGTGTGTGGTAAGAAGGCCTGTACGTTCATGTTTGTGTTGAGCAACTTTTAAGGTACGCTGAATGTGGGCAAAGAGAACTTGAGTAAAAAGAAAAGAATGTCAAGTGACCTTTCTGTCCTGTGGAAGGCTGCCTTTACTTGTCAGCTTCACATCATCACAATCAAAACTTCCTGGTGCTAAATTCCTCGACACAAACATTAACTAAACCGTTTACATTGCGTAATTGTTTACAAACAAGTCAACTTGTAAAGAAATAGAATCATCCTAGCTTAATTAACTTATTAATTAACCATATTTAACTTGAAATGTTCTTGTAAAAGTTTCTAACTCAGTGCTGCTCAGGATTATGGGAGCAATAATGCTGAACCCAGATCAGTTTTATCTGGCTATGCTAAGCAAAAAGTCTTTAGAAAAGCTTAGAAAGAGATCGTAATTCACCTCAATTTCCAGAGGGTTGTTCAGCTGACACAGAGTGAGCCAGAGGATTTTAAACCTGAAGACACAAAAGGAGTAATGAGAGGAACATTCTTTTACGGAAAACAAACTGTGTAAAAAAAAAAAAAAGGCAGACCAGTGAAATAAAGAATTTGATCTATGCACACACACACATGCGTCACGCACACCGCACACACACCCGCACCGCGTGCGCACACACACACAAACACACACGGGCCCGGGCAGAAATATTTTGCACACCGAAATGAAAAAATGCCTGACATGTCGCATGCATGCACGTACACACACCCAGCAAACACACACACACACACCCGCACATCCAGCAAACACACACACACACACCGAACACACAGAGACACACCTGCACATCCAGCAAACACACACACACCTAACACACACACACACCTAACACACACACACACCTAGCAAGCAAGCAAACACACACACACACACACACACACACCTAACACACAGCAAGTACTCACGCTCCAGGCCCTTGCCAGGTCCATGTGATTGTGTCCTGCCGAACAAGAATGAACCCTGTGAGTTAACATACACACACTCATATGCACTCATACACACACACACACACACACACACACCATGAAAGGTAAAAGGCAATGTGTGCAATGTGTGTGTGCTTGTGTAGTGTCCTATTTTATTCCACAGTATTTCCATGCAGTGCACTTGCATTGCATTCTATTGAATTTTAAAAATGTAGTGTCCTTCTATTTTATTCCACAGTACGTCTATGTAGCACACTTCCACTGGATTCTACTGTATATTAAAAAAAATGTAGTATCCTCCTAATTTATTATTACAGTACTTCAATGTAGTGCAGTTCCATCACATTCTATTGTATATTAAAACATATAGTGTCCTTCCATGTTATTCCACAATACTTCTATGTAGCGCACTTTCATTGCATTCTATAATACAGTGGTGCTCATATATTTACATACCCTTTCAAAATGAGTGGTTTCCTGCCCATTTGTAAGAGAAAATGAATGATTACACACAAGCCTGTTTTTCCATGTGTGGTTGGTGAACAGTTGAAGTAATTTATTGTGAGAAAAATGTGAGAACTCAATTCAAACCAAAATGACAACAGAAATAACGCAAAGTACCCTGATCAAAAGTTTACATACCCTAGTTCTTAATACTGTGTATTTCCCCCATGAGCATCAATAACCGCTTTCAGTCTTTTGTGGTAGTTGTCAATGAGCCTCTTGATCTTTTCAGAGGGTAAAGCCGCCCATTCTTCCTTGCAAAAGGCCTCCAATTCCTGCAAATTCTTAGGCTGTCTAGCATGAACAGCACGCTTCAGGTCTCCCCAGAGTGGTTCAATAATATTGAGGTCAGGAGACTGAGATGGCCATTCCAGAACCTTCACCTTGTGTTGTTGGAGCCACTGGCACGTTGATTTGGCCTTGTGCTTAGGGTCGTTGTCATGTTGGAAGGTCCAAGTACGACCCATGCGCAGGTTCCGGGCTGAGGAGTGCAGATTTTCCTCCAGTATTTTCTGGTAACTGGCAG
>CM059283.1:19293219-19305719 GCA_030347295.1 Setipinna tenuifilis
GCTCAAACAGGGGTCAATTGTGGGCAGCGGATAACAAGAAGGAGTTACCTTAGGACAAAGGTGTATGCTGGCCAACAGGAACACTACCACACATCCCTCTCACTGCTCAAGTCCTCACTGAATGACATCCAAAGAAGGTGTCAATCCCAGGTTTAGATAGTCAAAATACTACACTGCCAAATATTTGATTCAACAATTTTCCAAACCAGCTAATCCTAGTAATAACAACAGGTAGATTGACTAATTTTGTGAAATCATTGGTGTTAAGGTCCCAGGCAGAAGGAATACATGGCAGGCTTTTTACTTTCTAAAGCCAAGATTGACACCTCTTTTCACATCCAAAGTATACCTCGCCTGCCTAGTTTCAGTGTGGAAATATGGGTCTGAAGCCAGTTTTTTTTCTTCTTTTTTCTCTCTCTCATTGTGCCTTGGATGACCTATGGTAAGGCAAACACAGACACTTTTCCCAGAATGGCAACTTAGGGGGAGGACCACAAGAGAGATTCATTCCTGAGTCTAGGAATTTTAGGATCTCAGATAGGCATGTTGTTGCCTATGTGCTCTCTCTGTCTCTCTCTCTCTCTCTTTGCCCCGCCTGTAACCCCTGCTTGTCCACGTCCTTCCCCCACTCTCAAATGGAATAGGGCATAGTAATGAGAGTGGAGAAATGCCATCATGCTCGCTCTGCTTTAAGTCTAGACAACCCAAATACCCAAACGCTTCATTTGACTTTTAAATGCTCAGGGGAGGGTTAACAACTGGGGGAGTGTCCCTTTGGCTTGGCACTGGACTGGAAACAACAACAACAACAACAATAACAGCAACATACAACCCCCAAGATAATTACCAAAAATTATACAAGTAAAATTATACGTGCACTGCACCGCATATTTTTCGCTCTCTCTCTTTAGGGTTGCCATCTAACCATGTGTCTGGTCGGTGGCAACACACAGAAACTGGTCAGTGTATACAAGGAACAATGTTCTTTGCCATGTTTAAATACCGTGTTGCACGCTAATGACGTGGTCTGGCAGATTGCGGCCACAGCCATTTGGTACTCTGAGCCACTGGAGCAGCAGAGCAGAAGAACTCACCCATAAACGGCTGGAATTACCCAACCTGGGGGTGGTTGGGGTGGAGTGTGGTGGAGTGGAGGGGGGGGCGGGTTAAGATTTAACCCTTTCAGACATCTGAGCGGAAACACAGTGTACAAAATACAAGCTGTGAAAGTAGCTTTTAAATTGGACTATTTTAAATGCAGTGTAAAAAAAACAATACAAAAATATAAATGACAATGGCAAAGGGCCACAAAGTACAAAGTAAAATCCATAACAGTTAGTGAGATGTCTGGGTAGGATGCCAGTTTGTCATGAAAAGCGAGTGTGTTTTATATTCTGTTAACACCCAATGGCACTCTATCCCTCTATCCCTCTTTCTCTCTCGGCTTCCCTCCTGCTATCGTAACACGCGAAGATAAGTGTAATCTCTGCCGATACACATCAGATAAGGGGCTCAGCATCTCACAGACAGACTTACTGACACCAAAAACGCAGTTCCCAAGACGCAGATGTCAATGGGAATCTCATTAAAAGTTATTTAGCACCTAAACGCAGCCTGTACACAGGTTTGAGATTTGTGTTAGAGACGTCACTGAACAACATCACACATGTGCAGGTGGGCCTCACCAGCTGCTAATGGAAAACGGAATGCCACTTGATTGATGGCTAATACAATATTGAGTGATAATGAGCTTGAAATTATACCTGGCGCATCTACTTAGCCAGAGCCGTGGCTCGTTCGTCAGTTGTGTCTAAGTACTTTCCAGGAACGCTGGGATCTCTGTCAAGAAACAAATTATCTTTTAAGCTAATCTGAGAGGATGACGGCATTATCCTGAGGAAAACTAATTGGCCATTGTCCTTCTGCAGAATTACTGACACCGCTTCTGTTCTTCATCTCGCTTAGCAGGCTGTATAGCTTTTCCAGTTTCTCTCTCTCTCTCTCTCTCTCTCTCTCTCTCTCTCTCTCTCTCTCTCTCTCGCTTTCTCTTTAAGGCAAGATCAAGAAACTGCAACACAGACTCATGTTATGAAGGTTTTACAGCTAGGATAACTAGCTAGCCTTCATTTGCTACATTTAACATGTAACACTAGGGCCTTAGTCTTAGCCAATGACCAACACCCAAGGGCAAGATCTGAATTTTTCATACCTCTTCCCAATGCTACATTGATATTTTAAATCCGCCTTTCCAACCAATATACATATGCTGCAGTGTTGTATTGATTGCTATAATGCCTTCTAAGGGAAGCAACAATGGACGAGCAGTGCATGGAGCAATGCGCAGCGAGAGGAAATGAAGCTGGCCCCTGTGATCAGTCTGTGACCCAGATGGCCGGAGGTGGACAGAGATCAGAAATCGTGTTGACCAGAGAAGAAAAAAAAGAGCAGTGTAGAAATCCAGCCTCTGTCACTGTTACAGTAATGAGCGTGGCTACCTGCTGGAAAACAATACTGCCACATCTTATTAAACTAATCAAACCAAAGGCTCGCCCCAATCAAGAGCGATAGCAGTCGCTGAGGGAGGTGTAATTATGTATTGAACAAACACAACAGGCCAATTAACCTCAGGATTTATGTGATGGAGCATGAGGAAACAGAGAGAGAGATGGAGAGCAAGGCCTCAGTTGTTTGTAGAATGCATTTAGCCATTGTTGCAGAAGTTAGCGTTATAAAAATGTGGTTAATATTCACCAAGGAAATGAGTTTGTGTGCTAACAGTGGTGATAGAAAATAAAAAAAATCCAAGTTTGGGTAGAATCTGTTCAGATTGTGTGGTGCCATCACTGTCAGATATAATAAATGAATGTGCTAAAGAAAAAAAAACATACATGTGTTTCATTAAAGAAGTTACTGTATTTAAACTAACCCAAACATACACTGTAGTAGCTCATGTAGAATTACCTGTTCATTTGAGACTAAAGCCATCATTTCAAATATATTATACAAAACATTACTCCTCTCATTGTTCTCAGATAAAATTTACTGCATCATTTGGCATTGTGAGGTAACACCTTTGTGTTGTGGAACCCACATTTTATGGGGACATAAAAATATTCAAACGGTGTTTACCAGTTAGCTAACTTTGCCCAGTCAAAGGGATAGTTCTGTTGTTGTTTTTGCCTCTTTAACACAAAATTAAGCTGTCACCATTTCTCCAGACTTGCACAGCAATTGTATTACGATTCAGCAGCTGGAATGTAATGATAGCATAAAAGCACTAGACCAAAGGTTAGTGTTCTCATTGTGAAGCCAATCAACAAATCCAATGCAATTAATTTCAGCAATATCTCACTTATGTTCAGTAATTAGAGCATAATGACACCCTTAGTGTGAGTGCTAATCTACTGAGTGCGAAGAAACATGTTTTGCTCATACTTTTAACTGCAAAACAAACTTGTTGTTTGATGGTGTATGTTGCTAATGCATGACTGCACTTTTTTGTTGTGTAAAATGAACACAATAATCAGAGCAGCTTTCTTTTTTTTGTTTTTGTTTGGCCTTTTACAACCATGACCTCATTTAAGTTTGTGTTGGGTGTGTGTACAGTTCCTAACTGGAGTCAGGAGTCATAATTAACAGCTAATAGACCAAGACTGATGGGACAGATGCTCATGACAATGCAGAGCGGACCTAAAGATGTCATGTTGTGTGTGGCGGGGGTAATGTGCGTGAAGCCGAGGGGCCAGGCAGGGTGTGTGTGTGTGTGTGTGTGTGTGTGTGTGTGTGTGTTGGTTGGGGGGTCATCAAGGCTAATGCTCAGGCCTGGAACATCAGGGTTCTAGCCCACAGCGAGGCCAATGTGTGTGTGTGTGTGTGTCTGCATGTGTGTGTGTTTGCACAGACGTATATGTGTCTAGAATATGTGTGTGTGTGTGTGTCTCTGTGTGTGTGTGATTTATATTTATATGTACTTCTATGTGTTTATTCTGTATTGTATGTACAAATCAAATTTATATGTACTGTATGTGTCCTTTATGCGTTTGTGTAAATGTGTGTGTATACATATCTCACCCATGCTACCGCCTGCACGCGTCTGTGTGTGTGTGTGTGTGTGTGTGTGTGTGTGTGTGTGTGTGTGTGTGTGTGTGTGTGTGTAAAACTCTTCCTCCATTATCCCACACATGAGCAGATGCTCTGAAATGTGCCCTGCTTCCCTTCTGGCCCAGCAGTACCATTGACGGCTGGCAGGTTGAAAGACACACACACACACACACACACACACACACTGTCATCAGTCGCTTGCTCCTCTTCCCCAGCTCAAAGGCCAAGGGAGACAACAGATGAATGGACATATAAAGGCTTCATATCAACACAGGAAGAGGGGGAAGCTTACATCACCACATATGGTCGATTGTGGAGCGTTAGTGCATAGGCGTCATCTTCTTTTGTTTGTTTTAAGGATAGATTTAGTTTACCGTGTGATCTTCCATTATGCTGTGAAAAAAAAAAATCACACAGGCTTTCAGGCAACTGTGTGCTGTGCTGTACAGAAGATCTCAGTTCTCAGGCACTCATGACTGCACACAGACACACACAGACACACACACATGCACACACTCACACACTCACACACTCATATTCACACACTCACACATACACATACACACTTTTACATAAACCTTTCCATAGCTGGAAAAGCCTGATAACATGCGGAAAGCCCGAGGCATGGCATTATTTAGCGTGAAAAATTGGTCCTAAAATCAGCCGATACCAACATCAATCGAAAATCTTATCTGACTTCAGTTTGTTTTTTTTTCCCAAGCCATTTCCATTTGAATTTACAGCTGGAAAAGGTGAGAAATGAGTTTCAGCGTGAGAGCAGTGAAGAACATGTATCTTATCACTGCAATGTTGTAAGAATATATAACCTGTGTGATCACTGTTTGTAACTATACGGCGTTAAAATGGTGAGTAAACTATATGTGAAGTGTTAAAAAATGTGCTTAAACTATGTATATGTTACATTACCAAAAAAGGGTGAGGAAATGCTGTTTTTTATTTAGAAATGTGTGTAAACAGTGTTTACATGGGCCTTGCTCTTCATTACACCACTAACCGAGTTTACATTGACACACACACCACAGAAAAGCAAAGAAAAAGTAAAAAAAAACACTATCCACCAGTTGTAATATTTCAGTTCTTTACTGTGTCTTATTATGTTTGTTGTTGTTCATTTGTGTTTCTTTTGTTATTAATGAGTATATTCCCATTGTTTTGAAAGCCAGATAGTAGTGCTGTTTTGTTCTTTTGCTGCATCAATCTGTCTGAGAATAAGAAAAAAAGGTTGTGTGTGTCAGCCGTGAGCGGTTTAATAAACACCTCGGAGAAGTCTGTGAAGTCAGAGGCCTGTGATCAGCCAGGCGAGGGACCACTTCAAAACCCAGTCGATTTCCTCCATTTCCTCTTCCTACCCCCGCTCTGGTTCTAATGAAGGATAGAACACACAGTCTGACCCCCCACACCCAACACAACCAACCACACACACACACACACACACACACACACACTCCTCCCCCTCTCCCTCCTCCTTCCTGCTCTGCTCCTCCCTGCCCTCTCTCTCTCTCTCTCTCTGTTTCTACTCTCCCTCCCTGCCCTCTCTCTCTCTTTCCCTCTCTCGCTCCCTCTCCCATGCTTCCCCTGTCGACATCCTCTCCTCCCACGGACTCGGCTGAGCTGGAGAGAGCCGGAGAGTGGGAAGGGGAGCAGGAGCAGAGGCCACGCCAAGATGAAGATCTGCTGCATGATCTCTTCCTCCTCCTCCCCTCCTCCCCTCTCTCCCTCCCTCCAAACACCATTCATCACCGTTCCTTCGCGCCCGCCGCCATCGCACCAACCGCATCGTTTATTTATCCGTTTATTTATTTGCCCATTCTGTCTTTCTTGCTTCCTCTCTGTCTGTCTGCCTTCTTTTATTAGGATGTTACGTTGTGTTATGTTGTGTTGTGTTGTATTGTGTTACAGTTAGGGTTAGGGGTAGGTTTAGAGTTAATTCTTACCCCTTCCATAATTGGGGGGTACTACCTTTTACCTTTTACAGGAGTACTACCTTTTACATTTTAAATTAATTGCATTAATATGTTGGTACCCCCCCCCCCCAACCTTGTAATTCTAACTATGCGTGTTTCATTATGTTGTCTTGTCTTGTCTTGTTTTATCTTGTGTTGTCTTGTGTTATGTAGTCAGTTATGCTGTCAGTTAGTCTATTTATTTTCTCTCTCTCAGTCTTTTGTTTTTTTCCATTTGTGTTGGCTAACTAGGCCTGCGATTCTCACGACTTGGGAGCTGACTTGCTCTCTTGAAAACCCTCTGACGGGGCCTCTCATCGCTGAAAAAATTGCCGCCGCCACTGCGCCCCCCTGCCCCCCCCTAATGAAATCCGCAGGTACAAATGCGATTACGGCGCGTTGTGAAAGGCCCTCCTTGATGCGCAAATGGGTCATGGGTTTTCCGAGGCCCTACTTAGATGCGACTGCTAACAGCACTGACAGTCATCTTGGGCTTTGCCTATCGCATTTATAGCATATTAACAGGAGGGACATCTGTGGGGAGACTAATACAATTAAAGGAAGATCTCTTAATCATCACTTGGCACAGCCAGATAATCGCATCTAAACTTGGGGTCACGTCTACAGAAAGCCCTTGCCTGCCAAAAGCAAAACACAGGGCTATTGGTGGGAACATTTTTTGTTTCTCATACTCACTCCGTGTGTGTTGTGTTGTGTGTTTGTGTTTGTGTGTGTGTGTGTGTGTGTGGGGGGGGGGGGGTATTTGTGTACAATGTGTGT
Organism: Setipinna tenuifilis; assembly: GCA_030347295.1. Classification (NCBI taxonomy): domain Eukaryota; kingdom Metazoa; phylum Chordata; class Actinopteri; order Clupeiformes; family Engraulidae; genus Setipinna; species Setipinna tenuifilis. Next base: position 19,300,065 of record CM059283.1, read on the forward strand.
GTGTGTGTTCCCCTAAAGGCCATTTAATATTTTTCTCCAATATGAAGTGGACAGATTTGTGTGTGTGTGTGTGTGTGTGTGTGTGTGTGTGTGTGTGTGTGTGTGTGTGTGTGTGTGTGTGTGTGTGTGTGTGTGAGACAGAGAGAGAGAGAGAGAGATCATGAACAAGAGCATGGCAAACAGCCAGAGACACAGGCACCCATGGACAGACAGGCAGGCAGGCAGGCAGGCCGAGGGGTTGCAGCAAGCCTAGGTGGATTTTCTGGCTTCCTCCAGTGGATCCAGTCGAAATGCCTACATATGCCATCTTAAATTTAATGCCGATTCTGACTTCCTGAGGTGTGTGTGGGGTGTGTGTGTGTGTGTGTGTGTGTGTGTGTGTGGGTGTGTGTGTGTTTGTGGAAGGATATAGAGAGGGAGGCTGGTATAATCCTGGAGTAACATTTCCAGGTTTGTTTGGAGGTGGGGGGGTTTGGGGGGGATTTGGATGGGGGAGTGGGTGGTAGAATGGAGAGTGTTGTTTCCGTGACTGCTTGTCTCAGCTGTTCATAATTCAGCCACTCTGCAAGCTGCTCCTTGCTCGAAGGGAGGGGGTCGTCGATTACATCATGATCTCTCAATGTCTTTCAGATGCCTGTATGAATTTCATAGAGGAAGTGAGACAATAAAAACCATCAGCCAATCATCTACATGACAGTCATCTACATTTGGTGCTATTCTCTAAAAAAAACATCATAGAAAGCACCATCACTACATCCATTACTGTGTGGTATGGAAACAAATGGATTACCATGTCAAGAGTAAACTTGAGAAAATTGTCACCAAAGCCTCAAGAATCATTGGTTGTGTCCTTCCATCAGTCTCTAGTCTCTATTCTGAGCACTGCCAAAACCGTGCAGGGAATATCAATGATGACCTCTCTTATCCAGGCCATGGCTTGTTCCAAATGCTGCCCTCAGGAAGACACTACAGATTCCTGAGATATGAAACAACATGCCTCAATAACAGCTGCTGAACTGCTGAACTCAAGCAATGGACTAGAATATTATTTATTTATTTTTCTCACTTTTATAGTAATAACAATATATCTGTACAGACTGACCTGCAACAAAAAATTACCATCAACTTTGTTGTGTGGTAATAAACTCATTTTCTATCTTATACCTAGACAACGCCAGTTATTTGTCTTTATGAACTGACCAGGGACAAAAATATTACCACAAACTTCGTAGTGTGGCAATAAACCCATTATGTATCCTGTATCCTGACAGCAGCAGTGGAAGCATGAGTTGGGTGAGTGGGTGGATGGATGGGTGGGGTCACTAAAGTCCATCATCCCTGCCCTCTGGAGCCATCCCTCTGTACTGTACTGTACCTGCTGTGGCTGGCCAGGCCATGTGCGAGGCACCACGTAGCCCGCGTTCCACACGTATGGCCTGAGGAAGTGGTGGGACGGAGGTGGCGCAAAAAAAAAGGGTGCTGAAGTGGGATGAGAAATGCCCGTGACCCTAACGACCAAGAACGGTAAACAAGACAGTGCATTCTAAACCAACAAACCCATCCCCACCTACACACACACACACACATACAAACACACATACAAACACACACACACAAACATACACTCTCTCTACACACTAATACACACACATACACACACAAACACACGCGCGCACACAAGCACACATGCACACACACACACACACACTTACACACACCTACACACACACACACCCTGTTGGTACAAGCAGATCCCACATCCCGTGTGTGCACTTGATAATATTAGAAACGACTAAACACCACCTCTCTTAGGAAGTGCAAACAAAACCTGATACACAACCCTGCCTTTCTCATTACAGAAAAAAAAGAGGTCAAGAGGAGAAAAAAAAAAGGTCATGACGCATACTAAACACGGAGGAAACACATCCCGGCTTTAAAAAAAAGAGAGAGACAGAGAGAAAGAGAGAGAGAGAGAGAGAGAGAGAGAGAGAGAGAGAGAGAGAGAGAGAAACAGAGAAACAGAGAAACAGAGAAACAGAGAGAGAAACAGAGAAACAGAGAAACAGAGAGAGAAGAGCGAAGAGCACAGCAGGGTGGGCGGCAGCAGCACCAGAAGCACCTTGGGGCAAAGTTCAGCGGGTCATGATTTAGGGTTGAGGTGAGGGGCACCAGTCTGTGTGATGTGGCACGCATGTAGCCTCCTTTATGCTGTGGGAGGCTGCAGCACTTTTAAGATAATTAAAGTGCACACATTGCTTGCAGATGTTTATTTGGAAGAAGAGGGGAGAGAGAGAGAGAGAGAGAGACAGACAGAGAGAGGAAGAGAGAGAGAAAGAGAGACAGAGAGAGAGAGAGGAAGAGAGAAAGAAAGAGAGACAGAGAGAGAAAGAGAGACAGAGAAAGCGAGAGAGAAAGACAAAATGCAAGAGTAGGCTGATGGATGGGTGTTTCTTGTTTGTACTGAGTCATATAGAAACCTGATTCTTCTTGAAAAAGCCTCGGAGATTAGCATCTTTGATTTTTTTTCCCATTTTTTTGAGTTCAGCTGTCTGGGATGTCTGTGAAGAGAGGAAGTAAAAAGAAAATAAAAGGCGGAGTGGTTTACAGAGATGATAAATGAACAAAAAAAAAAGAAAACAGGAAAGAAAAACCGCAAACGAGGCAGAAGCTCTTCGTGTCAATCAAATGAAATGTTTTGCCTTTCTTAGAAAATAAAAAAAGAAAAAAAAAAACTTGGGAGATTCCGAAGGAAAAAACATCTCTCGATCCATTTAAACGGAACAAATTGAGATTTATGAAGAGAGGAATATGGAAATAAATATCTGCCCCCGCAAGAGAGAGAGAAAAAAAGTCTTGGCTTGTTTAATCCTGTTTTCACTGTATTTCTAAAAACACATCAAACTAATGTGCCTGTAATGAAATTGGGAAACCGGTGGCATAGAATTAGTGCTTGCTTTGTTCACCGGGCATTCTGGGTAAGATTGCCCCTGAACAGGTTGAAAGCAACCTGCCAGTCAGGCTTACGCCTGTGAGATGCATTTTTAATTTGTTTTGCTTTGTCCTCATATTAAGGCTTTGAAGGACAGTCAGACGGCAAGACAGGATCTGCCTTCCAGGCAAGTTTTATTCCCACTCTAATTCCCACAAACACACACACACACACACACACACACACACACACACACACACACACATACGGGAGCGAGGGCTTAAATTCCCACACACTCTCCAGGAAGAGGGGTTTAAACTTCCCACTTCCCATCTCACCGTCAGAAAACCCTCAGGACGTCTGGAGATAAAGTTGGTGTGTGTGTGTGTGTGTGTGTGTGTGTGTGTGTACCAGGTCCTCAGTATGTGTGTAAGTGAGTGCATGTGTGTGTGTTTGTGGGTTTATGGGAGTGAGAGCGGTGTAACAGGTAATCCCCATGCGTGCACATTTAGACACACACACACACACACACACACACACACACACACACACACACTAAAGACACTGGCACACACACTAACATTTTGATGGTGTGGGCACACCCTACTGTGAATGCGCAGTGAGAACAAAATGGGAGGAAGATTTGCCCGGAGCATGAATGCATTCAGCTCAAAATACACGCCTGCCAAAAAAACAACAACAGCAGCCAAAAAAGCACTGGCCGTCTACTATCTCCTCCACAGCACTCTTTTATCCTCCTCATCGAAACCGCTGCTGGGATGGTAGCACAATCCCTCAGTTCAGGCACTCGTATGCTCAATCGTTCATTCATTCAATCATTTACATACTTCACTTACTCACTCATTCACACAATTGACTCAGTCACTCAGTCACTCACTCTCTCACACACTTCACTCATTTACACACTTCACTCAGTCACTCAGTCACTCAGTCACTCACTCTCTCACACACTTACTCACTTACTTGCTTGATCACTCGCATACTCACTCACTCACTTCACTCACTCACTTACATGCTCCCTCACTCACTCACTCAGACCCTTGCTTACTCATTTACTCACTCACTCTCACTCTGTTGCTTGATCACTCTCACTCACTCACACTCACTCACACTCACCCACTCACTCACTCGATCACTCACTCACTCACTCACACTCACCCACTCACCCACTCACTCACTCACTCACTCACTCACTCACTCACTCACTCGCACGCTCATTTATTCAGTCACTTATTTACTGATTCACTTAATCTCTTGTTCACACTCACTCCCTCCCTCACTCACTTACTCACTTACTCGCATGCTCACACAAATGACTTACTCACTCACTCTCTTGTTCACATTCACTCACTCACTCACTCCCATGCTGACACATTCACTCACTTACTCATTTACTCACTGCCTTGCTTGATCACTCTCACTCACTCACTCACTCACTCTGTTGTTCACTCACTCTCTTGTTCACTCTCTTGTTCACTAAGTCGCTTACAAGTGCAGCAGCTTCAGTCATTCCAAGTCTGACAGGCTATAGAGTGAGAGACCAAAAGGGAGAGAGAGTTTTTACTGTTAAAAACCTTTTATTGATCTCCGTCACTGACTCACTTACTCACTCACTCACTCACTCATTGAGTCAATGTCTGCCTCTGTCTTTCTTTCTCTCTCTCTGTTGACTAAAAATGACTAAAGGCATTGGACTAGGTCAATAAAAGCTTTTTAACAATAAAAACTCTCTCTCTTTCTCTCTCTCTCTCCCTCTCTCTCTCTCTCATTCTCTCTCTCTCTCTCTCTCTCTCTCTCTCTCTATCTCTCTCTCTCTTTTTCTCTCTCTGTTGCCTGTCAGCCTGGAAATGACTAAAGCCGCAGCACCAGATCCAAGTCAGTGGTTCTCATAACCTCCTCCCCCTAACTGGCCAGTGAGCCGTGTTTCAGGCCTGACCGCCCCGCTATAGCCCCTCCGTGCTCTGCGGATTTACCACTAGACTGCCCTGTTGTTGCAGGGCTAATGGTGGAGGGCCAGAGTCCATTGAGGGAGTTATGTCGCTACAGTGTATGTGCAGTAAGGCATCCACACCAACACCAACAGACCTGAGGCCAGACAGTCAGCTGGGGTTGGGGAGGTGGGTTGGGTGGTGGTGTTGGTGGTGGAAAGGGTCATCGTTTTTATTGCTGGCCCTGCTGGATGAAACGCACACACGGACACAGACATATGCACACAGACAGACACAGACACAGACACACACATGCACACAGACACGCACACACACATATGCATACACACATACACGCACATACTTACACACATACACATACACATACAGTACAAAGGACATGGACTGATCTGTTGATGCACATGACAAGGATCCAGACACAGAGACAGACACATCTAAGAGACATACATCCATATACACAAAAGGTTTTTTTTTGGTTGGAGACTTTAACGGACATACACATATATACACACACTCTCTCTCACACACACACACAAACACACACAATCACACAAAAACACACACACATACACACATGACCACACAAACATATAAACTCACACAGAGTTTTTTTACTCATGCATGTCTCTTGTCAAACAAATGCTTTTGTTCCTCCTTTCTGTCTCTCTGTGACAGACACACACACACACACACACACACACACACACACACACACACATCTGGTCCAACATACACATGCCTACACAAACGGGCTGT
>CM059283.1:19310719-19313219 GCA_030347295.1 Setipinna tenuifilis
AGAGAGAGAGAGAGAGAGAGAGAGAGAGAGAGAGAGAGAGAGAGAGGGAGAGAGAGAGAAAGAGAGATGGATGGATGCATGGAGGGAGGGAGAGGGAGAGAAAGAGTCATCACACTGTTTTAACCACTTGCTGTTGTATGTTGCAGGTACTATTTTGTTTCCATCTTTTTCTTGTTTGTATTGCTGTTATTGTGTGACATTGCTTTGGTAACACTGTATCTGAACAGTCATGCTTATAAAGCACCCTTTGAATTTAAATTTGAACTTAAATTTGAGAGAGAGAAAAGGAGAGAGGGGGGGGCGGAGACAGAGAGAGAGAAAGAGAAAGACAGAACAATTTGACACTTTTTATTCAGACCACCATATACCTCTCATACTGTACATGATCACATTACTGTAACACACACATTCAACACACTCACACACACACTTGTATATACAGTGCATATTTATATAAACATATCTTTGCTCACACACTCACACACACAAAAATAGACTCAAAAAGGTCTCATGAGTGTTGTGAAAAACAGGCATCCTGTGAAGTATCTCTCGCCTGTGCTCTCGTTTCTGCCCAACTGAAGGAAGTGATGTCATAAACAGCAGAGTTCTAATGCAGCAGTAGCAGCAAAAAAAAAAACAAAAAAAAAAAACAGAAAAAGCAACTTTACCTCAGGCACCTATTCTTGATCTCTAGTGGCATAAATATTTATCAGTCAGTGGGTCACAAAATGAGGATGGTTTCTCAGCGTAATTGTACGAGGAGTCTCTGATTGTGACACTAAGCCTCTCCGAGCTATTTTGGTTGATTGGTGTAATTGTTTAAAAATAGATCTCTCTCTTTCTCTCTTTCCTTCTCTCTCTCTCTCACTCTCTTTTTCTTTCTCTCTCTCTCTCTCAAAGGAGCTGAGGAAAATGATGAGTTCACTCTGAGTTTAGCCTCGCCATCAACCACAGGGGCAAACACAGAAAAAGCTGTAATAAACGTGTATTTGCTTGAGTGTGTGTCATCGTAAGAATGTATATTTGTGGGTAGGTGTTTATCTGTAAGTTTACATTTGTTTTTCTGTTCCATCAGCGCGGTTAGAAGTGTATCCAATGACTATGTGCATTTGTGTCTGTGCATGCATGTAGGTGTGTGTGTGTGTGTGTGTGTGTGTGTGTGTGTGTGTGTGTGTGTGTGCATGTGTTGGCACATTTGCCTCCACTGTGAGTTGAATCTTCAGCCCTGGCAGTCTCTTGGAGAGCTGTGGTAAGAAGCAAGGGTCAGGCCTAAACCACAGAGACAGAGAGAGAGAGAGAGAGAGACATAGAGAGAAAGACAGAAAGAGAGAAACAGAAAGAGAGGGAGAGAGAGAAAGAAAAACAGACAGATTGTGTATGTGTGTGTGTGTGAAAGAGAGATAGATAGAGAGAGAGAGAGAGGAAGAGAGAGAGAAAAGGCAGAAACAGAAAAAGAGAGAACGAAAGAGACAGATTGTGTGTGTGTGTGTGTGTGTGTGTGTGTGTGTGTGTGTGTGTGTGTGTGTGTGTGTGTGTGAAAGAGAGAGAGACACACACAGACAGAGTAAAAGACAGAGAGAGAGAATAGCATAAAGTTTGAGTGACATGATTGATGGGATGTGATTAAGCCGGTAAACACAGCAAGCGGGGCAGGAAATGCAGGAGGCTGTAATTAGTCTGTGCAAGAGCGAGAAGGCCACAGCGGCACTCACGGACCTGACGGGGAATACCCAACACAGGGTGGGCAGAGATGGAGAGAGGGAGAGAGAGAGAGAGAGAGAGAAAAGGAGAGAAAGAGAGATACAGAGAGACAGAGTCTGAGGGAAGGGGGAGACAGGGAGGAAAGAGAGAAAATTATATGAATTTTTGTAAATTAGTATAATGTTCTACTGTTGTTAATGTTTTGACAACACTGTACTTCAAGACATGCTAATAAAGCAACTTTGAACTGCATCGAGAGAAAAGCGAGAAAGAGAGAGAGAGATACAGAGATACAGAGAGAGACAGAGTCTGAGGGAAGGGGGAGACAGGGAGGAAAGAGAGAAAATTATATGAATTTTTGTAAATTAGTATAATGTTCTACTGTTGTTAATATTTTGACAACACTGTATTTCAAGACATGCTAATAAAACAACTTTGAACTACATCGAGAGAAAAGCGAGAAAGAGAGAGAGAAGGAGAGAGAGATAGAAGGTAAAACAGAAATGGAGACAGAAAGAGGGATGCAAAAGTGAAAAGGAGAGGGTGATTGATGGAACGAAAGGAATGAAGAATGTGTTACATGAAACTATGGCAACATGGGAGGGAATGAACAAAATTCAGAGAGAAAAACAGAGTAAGAGAATGATAGAGATAATAGAGACAAGTGAAGAGAACTTGTGTAGGTTGGTAACACTTTATTTAAAGGTGTCTACATAAAAGTGACATGAGCATGTTATAAATGTGACATGACACATATCATGAGCATTAATGACACTTCAGTCATGTTTATGACTGTTGT
>CM059283.1:19318219-19330719 GCA_030347295.1 Setipinna tenuifilis
CCTCCTCCTCCTCGTATCCATTCCCCTCTCTCTCTCCCAGGCCTCCAACAGGCCTTTCGACCTCATCCTCATCTGCCCAGTAAAATACGAGCGGGCTAAAGTAAACCCCCAGCCGTGTAGGGGGCATGTCCTAACAAATGGGCCCCATTAGGGATAAACAGAACCCCCCCCCACACACACACACACCACACACACACACACACCACCAGCGGTGGCCCCATACCCCCACGCATGGTGGTGAAAGAGCTGCTCTCTCAACACAGACAGGGCCGCATGAAAGTCTCCAGTCTCCCCTAAACATCCTTTACCTTCCTGGCCAAGTTCACCAGAGAGGCTAGAGCCCTGGAGATAGCAACCTGGAGAGTGCTGGGTACAGTCACTGACACTCACACTGATACGATACACACACACACCCTAAAACTCACAAACACACACATGCAGACATAAACACACACACAAATCCATGCATGGACACACGAACACACACACCCACCCACACACACACACACACACACACACCCACACCCACACACACACACACACACACAAACACACATCCATGCAAGTATGCACACCCACACATACACACAAATCCATGAATAAAGACACACACACACACACACACACACACCCAACACACACATAGACCACATACACACTTGCTCATGCGCAAACTTCCAAATGTCAAAGTTGCTTCCTGCCACTTGACCTATTCTGACCTCTCTTGTGTTGGCCCACCAGTGATCAACCAGCCAATCAGAAGCGCTTCAGCAGACACCCATTCAGGGCACAGAGGGCTGCCCAACCACCATCTGGGTCAAAGGTCACATAGGGGCACACTGCATCTGAATGTGCTGAAGAATGCAGAACCTTATACATCACTTAAAGCATCACTAAGTCGTTTTAAACCTTAAAGTAGTGTTTCCAAAATCATTTTAGTGGTTTGTCAATTTCTAACGAGGTGAAAGGCACTTCTGAATTTGCTTTGCCGACCTTCATGGGCCATAACAGCACCAAGTAAGTTTCGAAGAGCGGGACGTCTCTCCGTAGTTTAAATTAGAGACAATTCCTCTTCCAACCTGTAGGGCGACTGAAGAGGAAAACTACTTTGTGTTGCTTTAACAACAAACAACAAATAAGCACAAATTAAAAATGAGTTACAGTAAAGCACTGTTTATGTATGTCAGATAAGAAGGCTGGAATCACGGAAGTCCACAACAGAGCGTCCTTTTCAGTGCTTTGTTGGCAACGCTATGAGGTCATCCCCTTTCAGACACACACTCACTCACTCACTCAGTCATGGGCTCAGTGACCAATGCCCCCCCATGTACTGTAATCATTGGCTCCTAAATGTGTGGTTTGTCATGCGCTTGCTTGGGGCTGTGAGTCACAGGCAGACAGTAGGCCTTGGGGGGGTCACAACTGGATCTCGTAGACCTAGAGGGGGTGGTCTGGAGACAGTGGTGGAGAAAAAAAAGGGTGAGCAGTTCTCATGTCTCAAGGGAATAAGAACAGATTGCTAAAATGGTTGGGACAGATGAATACACGTGTACCAAATACTGTAAATAGGACAATAATAGTATTTGTGTATATATGTGTATCACATGTGTATGTATGTATGTATGTATGTATGTATGTATGTATGTATGTATGTATGTATGTATCTATCAATCTATGTATGTATCTATGTATGTATGTGTGTGTGTGTGTGTGTGTATGTATGTATCTGTCTGTCTGTCTTTTTAAAATTATACACATGTGTGTATGTATGTATGTATGTATGTATGTATGTATGTATGTATGTATGTATGTATCTATCTATCTATCTATCTGTTCGACTGTCATCAGTTTTTTTTCCTTTTTCCTCCTTTTTTCCCGTCTGACAGTGGAAGTGTGTGTGTATGGCCAGTAGGGGGCGAGTGTGTGTCTTGGCTGGCGTTCAGCTCCACGTGCTCATGGGCCTGAGAGAGAGAGAGAGAGACCCACAGGCAGCATCGGCCACCGCACTCAAAGGCACCAGCGCAGCCAGAGCCCTCCACCTCCACCGCACCCACACCCACACCCACACCCGCACCGCTTTCCTCCTCTCTCCCTCTCTATCAACCCTTCTCTCCATCACTTTATCACTCTTTCTCTCTCTTCCCCCTTTCTCTCTCTCACTTCCACCTTTCCACCTTGCGACCGCACTCAAAGGCACCACAGCAGCCAGAGCCCTCCATCTCCACCGCACCCACACCCACACCCACACCCACACCGCTTTCCTCCTCTCTCCCTCTCTATCAACCCTTCTCTCCATCACTCTATCACTCTTTCTCTCTCTTCCCCCTTTCTTTCTCTCTCTCTCTCTCTCCCTCTTTCTGTCTTATGGTGACTGAGGACGTGGACCGTTTGTGCGTGCCGCTTTCCTCCTCTTTCCCTCTATCAACCCTTCTCTCCATCACTCTGTCACTCTTTCTCTCTCTTCCCTCTTTCTCTCTCTCACTTCCACCTTTCTTTCTCTCTCTCCCTCTCTGTCTTGTGGTGACTGAGGACGTGGACTGGTTGTGCATGCCTCGACCAGGTGCCGCACTACTTTCCTCCTCTCTCTCCCTCTATGAACCCTTCTCTCCATCACTCTATCACTCTCTCTCTCTCTCTTTCCCCTTTCTTTCTCTCTCTCCTTCTTTCTGTCTTATGGTGACTGAGGACGTGGACAGTTTGTGCATCCCTCTTTCCTCCTCTCTCTCTCTATCAACCCTTCTCTCCATCACTCTATCACTCTTTCTCTTCCCCTTTCTCTCTCTCCTTCTTTCTGTCTTTCTGAGGATGTGGACCATTTGTGTGCACTGCTTTGCTCCTCTTTCCCTCTATCAACCCTTCTCCCCATCACTCTATCACTCTCTCTCTCTTCCCCCTTCTCTCTCTCTATCTCCCTATTTCTGTCTTATGTTGACTGAGGACGTGGACAGTTTGTGCGTGCCTGGACCCAGTGCCAAGAGGACACGCGGGGACACCGCACTCAACAGCTGACATGGAGGCATCCCAGAGACATTACCCACGAGGCTTTGCTTTGTGCTGGACCTTGCCTTGCAAAAAAACCAGAGGCCATAAAAATAGGAATCCTCCATCCATCCAGATATGTCTGATTGGAGCTCAGTCTGAGCTCTCCCCTGCTGATAGTGATCCGTTCCTCTCTTCTCTTCATTCTCATTCCTCTTCTCTTCTTCATCACTTCTCCTCTCTTCTTGAGTCCTCTTCCCTTCACAACGTCTCTCTTCTTTCCTCTTGTCTTCCTCTTGTCTTCTCTCCTCTCCTCTCGTTGTTTCTCTTCTCTTTTCTTCTCTTCTCTTCTCCTCTCTTCTCTTCTCTTTTCTCTTCTGTTCTGTTCTGGTGTCTCTTCTTTTCTTCTCTTCTCTTCTCTCATCTTCCTTTTCTCTTCTCTTCTCTTCTTTTCTCTTCTCTTCTCTCCTCCTCTGTCAGCTCCCCCACAGATGATGTCTGAGAGCTGGTCAGAGGCTGCCCTCCAGAGCTGTCATGCCTTCAAACTGATTTAAGCAGCCTTCAGAGGGGGCGTGGAGATGGGACACAGGGAATTGACATGCTCGTTCAAATGTAATGTTTGACAAGTGGAGAAGGGGGGGTTTAGTGTGTGTGTGTGTGTGTATGTGTGTGTATTTGTGTGTATGTGTGTGTAAGAGAGAGACACTGTGTGTGTGTGTGTGTGTGTGTGTGTGTGTGTGTGTGTGTGTGTGTGTGAAAGCAGAGGGGTTGGGGGGCATTGTAGCAAATCTCTTCAGACGTCTGGAGTATTTGTTAGTCATATTTTAAGAGTCTGGCACAACGACAGGGAGAGAGAGGGAGAGAGAGATAAAGAGATAGAGGGAAAGAGAGAGAGAGAGACAGAGAGAGAGGGTGAGAGAGAGAAACGTGGCATAAAGAAAGGGTTAAGAAAGACTTAAATGAACTGCAGTGAACCAGACACTATGAAAAAGAAGACATTAAACACACACCTACTCCCCTACACACACACACACACACACACACAGACACACACACACACACACAAGCACAAACGCATGTCCATCCCCCCATCCACTGCAAACCCCCACCCCCACCCCCCACCTCCACACCCCCTCACCCCCTTTCCACCAGGGCTATTCAGCTAAACAGGAAACAGCAGCTCAGAGGCCGGGAGCTGGAGCCTGAGGCTGGCTGGACGAGCATGGGGGGGTGGGGGTGGTGTGTGTGTGTGTGTGTGGCGGGGGGGGTGAGAGTGTGTGTGTGTGTGTGTGTGTGGCGGGGGGGTGAGAGGGGGGGTGGGGGGGTGTAGCGTCAGAACAGGGACCTCGGCCCTCAGCAGCTGCTGCCTGCCTTTCCTGTTTTGACGGCCGCCGTCTCGCTCTCCAAATAATGCCTTGTTTGAGCGTGGGTGCCACCAGCTAACCCCAACTGTGTCGACCCACACACACATTCTCACACACACACACACACACACACACACTCACACACAGACACACACACACACACACACACAGACACACACACACACACACACACACATTCTCACACTCTCACACACACACACACACACACACACACAGACCAGCACCACCACCGGGGACCCCATATCGAGTAGCACAAAAAGAGGAACTCTCATGCCCACACACTCTCCTCATCCGTCCCCCCTGACATGGCTTTCTTTTCGTTTATTTATTTACTTTCTTCTCCTACTTGGTTTTCCCTGACACTTACACACACACACACACACACATACACACACACACACACACACACACATACAGACACGCAGACACACACACACACACACACACACACACACACACACACACACACACACACACACACACACATAGGTACTAGCGTACAAACACCCACATACACACACATACACACACACACACACACACACACACACACACACACACACACACATACACCCACACAAACACACACAAACACACAGACAGGCATACACACACAAACGCAAAGCAGACAGGTTCCCACTGTCGTCCTGAATGAGATATGGTCCGGTGTGTGTTTGGGAGTTTTTAATGCTGTTTTTGCTAACTTGCACTGTGTGTTTATTCAGTCCATTTGTCTGTGTGAGGAAAAACAGGGTTAGCCATGTTTGGAAACCTTGGAGACATATCGAGAACAAGAGCAAGGGCGAGAAAGAGAGAGAGAGAGAGAGAGAGAGAGAGAGAGAGAGAGAGAGAGAGTGAGAGAGACAGAGAAAGAGAGTGAGAGAGAGAGATAGAAAAAAAGAAAGAGAGGGAAAACAGAAAAGGGCATTTATCTCTTTCCACAGTGACGCTGCATTCGCCTCCCTCTTGGGCGTCTGTGGCCTTTTGCTACGCTTTAATTGAGAAATGTTAATGGCATCCTGGAATGTCCCAACAAACTTCTTTTTACAGGAAGGTGTTTATTTTTAGCGTCTTGTGTCTTGTGCTGCCTCCTCCTTCTCCGAAAAAAAGAGGGGGGTGGGGGGTGGGGGGACCTGACATATCCATCAGGAGGGGGGGGTGCTGATAGAGGCAACAGGGAAGAGAGAGAGATTCACCAAGAGCAAAGAATCAAAGAATTAATGGGGGGGTGGGGACAGGTGGGGGCATATAAATTACAGCAAGTGTGTCAGAGCAAAGAGTGTGTGCTTGCCTAGTGAACTCTCTGTAGTCCATGGGGAGCTGCACTCTTCTGCTTAAAACTGCAAGGCCAAGTTCTTCCTGGACACTATGGGAATACTACAAGACATCAAGCACTTGAGGTCTCCAACTGCAACGTGTGTATGTGTGTGTGTGTGTGTGTGTGTGTGTGTGTGTGTGTGTGTGTGTGTGTATGTGTGTGTGTATGTGTGTGTCTGTGTGTGTGTGTGGGTGTGTGTATGTGTGGGTGTGTGTACTTGTATGGATGTGTGTGTGTTTGTATGTGTGTGTATGTGTGTATGTGTGTGCACTTAAGTGTTTACAGGTGTGGACTTGGGGTGATTTGCCACGGATACGAATACATTAAACTGCGTGCACATATGTGTTCATTTGCACATGTTTGTGGATTTGTGTGGGAGAGAGCGCAGTGGCGTCGGTTGTTAGAGGCAGTATATACATTGCACTGAAGTCTGTACATTAGAGGGTACTGTTTGTGCGTGTCATTTGTATGTGCATAAGAGTTTCGTGTGTCAAGTTTTATGTCGGAGACTGTGGTTTGTGGACTGTATACATGTTGGTATTTTGTTGGTATTTTTAACGATGTATGTATGCGTGTGTGTATGTGTGTGTGTATATAGTATGTCTGCCTCTGTGTGTGTGTGTGTGTGTGCGTGCATGTGTGTGTGTATGCACATGTGTGTGTGCGTGTGTGTGCCTGTGTGCGTGTCCATAGTATGTGTGCCTCTGTGTGTGTGTGTATGTGTGCATATTTGTGTGTGCCCATTTGTGTGTGTGTGTGTGTGTGTGTGTGTGTGTGTGTGTGTGTGTGTGTGTGTGTGTGTGCTTGTGTGCATGCCTATAGTTTGTGTGTCTCTGTGTGTGTCTGTGTCTGTGTGTGCATGTATAAGTTTATGTGCCTTACAGAATGCATATGAGTGTGTACGTGCATCTGTTTGTGTGTGTCTGTGTGTATATTTGTGTGTGTGAGTGCGTGACCTGGCATGTGCGTTTGCTGTAGTTAAATCCCAGCATGCTTAGTCAGCTAAGCTTTGTTTTGGTTGGGTGTCTGCTTTCAGAGGTGACAGACTTGTGAGAGGATAAACTCTCAAAATCATTGGAAATCCATCTTAGAGACAGAAGGAGAGGGGAGGAGAGGCAGACAGAGAGAAAGAGAGAAAGAAAGAGATAGAGACAGAGAGAGAGAGAGATGTGAGAACAGACAGATGGAACAAAAACTGAAAGAAAAGACTTCAGCTTTAATATGGACTGAATGAGAAAATGAATGGGGGGGGGGGGGCTTAAGGGTTGGGGTGAAGGGAAGACAGTCTTGTCATGCACGAAATCTAGCCAAAAAAAAGGAAGGCACAAAAAAGTCAGGAAAGACTGAAAAGGGGAAATCAAGGATCCAAAAGTAGCAGACAAATTAACCGTTGAGGTTCATGAAGAAAGAAATACCTGAAGTTACCCTATCAAAGGGAAATGGCTCCTTTGAATCTAAAGGCCTACGTGTGTGCACATGCCAGCCTTCCTAACGAGCCTGTTTTATCTCCTTGTGCACCAACAGAAGGGATTTCAGACTCTAACAAAACATGCCAACTGACCGAAAGAAACCATCAAGAACTTTGATCATTATTGTTTGCAGGGGCTTTACAAAAAAGAAAGAAAGAAAGAAAGAATCCACATCCACTCCCCCACAAATACACCCCCTCCGCTTCCTGAGAATGGTCTTTTTCAAAACGTGCATCAGGACGTGAGTGTTTGATGTCAGAGCGATTTGATTAGCAGATGTAAACCTAAGAAACCACACAGCCTCTCATGATGAAAGCTCAATATGCTAACTTTAGCGCCACTGGACTGACATCATTCCGTAGGAACTAAGGTGGGGTTGTGTGTGTGTGTGTGAGAAAGAGTGTGTGTGTATGTGTGCATATGTGTGTGTGTGTGTGTGTGTGTGTGTGTGTGTGTGTGTGTGTATGTGTGTGTGTGTGTATGTGTGTGTGTGTGTGTACGTGTCTGTGTGTGTGTATACAGTATGTTCTAGGGGTGTGGGAGGGGAGGGGGGTCTATAAAGACTGTCAAATAGATGTTGAAGAACGAGTGGCAGAGTGGGGCCTTGTTTGGGATGATTGCAGACTGGGTTTCTGGGGGGGTTATTATGCCCAGACACAGTTGTCTAATAGAGTGCTTTAGTCTGCTAGCGTGACTGCTTGTTTGTTTGCTAAGCCCTCTCTTCTCTGTCTTTGAGGTGTATATGCTCTCCAAGTCAGGCTCTTGGAAGGCTCACTGCAACCTGTAAGCCCACCAACTGCTTCAACAGAGAGAGAAGGTAAATAATAAAAAGAAAAAAAAACAACAAAAACAAATAAATTACTTTAATGTTTCTAAAAAATATGTCTCATAGGTAATGCTTTGCTCCTATTCATTACCTATGAGACATTAGGCTTTAAAGCAGCACTATGCAACTTTGAGTGTTTTTTCTCAACGAAGCTCCCCCTAGTGTCTCCAAGTAAATGGACATTGTCATAAAAATTGATTGTTTTTTTCATTCCCCTCACCCTCTGCATGTGTTTTTAAATCAACAGAGTTAATCAGAGTAACTGGAGAATACAAAAGTCGTCATGTCCACCAAGGTAAGTAGTAGTTAACGTAATCCTTCTTCTCACGACATTCAAGACTTGTGTGAGTCTGAGGGTGTCGGGATGGACACCTAGATATTGCAAGTGTGGTATTCTGTCCACAGACAGAGGAGGGGAGTCGAGAAAATCTTCATTCACCTGGTAATGACTCATTTAAGCAGCTACTGACTTATGAAGATGATTAATTATCTCAAAAAAGTTTCAGAGTGGTGCTTTAACGAGTTCTCTCCATTGTATTTGGTCCATCATGGGCAGTATGCTGTGCTTTTTCTTATGTTCATCTTTTGAAGCTACTGTACCATGGTTCTGTGCCAGGTTTTTTTGGGTCGCCCATGTTTTCTTTTGCCAGATGGTGTCCATCTTAAGTCAACTCTTTGGGATCCGGTTCTGCTCTTCCATTTCTGAAAATGTCCTGTAGTAAATATTTGTTAATAAGAAGTTCCCCCTAAAAACTGCAGCCTCCTACACTCTTCACTGAACTGTTTGAAACCCATCATTGTTGACAAGCTATTTGCCCTTAAATTGCCCCTGGCTGTGAGAACATAGATTTGCATGGATGTGTGTCTCCAATGGATCAATATAAATGAGCACTATGCTGTTAAAAAAAAAAAAGAAAAAGAAATGCAATGGCCAGGGCCAAGGATTGGGCTAAATTGTATTCCAAAATCCGGTAATTCAATATGTCAACAATTGGGCATTCAGTGTCTGAATAAGTAGGGGGGGGCGGGTAAAAAATCCTTGACAGAGTGGTCAATTCACACGTTCAAATTCCTGGATTTGAAATGGATCTCGCCCAAAACCTCAGGCCTTGGCTGCTAGACAATCCTTCTCTCCATTGCTGCGCCCTGCATGGCTCAGACAGACAAGTCTAGGAAAAAAAAAAGAAAAAATCGAAAAAATACCTCAACCATCAAGAAAGAAAAAAAACTGAACTGAACTGAACTGAAAAAAAAAACATGTGCCATCTTCCACCAGGGCTACAAATCTATTATTCATTATGCTCTGTCTCGACTGGAGGAGCGGGGCTGATTTGGCTCCATTCATTATTTAAGGGTCACCTTTTTACACAATTAATTTTTCCCAAAGTGTAAGGCACACCGGCAAAGGGCACTGCAACATATGCAACGGCTCCTCTGCGGCGTTCATATTTTATTTGGGGCTTTTCATGTCTCAGCACTAACTACACTGCACTGTGTGTGTGTGTGTGTGGGTGTGTGTTGGTGTGTGTGTGGGTGTGTGTGTGTAGGTGTGTTTTCGCCCTCCCTGTTGCCCTGTGCGCTTTTTAGTGCTGTCCTTGGATGTGCAATGATGTGAAAACATCTGGGAAGGTGTGTGTGTATGCGTGTATGTGTGTGTGTGTGTGAGTGTGTGTGTGTGTGTATGAGAGAGAGAGAGAGAGAGATACAGATAGAGGTAGAACAAGAGAGAGTGAGGAGAGAAAGAGAGAGAGAGAGAGAACAAGAGAAAGTCAGAGAAAGAGAGACAGAGAAAGAGAGATGCTGTGAATGAGCTATGACCACTGTCAGGGCTACTTTTGGAGGACCGACGGCATGGGGGAGCTCTTTTTTTGGCCAAAGCCAGTAAAAAAATCAACCCCTCTTCCCATCACCCCACCTCTCTCCCTCCCTCACGAAAAAAAAGAAAAAAAAAAAGCCTCACAGGATGCCCTGGAGAGTAGTTCAGGCTTCAGAGGCCTGTCAGGGCCACTTCCTGTAGAGAAAGGTCACATGGAAACCCCCCACCCCACCCCACCCCACCCGTCCCCTCCCCCTAACCCCCCCACCCAACACCCAACTCTCAACCACACACTACAAGAGGGCTGCTTAGAACATACTGTTCTATAGGACTTGCAGGGTCAAGAGGTCAAGATTGAGAGAGAACTTTTTTTTTTTCATTTTGTTTTCATTTCGGCACCATAGGCCAACAGTAGCAGTAGCAGCAGCAGCTGCAGTAGCAGCACAGTTAGGTTGTTGTAACAGTGGTGTGCATAACTCACATCCCCAGGTCCTGGGCAAGGAAACAGGGAGTTTAATAAAGTAAATGGGGGGGGGGATGAGAAATATGTCCTCTATACGTTACAGTTGGACTGCAGTAATGGGCCTAGAAAATAAAATGTCCACATTTATCCACAGAAACTAGGAGGTGATGGGGGAGAAAAAAAGAACTATGAGGGTGAAAAAGAAATAGGTGGAAAGAGAGAGAGAGAGAAAGAGAAAGAGAGGGAGACAGAGAGTTTCCATGTCTGTGTGTGTGTGTGAGAGAGAGACAGAGAGAGGGAGAGAAAGAGAGAGAGACAGACAGAGAGAGAAAGAGAGACAGACAGACAGAGAGAGAAAGAGAGAGACAGAAAAAGAGAGATCCAGGAGGTGGGAGAACGAGAGAGATAGAGAGGTAGAGGGAAAGAGAGAGAGAGAGAACGAGAGAGAGAGAAAGGTCCAGGAGGTGAGAGAGCGAGAGACAGAGAGAGAGGGAAAGAGAGAGAGGGAGAGAGAGGGGGGAGAGAGGGACATACATCAAGCCCTTTCCTCCTTATGTACGACTTCAGGATGCCCGCCCTCCTTATTACAGTGCTGAGGAAACAGTCGCGTCATTGTGAACAAGTAGGTCAGTGGAGCCTCGACGAGGAGCTGGCTGAGAAAAATGGCCGGAGCAGGATGAGGAATGAGCTGACCGCTCGCTGTGCACTTACCCATGACACTGCAAGGCCCCCGCTTCATTTTTATGTGGGAAGTATCTCATTTTTTTTAAGGGCTGAATCGCCTTCTCAATACACAGAGCCTAACCTGACTATGGCAGCACATGAAAAATGATTTCGACTTTTTATTTTTTTTTCTGTTTAGACGAGGAGAGGGAGACTTGTGCAGTGATGTGGAGGGATGTGAATGAGACACCGGGACCGAAAAAGACATCATGATATTTCTGTTGAAAGCAATCATTGTCTGACGCGGCTAATGCTAGCAGCAGACATAGCCACCAAATGGAGGAGGGTTTTTTTTTTCTGTCTCAGTGGGGATATCGAAGTGACTTTGCCATCGTCTGTGACTTCCACAGAAACCTTAGAACATACACACGCACGCACACACACACACACACACACACACACACACACACACAGCGAGGGGGTGGGGGTAAGCGTTGAGGGCAGTCACATCTGGGTTAGCTATCACATGGTTCATAAACAGGCCTTCTATCTGTTCCCACCAGTGTTAGCTAGGCTAAGGACTTTAAATTTAGACACAGTCTACAGAGTTTTCAAGGAAAATGTAAATATTATTACTTGTATTTTAGTCAATAGCTCCTCTCCTCTCATTTTAGTTGGCAAAATGTATTTTAGTCTTTTTAAACCCCATTCGTAACCCCAATGGATATTTTTATGACATTTTACTTATATGGTTTCCAAGCTGTAGCTTTAGTGCATTCACACACTAATACACTAACTTGGATGCAGTGACTGGGGTTGGCTTTGGTTGGTAAGTTAATTTGCAGCAAAGCCAAGCCCTTGAGAGTAATGACTTGAAACACACAGTCAACAAAAAGACCTTTTTTTTCTGGCCTAAAAAAATATTTAAAAATATTTCACCGTTAAACGTTGGGCAGGTCTATTCAAAGTTGATGGAACCTTTTTGCAGTGTTGTAAAGGGCCGTGTAGTAGAGTAGCATAAAAGGAAAAGCTATTAAACGTTCTAAAGATAAAACATTCACAACACATTCACAGAACTCAACTGGAGTCTTTTCTCAAGGCAAATAATTTTCCGAGCCATTCAGCCTGTGTAATCATGAGAGTTTCAAGGGAAAGAGAAGTAATAAATGAGAGAGATAATGACTATTCAGAGGACCCAAAGTTAGGTTAGTTCACATAGAAATGGCTAATTTGTGTGTCACAGCATGCTTTCTGTAGTCAAGGTGAACCGGTTCAAGTCAGCTGAAATCACACTATAATTCAGACTGCATTTTCAGAGCTGACTGAGTTCAACCCTATCCTCCATAAATGAATGGAAGAGTGTTGTTTTATTGATACACACGTCCTCAAAGAAACAAATGCAGCTGACATTCTAATTGTGTTCTTCACAGAAGTGGAGAGCCTCAATTTGAAAATAAAAACGCTGCTGTGTTTTCCTCCTGCCTATGCACTTAACACAGGTGATTTTACTAACTAGCTAAACTACCTGTCTGATGATTTGTGTTGTATTTAGGATAAGCTGATTCAAAAAATGGTTTGATC